>CM033471.1:175372349-176572349 GCA_019447015.1 Hymenochirus boettgeri
CACATACGCAAATTAGATCCATGGGGGTAGCAGTCAAAATTAACAAAGATGTCTTAATTGAACTCACATTTTAAAGCATGGCACAGCTGGAAAGCCATGTGACGAATATGGGCCAGTGGATAGGGTAAGAAGTTGTTCTCTTTCTGGAATTCAAACGTGCTTTTTCCCAAGAGCTCAAAGACAATACAGATATGTCCATGATATTCAAACCAATCCCTCATTAGGACACACATGCTAGAGGGAAGGGGGAAAGAAAAACAAATCTGATAAATATTCTTCTGGTGCATCAGAGTAGAAACATCTGTTTCCATGTATATATAGGTAAAGTCCTATTATACTTACCTTTCCCCTCTTCTTTCCACCATTAAAGGTACCCAGATTGTGGACATAAACAGCTAGTTCCTCACCCCTGGATACAGTCTAGATAATTTTCTACACTTAAAGGCCAAAAGCCACTTTGGGTTTTTGAGTTAAATTAAAGAAAGTGGAGTAAAGGAGCTATGTCTAACATCCCGTAATTTAACGATTAGGACCCAGGATTGGAGCTTGCGCTGTATGCACATGCAGTACAAGCTCTGTCGGGACCTGTCAGAAGCTTTACTTCCCGTTCTTCAATTAAACTCATAAACCCAAACTAACTTTTGGAAGTGGAGATACCCTTTAAAGTAACTTTCCTTACCAGTCCGGTCCAGTTCTGTCTCTGCTGTAAGCATGCAATTTGGCCAATGAAAAGACATGCATCTTGCGGTGTGTCTTTCTATTGATCTTCTCAATGACAGTCAATGTAGAAGTTAGACCAGAAAAGTATGTCAAGTATAACAATTGATCCACAATGAACCGTGGGGTGAGGACCAAGCAGTTTAGTTTCTCATCCTGGGTAGTTCAAAGTGAATGGGTAGTGTTGTGGCGATTATAATTGCCCTTATAACGTTTATAGTAAAAGGAAATGGTTAGGGAAAAGGGGATTTTTGTACTTCCCAGTAAAAACCTTTTCTTTGAAGCAGTAAGGGGGACACAGGAACCATGAGGTTAAGCACCATCCTTCAGGAGTGGACACTTTAAAATTGAAAGGAAATGAGGCTCCAGTGCTCCTCCCCTTAAGGTATACCTGAGAACAGGAAGCCCCCCTACAGTTTTAAAGCTTCCGCTTCAGGAGACAAGCAGTAGACTTGATAAGAGGGAGCATAAGCAGACAGAAAAAATAGTACAACGATAAAGGCAACAAGTCAGAAAGAAAACATACATTAACATGTCAAACAGGGAGGGAATTACCTGGGACCCTCTTATAGCTTCAGAGAAAAGGAGTTTACCGGTAATTACAAAAACTTTTCTCTATCAGCCTGCAAGGTTAAGGGTGGGCAGAAGGAAAACCTTTGCAGCTCTCAGAATAGAGCGACCCACGGCTGCATCCTTCTCTGCAAACACATGGAAGTAATAAAACTTTATAAAAGGTGTGGATGGAGGACCAAGTTTCCCCCCAACATATCTGGTCCATTGAGGCACCATGGCGAGCTGATCAAGAGGCCCCAACCGCCCAGGTAGAATGAGCTGTAACCCAAAAGGGAGGAACAGCTCCGGCCGCTAAGTAACAGCGGACAAATGTAAAACGAATGCCCCTCGCCAAAAACGGGGACAAAGCCCTGGATCCCCAGCGGGGCTCCGCCAAAAGGATGAAAGAGGCCTAAGAGGAATGGAGACCCTGAGTTCGAGCAATGTAGATCTCAAAGGGACACTAAATGGAAAAAAATGACTTGCCTTTATGCTTTTCTATATTTTTAGTGCTGCCAGGAGCATGATCATTTTTGCTCTCTGTGCTCCCTGTCACTAGATCTCCTCTTGTCCTGTTCAGCTCACTCCTTGTTAGCATGCATGTCTCCTCTCTATGTATCCACCCCTTTCCAGAACAGAGGCACACCTAGTGTGAAGCATGTGCAGTGGAGATGATCTGTGCCCCTCTACAGCCAATAGCATTCACCCAGTGATTTTGTGTTATAGCAAAAGTGAATGTAAAACTGCTTTGCTTTGGGGAGGTAAGAAGCACTGGAAGATGTAATAACTGCTTGAATCAAGTAAGATTTTCTTTTAGCTGTAGGAGTTTGAAGGTTTGTGGGGTGGGGGGGGGGACTTTGTAATTTATTTCTTAGGTACATTGGGACTTCATTAACACAAGCAGCAGGTAAGTGCAGGATTGGGTGTTATATCCACAGAAAGAGCACAGAGCACCAGATAATGCTTATTTATTTTCCTGAACTTTATGATCAAATCATTTAGCCATGCAGTGACTGAGAAATAAGCTTTACTTTTATATTGCACCACATCAATATAATGTAACTTACATTCTCTGGAAGAGGAAGGATTCTGAAAGAAGGATGGAACCCCAATTTCCTGATTGATGTGAAAGGACAATACTACCTTTGGAAGAAAAGAGGAATTAAGGTGAAGGATGGCCTTATCTATCCGGAGTGTCAGACACTCAAAGCAACTGATAAGGCTGCTAGTTTTAAAGCTCTCCTGATGAGGAAACAGCAAAAAGGAACACAGTCTTTAATTTGAGGAGAGTTAAGAAGATTGACCGTAAGGGCTTGAAAGGCAGATTCTGTAGAGCTCTGAGAACTGAAGAAAGGTCCCAGGGCTGGACCAGAAGGCAAGACAGAGGACGTAGATGAGCAACCCCTTGCAAGAAAGTCTGAACATTTTCACAGTTTTCGATGAAAAAACACAAAAAGTGCAGATACCTGCCTTTCAAGGCACTATGGGAGAGGCCACTGTCAAATGCTTTCTGGAGGAAACTGAGGAGTCTGGATAGTACAGACTCGGATGGGGGAAAACCCCTGGAGGAGCTCGATGTTTCATACCGTTGCCATACCCGGTAATAGACACTTGAGGAAGACTGCTTCCTTGCAGCCAGCATAGTAGGTATTACCAATGCAGGGACAACTCGCTTCCTCAGGATGGGGGATTCAACTGCCACGCCGTTAAAAGGAGGTGATGAAGGTTCGGATGTAGAAAAGGCCCTTGGATAGTACAGACTTGGATGGGGGAAAACCCCTGGAGGAGCTCAATGTTCCATACCTTTGCCATACCCGGTAATAGACACTTGAGGAAGACGGCTTCCTTGCTGCCAGCATAGTAGGTATTGCCGATGCAGGGACAACTCGCTTCCTAAGGATGAGGGATTCAACTGCCACGCTGTTAAAAGGAGGTGATGAATGTTCGGATCTAGAAAAGGCCCTTGCGATAGAAGGTCTGGTCGTAGAGGGAGGGTCCACAGGTTCCTACTGTCATGGCGAGGAGGTCCGAAAAGCAAGCTCTTCCGGGCCACCAGGGGGTAATGAATATAACAGGAACCTTCCCCAACTTTTTTCTTTATCATTTATTTTCTTTATCATGGCTATTGGAGGAAAAACGTATAGCAGATGGAACTGCCAAGGTCCACCAGTGTGTCTATAAGGGCTGCCAGAAGGTCCCGAGCCTTAGCTCAGAAGGATTAACCTTGCGGTTGCATCGTAAGGCCATCATGTCTACGTCTGGTCTTCCTGAGCCAGTCCTTCGAAGATTTCTGGATGAAGGGCCCATTCTCCCGGGTAGATCATGTGTCTGCTGAGGAAGTTGGCTTCCTTGTTGAGAATTTCCGGGGATGTATATAGCCGACAAGGCAGGTAGGAATTTTTCTGCTCATGTTAGGATCCGGTTAGATTCTGCAATCGCCAAGTGCCCCCTTGGTGATTTATGTATGCCACGGGCGTAGCGTTGTCGGATTGGATGCAAATGTTCTTGCTTGCCAAGGTGTCTGTCCAGTAAGACAGAGCCAGAACTATTGCCCATAGCTCCAGGACATTGATCTGAAGTTGAGCTTCATCCGAGGACCACAGGCCTTGAGCTTTCATAGAAGGCATACTGCTCCACCGCCCTTGGAGGCTGGTATTCATCATCACCACTGTCCAAGTGGGCCGGCACAGATGTTTGTTTAACACAGGTCGGTCTCTGATGTTCACCAGGGAGTTTTGAACATGATTCAAATGAGGAATCAAAGAGTCTAGGGACTCAAATAAAGGCAGCCTGACAGGCCATAAAGATCTTGGATCTTTGTAAAGATCCAAGGAGCTGAGGCTAGGCCGAAAGGTAGGGCCATGAACTGGAAATCCTGAGGACCTATGGAAAATCTCTTGTAGCGATAGTGATCGGGCTAGATGGGTACGTGTAAGTATGTGTTCTGTGTGTCCAGGGAAGCAAGAAAGTCCCCTGGTTTGATGGCTAGGATTACCGGAGAGATTCCATCTTGAAACTAAATTTTTGGACATAGATATTGAGGGCTTTAAAGGGCATCTATAGTGGGAAAATGAACCTTTTTTCCTTTCTTTCCATGTGTTCTATAATTCCCCCCCAACCCCCAGAGTGTCTTTCTTTTTTCAGATTCCCTCTTTGTCCTGAGATACACCAGTTAGAAGAATACGTGATTGCATTCCTCTACTCCTACTTGTAATGTCAATCAAATCCTTGTGATATGATCCTCTTCCCTGCTCAAGTCCCTCCCTCCTCCCTTCTGTGGTACAAACAGAGATCTGAGCATTAGCAGGGGGAGAGAGGTAGTTTTGATTGCAAAGATAAGGCTGCACTTGACCCCCCTTCTTGATAGAATTTACTGATTGATGATGGGTCACAAAGAGAGAGATCTTTATTTTATAGCAGGGCACGGAGAGGTCCGTGTCTCCAGGACAGCCTGCTTTCTATTGGCCACTGTGTGTGGGTGTATTTTTCAGGATGTTGAACTTTTAACTCCTACTGCACATGATAAGTTTGTCTGCAAGCCGGTGTTTAGACATGGAGGAGGTAACAGAGGGGAGGGGGAAGGGGGGAGTGCTGCACAGAGATCTGACAGAGATAGGATAAAGCCAGCACAGAGTATATGAATTTAACTTTGCAATGGGCCAATGTGTTTTTTTCACTATAGATGCCCTTTAAAGTCCAAGATGGGACAGAATGATCCATCCTTCTTTGGAAGTAGGAAGAGGTTGGCATAGAATCCTCAAAAGCTTTGATCCATGGGACCGGGGAAATGACCCGCACCTGAAGTAGGGATTGAACGCAAGAAGAAGTGCTCTGCAACGTATTGGGCACCTCAGAATTTGAGAGGGGAAGTATTGTGGCAGAGGGAGGAATGAGAATTCTATCCTGTAGCCATACGAAAGAACTTTCAGGGTCCAGGCTTCTGTAATGGTAGTTGCCACTGCTCCCAAAAGAGCTGTAGGCAACTTCCAATGCAGTTTAGCCAGAGATAGTCATGCTTGCTTAGGCTGGTCTCTCCCTGGTTTGGAAAAAAAGAATTCCTGCCCCCGAGACAGAGCTGAGAGAGTCCGGAGGAAGTCCTTCCCCCTCAGCCAATCAGGTGCCAAATGCCAGACTGTCTGTGTGGAGTGCCGTGAAAACATGGCAAGGCCGCTGGTTACCCGAACAGTGGAGGGGGAATTCTGCACATTTTAGTTCTGAGGAACATGATGCGCAATCCCTCTGCGGCATTAGTAAGGGGCTTAGACGCTACTGAATGCCATTCCCACGTAGGGAGATGGTGGGGCCTGGAAACTACCGTCTCTTTGTCAGTATCAAGTCTACTGCTTCTCCTGAAGTGGACTTTAAAACCGAAGGGGGCTTCCTGTGTTCAAAGAGGTATACCCTAAGGGGAGGAGCAACGGAGGCTCACTTCCTTTCAATTTTAAAATTTCCGCTCCTGGAGAATGGTGCTTTACCCCATGGTTTCTGGATGCCCCTGCAGGCTGATAGAGAAAGATATTACGGTACTGTACTTACTACGCTTAGCAAATTATTGATGGAAAATTCACCATCTTTTCAATTTTAAATGTCTGTCTGCCATCTAAACACCTTGGCGACTCAGTGTCGCCAATGTGGTCCTAATGCAGCAACTCACAGGTTCTTTTCTGGCCTCCACCCTCCCTCTTTTATCAAACAGGTGCATCAAAAAGCAATACAAAAAGTAAAAGTGGTCACCAGTTGTTTTATTCTTCATTAACATGTAACGAAATTAAGAATTTGGGGTGGGAGGGGGTTACAGTTTATATGAAAACCAAGTACACAAACCAACTGTGGTACTTAAATAAAAGAGACAAGGAAATAATATACAAGGTAGGCCAATCGATTGATTAGCCTGGAGGGCCTTATGTGCATAAATATTTTAAATGAACAATTGACAATTTTTTTTATCCAAATCTATCAAGATTCCTCAAAGTGAATTTTAACCTTCTAGTTTCAACTTTCATGGCTCAGTGAGCTTAAATAAGACACAAGCTGGAAAAAGATAATGAATTGAATGCACATTTAAACGGTCCATGTTGTCATTGAGTTTTGTATGAGTTTTGAACCTCATTTAAGTCCTTTCCCATGAGCGATTTTCTGTTTTAAAGAGATTTTTCTGTTTTTAAGAGAATTGACAGCGTTAAAAAACTAAAGCGTTTAAAACAAGAAAGCGTTTAAGAACAACACTATTTCTCTGCTGTGTCTCTGCTGTGTATTGCTGTTTAGTATGGACAGTTTTGTTGGGGCCGCGCAATGTGCATCCTGCCGCATGTATGGGATCTTGGAGCAGCCGCCCCAGGGGACCTATGTATGTGTCAGATGTGAGTGGGTTGCCCATTTGGAATCTGAGGTACAGAGTCTAAGGGGTAAACTTCCAGCATTGCAGGACTTGGCAAACCTGGGGGAAAATGCAGGTACTGGCAGGGGCCAGTAAACTGGTGGGTGGAGATGGGGCAGATAAGGTGGAGAAGGAAGATAGATTTGTAAGGGTCACCAGGGGAAGTAGGGGACGGAAGGATAGGGGGGCTTCTTCCCAGCTGGTCGATCCCAACAGATTTGCCATTTTAGGTGAAGATGTGGAGGACGATGGCTCGGAAGCAGCATGTATGGAGCGGGCCTTTCCCTTGAGCACCCAGGGGACGGCCATCTCCAATACAAGGGAGGGAGAACTGGGGGCTAGGAAGGATAGACAGGTGGTAGTGGTAGGGGATTCTATTATTAGAAGGGTAGATAGGGTAATCTGTCGCCAGGACCCTGCATGCCGAACAGTGTGTTGTCTGCCTGGTGCTAGGGTTCGAAATGTGGTGGATCGTGTAAACAGATTATTGGGTGGGGCTGGGAGTGACCCGGCGGTCTTGGTTCACATTGGTGCCAATGACAAAGTTAGAGGTGGAGGTGAGGTCCTTAAAAATGATTTCCGAGAATTAGGGGCCAAGTTAAAAGCAAGGACCTCCAGGGTAGTGATTTCAGAAATACTACCGCAGCCACGTGCTACGCTAGGGAGGCAACGGGAGCTCAGGAGTATAAATGCGTGGCTAAGAGAGTGGTGTAAGGAGATGGGGTTTGGGTTTTTAGAGAACTGGGCTGACTTTTCTGTTGGCTACAGGCTCTTTAGTAGTGACGGATTGCACCTCAATGGTGATGGTGCAACTGTTTTGGGGGAGAAGATGGCTAGGGGGTTGGAGGAGATTTTAAACTAGGTATGGGGGGGGGAGGGAACGTTTAACTACACAGGGGTAGATAGAGAAGTTAGGGATCTGGGGGCTAGTAACACAACGGAGGGAGGAGAAGGAGGAGGGGGGAGCATAGAGGATAAGGAGGCATGTACGACCATGTATGGAAGTAAATCAATTGATAACCTAAAATGTATGTTTACAAATGCAAGGAGTCTGGCTGGAAAAACCGGCGAACTTGAAATAATAGCGATAAAGGAAAGGTATGATGTAATTGGTATAGCAGAATCATGGCTTAATGATTCACACGACTGGACAGTAAATATTGAAGGGTACTCCTTATTTAGACATGACCGAGTTAATAAGAAAGGAGGAGGAGTATGTATGTATGTTAAACAGGAATTGAAGCCAAATTTAAAAGATGGAATAGATGGGGGAGCAAACGATGCGGCAGAAACATTATGGGTGGAACTGTGTACAGGAAGCAAGAAGGTAGGTAAATTAATTGTTGGAGTGTGTTATAAGCCGCCAAATGCCGGGGAAGAGGTGGAAATGAATCTCCATATGCAGTTGGCGAAGGCTGCTGGTATGGGGCATGTTCTGGTTATGGGGGATTTTAACTACCCTGAAATAGATTGGAGTAATGGAACTGCCAGCACCTCAAAAGGTATAAAGTTCTTAAATTTCCTATATGAGCATTTTCTTTCACAGATGGTAGAAGTTCCTACTAGAAAGAATGCGTTGTTGGATCTGGTGATATCTAATAACCCAGAGCTCATTTTGGAGATGAAGGTAATGGGAAGCTTAGGGAATAGTGACCATGATATAGTGTCATTTAATATAGGTTGCAGAAAACTAAAGTGCACTGGCTTAACAAAAACTTTTAACTTTAGGAAAGCTAATTTTATGCTTTTAAAGGAATCGCTCCTGCTCATAGACTGGGGGGAACTGTTTCTAGGTAAAGATACTGAGCAGATGTGGACCACTTTTAAAGGGATATTAAACTATAACATTTCCAAATCGGTACCTTTAGGAAACAAGTGTAAAAAAATTAGGTCCACTCCTGCATGGCTTAATGCTCAGGTAAAAAGGGAAATGGAAAAAAAGAAAAGGGCTTTTAAAATTTTGAAAGCAGAAGGCACAGAACAGGCTTACAGGGACTTCAAAAGTTGTAATAAAGAGTGCAAGAAAGCAATTAAACTAGCTAAAATAGAAAATGAAATACGGATTGCCGAACAAAGCAAGTCCAACCCCAAGATGTTTTTTAAGTATATAAATGGTAAAAAAATGAGGACTGAGAATGTGGGACCATTAAATAATGGAGCTGAGGTGGTTGTAGAGGATGCCGAAAAGGCTAATCTGCTAAACCGTTTTTTTACATCGGTTTTTACTGTTGAGAATCCTTACAGTAGGGATTGTAACAATGTGCAGGGAGGAAATGAAGAGTTTTCACATTGGATAACAGAGGATATGGTACGGAATCAATTAGACAAAGTTAATATCAATAAAGCGCCAGGACCAGATGGATTGCATCCTAGGATTTTAAAAGAGCTTAGTTCAGTTCTAGCAAGACCACTGTGTCTCATCTTTTCAGATTCGCTTTTGTCTGGGGATGTGCCGCTGGATTGGAAAAAAGCCAATGTAATACCAATATTCAAAAAAGGTAGTCGTTCACAGCCTGGTAACTATAGACCTGTAAGCCTAACATCAGTGGTAGGGAAGGTGATGGAAACTTTGTTAAGGGATCATATCCTTGACTTTGTCTCCAGAGATCATCTTATTAGTTGTAGTCAGCATGGATTTATGAGAAATAGATCATGCCAGACAAATTTAATTGGTTTTTATGAAGAAGTGAGTAAGAAGTTAGATTCAGGCACAGCTGTGGATGTGGTATATTTGGATTTTGCAAAAGCCTTTGATACTGTGCCACATAGGCGACTAATGTATAAACTGAGGACTGTTGGCCTTGAAGAAAACATTTGTTCATGGATAGAGAACTGGTTATTGGACCGCAAACAGAGAGTGGTGGTTAATGGAGCTACATCTATGTGGGCTAAAGTTCTAAGCGGAGTTCCTCAGGGTTCTGTACTGGGGCCGCTTCTGTTTAATCTGTTTATAAATGACTTAGAAGGGGGCATTGAGAGCAAGGTCTCTGTGTTTGCTGATGACACTAAATTATGCAGAGCTTTGGAAACTTCCAATGATGTGCAAGTGCTGCAAGCAGACCTAGATAGATTATCAAAATGGGCAGCAGAATGGCAGATGAGATTCAATGTTGATAAATGTAAGGTGATGCATTTGGGATTTAATAATCCCTGTGCCACCTACACCATAAATAACTCTGTGTTAAGTGCATCTGAAATGGAAAAAGATTTGGGGGTTCTGGTAGATAACAGACTTAGCTGTAGCAAACAATGCCAGGTAGCAACAGCTAGAGCTAGCAAGATATTGTCTTGTATAAAGAGGGGAATAGATTCAAGAGAGAAAAATATTATTCTCCCTCTTTACAAGGCACTGGTAAGGCCTCATTTGGAATATGCGGTGCAGTTTTGGAATCCCATATACAAAAGGGACATCTTGGAAATTGAGGCAGTTCAGAGAAGGGCAACTAAATTAATAAGGGGAATGGAGGGGCTTGAATATGCAGGCAGATTAGACAAGTTAGGGCTGTTTACATTGGAGAAGCGGCGGTTGCGTGGGGACATGATAACCTTATACAAATATATTAATGGCCCATACAGTGAACTCTCTGGTGCATTGTTCACTAATAGGTCATATCAGAGGACTCGTGGACATCCTTTAAGGTTGGAAGAAAAGAAGTTTCATCTTCAAGTTAGGAGAGGTTTCTTTACAGTGAGAACGGTGAAACTGTGGAACTGTCTTCCAGCAGAGGTGGTAATGGCAAGTTCATTGAATAACTTTAAAAAAGGCCTGGATAAGTTTCTAAAACTAAAAAATATTGAGAATTTCTGGTATTAATGCATATAGATCTGGTTGATCCAGGGATACTTTCCGATTGCCGTTTGGAGTCAGGAAGGAATTTTTCCCCCCCTTTTTTAGCTGGAGTTTTTTGCCTTCCTCTGGATCAACTGTTAGGTAGGGTTAAAAAAAAAAAAGGGAATAGGTTGGACTTGATGGACGAATGTCTTTATTCAACCTTAATTACTATGTTACTATGTTACTATGAATAAAAAAAAAAAAATATAGGTACATTTACGTCACACTGATACTTTTGTGTCTATTTACTTCTTTTTAAATTAAACATGCTAATAATATGAGATAAATTATGATACAACTGGATTGTTTCACGGTTTGTGAAAGTTACACACATTTTATATATCTATTGAAGAATATGTAGTTTGTAGTTTGGGATGCATGTCTTTTTACAGCAATATAAGGTCTTACTTTTTGTTCTCCCGATCTTGTTCTTTGATTTTCCTTAAGACATTAATTTCCAGCTGGGCTGCATCTCTGTACTTTCTAACATTGCGAATGATCTTTAGAGCTATTCGAGTTTTACCTCTGTGCAAAAAAATAAATTAAGTAGCAGTTGTTACTTAATCTAGGGTAAACTTGAATCAAAAAAGTATATTTCATTTTTAATCGACAGGGGAAATCTAATCATCTAACATTCTGAAATGTACTTTTTTTTTTAAATTCGCTTTATTGATGCCGAAGTGCAATAATAACACAGATTCAGAATTTATACAATAGTTGTATACAGTTGTATAGTACTTAGATGTTGTTATATACATTAATTGTATTGTAGGCTTGGTTTCTTATGTACATGTACAATGCTGTTTTTACACCTTACCCTGGGCGTTCCTATAACACCTCTTAGCCACTATCCAATCCCGCCCTTAACACCTTGCTGTGATATGCTAATTGGGATTTTCCAGGGTACATAATTGCCACAGATTCTTGTACAAGTCATTCTGAATTGAGAAAGCCAGTAGGATGACTAGCAAAACATCTAGGACTAAACTTCAAGTCCAGTTGATCTAATTGAATACAACAGATACATTGTTTATATAATGATAAATGAATAGGCAGGTATTTATTACTTAATTAGTACCTTGGGTTATATTGGGGGATTCAAACCAAATGTTCCAGGTTTTTTGAAATTTTTTTGGGCAGCCCCTACGTGTGTACATTATTCTCTGGTATTGTATATTATTATTAAGTGCCAACCATTGAGACATCTCAGGTGGTTCAGGTGACATCCACTTAGTAGTTATAGCTTTTCTAGCATAAAAGAGGGTTTCTCTCACTAATGTGGACTGGTATCTGTCAAAAAGATCTTTCTCTAGTATGCACAATATTAGTATCTTACTGTCTAAATGTATATGGGTACCGAGTACAGCGGACAAAGCTGTAAATATCTCTTTTCAGAAGTGCATGACTTTCGGGCAACTTCATATAAGATGCCAAAAATCCGCATCTGGTACATAGCATTTTGGACACTCGTTTGTTCTGTTACAAATTTGTGCATTCGGTGAGGATGCATATAAGCTTGGTGTAATATGTACAATTGTATCAGCCTATGGTTAGCTGCTGGAGGTACCAGTCTACATGCTTCTGTCATATCACTCCAGTCACCCGGCTGTAGGTTAGATATATACCTGGACCATTTGAACATTGTTGCTTCTACGCAAGGCTGGGCTTTGGCTTTAATAAGACACGTGTATAGTCTAGATGTTAAACCCTGGAGCCCTTGGGTCATCAAAATACCTATGACCAGGTGTTTAGTTAATTGTACATTTAGTGAATCGAATTGGGTTTTACAACAGTGGCGGAGTTGGAAGTATTTAAAAAAAAAATGTGGAGGTAGTTTATGATTTGCCTGTAGTTGTTCAAAGGTACAGAAATTATTTTCCTGGAATATCTGTCCCAGGGTATTTATTCCCATTCTGGTCCAATCATTGGTGCCCTGGAAAGTAAATAATTCCAGGTATATACGATATTCCCAGAGTGGGGTGCAATTAAAAGGACCCCGTAGTCCTAAGATCTTTAGGGTCTCTATCCATACTCTCCAGAACTGGGTGTGCAATGCTGTTCCAGGGCCTACCATATGTTGTCTTGGCAGTTGTAGGAAGGACAGGAAGTTTTCATTTAAATAGTTTGTTAGCATATTTTCTGAGACATTAAGTATAGGTGGGTTAAAAACCCAGCCTTGCATATGCTTTAGTTGAGAGAACATTCTGAAATGTACTTACTTGTCAAGATCCAAACATTCCACCACCTTGCCAAATGTACCTTCTCCAAGGTCTCCAACAATCTCATCTGTAAAAAACAATAGGTTTGTTAAATGTAGGTAGCATTACACCAAATGTAAAAGAATAAAGCTAAACAGCTTCTACAGTGTCATCAACCTAACCTAAAATAATGGATTGGTCTTGACCATCTGAAACCGAGATCTCAGAACTTAAGTTGCTCTATCAAAAATCTGTCACGGTTAAGAAAGCCACCTTGGATTTAAAAGAATAAACAAACTGTACAACCCATCAACACGAGTAATAAGATGGTATAACATACCTACAAAATGGTAACAGAAAAATTATAAAGAGTGGGACATTATAGTTTACTTTATTTACATAACAGGAAAAACAGAATAGATCAAATGTTTTAACTTCTAAAATAATGGATTCATCACCCAGTAGCCAAACCAGCTGATTATTATCATTATAATCACACTATACTTAAGCTAGGTACACACAGTAACAATAAAGCCCCGATATCGTCGGATCCGACGGTATCGGGGCTTTATCGTTATGTGTGTACCTTCGTTTCCCCAATGAGCGTGCGGACGCCGAATGCCCGTTTGGGAAAGACCAAAAATTTCCATATAGAGGACTCCTATAGAGGACTCTAGCGTGGCCGATGGAAACACACAGTCCCGAGCGTTCTCCCTTTGATGTTCATAGGGAGAACGCTCGGGACTGTGTGTATGTAGATCTTTGAAAGATGGCAGACAGGATCTTGCAGATCCTGTCTGTCATCTTTCAGAAATCTGTACTGTGTGTAACTAGCTTAACACAGAAGATTGGGATTAGTTATTTTAATAATTGCCAGGGACATACAATGTATTTCACTTTCATACTGATTAACCATCCCAATTTTCCCTATTTGTAGATAGATTTGCAATCATGTTTGATTTGCCACAATTGTCGACTATTATAAAATACAATTAAGAACTGTTAGTGTTTGTGACCAGAAATGTTTCTGCTTTTAATAATTTCCTATAAAGATCATTAATAATCACTGGTCTGCTTATAATGCCTATGGTATTGTAGAACCTAGAAACGGATAAATATTTCAGAAATTTAAAAATGCAACGTTTCAGGGACACTTGCCCTTCCTCAGGCATAGCAAACAGATATTGTTATTGATGTCTGTTTGCTATGCCTACGGAGGGGGACATATGCCCCTGAAACTTTGCATTCACTTCTGTGTGCAGTATCCCTACATATCTATACTATAGGGGTGAAGGAGCTAATACATATTATACATCTACTTTTTACATGGCTTTTCTGGCTTAGATCAGATTTGGAAAACTGGTCAGAGAAAACGGAGAAAAACATTTAAGGTTTTACGAATAATTTTCAGTACATCTTTCTAGGATGCGTTCTCCGGTCCGGCACACCAGGTGCCCATCCTTATCATCCTCCACATTCTGGCTGTCTTTAGTGCTGGGTTGGCTCTTCTGCACACCCACCCGCCCACAATAGATGCAAGGTGCGATTTTCCATTGGAGATTCATTTCAAAGATATTAAGAAGACACAGGTCCACAGCGATGGTAAGTCGTGCAGGCGTGTAAACACATAGAACAAGGAATATTGCAAAAGGAGACGTGCAAGTTAGAGACAGTTCAGCAAAAGGCTAAACTGAAAGCGAATAAGCATTTTCTCTTGAATTTGCAGTTATAATTGAAAAGATTCATTTTTACTTGATTTAAATTTTAATACAAAATACATACTGTGGCCCTTTGACACAACTAAGTGTTTTTAAAGAGAGCAAAAAAAAAAAGACAGCTGGTTAAAGGTAGGGAGGTAGGCAATTTTCTCTAAAAAAAAAAACAAACTTGTTATAGCAATGTACAGCCCCCCCCACCCAAACCCCAGATTCGTATTATGAATAATTGCCAAAGATGCCCCTGAAGGGAGTTACCTGAACTGGTCCCTCACAGCTCCTCCTCTGCTTCTTCTTGGTTGCAGCTGTCAATCAAGGCGCAACATAATTCCCAATTACCTGACAGCCATGACCAGGAAGCGGCTCACTGCTCCTGTTCTTGCTCGAAACGAGCTCGCAACAGGTGCAGGGGGCGGCACGGGACCAGGTCAGGTAAGTGCCTTCATTATGCATAATGGGGGGGGGGTTGCTGTTCATAAGTTTTTTCTTCGGCTAGATATTCTCTTTAAGGTATGCAAGAACCAAGAAATTACACACTAACGGGGAGATTCAATAAAAGTTCTTATTTAAAATGGTGCTAATTTTGCCCCAACCAATCAGATCTTATTTAACATTTGAAAGCTAACATCTGATTGGTTAAAATTAGCACCATTTTTAACAATAAGAACTTCTATTGAATCTCCCTGTAAATCTTCAAGAAAAAGCAACTTTGCTGTAGTATTTATAGTGTTCAAGTTAGTTTATATCAAAAGAGAGGTAGTAAAACATAAGGAAAGGGGCTAACTGGAGGATAAAGAGTGTATTTGCAGATGTGTAACAGAAGGAAAAGAAGCAGCTAACAGAGGAAGAGAACAGGTAAGTAAAGTTAGAATAAATTAAGTGAAGGGAATTGCATGTAGAAACACATGTTCATACACACGTAGGATCGCGAGGGCCAACCCGTGATGCACAATGTGTATGCACGGCCGTTTCGGGCGATAATTGTGCCGTGTAAAGGCACTTTGTCGGCCGGAATGGCTGTTCAGTTGAAGATTTGCCCAGTCGGGCAAAGACCATGCATACACATCGCGCATCTGCCCCCAAGATTGCACGTCTGTATTAAGCTTTAATCAACAGATCTCTTTTGAAGATCAAGAAACATGTTTTGGCCTCAACTTCTACTTTAAAGGCAAACAACAATACAAAAATACTTTTAAATATTAAGGCACCCTTCTAAACATAAAGGAGACAGTTGACAGTGAAAATTAAAACATATGAAGTCCTCTGTTATGCATAAGATTGGTGGGTTTACTACTTGGGGCATGCAGGCATACATATCAGCAGATCAGTGCTTCCCTGGTGCTTACTACCTTTGCAAGTATGCATAATATGAATTATGAAAACAATAATCCGTTTCTATAATATTAAAACAAACACTAATGAATTTAAGAGAGTACTAATCAGGGTGCTTCTTGTGGTCACCTAATCATTGATTTACTAGATACCACACAAGCTATACATTCTACATGTCATACTAGCTATACATTCTACATGTCATAAATAGCCTTCATTTTCATACCTATGGTTGCCATATATCTTCTACAAACCATTTGCTTTATTCAACAGTCATAAAAAAAATTACAGCAGTCACAATAAGTTAGTGAATACAGCACTCAGTGCTCTCTCTCTCTCTCACAGGCCCCCTCTTGCTCTTCCCTTTTCTACTAATGGGGATGTGCTGTAGTGGAGGAGATGTAACCGAGCACAGGAGCTTTTAGAATGAAACTAGTTGGTCTAATATTTGCATTGTACCCTATGTCAGTAACTACCAAGAGAAATCCAGAGCCGCGAAGCCTGTATGTATGCACTGGTATGCATCATCAAATATTATTGGGTACAACTTTAAACTAAGTGATAAATGAATACAGGCTGTTGGTATTCTGGGCTTGTACAGCTATGCTTTATGCAGGATATATTGCTTCTAGACTTAACCAGGCTTTAGCTTGATAAACATGCCAGGTAAGTAATAACTGAAAAGAGAATTAAATATAAAAATACAAACTCTCTTTCCCAGATTTTGTAATATTTAACACATCTAAGACGCTTTTCTCTTAAAATAGATAACAAAATAAATATGAATAGGGCACTGAAGAACAGGAGGAATGCCTCTTCCCTATAATGGTCCATTCATTTTGCCTTCATGTTGAAAGTATCAGAATGTTTTTTAAATGTATAAAATGTTAGTAATTTTACATATTTTCTAAGGGAATGCAAATAAGTTTTTAGGAGTCAATATACAAAAGCTTTTCAGGATGGAGATTACTCACCCATATTCTCATACTCACCGAAGAAGAGTAGCTAGCAGACTTAGAATGATTTGAGTTATGACAATGCCCTTTATCTGTTTTTGTTTTCTCCTTTCCTTTTGATTGGTGAGCAGGTGAATGGGTCGAATGGGAATAGCTCTTGCTGTGTGATGAACTTAGCTCTTCTGAAAAATTAACCCCATTAGATTGTCGCCTCTTGTGTCTGCCCCAGTAGAAGTCTCTTCTGTGGCTGTAGAAGAACATTGTATTGGATCAAAAATGGTTTCTGTCAAAATCTCACTTGAATAAAAGTCTATGGAAGTGCATGACAAAGCAGATACAAATGGAATATTTTTTTTTCATTCATAATCCTCCCCCCCATCAAATGAATGTTTCTGGCCGCTAGTGATTTCTAACACCTGTAGGTATTTACTTTAGGTACTAGGTAAGGATTGAAGGTCTTCTCGCACTCCAAGTACTGTGAAGCTTTAGTGGTGCTGTGTCCTCAAAGCTGCTTAACCACCAGCAGATATGAATTGGTAAGAACAATATAAAGCGAGGACCGCACACACTTTGTGAATTTTCAATTTTATTGTGACATAGGTTTTGTGCACAACGTTTTGGGGTCACCCCCTTCCTCAGCTGCTGCATGTTTAAGCAGCAGCACACACACTGTTAAATGTGGACCCATGGGATATAAGTTGAGGTATACTTTAATACTATAATATGCTGCCATAGGTGGACTGACTTTCAATAGGTGGAAAAATAACATAGGAACCAACGAAAAAAGTATGGGGATCTCAGATCTATCATTATATGCCTAGGGCCCCATTCATCCCTATTAAAGCCTGGATTCTGTTTAATAACAAGAGGTATGAGTAATAATTCCTGGCCATCCCTGGGCAGCAATTACAAATGGGTTGTTTCCCGCCTCCTCCAATCAGAAGAAACAGACTCCACTGAATTTATAAATGGCCCCTCCCCCCTGGGCTCAGTGTAGTCTGTTTCTTCTGATTGGAGGAGTCTAAGAAGACTGCATCTAAGGTGTGTGCCTTGCGTTAGCTCATCTGTATTCCGGCCTCTGTACCTTTCCTTTGGCCGAAGTCCCAGCCTCTTGTTAAAGGGGAACTGTGGTCTCCAAACAAGTTTATTTTAAATGAAAAGCCAGGTTCATACCTTTAAAACGAGCCATCAACCACCTCTCTATGTGCTGCACAGCCCAAAATATGAAGAAATCCCTGATCAGAAAGTTAGAGGGTGGGAGGTTCTGAATCTGCGGTCAGAAATACTATTTCCTCTAATCTGCGGTTGGCACATGCTCAGTGCATGACTGAAGGGTAGGAGGGGGGTGGGGAGAACAGCATAGCCCACAGCACTGCTTTTTTTAATGCCCCCTACTTGCTGGCCCTTCCAAATCTTGGGCCCTGTGGCCCCTCCCACTCACGGACTCTGTGGCTCCGCACACTCGCGGGTCCTGTGGCCCCTCTCCTATTTGCCCCAGGGCCCGCAAGTGGGAGGGGCCCTGGGGCCCGCAAATGGTCGAAAGTCTTGAACGGTCGGTCAGGAGGAAGAATTGGCACGTGTGTACCAGCCTTAAGGGCCCCCCTAGCGCAATTCTCACTCATTTGCAATTTGTAATATAATGGAAAAACGCGTAAATGCAAAGATTCCCGCAGTTTCCAATGCGTTTGCGTATACGTTTCCATAATGGAAAATGGGCAAATTGCATGTGCAAATGCATGACAACGCACCGGGATTGCGTGTGCGCTTTCCGAAGCGTTGCCATCTGGCCTCACCCTAAATTAGGTTTATTTTTAAAAGAAAAATTTTAATGGAAGCTTCACTGGTTTGTTGTATAGATTTAACCATGAGCAGGGGGTAGGTGACTGTTCTCTCAGGCTGTTTACATGTCAGACACTTCCCAGAATAATGACGCTTTCCGTGTTACCTTCTAGACGGAGACCTGCGCCGTGATCTCCTGGGGATATGTGGTGGTCGCCGCCACTCCCGCTCATTGCATGGAGATCTCCTCCTCCTCTTCCATGTTTGTACCCCTTCTCCTCCCTCAGGCGACCGGTATCTCTTCCGTCGGTACATCTGGTACAGAGCGAGACAAATATTAAATTATTTCCCCACCTCTAGCTATGATAATGAACGGCCTACCGCAGACAGATTCGACACCACTTGCCATTGATGGAGAGATTGATTAATTAGTGAAGTAAATCGGTTTACTCTAAACTTTGGCAGACTTCTTTCGCGCTTCCCTGTTTGACGTCATCATCCTTCGACCGCTTCCCTAACCTCGGGATAGGTAATTGCGCTTCCGGCTTTGAGTTATCATTAGTTCCTACAGCAACAGCATGGAAAAAGGATGTTGCCTAAGTTTGCCACCTTGACTTTTACTTTTAAGTCCCGGCTACATATGGAATCTACAATAGGCTGGTTAGCTTTTGCATTTGAGGCTTGATGCAGACTGCATTGATTTCAGTGTAGCCATACAGAGTGTTTTAATGTGATGGCATGTAGCACTGCAGCATGTAGAGTTCATATGTGTTTGGGGCTTGAAGGCAAGGTTGGAAACCTTAAAGTAGATATTTCTTCACAAAAAATGGATTAGTCAGTATACCTCCTGATTTACCTTATAAAAACTGCCTGGGGACAATTTTACAATCAATATTACATTTATAATGTTGATCGCAAACAATGATGTAGCCAGTAATGTCCACAGTTAAACATATCTTAAATTGATTTTATGACAAGACAGTGTATGGCTAGAATAACATATAAATGACAAAAACCTAAAGAAGTGTAGGAGAGCTTTGATCCCCACAAATAGCACAAGAAAAACAACCGTACAACACTCTGTTGCAGTGGGTCTGCACTGCACTGACTCAGCTCCCTTACTTAATATAAAGGGAGTTACAATTAGACTCAATTGTTGTATGTACTCTCCACAAGTGGCGGGTGGCCCAGGTGCAGTCCACCCAGGCCCTTTGCTTTAGCCACAGCAGAAACTTTGCAAACAAAAACATGTGAGAGCTGGGGGAGTAACCTCAGGTGGCCCCATCTTATTTTTCCTATGACAGATATAGCGCCCCCCCCCTTAAAAAAAACGTGTGGATGAAGCACAAATAGGTGCCCGTGATCGTTTTGTTGGGGGACCCAGTGATTCCTATTTACGCCACTATGTGAGAATGCACACTGGAAACAAACCCATATAACAATAAGTAAAACAGCAACTTTATTGATGCAGCTCTGGTGCATTTTGAGTTGCTTGCTGTTAAAAAAATGGAGTAACACCCAGAATATAAATCTGTAAGACACACAGTCCCACCCTTTGCAGGGGAAGGAGAATATTTTAAAGGGCATGTCCAATAACTTTTGATATGCTGCTCCCCCATGTCTGGTAGCCCCAACCGCATGATTAGTATTTTGCAAAAGCCCCCCAAACTCTTACTTACCTCCCCTCGTTCCTCCGCTGCACTGCCGGCCCTCTGCTTGCGAGAATGCAAGCAGAGGGGCGGGACCGGCAGTCGCGTCTGTGATTGGCTGAGCGGCAGCCAATCACGCGTGGCTGCCGGTCATTCAGTGCAGCGGAGGAAAGAGGAGAGGTAAGTAAGAGTTTGGGGAGCTTTTGCAAAATACTATTCATGTGGTTGGGGCTACCAACATGGGGGCAGCATATTAAAAGGATTTTACGGCTAGGGGGAGGGAGAGTAGAACGGGAGGGAGAGGGAGGGGGGAGAAGCCTGCAGTACGCATGACAAATATCTACCGGAGGCAAGGTAGCAGGCAGAGCCCTGCTAGCCTCCTGGTGGACTGTTTTTGGGACTTTAGGGGGGGTCTACAGGAGAACCCTATGGAGCTGGGATGTGAGGTAAGGATTACACTACACTACATGGTGGGGCCATTACGGGGGGGGGATTATAGTTTTGGGGGTGGACATGCCCTTTAACAGGTAATAGAAGCAATATCTCTAATCACATTAAAGGGCAATTGACAACCCCATCCCATTTCTTACTGTGATAGTACCCAGTGTGAGGATCTAAACTGCTAGTTCCTCACCCCTGGATATTTCCTTATTAATTGGAACAAAACCTTCAAACTCAGCTTCATGAACCAGGCTCAGAACCCACCCCACCACTACTCGGTATTGAATCAAAGGGATTCACAGCTTTTCACTTTTTCCATATTTTATATTGTTAAGCCACTAACATGATTAAAGCGCAGTGCAAACTAAACAATTAAAACATAGACATGCATCTGATGAATGAAAGTTCCCAGCTGATAGGGCCAAATGACACAGATAAGTTAAAAATATTGAGCAGTGTCCTAGAGAGAAAAAGGGACGAATCACTTAACATGTTATCACTAATAGTGCTCACATAGGGATATATCCTCAGTGGTGCCTCCCTAATGAGGCAGGGTGAATTACATTACACAGAGCAGCACCCTGTAGGGAGGCAGCAGTTTTGATGCCAGGGGGAAAAAAATCTTTTTTTTTTTCTTCTGCCATCATGTGCCTGGGACCCAGATGCCAGGGGTGCCTAAAAATGGCATTTTTAAACACCACACATTTTCAGGGGGTACTGTCACTGAATAGCAGGGGAAGTTGTGACTTACATTGCACAAACAGAATGCAGCTACGACTCCTCCCCCTCCCTTCTGACTCATTCATTTGAGAACACAGCTCTAACTCCTCCCCCTGCACACATTTCCTTTCCCTTGCTTTTTCCCAGGCTTTTTAGGGGTAGGGGGCAGAGCTATGTTCAGTGTTCATTGCTGTGGAGAGAGACAGAGATATGCTCCCCATTCTAAGTTCCCAGTCCCACAGTGTTGTACAATGTGATTTACATTGAGGCAGCTTTCAAGGTAACTGAGCCACAATGCAAAGCAGCCACTAGCCAGGTTAGCATGTAGGGAGCTGGAGATGATGATGGGACACAGAAAAAAGGTGTTGTTCCAGCAAGTTATGTTTTTTATTTAAGCCCTCTAACTACTGGATTTTTTGTTATATGTCACAGTGTCAGCCGTGCAGATCCAGAATCAATGTTTGTCAGCCCAGCTGATCCAAAATCAATGTGTGTCAGCCCTGCAGATCAAAAATAAATGTTTGTCAGCTGTGCAGCTCCAAAATCAATGTTTGTCAGCCCAGCAGATCCAAAATCAATGTTTGTCAGCCCAGCAGACCAAAAATCAATGTTTGTCAGTCCAGCAGATCCAAAATCAATGTTTGTCAGTCCAGCAGATCCAAAATCAATGTTTGTCAGCCCTGCAGATCCAAAATCAATGTTTGTCAGTCTTGCAGATCCAAAATCAATGTTTGTCAGCCCTGCAGATCAAAAATCAATGTTTGTCAGCCCTGCAGATCAAAAATCAATGTTTGTCAGCCCTGCAGCTCCAAAATCAATGTTTGTCAGCCCAGCAGATCCAAATTTTTTTTTTCCTTTCCGGGGCACATTGGCTTCAGGTGTGTTTTTTGCCATCCTCTAGATCAATGTATAGATTGATAGGAATTATAGGATCCTATGTATAGATTTAATATAGGATCTTACTTTCACTAACTTTCAAACAAGAAAGGTCAAACTCAGGATGATAAAGTCCAAACGAGGGTCGCACTCCAAAGAACAAACTAGAAAGGGAAAGTTTAAGTATAAACTTTGAATTTGGCTTGAAAGACCGCATTTTGGAAAGGAATGTGTGTGTTTGTGCTGCAGATTTTAAAACTCAATAATGCCAATGATGATGACATTGTTGTTTTTTACTTACTTGTCACATGAATTAAAGGCAGGTCAGTTGGTGTGTGTACTTGTGTCAGGTTGGGGGTTAAAAGACTAACTATTTTGATGATTGGTCAAAATGTTTTGTTTTTTTACTATACTTACCCTTTAAATATGATTGCCACATGAATGAATGGGTACCTCACTTGGTGTATGTACCTGTGTCAGGATGGAAGTTAAAAAAACAAACTTTTTTGATGATTGGTCAAAATTAGTTTTTTTGACTTTAGTTACCCTTTAAGTATGGCTGCCACAGTAATGGAGATCAGTATGTGTGTGTACCTGGGTCTGGTTGAGGGGGTCTTTTTTTGTGTTTACAACCATAAAACTATCTTTTATTGAGGAAAAATCTAAATTAGTTTTTTTTAACTTTATTTACCCTTTAAGTATGGAATAAAGGGTAGGTCAGTAGGCGTGTGTACCCGTGTGAGGTGGGGGATATATGTTTTTGCGTGTATGACCATATAACTAACATTTATTGATGATTGATCAAAATTAGTTTTTTGACTATAGTTACCCTTTAAGTATGGCTTCCTTCTCAATAGAAAGGTAGGTCAGTAGGTGGGTGAACCTGGGTCTGTGTGGGGGGTTGGGGGTATCACCGTTTGTATTTATGACCATGAAACAAACTGTTTTGAAATATCCACATTTGAGGATTGTTACCATTATAGTCTATGGGAAAAAATGTCCCATAATTCACAGATAACGCTGTATTGCTTCCGCGGATTCCTTAGCTAGAAGAAAGCACACTTCTCCTATATGCCCTGCACGTCTGTACTGAATTTCATGACTCTTGCTCAAAAACTGTGTGAGAAGATACAGTCCAAATAAAAATAAAAATTTTCAATCCAAATTTACAATTCTTTATTAGTGACCACACATCACTCACAACATTTCGGGGTGTTATTTGCTCCCTTCTTCAGGTGATTAAACTCCGGATGGAAGACATATAATTACAGAATGTTCCTAATATTTATTTTAAACAAAACCTGTCTGACATACATAGGGTTAATCTGCAAGTTGTTAGTATTTTCTTTTTTTTTTTTAAGTCTAGGGGTAACGTAAGGGTGGGGATATGTGTCTTCAGGTAGTGACAGTTGCCTGGTTTCACAATCAGTTCTAGTTAATCAAAAAAGGGAGCAGTTCATGCTTTGTTGCTTTCAGTAACCATAGGAGCACTCACAAGCTTACTTTTCCTCTTTAAAAGATATAGAGATGTAGCTGAATCACAGAAAGCAGAATATAATTACCACAACTGGGTAAGTCAAATTTTTCAGAAGAAATAAATATACCTTATGAAGAGCTGTTAATTAAGAGCTAATTTATGCATTCATTATAATCATTAAATCATAGTTGATTTTCCTGTTTCTTGCTTGCTGTTTGGTGGCAAATTATAGCAGAATGTACTCTTACCAGTGAATACAGATACTGTCCTACAAAGTGTAATTACGGTTAACAATGATTAGACTAGCAAAGAAAAAATTACTAACAGAAATAAAGAATATAATTTTTATTTAATGTTGTTTCATAACCTTTACTAGCACACATTTTATTAAATGGTTTATATTTCTAGTCAACCTGGGACTGTGTACATACAGCCTATACAGTCATTATTAGAACACAAGCAGTGTAAGATGCTCCACAGGATTACTTTTCCCTGCCCAATGAGTTTTATGTTTGTCCCTAGAAAAATATGTTACAAGATTTTCTAAAATGTATTTTTTATTGTAGCAAAAATATATGTATACCTGAAATGCTGAACAGTTGTATATAAGTTGTTTTTGGTTGATAGAGAGTTGCTCATTTTATACACTTTTAGCAAGTTATCAGTTTTGACATGGTACAGAACCTATATAATTTATTTTGGTGACTTGTTTGACTCATGTTTCTTATTCTCCATAGAACCAAGTTTTGCATCACAGGAATTGGCAAAATAGGTGACAGATGACATACAAGCTTGAAATAAAAAAAAAAAGTCGTCTGCAAAATATAAATGTCACATAGAGTGTGTAATGGTTATGTGAGTTTACCCTCACGCTATGGCACAGGTGGGAGCTTTCAGTACCATTTGGATAGTGGCAGGATATCTCCTTGTTGGGTCTACAAAGACCTTGGAGGTAACAGACACAGTTTGGACTCCTCAAAAACCTTAGACCTATCTGACCTGGAAAAGAATATTGAGGTTAGTTGTTTTTATCAATATCTACTTTATTCTTTTAAATAGGAAATATTTTTAGATATAAAATATTATTTTGAAACAGGACCTACTGGGAGTCGTACATGAAGTGTACACATTATTGAGGGAGGGGCAGCTGGGTAAATCATCCTGTGTTAAAGTCACACTAACCCACTTACTATGGGTTAGTATGACTTTAGCACAGGACTTGTGGAGGCTGCTTAGGTTTTGCAAAAGCCACACACACAGCCCCCTGCAAGCAATTTAATATTGTATTTGTGACATTGTTTTTATAACTTTTTTAACTACAGCAAATAGCTGGCATTAAAGTCACACAAGGGGTTAGACTAAATTGAAATTTAGTGTGGTATGCTGTGGAGTCAATAAATTATTTGCAAGCTGAATACGGCTGCAGTGTGTCTCCCTGCACAACTTGTGATTTGGAAGGATTTCTATGTGTGGATGTGGCCACACAGCATGGGTGGACACAAAGGTGGTGAGACACTGTGATTTCTAATCTGTCATTGTCTGGTCTGTTCTTCAAAGACTGCAGCTACTGTAGAATCCAACTTTTTGTCTGGACAATGGAGAGATTACAACAGGAGTGTTGGGAGCCCACGTTCGTCAGAAAGAGCAAGGTCCACAAGTCCATTGCGAGGGATTCATTCCTTGGAATGCTCCAGGTAATTTGTGATAAAGCAAAATAATAGTAAATTCACTGTTAGGCAGGAAAAGTGGATATTGCTGAGTATGTAGAAAATATACATGCATCTACATTTGCCTACTTTGTATAAGTTATAGGGTCTTAAGGCATCACTCATTAAGGAATAGATTTTGGTATTTATTATGCGGAAAATATTACAGACAAAACAAATTATAGAGCCTGTCAAACATATAATTGACAGCTTCCAATATTTCATATAAAATAAAGTGTCATATTCAGGGGATCAGGGATCACAAGCGCAGTTGAGTTGAACAGGTAAAGCTTTATTTCTCAGCAAAACCAACAGAAAAACGCTTCCAGCAGCAAAACAAAACAAAATAGCTTTTCTATCAGCACAGGAAGTTTAACTTTTTTACAGGCAAAATAACATCTTCAGGTTTTAACATGAAAGTCCAGGACTCACGTCAACACAAAACAGTTTAGTTTTTTGTGCTGTTTGGAGCCAGCTCCAAAAAGCAAGTGGACTGTGTTCAAAATTCTGTCTCTCCTCCCCCACACGTGCTTCTCAAAGATCTTAAACTAAAGTCTGCAAAAAAGTTCACACTCTGCTGCGCCCATCTTTTTCAGAAGGTATAAAGTATATATACATGGGAAGTATGAATTATGTGTATATCTTGTAAATGTGAATATGTGTGTATGTCAGGTGAGGGAGCAAGAGAGAGCTCCCTGACCTTTCTTTGCCTTGGAATATATGCAGTTTGCTAAGTGGGCTGCATCACCCTAATATATTCATAAAAGGCAAGTTAGTTACAAACAATCACCTTTGAGAGTTTAGGGTCATATTTGATTTCACAGATACATAGATAAATGGATATTGACAGGTCATATGTGCCAATAATGATAAGAACTCACAATCATAATTTTTAACAAAGTAGGTTGGACTGGATGGACATGTGTCTTTATTTAACTTCAGATACTATACTATACTGGAAAGCTGCTTGATCTATTCACTAATCACACAGACTGATTATATAAACAGATCACAACCTTGCCATGGCAGTCATCTTGGCATCAAAATAAGCGCATGTTTCTGCAATTTGAGATTTTTTTTTTGATCTTCCACTATTATTAAAAATTATTTGTCTCATTATATAGAATGTATGTCTTTCCATTTAATAACTGGCTTGGCGGTACTGGGAACCCATAGCTATTTTATTACACAACGAATTTAAGCTGACTACATGAAACAACCCTAAATCAAATAAAAAAAAATTAGACCATGTGGTTTATTGCGTTCAAATTATTGAACTGCCACAATGTCCACCCTCACCACTGAAATTTACAAGCAGCCCCCCCAAGTACACAATTTAGCAATACTTACAGTTACTAAAAATGCTTCCATTATTATTTTATCCCTTGCCACCCGGTGGACACCTTTTTCTGCCGCTGTATATGTTAAATAGATGCAGCAGAGGAGACTTCTTTTCTGCAGCTCCAGGAATGGAAGTCAGAGATTGGCGACATGACCAAGACTGAGGAGATAGCAAGGGATAGGTCTGTGTAAATAACGATAGAAACATTTTAAGCAATGGAACGTATAGCTCAATTTGTGTATTTTGCGGTCCTTAAGCTGCTTTTAAGAAATGAGGATAAGCATGCAGTACAAAGCAGGGTTTTACCCTTTTGGGGGAGACTTGCTATTAGATACCCAGATCTGGTGCAGCTCCACACTCAATAGGTCTCTATGGTGATCTCAGGAGCTGCACCAGAGTTGACTAGCTTCGGGGGATGCTCCACCCAGCAGTGTATATATTGTATGTATATATTTTTATATATATATATATATATATATATATAGAGATTATCCGAAAAGGAGCACTCGTGGGACTTGTTGCAAATATCGTGATGATCTTTATTAACCTGGGATCACGAAGCGAGAGTGCGGGACATCGGGAGGATTGTTATATATATATATATATATATATATATATATATATATACATATTGTACGGGGAGACACCGCTCATCCTGAACAGGGAGGTAATCATTCAGTTAGCCTGACTTTGACCCGTTTTGCTAGTGGTTGTGGCTGGTGAACTGGGCAAGGGCAAATTGTTTAGCATTTGGTCAATATATTATTTTAAGTTTAATATATTTGTGTTTTGGGTGTACCCTAGGAACCAGTCAAGTCCTCCTATCTCAAGAAGAAATTCTTTGTCCCGTCTGCCAACCTCCTCTGAGGATTCCAGTCTGGAGCAGTCTTTGAGCCGCAGGGTATGGAGTGGATCCGAAATGGATCTAAGGGCTTCATTAACTGAAAGTGCGCAGAAGAGGATGGAACTTGTACAAAGACTGAGAGAAGCTCACGAAAAGCTGGAGGGACAATCAGAGGAACTGCGGAACAGAGATAAGGAACTTGAGTTCAGCAGAGCCAAACTTGAGCTTCTAGCAGTAAAGCAGAAAGTATGTATATAGAAGGCAAACTGAAATCTATGAATATTTTCTTCCATAAAAAACACCAAAGATACTACACATGCACACCGTAATGTCCTGGGACCGATTTATTGTAAAATCAGCACAATAAAAAGTAACCTCAAGATGAGGTCACTCAATTATGCTTTCCTTCCTTGACTCTATGCGCCTTCTTATACAGGATAGTATTGTATTTGCTTTAAAGGGCATGTCCACTCCCCAAACAATAATTTAACCCACTACTGGCCCCACTATGTAGTGTGTAAAAATCCTTACCTCACATCTCAGCTCCATATGGTTCTCCTGTAGTCCCCCCCCCCCCCAAAGTCCCAAAAACTGGCCAGCAGGAGGTTAGCAGAGTCCATATAGGACTTTGCCTCCTGTCTCCCCTCCGGGAGAAGTTTGGCATGCACACTGCAGCTATTCTCCCCCTCCCTCTCCCTCCCGATATTGTCTCCCTCCCCCTAGTGTAAAATCCTTTTTATATTATGTACTGCTCCTTCCCCTAGCCCCAACCGCATAACTTTTATTTACAGAAAGTGCCCCGATCTTTACGTACCATGCCTCCTTCGCCGGTCTGAACTCCCGGGAAGCCGTGTCCGTGATTGGCTGCCTCTCAGTCCCGCCCCCTGCTTGCATTTCCGAGCAAACAGAGGTCCGGGGCAGTGTGGCAAAGGATAGAAACATGGTAAGTAAAGATTGGGGCACATTCTGTAAATAAAAGTTATGCGGTTGGGGGGAAGGAGCTGTACATTATATAAAAAGTTTATTACAAGGGTGGACATGCTCTTTAACAGCTACCACCTTAACACTGCTTAGAGTTAAAAAAGTAAATTGTCCTCAACAACCCTTAAACAACCCTAAACTGGAGATAAAGTTGTTTTACATTGACAATTAATGGTAACTTAAATTCTTCCCAACCATCACCGTGCCATTATTTTGTTGATCTGCCCCCTATTTCTTTAGATATCTAATATAAAACATCTTACATTTCAGTTGTCAATCAAGTGCCTTGTTGTCATAAACTATTCTTCTGTGAGTAGTTTTGCTGTAGATGGAATGGTGACAGAGTTTTGACAGGTGGAATGTTGTGTGCTGTTTTGACAATTGGTTTGTGGGGAAAAAGTCAGGTCAGATGAAAGTGGGAGTGGTTAAAAGAGGGAGGGGGGATACTGATTCTGAGCAAAACATGTGCTGGATTGAAGACATGCAGCAACACACACACCTCAGAGTAAGTGCTACGTACAAGTATTTATTTATAGATTAAGATGATGAAAAGTATTTTTTATTTTTTTCAGTATAGTGTCACTTTAAGTTCTTTTACAGTGTGTCAAATCCTAACACCATTCTATTTGGGGCACAATTAGCTTTCATGTTGTTTTTGCCCAAATGCATAACTTTACATTTTTCAACATTAGTCCTGTACAATTTAGTGTAATTAACAAACACAGAGATTGTACTCTCAAAGACTCTAGTTTTTTTATGAGCTGATTAAAAAGTACCCAACCACAGAGGGATACTACTGACAACACTGGTTTAACAGTGGTCCAACTAGAAAAAGGTATTTATTACCACTCTTTGTAATCTGTCCTTTATCCAGGTCTCAATCCAAGTACAAATAGTAAGGTCAACTCCTCTGCCCCTTCATTTAAAAAAGTAACTTAGCAGCACCATCAATGTTGTGACCGGGTCACTTTTAATTTCTTCTCCCCTGGACCATACAACACAACCCCTGGACTGACTGACTCTGCCCATAGCCCAGCCTACCTGTCAGTCCTGCAGCCTGGGTGATAAAAATCACACCCCATAGGACTGTTGGTTGGGCTGTCCAGGGTGCCCATATTGGGAAACAATATTCTATGAGGTACCGTATAAAGTGCTTTTGCAAAATCCACATAGATCACATCCACTGACCAAATGACCAAGATAATCTTTGTTTTGAATTGTGAAAATTAACATAATTCTAATAAAATATTGATCATTGTTGTATAATTACACATTTGTTGCCTTAACCTTTTTTTTACAGTGCCATTTGATAAGATTCCTATTATAAATACAGCTACTTACTTCCTGTTGCACTCCAATGTAACATTTACGTATCAGCTGACAAACATATGGAGCCTTTAAATTGGATCATTAACATTTTGTTGTGGTATAAATAAATATCTTTGGCATCCATTGATGTTTTTATTCCATTTGAGAAAGCATTAAATGCTTGTTTTAAATTCTAACCACAGTTATGTTGCTTATGGCATTTATTTTTAGCAAATGGAAAGCTCCCTATCTCAACTAGAAAAAGAAAAAGGTTGGCTAGAGGTTTCGCGATATGAGGACAAGAGGCAAAGGAGTGAACTGCAGGACCGGTGAGATGCATGTTCTTTGGAAAAATAAATCATTGATCTTTTGAATTATATGCTCAAAAAATTAAAATAAAAATAAAAAAGTATGCTGAAAATTTAAGCACAAAGACAGAACAATTGGTATTTTGTGATGTCCAGTGACTGCAATTTGGTGGCATATTTCTTATATTTCATGAACCATTATAGCCATCAACTAGTCAGTGCATCATTAGCTTGAGCTTATCTCCCCACTCGTGATGCTTCTGTGCAGAGATCTTTGCTATAAATTTATTTCTTTATCATCATTCTCTCTAAACCGTTTCCATGATTCATGACATGAACTGCATAGCACAATGTAACATAACTTGTAGAGCGTATACAAATACATACATGGTATTTAAAACAGCATATACTTGTCAGATAGGTAAAAATAGAACAAGACATGTTAGTTTGTTTAAAAAAAATATTTCAGCTAAAGCACATTTACCAAACTTACAGCTCAAATACTGCTGATTATTTTAGAGAATATAATATTTTATCTAGAATTAAACTTATCAACAAAATTGTTGGTGAAATTGTTTCACCTTTACAGTATGATTTGTTACTCCTGTGATTCTCCATCCTGAATTGGTATAGGCTAAAGTTTGAAGAAACCTATTAGCTGCCTAGATAAAGATCAGATCATTAAAGGATGGATAGTTCCTATAACACCTCTTAGCCACTATCCAATCACACCCTTAACACCTGGCTGTGATATGCTAATTGGGATTTTCCAGGGTACACAATTGCCACAGATTCTTGTACAAGTCATTCTGAATTGAGAAAGCCAGTCGGATGACTAGCGAAACGTCTTCAAGAACTAAACTTCAAGTCCAGTTGATCTAATTGAATACAACAGATATACCATGACCTGGATGAATGAGAACCTTCACAAGCGTATGTATGTATAGTTTATTTATAAAGCACCACTTGGGGACGCAGCGCTGTACAGTAATAAAATACAATAAAGTTAATACAAGGGGGATAAATACATAAATAGTTCAGTACAACAATATATAAATTATATAAATAGAAGTGCTAGAGCTTTGCCACAAGAGGAAAGGAGGTCCCTGCCCCGTAGAGCTTACAATCTTGTTAGGTGGGAAACATACAGATACAATGGAGTGGGTATAAGTGCCGGAGTGAGACGTATGCAGTGCAAATAAAACAATCCTAGACTGTGCTGGTTTCCAGATAGGTAGGATGTAAGGCTAGATTTAAACCTGCTAATAGAGTTTTCTTGATGTAAAGAGAGGGGAATAGAATTCCAGAGGATGGGAGCCACAAGAGAGAAAGGTTTAAGGCGAGAAGAAGCAGTACGAGTGGGGGTCTGTACAGGAGCTGGTTCTGCGATGAGCTGAGGGTATGGGCTGAAACATATGGGGACACTAGGGAAGAAATATAAGAAGGAGCAGCAGAGCGAAGGGCTTTAAACGTTAGGAGAAGGATTTTGTATACAATGCGCTGTTTAACGGGGAGCCAGGTTGTTGTCCGGTACAGAGATTTTGGATCCTGTTTATTAGAGAACGAAACAATACGTTTGGCAGAGTTAAGTATAGACTGAAGGGGAGAGAGGTGGGAAGCAGGAAGACCAGAAAGTAGCAGGTTTCAATAGTCCAGTCACGATAGGATGAGAGCATGCATAAGCATAGCGGTGGTCGGGAGAGAAATAAACCTGCGGATTTTGGCTATATTGCGAAGGAAAAAGCGGCAAGTTTTCGCAAACATAGTTAATGTGGTTAGAAAAGGAGAGAGAGGAGTCAATAATTACCCCTAGGCAGCGTGCTGATTGGATAGGGAAAATGGGGGTATTGTCAACAGAGATGAAGAAAGATGGGAGTGAACCAGGTTTAGGTGGAAAAATGATCAATTCAGTTTTAGAAAGATTTAATTTGAGGTAGCGTTGAGACATCCAGGAGGAGATGGCAAGGAGGCAGTTGGAGACACATGATTGGATGTCAGGAGTTAGCGTAGGTGTTGACAAGTAGATTTGTCTATCGTCTACATATAAATGATACTTGAAGAGCTAATGACAATGACAAGTTTGGTCAGATAGGATAGAAACCAGGATGCCACTTCATTCCAATTGCCCAAAGAGTGAAGTATCTGCATTAGGAGGGAATAATCAACTGTGTCGAAAGCAGAGGAGAGGTCAAGGGGGATAAGAATAGAAAAGTGACCATTGGCCTTTGCAACCTGCAGATAATTCACAACCTTACACAGAATGCGCAGGACGGAATCCAGATTGCAAAGGATCCAATACATTATGAGCATGGAGGTAGTTAGTGATACAGGAGAAGACTAATGGTTCTAGCAGTTTAGAGGCTATCAGTAAGAGAGAAACCGGGCGGTGGTTAGCTAAACAAGAGGGGTCTAGCGAGGGCTTTTTTAGTATGGGCTTAACAAGCACATGCTTAAAGATGGAAGGGAAGGGGGCATGGCCTGGAAGGGAAGGGGGCATGACCCCTCTTGTTTAGCATGGCTTGAGGCAGGACGCAAAATCTGGTAGCTCCTCTTGGTGCCTAATATCCTACTAAAATCCTGTAGAGAACAAGCAGTGACACATCACCCCAACAGCCTGAAAGACCATGGGATCAACACAGACACCATCCAGGTCAGTTCGGCTTCCCCTGGCAGATCGCGCTGGGCCAGCGGGCCTACCAACAGCTGCACTCCGGGCCCACTGACCTAACCCCCTGCAGACATGGAAGCTATGCCCCTTTAACATCCACAGCCCTGAGAAAACAGCGACCAGCCCCACCACCGCGGAGACCCGAAAACCAGGGGAAGGAAACCCCACATAGGAGACCTTGCAGGCCCCGTCAGCTGGAGATTAATTGGGGCCAAACCGCTGCAAACCCCCGTTGGTGCAGCTTGGGAGAGCTGCCGGGGAAGCAGTTCCTGCATTTATCAACCTGGAGGATCTGGTCGGGACCAAGAGGGAGGGTCTGATCCTCCATCACGTCCCTTTTTTCTTCCCCAGACTGCCCGTAAGCTGCAAACCAACATGGCAGACACCATACAACCCTCAGTGTGTACGAGGACCCCAGTGCAGATCCATAGCCGTCCCAGCCCCTGCCTAATCCATGGCAGATCTGTAGTACCAACCACCTAATGAGTGTAAAGGGTCAGAGAGACTGTGATACCACAACCAAGGCATAATAAAAAAAAAAAAACACCACCCTTGAGGAGGAAAGTTAACCCCCTTAAAAACTACCATTCGGGGGCATGACCTGGCACGATTTAAGACAGGACGCGCTGTACTGGAGCTCCTTTTTCTGTAAGCTTGTTCCATTATCCGCCAGCAGTGTACCAAACACCGGAGAGCCCACAATCAGAGCTACTAACCCACCGACACCTTCGGCACTCCTCTGACATGTCCCCTCAGAGGAAAAACTAGGAGAGCATCGGGAAGCTGGAAAAGTTTCGTCGCCAAGACAAAGATGGCGCCGATCAGGGCGCGCCAGGTGGAGATCCTGCACAGAGTGAGGAATCACCATCACAAAGCAATATGGGTAAAGTCCTGGATGCTATTTCCACCTGCCAAACCACCCTTACCTCCAAAATAGAGGAGGTAAAAACAGACATATCTTTCTTGCACAACCTTAAAAGCAGAGAGAAACAGAGGAAGGGAATAGGAGATATGGAGGATCGGCTGCCCACCTTGGAAAGGGACACAGACCATCATAAAACCATACTCCAGGATCTACAATCCCGCCAAGACAATATGGAAAACAGGCAAAGAAGAAATAACATCAGGTTTGTGGGCCTTAATGAGAGGGCTGAAGGCCCAGACCCTGCTAAATTTCTAGAGGACCTCCTACATTCCACGTTTGGAAAAGAAAGTTTTCTTCACAGTGGAAAAAGCCCACTGTACTACCCCACACCCTCTGGGAGCACCACGACGCACCTTTATAGCCAAATTTCTGAACTACAGAGACTGCGATATGGTATTAAAACTAACAAGGGAACGCAGGAACATCAATTTCCAAAATGCCACAATAGCAGCGTACCCGGATTTCTCCATGGAGGTCCAGAAACGCAGAGCAAAATACATGGATATTAAACGCAGACTAAGGAATCTACAACTAAAATATGCTATGCTTTACCCAGCCAGACTCTGAGTGGTAAAAGGAGACTACACACACCTATTCTCCACCCCTGAGGAGGCCTCGAACTGGCTCGACTCGATGGACCGTCCATAAATGTTCAGTGAGTATACCCCTTATTCAGGGGAAAACCCCTGCCTTCATGTACCAAAAAATGTTTTTATGTGACCCCTAACGAACACTAAGACTATCCGGATATATCCTTCAGTATTGCCACAACTATATTGGACTATGGAATCTAAATATAACCATACTCCTTCATACCTTCATTCACCCCAGGACAAAATGCCCCACTCTAAAGTGCTATCCCTATGTAACCCATTTGGGTCACTGCAACTCAAGACTCCCTAAAACTAATCATCACACGGTCTACCTATCTACCTTTCTATCATCTATCTATCTACCTACCTATCTACCTTTCTATCATCTATCTATCTCCCTACCTACCACCCCCTCTGTAGCCAGCAGGACAGTCCGACCCTGCTGTCAGGAAGGAGTTTCAGCACTTGTAAAATAATTTAGTCGGCAAAATTTTTTTTTAAAAATACGTTTACTGTAACCGACTGGTGAACCCAACTTTCGTCTCCTGTCTTTGCCCCGAGTGGATGAGAGAGAGATGAGGGATACCCAGCATGGCTAGGAGGGTAGTACAGCTGTGTAGAAGAAACACACACACACCTACCCGAACCGGAGCTGCTGCTGAGTCCCGCTCGTAACCTCGCGGCAGCTCAATTGCCGGGGGGAAATGCGGCCCTTTTTTTTTCAAAAAACACAGACACTACAATGCCGCCATGAGCAACTTTTTCAAGTTGCGTCATTGTAGGAGCGGCGCTGCTACATTGTAGGAGCTCCAATAAGATTACAACAACCAGTTTAAGTCCAACATAAATCCTGACCTGGGCCTGTGCTCAGTGAACATAACTTGCCCCATTAAAACTATAATAAGCAACAAAAGTGACCCTTTGTTACTCACGCCTCTAGGTATATATCTCAAGTTAAGAGTTAAGATAACGTTTTCCCCCCCTATTTTTTCCCTTTTTTTTCCTCTCTGGGGAACGGGATCTATGCTGGGAATGGGATCTATGCTCACATCATTGTTTGAATGTAGATCAGGGTTTTATGTAAATAGTTTGGTATCCAAATTTATAAAACAATTAGAAAACAGATGGCATAATAACTCTCCAACTCAAAGAGGTATAAACATGTATTGGTCACTGGTAACATCTCTCTTTGTAGAACAGTTTATAAAATCATCAGTTTTGACCTTAAAGGGCATGTCCACCCCCCAAAACTATAATCCGCCACACTCTGTAGTGTAATAAAATCCTTACCTCACATCCCAGCTCCAAATGGTTCTCCTGTAGTCCCCCCCCCAAAGTCCCAAAAACTGGCCAGCAGGAGTACTGCATAGTCCATATAGGACCCTGCCTCCTGTCTCCCCTGCGGGAGAAGTTTGGCATCCAGCAGCCATGTCTGTGATTGGCTGCCTCTCAGCCAATCACAGACACAGCTGCTGGTCCCGCCCCCTGCATGCAGTTCCATGCAAGCAGAGGGCCTGGGCAGTGCGGCAAAGGAGAGAGGTAAGGTAAGTTATGATCGGGGGACTTTCTGAGAATATAATTATAGCGGTTGGGGCTGGGGGAACATGGACTATACTATACTAAAAGTTTGTATACAGGGTGGACATGCCCTGTATAAAGCATGCCCTGTATAAAGGGTGGACATGTATGATATCTGTGTATTACTCATTTACATGCTTTTTATTGGTATTAACAAGCAAAATCTCTGTATCTTTTTCCATAATGTTGTTAATGTCGAAAACAATAATAAATGGGTTCAGCTCCAACCCTAGCAGGCTTTAAACTCCTGACATAGAATGTCAGGGGCCTACAAAACAAAGTAAAACGCTCATCAATCTTAAAATACCTTAAAGAACAAAAGTCTTAACTGAAACTCACATGACACTCCAAACACAAATGTCCCTAAAACGCCAATGGATTGGCTGAGCATACCATTCGGCATTCACCTCAAACTCTAGAGGAGTTGCTGTACTAATAACAAAATCCAATAATTTTGAACTGCTAACCTTGGAGCTGGACCCAAGAGGTAAATATGTTTTTTTATACGGGAAATTCCAGAACTTCCTCATCCAAATCCTAGCATTTTATATCCCCCCCTTCTCCATGTACGCTCTAACACAAGGTATATCATTCATGACATCCCACCCTTCCACCCCAACAATTTGGATTGGAGATTTCAAAACAGTAATAAACACCACTATGGACAGACTCCAACCAGTAGACCGAGTACCTGAGCCTCCCTTTAACCCGGAAACCAGATTCGGGAAGCTACTACCAACACTTACAGGGTTATTTAATAAAAGTTGTTATCCTTAAAAATTGTGCTAATTTTGCCCCAACCAATGAGATGTTAGCTTTCAAATGTTAAATAAGATCTGATTGGTTGGGGCATAATTAACACCATTTTTAACGATAAAAACTTTTATTGAATCTCCCTGTTAATCTTTAGGATGTATGGAGATTCAAATACCCCACAAAGAGTATTTTCCTGTTTTTCTGGAACACACAACACCATGTCCAGAATAGACATGATTCTGACAAACTCTTCCCTGCTACCTAAGGTAAAAAGACACAGGCTATCTGCCCAGAATTCTTTCCGACCACTCCCCCTGCTGGGCCACATTAAACCCCCTCTGGTTGCACCTACTCCATGAAAATACAAACCTATCAGATGAATAGGACACGTTTTTTCAAATCAATGAAAACTCAACCAAATCCTTGACTCTGGGAAACATTTAAACTGCATGCCGGGATGACTCTGTCCAACACAATAAACAAGATCAAACAAAACCCAGCTATTTCAGAACAAGAGGCCATACAAGCCCTTAGCATAACAGAAATCACTTTCTAAACAGACCCTTCACAACAGAACACCACAGTATTAAAACAACAAACCAAAATCACAAACCAAATCCTAACAACCAAAGCTAATAAGAAATTACGTTTTCAAACAGCAAGAATATACAAGCATGGTGGAAAACGCGGTAAACTTCTAGTGTACCTGTTAAACCATGAACACAGAACCCCAGTAGTGATATCTCTTCTTACCCCCACAAATACAACCATAAGCGACCCTCCACAAGTCGCTCAACTCTTCACAGATTACTTTGGCACAATATATGAATCCACACTAGACCACTCAATAAATTCTATCAAAGACTTTTTAAGACCCATTAAACTCCCACAGTTATCTCCACAAGAACACTCCTTGCTGGAATCTCCCATCACAGAAACAGAGATTCAACAAACAATATCATACCTCCCAAAACACAAAACTCCAGGAACTGATGGGCTTCCCACAGAATTTTACTTCACGTACCTGGACTCCTTAGTACCTTATTTACAAGAACTATTTCCCACCATATTCGAAACAGGCAAGCTACCTCAGTCCATGACCGAAGCACAGATTGTTCTTATACCAAATCCTGGAAAAGACCCCCGACTCCTAACTTCCTATAGACCAATATCTCTTTTACAAGTAGACCTTAAAATCCTTTTTAAACTACTTTCTCTTAGACTCAATAAGATCATTACTTCCCTCATAAACCCGGACCAGACGAGATTTATCCTAGGAAAGAATACAACAATTAACACTAGACGCCTATATCTGAAATTACATACACAACACGAGGTAGTGGGAGCCAGATGCATAGTCAGTTTATATTCTAAACCAGTGGCCAGAGTAGTAGCAAATTGATGGCCCTCTGATACCTTCCCTCTGACGAGAGGAACCCGACAGGGATGCCCCCTCTCCCCCCTCCTATACAGTTGGTGGTGGAACCTCTGGCAACTAAATTAAGGGCAGACCCTCTCATAACTGGGCACCCATACAGAAGTAGTCCGTTTATATGCCAACGATATGCTTCTCTACTTGGCCGACCAAGGTGTATTACTAGACTAAGCTCTCACAATAATAGATGAGTATGGGAAATACTCAGGCCTAGCAATTAACTGGTCCAAATCACAAATACTCCCCATGGACAGTTGCCCGAGTAACCACAGTACCTCCCAACATGATCTAATCAGAACCAGCGAAATCAAATATTTGGGTCTAATAATTACAAAATCCCTACAGGACTACCCTACACTAAATATTGAACCCCTAATACGCCTAATTAAAGAGAAAGTACAAACATGGAGTAAGCTACCTCTAGGAATCACCGGGCGTGCCAACATAATAAAAATGATTCTGTTACCAAAAGCATTATATGTCCTTTTGCTTTCTCCTCATTCTTCTCATTCTCATTGACTCAATGTTGAAATCTTTTGTGTGGGACTCAAACCAACACAAAGTGGTATGGTCGGTCTTAAAAAGACCCACAGAACTGGGAGGACTAGCCATCCCAGATCTAAACCTCTACTATCTAGCCTCGCAAATATCCCACCTATATCACTGGTCACATACTGAAGCTAACAGATACCTAACAATGTTGGGCGACCCTGACGCTCGAATATACCCTGACATTATATACCTCCTCTGAAGGAACCAAGGGAAACCAAAGTCCCCACTACCTACCCACACACTATTCCTCCAGGCAGTCAAAACCTGGAAAATAGTATGCCAAAAACTGAAAATTCCTCATCTTACCAAAAAAATTATTACTCAGATCTCCCAGAATTCTTAACTATTCCGCACCCAGAACAATGGTATAAATATGGGGTAACCCAGATCGCACAGTTGGTTGATAATGTAGAACTCAAAACTTTTGACCAACTTAGCCAGGAATTTACACTTCCTAATAAAATGTTTCTTAGGTATCTCCAGATCAAACACGCCTTCCAAACCCAATTCAGAGGGCACTCCCTGGATTTTGTTAACAATCCACTCCCAAACCTGCTCACAGATGGCTCTTTAGCTAAATTAATATCTACGGTTTACTCGGCCCTTATTATTCCATGGGCATACTCACAAACTACTGGGTAAACAACTGCCCTGGTCACTAGAGGTTTTCTCAATTGAAAAAGAGGAATGGACCGAAGCGCTGGAATCATGTAAGACGGTCTCTCCCAAAGCCTCTGTCAGGCTCACACAAATATATATAGTGCATACATACAAATCACTAAATACAACCGGACTGTTAATTGTACAAAACTTTATGTTGTAATCTATCTTCCTTTTCTTGTTTATTAATAAATACCTCCGTTAAGGAGGAGAATTAAAAAAAAAGTTGGAAGTGAAAATTCCAAATGTAAGGGAGGCATTGAATATGTGGGTGAGTATAGAGGTAAGCACGTGATTACAGTGCTTCAGTAATACAGAGGGCATGGGATCAAGAGGACAGGTCATGAGCGGACATGATAGAAGCAGGCAAGAGACTTCTGAATGGGTCACAGGAACAAAAGATCCAAGAGTAGCTGAGGGAGTTAAGGGCAACATAATCTGTGAGTCATCTCGAGGACCAGAGATCTGCATGCGCATGGACTCCACTTTATGTTGAAAGTAATGCGCAAAGTCCTGGGGAGAGTGCAGAGAAAGGAGTGGATCAGTGAGAAAGGGGCGCAGAAGGGGACTTATGTCTTTATTAAACCTCCATTACTATGTTAATTTGGCTTCATCTCCACCTTTTATATACAGGCCCCCAAAATGTTGATCACTTGGTTGTTTCCAAATAAATGGGTAAATCTCTAATATAAACTGTAAGTGCTTCCTATATTGTGCAAATTGTCTATGGTGATGTAGCAAAACGCCCTGTAGGTATAACACCACAAAAAACAGGATTTGAATACCCATGGAGTGCTGCTGTTTACTGTAAACCTTCACTAACCTCTAAAAAGTAATTCATATTTTGTTTCATTATATGATTGTCTGTTAATGGTTTCTTTATTGGCAGGATTATTAATCTAGAAATGGATGTGATGAAAGCCAAATCTAGCTTGGAAAATCTCAACTATACCAACTTGATTAAGAGCCAAAAAGCTCCAGCAGTTACTTCGGTTAGTCGCTGGTGTATGTGATTAAACTGCTGCAGTAATTCTATGTTTATACTTTGTATTTGTATTGAATTATTGTATTTGAATTATTATATTTTAAATGATTTTCCATTTAATAAAGACCTAATTGCAATTTTAAGAACTTTTGAAACTCCACGCCTTCTTCCCTTTTACCCCTTATAAATAATATCCAGGGTTAGGACCTAACCTGCTAGGTACTCACCCCTGGGTTGACAGTAGGTTGGCTGTAAAACGTTAACAACACATATATACAGTAGTCCAGATAGGCCTGAACCTTTACCAGAGCACACCAACCATTAAAGACATCAATAACTAATCTTGCCGAATTATATACTTTACTGGTTGCTTTTTAATTGTATTGTTCTTTATTGTTTACCAAAACCATACGTATAATAACAACAATAATTTTTATCATATAACATAAGTGACATTTTCGTGTATATAACTATTAAGTATACCCCCCTACATCTATAAATATACACATAGTGCAACCCAAAATCACAATATGGGAGGGAGAGTGAGCCAAGTACAATGAATTCCTCATTGAATAATCCCATACATCTTTATTATTTCAATGTCTTGTTACTGAGATAAACCTTGAACAGGGACATGATGTTGGCCACAGCTCTGACAACTGATGTACCTGTGCTGCATATATATAACAAGAACATCCAGAAAATGGCATAAGTATAGTAGTGTCCTGACCAATCTTATGCTGAGAGAAATGGTGCCTTGTCCTATACCAAAGTCACATTAATATATCCTGTTTATACTCACAAATTTAGTGGTTAGAGGCAACATACATTAAATCCCCACTTATTGATATCAATTGAGAATGTCAAAATAGTGACAACAGGATTCCGAAAAAATAATAGCAGTTAATTCCCCTTTGAGTTTCGACTAGCAGATATGACATGTTTAGGTCTTGTCAGATCTTGTCAGTGCAAGATACAGATTCATGGCTTCTATAGAGTAAGACTTGGGAGCATAAGATATCAAACAGCTACACAGCTAAAGTTGAGGTGGGCTTAAAGGAGCTAATGACTGTTGTTAAAGTCTGCGCAAAAATGTACAATGCATTGTAATGCACCAGGTGCCGCTATCAGCATATTACATCAATGGGGTGATTGCACTGGTGCATCGCCCTGTATGCTACAGTATGCTACAGTCTAACCTTAGTATGCTACAGTCTAACCTCTATTGCTAGGTAGATGTATGGTTCCCTGTTAAACTCCTGTCCTGTCGTTGAACCTGGGGAATATTTTACCTATGGGAGACTGTCATTCTTGCAACACTCTGCAAGAATCACATCCTCTCATAGGTAAAACATTCCCCTGGTTCAACAATAGGGCAGGAGCGTAACTGGGGACCAAATATACAGGTGATATTGCTAATTACCCTCTTTACTCCCAAGGGGAAGACCTTGCTTTGTATATCCTCACAATAGGTACATGAGAAGAGAGTTGGAACTCTTTCCATTTCATTATGTTTGTTTCTAATCAAATATAAAGTTTGTAGTACTTACACTGTTGCAATAGCACAAATATATTAAAGTATAAAAGTTAAAGGTTATAGTTTAAATTGTGTATTCATTTTGTGGGGTTAAGGGCTATGCCTTTTGCATTGATCTGCTTGAGTTTGGTCCACATTCTATGTCTGGGTTGCATACTGCACTTTCTAAACTTATTATCCTCTATGTTGCAGCATTATAAATGATCTGCTGGGGAGGCATATGAATTTTAGGATATCTGTAGAACAGATTAGAATCAGTAACAAAATCTAAAATGTGGATTCTTATACTAATAGTAGAAATAATAGATTTGTCCTGTGATGTTGTCTTGGTGTCTTAAAGGAAAATGATGGACTGAGCAGGGAATTGAAAACTGCACGTGAGAATCTTCTCTACTTTCGCAATCGAGTCAAAGTCCTGGAAGCAGAGAAGAATCAAGCTGTAGAGGAACTAAGGGCATTGCGTGAGGTATATAAATTAATTTTTACTGATCGACCACAACCATCATAATTCCAGTCTTTCCTCTTTAAATCTGTTGAAGATAGGGGCTTCAAGATGGAGTTGGCGGAAAATTTGCCACCTGACCCGATCCTCGTTTTTCACATAAAGCAGTCTATCGGAAAAACAGCATTCATGTTAATGATATTTTGAGTGATTTGAACGAATTTGCTGATCAAATTATCATTGCTATGAATGGGGGCTTTACTGTACACAATCGTTCAATCTTAAAATCTCCTTCCAGTGTTCCTTAGATTTTTCTTTACTGTATATGATTGTAATACTGTATCTTTATGTTACTGGAAATGTTAGTTTTATAACAGATTGCATTTGCTTTCATTATTAGGACAGTCAGTATGTGCTTAGCCACACTAATGAGGCAAACCAGAGAGTTACAGACACCCTTCAGGCGCACCAGGGTCTACAAGAAGAGCTAACGAACCTGCAACTAAGTTTTAATGCTACCAATCTGGTATGGATTAAAGGATAGCTAAGCTTAATTTTTTTTAATGCTAGTGTGAAAGTTTTTCTCCCCAGAACATCTTCTCTAGTAAGTTGCATTTAGTACATGTATCTAATTGATTCTGTAACTAATAAGGCTTCCATATTGTTGCCAGTACAATTCACAGCCCATGTAGTCTTCAAAGAACCGCGCCCCCCGACCCCAGTATTCACTATCTCTATCTACAGTATTTTCTATACATGTCCCCAAATCAATATAACCAAGTCCCTGAGAAGACTTTGAAAGCTGCTTTTTACCCTGCAGTTTATGTACCTGTATTATTGGTTGCAGCTCTGGTGGTGCAGCTTGTAAATACCATGCATGTTTTAGAAACACACAGCACATGGGGTCACAGGTTCAAATCCCCTTGCTTACTTATGAAACAATAGAAAATAGTCAACTGAGTTTACTGGGTGTATTTTTGTTTGTTTCCATTATTTTTCAAGAAAAATATAAAGTTTACACATGCACAGACTTTATATATTGAAGCTCTGTTGGGATAGTGGTAGAAAGCTTTACTTTTAGCAAGACATAGTACATGAGGCTGCAGGTTCGATTCTCCTCAATACTTTTAATTTTGTTTCTTACATCCATGTTAGCTAAGATATACTGCAAAAGGTTAATTTCATAAATCACACAGCAGCCACAGCAAAGGGAGAGGTGAGACACAACTTTTTGTATCTTTGTGAATGTGCTCTGTCTATTGGGGCAACATTGTCTGGAGACTTTAGTTCCCCTTTAACAATAATAATTAATTAACATATTATATATTGCATAAAAATACATTGTTATATCTGCATTTTCCCATTAGGAGAAAGAACTCTTGGGCTCAAAGATTATGAGACTGGAGGAAAAGGTTGCAGACTTAAATCTAAGACTTAATATTGCCCAGTCTGACAGGGAGAGGCTCCTGCAGGTAGGATTCATTGTGGATGCTTTTGTATTTATATTGACTCAATAGCCAAATATTGTTTTCATTAAAGGAATAGGAAACCTAGGATTATATATTAAGACATAAAGCTGAATGTCATACATATTGTACCCATACCTCCCTCCTGGTTCACCTGCTGCAGACAGGTTAATCCTAATGACATAGGGAAAGTCCCTAACATTGGGGAATGCAGCAGAATCTTAGTAAAGTTGTCTGATTGACCACCCCTGACATGATCCCAGCCAGATGCACAGGCCTGTGATTTTGGGATAAACAGGCTGAAACTACTATCTTAAACCCCTAGAAACATGTAATTAATTTGCAAGCAACGCGCATGCAAATGATATACCTAATGCATATATTAATTATGAAAGCAAAAAGATACATTTTGAAATCAGTACTGAAATCTAAAATCTTTTCTTCTGCAGGATAAGCTGGAGCTTACAAGGCATAGTCAGGAACTGTCTCTAGAATTGGATCGGGCACAAAAAGGTCGAGAGGGGTTTAATGATCAAGTCTGTGACCTCCACGTGGAACTTGTAGGAGCTAAAGCTCAGGCCAACCGTCAGGACCAGGAGAAAATTCAGATGAAGGAGGAGTTATCCGTGCTAAAACAGGTATAGATAAAATAATAAAAAATAGATAAAACATGTATGAAAAAGTGAATGTTATTTACACCAGCTCCTGAGTTAAGGTTCGTACACTTGCGACGCACGCCATCTAAGAACGGCCGTGCCGGGTACGGTCAGGGATCTTTGCACGACCGGCCAGGTGGCTTTTTGGCTTTCCGCATGGTTTTTCGCCAAAAAGCCAGTTGACGCGATTTAAAAAGGTGGCGTCAACGAGTGGCGAAAACATTTCCGTGACCTATCGCTAAAAGCCTTTTCGCCATACTTCGCCATACATCACAATGGAAATTTGAGAGAAAAGGGAGCGAAAAGGCATAACGCGATTTATAAAAAAGCAAAAAGTGTGTTTTCACTTTAAATGGAGCGTAATATTATCTCGAACTTGAAGGTGGCAAAAAGGCATCTTTTTACCATGTCTGTTGAGATTTTGGAGTTTTTCATGATTTTTAATGCACCCAAAAATTACAACACATTCAGACAAATGATCTTACTACTATTTTAACATGTTTTTTTGGACACATCTATGAAGGTATAGATTTTTATTTTTCGCTAAATTTTAGTATACTTTCCACAATGACTTTATGTGACGTAACATTTCTTTTGCCTTTTTCATCACATTTTTAGCTTGGAATTTAAATGAGGTCTGCTATTTTGTCTTTCACGTGAAAGCACCCGCACCCCCTTTTTTCTTGGGGTGGTTTAGCAGTCGCAATGTAGGCTCAATTTTGCATTTCCAATGCAAGGCCAATTGTTAGTATTCAGGATGTGTGCTTTCGTTCGCCTTTCGAATGCGCATTTACGTTGTTAATAGGCGTGTTGTCAACTTTATTATTTTTTTTTCTCTGTATTCTCAAAATTTTTGCTAAATTTAAATATAGTGCCAAGAATGTTGAACAGCTGGCAAGCCGGTAACAATGATTGGATGTGGTTTTCACTTCTTTTGCTACAAATTTCACATAATTAAAAAACAGGAACAATAAAGTTTGATTGATTTAAGCACTATTTAAACAAGCAACTTAAGCTTATCATTGTGGCTAGAGAAAATGAGTGGGGAGGACCTACTTTTGTTTGGCTAAAGGTTTTCGCAATGCAGTCATCTTGTAGACACATTAAGTTTTCGCTGCGATACTTTTCGCTCTTTATCGCGCCTGTTCGCGTTTTTCAGAAGCAAAGTCTTTTTTTTTTTGCTTTTTTATAAATACCACGAAAAGAAGTCCCAAAAAGCGTTGTTTTCGCTTCGATGTTCGCCGTTATTAACTAGGCGAAAAATGTAGACTTTTATAAATATGCCCCAAGGTATAACTGTACAAAGAATGTGTTCTCTGTCTACTAGAGGTCGCAGATGAATGAAAGTGTAAAAAGAAACGCTTCCTTATGTACACAGAATTTGTTTCTGGTTTCTCCATTTTGTTGTCAGAAAATGTAATCATGGGATAACTTATCTGTTCATATTATAAAACTGCCTACAAATTGTCATTTTCATTCTGTTTTTCTCCTGCATCATGCACATACACCCTTAAAGGGACTGTTTGATAATATATATTTATCAGGTTTTTTTTAATTTACAAAATGTGAATTTGGTTGTAATCAGTGTAAAATGTGATAAAATATTAATACTAAATACTAATGCATACATCTATTTTATTCATACATTATATAGAATATTTGTGATGTTTTTGATGCATATGGGAGAACAATAATTGAAATTTGTAACTTCATTATGTACTGCAGCACTTTTGCTCTTATTACGTTTACATCAGGTGAATGAAAAATTGTCAGATGAGCTGGGGCAGACAAAAAAAACCCTCCAGAGCTCTATGGATGAACTCCACCAGCTCCAGGCAGAGCACAAGATCTCCACCAATCTCACTGCTGCATTGGAAGCAGAGCGAGCCCAGCTGTTGGGTGAAAAGCAGCTGCTGATGGCAACAGGGGACAATCACGACGAGAGCCAGTGTGCCCAAGATCTAAGGTAAAGACTAATGAAAAGTTCAGGGAAATCAGCTACAACAATTAATATACTTTTTTTATCATGTATTTATGAGCTCTCAGCTGTTGCAAAACTACAATTGTTAGCATTCATACAGACAGAACTATTTCTCAGAACACTAGAATATGTGCCTGCATCTACTGAAGTCCATGATAAAAATGTCCAGTCAACACAGGTGCACAGTAAACACATTAATATAAATTAATGAGATGATCAACACTCAAGAAATATAAAATTGCATTGTGCTAAAATAATTAGTAAATACTGCAGGGTAAATGACAAGGTATAATTGTACAAAGAATGTTGTTTTTTCCATTTTGTTGTCAGATAACTTATCTGTTCATTGTGCTAAAATATTCCAATGAATGTTTTTAGATAATTTAGAAATAAGAAGTGTTGATTTTTTGTTACATCTATTTCTGCATCTTCATCTATGGGGGCCTGATGCAATTAATTTGTAGCAACCAATCAGATGTCAGCTTTTTACTGGGTTACTGCAGTTAGATAACATCTGATTTGTTATCCCAGAATTAAAGCACAGGCAAACTTTTACACCTCTTAATGCGTCAACCCTAATAAGTCTAATTAAATTGCTAGCAATACTATTGAGTTAAATATTATCTATTTAATGTGTGTTTGGCTGTATCCTTGTCTAGTTTGGTGTACTGGTGTACTGTACAATGTATAATCTGTTAGGTTGGAAAAGCTGAACTGAACTTGATAGACTGTTGTCTTTTTCAGCCCAAAGTTAACTTTGTAACTGTAATGATTATTTAAAAAAAATATTATCCATCTGCATAACAACATGTTTTAGAAAACTATAGAACTAGTAAGTCATTTCTGTGACACTTAGATCTTCCCATGCCCTATTGGTGGAAGAGAGGGATAATCTGCATGCCCGCTGCCAGAACCTTGAGATCTCTTTGGAACAAGCACATGAACAGTTAGGCTCTCAGGTCCAAGAGCAGCAACAACTAACCCTGTACTGGAAGGAAAGGTGGCAGCAGGCAGCTGTTTCTTTAAAAAGCACAGAGGAGCAACTGGAGCTGGCAAAGACTAAGTGCCAAAGCACCACGTATATGGTAAGAGTTGAATTGGTTGTAAATAATGCACAGTTTTTCCGTTAGGTCTGCCACTGGGGCAAGAATACTCAGGACAGAATAATGCATCCAATCTTCTTAGATCAAGTCCTATACTTTCCCTGCTAAGTACACATTTAGAATGCGACTCAATAAAGAAATACTGCAGAGGGGAGGAGTCATCAATATGGGATGTTTCTAAGAAGTAAGAAGTGTAGGGGGTGATGATTCTAGGTTACATTCTACTTTAATTTCCATGCATATTTTCCCTTCTGTTGTATATTATTTCCAATTAATTATTTTAATTTTTATGTGTACAGAGAGAGGCAGGCAGACATTGTCCATGCTTAAAAAACACACACAGTTTTTGTGTTGAAGTTGTTTGAGTTCTTGTCATTAAGGACACCTACCATTATGACCTTATTATTTTCACTTGTAAGGGTTTGTAAGGAAATAGTTGTCACTTGATTCAGAGATTGATAAGAATATCAAAATTAAAAAGATTAGGGCTTGATGAAAAACTAACTCCTAATCAGTTATTCATTGTGAAATATCTAAAATTTTTCACAGGCTGTATGGTTAACTAAACGCAAGATTTCCTACTCCCTTGTGTTTAAACTAAAACAGCTCTGCAATTTTTCTATGATGTACTTTTATTGCATGTGTAGAAAATACTGAAAGTGAACGAGGAATAAAAATGATTAGCCTTTTAACTTGGCATCAGTTACCAAATTAGATTTTCATTTTACTTTTCATGATTTGCAGAACAATGAGCTCCTCCGAGATTATGACATGCTGCAAACAGATACAAAAGAAATGTCAGAAGTCAGGGTGTCCATCCAAAGGTGAGATTCATCATTGTCTACTGATTGTCTACTTCTACTCCAGAGGTGTAACTACCAAGGGATCAGCCCCTGTGACTATAGGGTATGTGTGTGTGTAAATTATTACTGTTCCTGCAACAGATACAGCCCTAGCCACAGAAAACTGTTGTAGATTAAGCAGGGATGGGCCCTGTGATTTCTAGTTACACCACTGTCCCTCACAATGTTGGGAAGTGGCAGACATTGTTCTCCCATGACACATGTCCTTTAAATGCTGCTCCCTCCGTATAGTAGTTAAAATGGTTGTAGCCGTATTAGTCCAGTAGCATATACTAAGAGATGAGCACTGTAGGATTAGGTGATACCTTTTTTTTAAGGTATTTTTTAAGACTAAGGGCTAGGCCACACTGCACCCTACATAAAAGATGATTTACAGCAGCTGTATAGACAATGGATCATATAATATTTAATAATAAAAATAGACATATAAGGTAATCCCCTACACAAACCCAGAAAAGGATATAAACTCGTTCGCCATTCTACACTACCGGCAGCCACATCTATGATTGGCTGCCTCTCAGCCAATCACGGACGCGGCTGCTGGTCCCGCCCCCTGCTTGCAGTTCTATGCAAGCAGAGGGCTGGGATTGTGCGGCGAAGGAGAGAGGTAAGGTAAGTAAAGATCGGGGGACTTTCTTGCTCTAATATTAATGCGGTTGGGGCTGGGGGACCAATATCTAAATTATGGGAAAGGGGTTTAATTCTAGGGGGAGGGAGACCAAATTGAGATGGAGGGAGAGGGGGAGGACTCTTCTTGCATGGCAAAATTGGATGTTTCTGCAGTACTCCTGGTGGCCAGTTTTTGTGACTTTGGGGGGGATTGCAGGGCATCCATTTGGATGTCAGGTAAGGATTTTTATACACTACAGACTTTCTTGCTCTAATAGTAATGCGGTTGGGGCTGGGGGACCAATATCTATATTATGGGAAACGATAGTTTAAAGGGTAAACATACCCTGTAACAGTTGATGTTGTCACCTGCTTCATAGGACCATGGGAAAGAGGAAAAAGGCTACGCATTAGTGTTTATATAGTTAATATAATATAATATAAAATATAGTGACATTGGCTTCCATTTAAATGAAAATAAAGTTACCTTATTAGCACTTATAGAGCTTGAATTCATGTAAACTTATTATTAGCTTTATTTCTCCATTTTGCTCAGTTGTTTACCTAAAATTAAACAGAATGCTTCGGCTTATCTGTAAGTATAATTCTGTGATTTTGGATCCTTGTGTTTTTTCATCTTTTAAATGTTTTAACCTCTAGTCTCAAGAATGAAAATGACCAATTAAAGAAACAGATAAAGGAGCAGGAAATGAGCAGTTTGCAGCATCTTCAAAGCCACATCCAGGCTAATATGGTATGTAAAAGCAGGAGCACCCAGGTCTCAGGCAACTATGATGACTGAATCTGGGGTAGCTCACACAAGAAAGGAGCCGTTTAATACAATTTGCTGCTGAAATTGGGTTGGTTTGGATGTGTTGCCATTAACACTCTGGGCTGGCTATAACTACAGGGGACCCCTGGAAGAAATTTTAATTTTACTAATTACTATTAAATGGGCCTCTGATTTTTGGGCCCCTTCTTTGTTACATGTATATTGTATTGACTATAATACTGTTTCTGCTTCTGTAGCTGGGCCCCAGAAGTTTTCTAGGCCCAGGACAGCTATGCTCATGTGACTATAGAAGGAAAGCACCACAGAGTAGGAAACAGGTGTTGTTAAATTCCTCTCAACAATAGACCAAGTAACAGGACATTCAGGGTGAGGGCAGAGCTTATTAAAGCTCTGCCCTTAAACCACCCATCCCACCATGGAATGCCCGAACATGCCTCCAGACTGTCCAAGCCCTGCCCCCAGTGAGACAAAGCTTGGAGTTGTAAGACCTTGAGACAGACCTTTCATTTCTGGTGTGTTCCAAGCAAATCTGGTTGGTTGAAGGTGTTGTTATTATTTCAGTATATTTTTAAAGTTAAATAGCTCCCATTTTGTTTAAATCACATCTTTCCAGTATAATTGAAAAAATCTACAGTTAGGTCAAACAACCCCCACAAAACCCAACACTCCAATACTTACTTACCCTGTTCCAAAAAGTTCTTTAAGACCGCTATACCTCCTGATGTTCGCCAGACCTCTCTTTAGCTTTATACCAAGGGGTGAGGACCTAGTGTTTTAGAGAAGGGTGTGGGTTTTTGTGTTAATTCCCCTTTAAAATTTTAGGGATAATTACATGAACTCTTTCAGGTTTATTAAATAAAAAGATAACCCATTTCGTACTTGGTTTCCTATAAAATGATATGATTATTGGTGCTGCTCCTCCTTTTTACCCCAAGCTTCTCTGCTTCTGATAATACCTCCCTGTGAGCAAAATTTAGCACCAGCCCCATAGATTTGAACAGGGTTTACATCACCATCAGCAAAGAACAATAGGAAACAGAAAAAAGAAGCACCAATGATTAAAATGGTTTAAAGGTATTTATTAGTATTCAGAAATGAAAATATATAGCATTACATATACATATATACGTATATACATATACACCTCGTTACATGGTGCATTACCCAGACTTAATTTATTTTTAGACTTTCATTGTCCATCATCCTTTATTTGTTTCTTCACAGGGGAGTACAGAGGATCAGAATTCCAAATTTGCTGAACTTCATACTGAATTAAAACAATCACAGTAAGTTGCATCAAATCTGTTTACCAGTAGATATGAACAACACTGTTGAGTTACATTCCGACAGCAATTCCCCAGGAATAAGGTCCGAACATTCAATTTGTACCCAATCGATTCAAAATTTTTCAAATTTTCTATCACAATTTTCTAGCCCATAGAATTTTTTACGTTTTCAATAGAAGTTTATGGTTTTTTAATGGAATTTGAAATTTCCGTAATTTTTCGATTTTTCAATTAAAAAACATGCAGTTCCGAATCGAAACCAGATTATTTTCATAATCGGTATTCATGTGAAGTATAACCTGGAAGAGAGTTAAGGTGTCCTTAAATAAGCAAACTAGAATTTCCCCCCCCCCCCCCAAAAAATGTAACCATAAAAATTGCATATGTAAATAATATTTTTTTTAAATTGTGGAAATGAGAAATCATCCTGTTAGTGCAGCATGTTGAATTAAGGCAGGTCTTTTTATTTACTGCAGTGAAAGGATTAACCTTTTGGAGAGAGAGCTATCAGAAAAAGAGATGGAAATAAGAAAACTTAAGGTAACATTACACATTTCAATACTACTTTGCCTTTCTTTAGATTTATCTATCATATAATATTTTATTTATTGTTGCACGTTAAATTATCAATAAAAGCCACACAACTTTGTGTTTAATTCCATATTTTAACCATTAATGTTTTCACTTCATTTAGAGTTAATGGAAAACTAAATTTAACTTTTAAAATAATTTAAGAAGATAAAGCAGTTATCTGGAAGCCATTTCAGTCTTATAGTTTTACAATTTACCAAAAATCCAGATCCATAAATGCTGATTAAAGGTTTGGGTTGGGGTTGGAGGTTTGATGTCACCCAGTCCTATAGGCAGTACAATAGTTATGTTCTGATTGAAACAGGTTAGTTGGTCTATGTCAGGGATGTCCAACCAATGCAGCTCTTCAGATGTTAGCAAACTACAACACCCCAAAGTTCCCTGGCTACTGCATTCTATCAGCTCTTACTTAAATAGGAACAGTGCATATACAATTTGAACTAGTACAATGTACCATAAAAAGATATTTTAGCAATACTTTGCCAAAATACCAGATGTATTCCAACATACTTAAGGTGGCCATACACGGTATGGAGATTGGTTGGTCGTGTGCCCATTCATGTGGGCTGATCATATCCCTCTTTTTTTATTTAAAAGTAAAGGGAGCCCATAACGACCAATCGAAATTTTCTGTTAGGAATGACTTACCATGATGCCAAAAGTGGTAGTTCGTCTGCCTCATTGTCAGTTCTTTACAGGCTCCACACCTTGCCGATAGTCGGCAAATTCCTTAACTATTTCTTGATTATAGGCCATGTGTATGGCTGCCTTTAGTCATCTTCATGCAGAATTTAGGTAACTTACTTTAGCCTCCTTCAAAAAGACTGGCACTGTACAGTGATGTCTGTGCAAAAGCTAAACGCTCAAAACAATTCCACCATCTAAATGAAAATGGACCTTACAATAAAAGTCAAACCCACATCAAAGGCCACTGGAATACAACAAAAAGCAAAGTTGTCAAATACCTTTTTACGAGCTACTATATACTAGTATTAATAAATAAGTGTATTAAGAAATCTTAAAGACGTATGAACTCCCATTGCCACAGGCTGAAAGTGGATCCATGCTTCGTATTGAACTGGATGCCTGCAGACAACAGTTAGAATTAGAGAGAAGCCGTACAGTAGCTCTGCAAGCTAGAATGGGTGCAATGGAGTCCAAATTCAAGGAGGAGGCAGCGAAAAATAAGGTATGTAAAAATTGGACTTCGTCTTTTGGAGATATCTTTTCTTTTTCTTTTACTTGTACCCTACCATACCCTACTTACAAAGGTGTGTCTGTTTGGTGCAAGTCTTGCACCTCCATTTGAATAATTGTGTGCATGTGTGTCCCTTTGTGTGTGTTTTTATTAGGGTCAATTCTAGGGTTTTTGCCACTTGACTCAAAGTTTGTAAAAAGGTGCTTCCCATCTGTCTTGAGGTGGGTGTGGCTTCTGGTTGTGGACGTGGCTAAACACTTGGTAAATTCAAACTTTACAAGGGTTGGGAGCACAGGTAGATTAATAGATAGAGATAGATAATACCATTGATAGATATGCTGATAGACAGTGGATAACTTGGAAGCTGGTGGTTAACATTCAATGGAACAGTTGTAAAACGGGGTAAAACAAACTGGTGGTTAACAGTGAAGTAAAGAAGCAGACAATTGTAATGTATGTATATATAGTTTATTTATAAAGCGCCACTTGGGGACGCAGCGCTGTACAGTAATCAAATACAACAAAGTCAATAAAGTTATACAAGGAGAACAAATACATAGATAGTTCAGTACATAAATATATAAATTCTATAAATAGAAGTGCTAGAGCCTTGCCACAAGAGGAAAGGAGGTCCAGCTTACAATCTAGTTAGGTGGGTAACATACAGATACGGTATAAGTGCCGGATTGAGACATACAGATACGGTATAAGTGCCGGATTGAGACATATGTAGTGCAATTAAAACAATTATAGACAAATATAAATAATAATAGAAATGGTCCCCACACAGATAATTATAAGTGCCCCACACAGCATGGGCAGTTTTTGTGCAGCTTAGAAAAGGGCAGTTTCATAATTTTATTGTAGAAAAAAAAAAAGTGTATGTATCACTTTAAGATTTTTTGTAAATGTGTTTCACTTTCATTTTTTTTTATCATTCATCAGATCATCATTGGGAATGATAACAAAGTCGAAATCCGATCAGAAAAATCACATTCCAGAAAGCATTTTCCAGGAAGTGACTTTTTTCTCCGTTGACATAGATTAATACTTAGGTGATCACAACTGATCACCTAAAATTGATCTGTGCCTTTCATTTTTTACTAGCAAAGACTAGCAAAATCTATTTCTGAATGGAACTCTTCGATCCATTCACAAATACTATATAGTAAGCTCTCAGTGTCAGTGAGACAGCTTACTATATATAGCTTGGCTAACTAGATAAAAAAAAATGAAGCAAGCTTTCGGGACTCCTAAGCCCCCTTCATCAGGCTAGATGTTAGCCTGGAAAGCTTGCTTCATTTTTTTATCTAGTTAGCCAATAAAAGGTATCACAACTTTTTTTCTCTTACTTATGGCTAACACGGTACAAACTATTGCTTTGGTCATTGGTTAAAAATCCACCCTTGGCTATTTCTTTTACATTTATTTCCCCGGGGTATAAATTTGTGAAATTGTTCAAAAACAATCTCTTTAGATGAGAATATATAATCCCATGCTAAAGAAATATTTTTAGCCAGAAAAAATTTGCTTTCCTGAAATTTAAAGTCTTTGTTAACCCAGTGCACGTTTTTAACATACATTAAATGACAATATTTCAATGTCACTATTCCTTAAGCTTCCATTTACCTTCATTCCTATAATAAGCTCTGTGTCGTTAGACACTACCAGATCCAACAGAGCACCATTTCTAGTGGGAACAGTTCCACTATTCTAATCAATGTTAGGATCACTAAAGTCACCCTATGTTCTTTTTCACATTCCCTATATAAGCAAGTGACATCTGCAAAGTGATTGTGAAGTGATGCTGCATCACATTTTGTTTCCCATGGTTTCCACAATATTTTATATATTACATATTTTACCATACATATTAATATTCAGGTCCTCATCGGATGTAGGAATCCCGTTATAATTATAAGACTTTGACTTAAAAAAATCCAAACCAAACGCCTTGTTAACGGACGTTTTAAAGATAAACGGTATGATGTCCAAAACAAGAAAATCAAGGGCAGCAGTTGCAATTTTGACTTTATTGTTTATTTATTTATATTGTCCCTTTGCCTCAGTAACTAAATATTCACTTTTTTTTCTATTTTCATTGGTAAGGGGCTGTGGGCCCACAGGGGGATTCTCTGGGCCAGTCTGCAGGGTTATTATCCTTTAATATGAATTATATTAGAAGTTACTAAGAAGTTGTGTCATATAGGTACAAGGGAATCCAGTTGGAGCAGTACTATGTTATCTATTTGTTTTGCTAGAATCATGAAAATTTGGAATCTCAGAACTCAAGTTTCTCGCTAGAAAGGTCAGTATTTAAAATTGGAAACTAAAAGAAATTTATTTAGATAAATAATAATTTAAAAAATAATGTGTGTGACTGGGATGCAGTAATCTACCTGTACCTATATTGTATACATAAATTTGCACTTAAAGTTAAAATTCTCTTAATGTACATACCAACGTCCGATTTATACCAGATAATCTTACCAGTTGTACTAGTAAGACAATTTAATGACATGGCCGTGCACACAAATGCATTAAGAAAGCATGATGTATAAACATGTATGTATATGAATGCGCCTACGTTTGGACATGCCAACGTATAACCGCGCTTAAATGCACATGTCAAAAGTTCGCCATATCATCATTTGAGGGTTTGGATTTTACCAAGTAGTCCGTTCACAAAAGAAAATGTACTTCCTTTATTTGTCATCTTGCTTTAATCTCTTTGGGTGGTAATTTGACTCTTTGCCCACCAAACATCTGGAATATCCTAGTAGTTATTTTCTATTCATGTCCTTTAAAGGACAACAATATAAAAAAAAAACAACATCACCCCCATTACATGTCCTCACTTCCAGTAGCTGAGATCGCTTACTCACATTTACAACCGTGCTGCCCTCCCTTAGATATCACACAGCAAAGATGAGTGCTAAAAGCTTGATCCTAGACGGCCCAGGGCCATGATTAACATAACACTTGTCATTGGCTGGTGGGAATGTTTGTTACAACCTCTCGCCTCCTCCTCTGCCAGTCAAACAAACTTGAAATGTCCTGTTGCTAGGATACAGCCTACAGAATCAAGCTGATCAAGGGTGGATGGAGGAGTGTTCGCATGCTAGTTTTGAATGACAGTTAGAGGCAGACAGAATTGTTACGCCCCCTTCAAAGCATAGCTAATTGAAGGCTAATTGAACGTAGAGAGAGGCTGGAAATCAGGAAAAAAATATATGGGGAGGGCTGCATACCTTTACTCTTTTTAAAGCAATTTTTAAAAAAGAATGCATTGAGGCAATACTGTTATCCTTTAAGGCTTAGATCCCACCTAGTGTTTAGCCGTTGACTAGAAATAAGTTTTATATATTTCTTTTTTTATTGGCAATTATGTCCTCCTTTGGAACAACAAAACAAAGATCTAACCAGTGACGTCACAGCTACAGACCTTTCTAAGTGTTTTTCCTTAGGTCAATATCAGAAGAGCTGAGGTCTGAGACTGAGGGTTTGCGGCAACAATTAGAAAAGGAGCAAGATGAAAAGAAACAGAAAGAAAGACTGATATATGCCCTGAATGAAGTAAGCATCAAAAACTTTTTTATGATATGATGATGTCATATATCTTGATATCTTCCAAGAGCCAAAATGCATAGTAAATTTACAGTATGCCAAATTATGGGAATATGTGCACTTCCCATAGTAATTTGTACATTTAGATCTAAAAAGCCTTTCCTACTGTAATTATTCTCTCCCACCTACCCCTCCCATTTTATGTATTCAGGAAGAGAACCTAAACCACAAGGTTTTCTTCAAAAGCATGTCTTCCCATTGACCCTGGATTGAGGGAGGGGGCGAAGCTGGGCCAAGTTGCGACTGCATTTAAAAAGCGATCTAGAACTTAATGGTTTAGTTCCTCACCCTGGGTGAGGAAGAGGGAAAACTTCAAATGGATAAGGGGTGAGTGGGAGAGTATGATTGCCCAATTGTTGTTTAGAGTCAGGAACAAGCCATGAAGTTTTCCACTTTTGATGAAAATAGGGTGTGCCATTATACTGGAATTTTCGACCCATTGTGGGTAGGATAAAATAACTGAACTTGATGTTCATCTTTATAAAACTTTGAAGTATGTTATACATAAATAACAATGTATAGGTTTTGTTTACAAATGTAGGATCATAAAAATGAAAACCTTCCGATCACATTATGTTGTGTATGGAATGTCACAATAGTAAACAACAGTTTCTTGTTCAGATACATGTACCTGTCTGCATAGATGCCCTATCATATGCCATATGGACTCTATCTAATCTTTGTTTTATAAACATCTATAGGAGCTTGAAGATCTAAAGCACAAGAAGCCAAGAGAAATTAAGGTTTGTATGCAATCCTTATATGTTTTTGTTTAGTAGTTTAAAGTCAAAATATATCTTTTTTAAGAATATAGGATAAAGGATAGTGTTTTACTTCTCCTTATTGTTATTTAAAACAATCTGGTATTTATAATGTTAAAGTTTAAGTTAGAACATTTTCTAAATCTCTTGATAATTTGATAAAAAAAAAATAAACTATACATACATACATAAATGGCAACGCAGGAATCACTGGAAGAAGTGGACTTTGAATTGGTTTCAGTGCGTGAGGAGCTGCATAAAGTTTGGGACATGTTGAAGACAAAGGATACAGAGCTTGAAGAACAGTGTCAGGAACTGGAGTCTGCTAGGAGTCAGGTACAATATGTATGATTAATAAAATGGGTATGCTAGTTGGCATAGGCGAATTAATAAAGAACAATGTTATTTACAGAAAAGGGCTTACTTGGTCACAAAAGTGAACCTGTCAGTAAAGTAATACTGTGGTTAGAATGGATAGGGCAAGAATTTGGGTGTTGGAATTGTGACTCTGAATGAGACTGTGTAAGTAGAGTTCAGGTTATTTTTTTTACAAATTAATATAGCAGTTGGTGTGGGAGAGGGTCCCCTACACTACAGAAAATGTTGTAAAAAGAGGTGAGATACCCTCTAAGTGTAGCTATACATATACACTGTGACTGAAAGAGTAATAAAAATTAGCCACATGTCTATGGCTAACTTTAGTCATTGCAAATGCCAGTTGAAGTTAATCCCACTCTGTTTCATCTCAAGTGTAATCTCTGCAAGGAATCATTACAACACTGTTTTTTACCCATACTATTACAATCCTTACAATAAAGATTACCCTTTTCTCCTAATGATTGTAAAGAGAGTGTTTATTAAGATAAATAAATGATTTCCAGCATCAGTTCCCTGTTACTGTATACACTAATGTATAAGATCATTGATAAAAATGATTGCTGACAGTGCTAATTAGTATATACAGTACGCATATAGCTGATATATTTTGCCTCCTTGCAGTACACAGAGTGCAGCACTGAGAAGGTGAGACTGGAGAAGCTGGTTGCCTCTTTACATCATCAACTGACAGAAAAGTAAGTTATTCAGGTGTTATAAAATTCCTGAGATAATATAAGCATGTGTGATCTTAGCAATGAAGGACACTCATCTACAAACAAAGGCTTGATAGATGCAATCAGACCTAACTCCTTACTATACTGAGAGATGTGAGATTCTGGTCCCAGTGTGAACAGTTGCAATGCCCAGTGTACCTACTCCCCAGTGCACTGGTGATACAATATAATATCAAAAAAAACTCAAATCAAGTTTTGCTTTAACTTATAATGCCCAACATTGCTTTCTCTCCCTCACTAAGGGCCACCAAGCATTTTAGTCCTTAGAGATGGTCACCACGGTGATGTCATAATAAGACATGGTGGGAACATCAGCTTGGAAACGTTACTGGTAGTCACATCTGTCAGATACACCCATTTCCTTCAACTGTAGAGAAGAAGATTAAATAATGCATAGTATAGTATTTGTATAGTATTTGAGGTTGAATAAAGAAATACGTCCATCCAGTCCAACCCATCTAGCAATATCCTCATTTCCTGCCTAACTGTTTATCCAGAGGAAGGCAAAAAAAACCCACCAAATTTATGAAGGGGGAAAAAATTCCTTCCTGACTCCAAGTGGCAATCGGAATTTTCCCTGGATCAACTCTACTTTATGTATCAATACCAGTAACTTGCAACATTCCTTGTTTGCAGACACTCATCCAGCTTTTTTTTTTAAACTGACCAATGAACCTGCCATAACAACGTCCACTGGGAGACAGTTCCATAGCTTTACCGTTCTCACAGTAAAAAACCCTTTCCGAGCTTGAAGCCTAAACCTTTTTTCTTCAAGTCTTAAGGGATGTCCTCGTGTCCTTTGACATGTTCTATTGGTGAACAATGCCCCAGATAGTTTATTGTATGGCCCGTTAATGTATTTATACACAGTAATCATATCCCCACGCAAGCGCCTTTTCTCCAGCGTACATAATTGTAACTTTTCCAGTCTCTCTTCATATTCAAGCTCCCCCAATCCCCTTATTAATTTAGTTGCCCTTCTCTGAACCCTTTCCATTTCAAAGATGTCCTTTTTGTACACAGGATTCCAAAATTGCACTGCATATTCCAAATGAGGCCTTACCAATGCTTTGTAAAGAGGGAGAATTACATTTTCCTCCCTTGAATCCATACCTCTCTTTATACAAGACAATACCATGCTGGCTCTGGCTGTTGCCGCCTGGCACTGCTTGCTACCTTTAAGTTTGTTATCCACCAAAACTCCAAGATCCCTTTCCAACAGGGATTCACTTAACACAGAGCCATTTATAGTATAAGTAGCACAAGTATTTTTAAGTCCAAAATGCATCACCTTACATTTATCAACATTGAATTTCATCTGCCACTTAGCAGCCCAATGTGATAATCTATCTAGATCCCCTTGCAACGATTGCACATCCTCTGAAGTTTTTAATGGTCGACAAAGTTTTGTGTCTTCAGCAAACACAGAAACCTTGCTGACAATACCCACTTCTAAATCATTAATAAATAGATTAAATAGAAGCGGCCCCAACACAGAACCTGTGGCACCCCACTTAGCACTTTAGTCCATAATGATGAAGCCCCATTAACAACTACTCTCTGCATCCTATTCCTTAACCAATTTCCTATCCATGTACAAATGTGACTCCCCAGACCAACAGACCTTAGCTTATTCATTAGTCGCCTATGGGGGACTGTATCAAAAGCCTTTGCAAAATCCAAGTAAACTACATCTACTGCTATACCAGAGTCTAAATTTCTACTTACTTCCTCATAAAAGCCAAGCAAGTTAGTTTGACAAGATCTATTCCTCCTAAATCCATGCTGGTTACTACTTATAATGTCAGTCCTTGAAACATACTCTAGAACATGTTCCCTTATTAAACTTTCCAGGATCTTCCCCACCACTGAAGTTAAACTTACAGGCCTGTAATTACCCGGCTGTGAACAACTACCCTTTTTGAATATTGGAATAACATCAGCCTTTTTCCAATCCAGAGGCACACCACCGGACATGAGGGAATCAGCAAAAATAAGAAACAATGGCCTAGATAAAACTGAACTTAGCTCCTTAAGTACCTGAGGATGTATTTTATCCGGTCCAGGAGATTTATTAATATTAACCTTATTTAGTTCTTTCTGTACCATTACCTCGGTTAACCAAAGTGAACTTGAATCTTTTATACCATTATTGCTACTATACTCTATGATATCTGTACTTGGATCTTCTATAGTGTATACAGAGGAAAAAAAATTATTCAAGACATTTGCTTTATTGCCATCCTCCGTAACTAACTTATCCCCATTAATTAATGGTGCCACATTCTCCTCATCTTCTTACTATTAAAGGGCATCTATAGTGAAAAAAACACATTGCCCCTTTGCAAAGTTAAATTCATGTACTCTGTGCTGCCTTAATCCTATATCTGTCACTGACTCTGTTTAACCACGGTGTCAGATCTATGTGCAGCATTCCCCCCCTTCTCCCTCCCCTCTGTTACCTCCTCCATGTCTCAGCTCCGGCTAACCGACAAGCTTTTTAAGTGCAGTAGGAGTTAAAAGTTCAACATCCTGAAAAACACACCCACACACAGTGGCCAATAGAAAGCAAGCTGTCCTGGAGACACGGAAGAAGGAGATCAGTACAGTTTACGATCTCTCACTTTGTGGCCCATCATCAATCAGTGAAAGCTATTAAGAAGGGGGGTCAAGTGCAGCCTTATATCTACCATGAAAGCTACCTTTCTCCCCCTGCTAATGCTGTTATCTCTATGTTTATTACAGAGCAGGGAGGGGGGATCAAGTCACAGGGATTTGATTGACAGTCCAAGTAGGAGTAGAGGAATGCAATCATGTATTCTTCTAACTGGTGTATCTCAGGACAGAGAGGGAATCTGAAAAAAGTGAAGACACTCTGGGGGTTGTAGGGAATTATAGAACACATGGAAAGAAAGAAAAAAAAGTTCATTTTCCCACTATAGATGCCCTTTAATATACTTAAAAAAATGTTTAGGCTTAGTGATGCTTTCTTCAGCTATCCTAACTTCATTATTAATTTTAGCTAGTTTGATTGCTTTCTTACACTCCTTGTTACAGTTTTTATAATCCCTAAAGGCCCTTTCCGTTCCCTCGGCCTTAAAGGTTTTAAATGCCTTTTTCTTCCTTACCATTTGCCTCTTTACATCAGAATTCAGCCACATGGGCGCGGATTTATTTTTTTTACATTTATTTCCCAAGGGTATAAATTTAGATGTGAACTGGCTTAAAATCCCCTTGAACACAGTCCACTTCTGTTCAGTACCTTTACCTGATAATACATTATCCCAGTTGACATTCTGAAGAGCTGCTTTTAACCTGGGAAAATTTGCTTTCCTGAAATTAAATGTCTTTGTTAACCCAGCGCACTTTTCCTTTCGATAACAAAGTCCAAATGCCACTATTTCATGGTCACTATTCCCTAAGCCTCCAGTTACCTTTATATCTATAATGCGCTCCATAATGTTAGATATTACCAGATCCAACAGAGCTCCTTTTCTAGTAGGAAACTCAACCACCTGTGAGAGAAAATTATCCTGCAGCAAATTCAGGAACTCATCGCCTTTTTCTGTGATGGCAGTTCCACCACACCAATCAATGTCAGGGTAATTGAAGTCCCCATAATGAGCACACTCCCCAAACTTGCAGCCCTTGCCAACTGCATATGAAGTTGACTCACCTCCTCTCTGCTAGCATTTGGCGGCTTATAGCAGACACCAACAATGACATTACCCCCTTTCCTGTTGTCTAATTCCACCCATATTGCCTCCACTTTATCATCCATATCACCAGTTATCTCTTCTTTTAAATTTGGCTTCAATTCTTTTTTAACATAAACACATACTCCTCCCCCTTTCCTTTTTTTTCTGTCCTGCCTAAACAAGGTATATCCTTCTATATTTACAGCCCAGTCGTGAGAACTGTTCAACCACGTTTCTGCTATACCTATTACATCGTACTTTTCATTCAATGCCATCATTTCCAATTCACCCATTTTGTCAGCCAGGCTTCTTGCATTTGCAAACATACATTTTAGATTATGATCCTGTAATTTATTCATACACTTTAATACACATTCCTCCCTATCCCCTATGCTAGCCCCACCCCCCTTTCCGCCCACCACTGGCCTATCTACACCCTGCTTTCCTCCTGGACTATCTATCCCAGTGAGACTGCTAATACCCTCCCCCCCCCAACCTAGTTTAAAATCTCCTCCAACCCTCTAGCCATCTTCTCCCCTAAAACAGCTGCACCACCATCAGTGAGGTGCAACCCATCCCTACTAAAGAGCCTGTAGCCGACAGCAAAGTCTGCCCAGTTCTCAATAAACCCAAACCCTTCTTCCTTACACCACTCTCTTAGCCACGCATTAATGCTCCTAAGCTCCCGCTGTCTCCCTGGCTTAGCACGTGGCTGCGGTAGTATTTCTGAAAACACTACCCTGGAGGTCCTTGCTTTTATCTTGGCCCCTAGTTCTCGGAAATCATGTTTAAGGACCTCACCTCCACCTCTAACTTTGTCATTGGCACCAATGTGAACCAAGACCGCCGGGTCACACCCGGCCCCACCCAATAATCTGTCTACACGATCCACCACATGCCGAACCCTAGCACCAGGCAGGCAACACACAGTTCGGCATGTAGGGTCTTGGCGGCAGATTACCCTATCTACCTTCCTTATAATGGAGTCCACTACCACCTGCCTTGCATTCCTGACCCTTCGTTCCTCCTCCCTTGTATCAGAGATGGCAGTCCCCTGGGTGCTCAAGGGACTAGCCCCCTCCATACACGCTAATTCCGAGGTGTCCTCCTCCACTTCATTGGAGGCAAATCTGTTGGGATGGACAATCTGGGAAGAAGCCCCCCTACTCTTCCGTCCCCCACTTCCCCTAGTAACCCTAACAAAACTACCTCCTTCCTCATCCTTTCTTGTCCCTCTTCCACCCACCTCTATACTGGCACCAGCCAGTGCCTGCTGACCCCCCAGTTCTGCCAATCCCCGCAATGCTGCAAGCTGCCCCCTTAGACTCTCCACCTCAGCTTCTAAACGGGCAACCCACTCACACCTGACACAGACATAGGTTCCCCGGAACGTCTGCTCCAGATTCCTATACATGTGGCATGATGCACATTGCATGGTACTGACAAAACTGTCCCTTCTAATACACCACACCAACACAGTGACGCACAAACCTTGTTTAATTGCCCTTCTTGTTTCAATGTCCTTCTTTTTCTATGTCCTTGAGATCAAGGTCCTTAAGAGAAAGGGACACTCACAAGTTTGTTTCACTCACAGGAAACTTTCTTTTGTTAGGTCCAAACCACAGGCCCAACAACTGTGAATCCTATTTAACTAATAGGCCCCAACCCCCACACCAATTAGTGCAAGAGCCAGAAAGAGAGGGAAAAAAACAAACACTTATTAACCCTTTCACAGCCTGTTTGTGATTACAACAGGTACAATACTAGAATATAGAAGTCCAGCACACCCCTTTAACTGGAAGAAGAAAGATTAGTCTGCTTACTGCACACTCAGTCCTGCACACATATTCCTTAACAGTACAAACAATCCTTATTTTCAAACTTTCAAACAATCCTTATTTTCAAACTTTCACACACACCATACAACCATCAAATGATTAAGTGTCCTTCTTTTTCTATGTCCTTGAGAGAAAGGGACACTCACAAGTTCGTTTCACACACAGGAAACTTCCTTTTGTTAGGCCCAAACCAATGTGCTAGTAAAGGACAAAATTTTGGTTTTATTTGCTTTTTTATGTATATACACGCTATATGACGCTATATTTTATACATATTATGCTATATAAACAAGATCACTTTACTCCCATTACAATATTTTTTTATTGCAAGAATTGCTATGTAAATAGGAACATTAAATACTCCTGAATCAAATTATTACCAGCCCTATAGTTGCCACTATGCAAACAGTAGGGGAGAACCAGTTAAAATCATCCCGGAGGACAAGGCTATGTGAGCTATAAAAGTATTGGGGATATTCTGTGACATAGACAACCCCCTCTGCCTTCTGAACATGAGCCAGCACCTTAATTGGAGAGTAGCCATAATACTGAATTATAATCTTGTTTGGAAGTTCACACATAAAGGGCATGACAGATTTAACACCTTTGTCAGTGAGTCTTTCATTTCTGTTGTAGCAGATATCCTTAGACCTGACAAACATTTTTCTAGAAATAATAGATTATTTTTTGTCAGACCTTCAAACTAATTTGTTGTGTCTTTTTCAGGGAGCAGGCCATTAAACATCTCACACAGGTGAGGGAGATGGAGAAAACTGAGAGGGATATAGAAAAATCCTCCATGGAGCTAAAGGTGAGCACTGTATAAACTCAAAGGCAACTCAATCTTTTTAAAGCTTTTTTTATAAGCTTGAGCACCTGCAGAGGAACCAGTAGGTGATCATTGGGTGTGATGTCCTTGATTGACTGCATTGAGGGAGGAGCTATCTTATTCTGCCAGAGTGGGGGACAATAATTATCCTTAAATATCTGGCCAGTAATGTAGGTAATAAAGTGCAAAATATATCAGTTGGAGGCAAGTAACTGACAATGGACTATTTTTTTCTTTTAAGGGTGGACATTAACAAACTCATTAAAAGCTTTTGCTTTAGGAAGCATAACATCAATAAAACACAGTTACTAGGCTAATGAGTTTTTTTTATGATGTCTCATCCTCTTCGGTTCCAGTATTTTTTTTTTTTACAGTCCTACCAGGTAGCAACAATTAGTCCAAGCCTCCTCCATAATGGCTGTGCAAACTCATTTGCACAGCTGTCAGAGGAGGCTTGAAGCTTTTGGACTGGGCCAGGGAGGATGAAGAGGAGTATCTCAAAATGTGGTACAAGGCCTGTAATGTTTGTATTTCTCTCATGCTCTTGCTGGTCTGCCGAGAGTATGCAGGGTAACAAAAAAAAAAATCTTTATTCCAGAGTACAGAAGTAGTATTTCATCTTAAAGGGCAAAAATACAGTTCCAACCCACCATTCACCCTTGTGTCCTCTGCATGAGGCATGTCTTACTATTGGACAGATTCCAGAATGAGGGTGGAGGCGGAGTTAAACCTCACTGGCATTCACAACTTCCAAGAAAGATTGACAGCTATTGGAGGTAAACCCAGGAGTAAGGTCCCAGAGCAGGATTATCCACAATCGACCCTAGGCACCTGCCTAGGGCCCAGGAAACTTCTGGGGGCCCAGCTTCAGAAGCAGTAACAATATAATAATCTATACAATATATATATAGCAAAAAGGGGCCCCCTAAATGATTTCCCTGCCTTGGGCCCCATATGATCTTAATTCATCTCTGTAAGGACCTAGTGATTTTTGGCCCAATTCACATTTAATGGGAGGGGAGTGAGTTGAGACAGTTGTCATTTGAACTTGTGTTGTATATTCCTCCTCTGAACCTCTTGTCCCTGGTCCAAATGAACATATTCCTACTTATTCTGATATTTCTCCAGTTGGCTGAACTCCAAGCACAAAACAAAAATGTAACATCATCAGTCATACAGACAAGAGTGGACACTTTTAAAAAGAAATGGGATCCAAAGGGAATGAAGACTGCACAGGTGCCTCAAAAATGTATTCGGTGTGAAACTTTTTTGCAGCAATTGGAGGAAACAATCAAAGGTTTGTGAGAAGTATAGAATTCATCTGTCAAATTTACATATATTACTATTACATATATTACTATAATATTTACATGTTTGTTTATTTAATAAAAGGCCCAAACTTTAGCCGTGTTTGTTATTTGCAGCAACCAATCAGATGTTATCAAATGTTTTCTAACAGTAGTAAAAAGGTATCTGATTGGTTGAGGCAAATTTTTCACCTCTTATTAAATAAGCCTGATATCGTTTTAATTCAAAGATACATTTTTTATACACATTTTAATACTATTTAATAAATCACAAATTACACCACCTTTTTATCGAAGCCTTAAGGATGGTTTATATACAGTAGCATGCTGATCGGTGTGGTTACATTTTGACACATTTGTTATTTTAATTTCATAAAGTGCAACTTAACGGTCCAGAACAACACAACAGGGAGATGTAATATGTTAATACCATGCTTGCCATGTAATATTTTGGGCTTAAGTCCAAATTTCCGGGGCCCGCGCTGTTTTGTATTTTACCTGTAGCGTTAGTTCTTTCATGAAAACTAACGTTTTTTCAAAGAAGGTGTTAACTGACCCACCTTACCTTCCGTGTTCCTGTAATGAAGTAAACCACATTAAGTGAATATTGCATTGCAGGAACTTGGAAGAAAAGGCGATGGGCAAGGTAAGTATAGCATCTTCCTGTTAATTTGCTATTGTAAACTTCAGACAGTGGTAAAATATCAGCCAGTATTGTAAAATAATGATGGGGTCATAAAATAATGATCAGTATTGGGAAATAACAATCATTTATGGTTAATCAATCATTATTTAGCAATATAAATTCTGTCCACAGGGCCTGTATTTGGTTATGTCTGGTTTGACTTTTTCATGCACGTTGTATTTACACTGAGAGTACAGAGTGTGGTGTATTGGAATTAAGAATATCCTATCACCGCTGTGTACTTGTGATGTAAATACAAAGTTTCAAAAAAGCTAAACTCAAGATAAATGTATTGTATGCACGCAGCAAGGCAACAGGGAACTGGACAGGTAACGTATATCTCTATGGCTAATAAGGATTCCTATCTTTAAAAAGATAAAAACTTTGAATGGTGCCCTCCACACTCTCTGTGCCCTAGTTGTTTGCATAGGTTGCCTATGCCTAGAAATGTCCCTGACTGTCCATGTAAAATGTGTGCTTATATCAGAAGTCCCATGACCATATAAAAGGTCACAGTTTCTTTACTCAAGTCATGAAATACTATAACTTTTAGTTATACTATAACTAAATGTGTTTACACTATGTTCTACCTCTTGGTCTATTTATTATAATCACATTTCCAAGTTACATGTTTCTTCCCATGTTCATTCTCCAGTTGAACTGCAACTGTTTATCCTCTAGAAGTAACATATATTCATGTTTTGTCTTAGTTCATATTGTGCATTTCAAAGTTCTTTTAAGAAATATTTCCAAAAATAAATTCTTACTAGGATACAAAGAACGAAATGTGGAGTTGCAAGAGGAAAAAAGCCAAATGCTGACATCGCTATACCAGCTGCAAGAAGTCCTTATGGTACATAAAGGCATCTCACATATACACATTATTTTTCTATTTCCAATCCAGCCTCAGATGTCTTATGTCTGTGAGTGTTATCATATGGCCCTTCCACACACACCCCCACACATATGTCTGTGAGTGTTATCATATGGCCCTTCCACACACATCCCCACACATATGTCGGTGATTGTTATCATATGGCCCTTCCACACACACACCCACACATATGTCTGTGAGTGTTATCATATGGCCCTTCCACCCCCCCCCACACATGTCTGTGAGTGTTATCATATGGCCCTTCCACCCCCCCACACATGTCTGTAAGTGTTATCATATGGCCATTCCACACACCCCCACACATATGTCTGTAAGTGTTATCATATGGCCATTCCACCCCCCCACCCCCACACATATGTCTGTGAGTGTTATCATATGGCCCTTCCACACACACACCCACACATATGTCTGTGAGTGTTATCATATTGCCCCCCCACACACACACACACACACACGTCTGTGAGTGTTATCATATGGCTCTTCCCCCCCCCCACATTCTTGTTGTTGTCTGTGAGTGTTAGCATATGGACCTTCCACCCCCCAACACATATGTCTGTGCGTGTTATCATACTGCCCTTCCACCACCCCCACACATATGCCTGTGAGTGTTATCATATTGCCCCCCCCCCCCCATCTATAATTCTGTGAGGTAGGAACTATTCTGTACTTTTTTCTTTCAATAAGTAATTAGCTTTAGAACAAGTTCTGCCACAAGTGAACAAGTGCTTTGAGCTTGAATGAAAAATACTGTTACAAATATAGTTATGCCAGCCTTACACTATTTAGACATTAGAAAGATTCAATGTTCCTTCGTAAGAACGTCAGTATGTAGTGCAGGGGTGTGCCTAGGGTCTGATATGGGGTACTTTCAGGCATGCCCCTTTCCCCGGCCCAATTAAGCCACACCCACAAGGTACTTAATAAAGATAGAGAGACAAACAGAAAGATAAACATAGACAAACTGAGAGATAGATACATAGCCAGTAAGTTATTAATAGAAAGACAGAAAAATAGACAGACAGAGATAAGGTGTAGACAGAGATACACAAATTAAGGACACAGAGGCACAGTATTCCATTATACTGGTAGCAAACTGGAAATTTTAGTATATAATGGTGGCAAACTGCCATTTTCATGAAATACTGGTAGCAAACTAGCAATTTCAATATACACTGTTAGCAAACTGGCATTTTCATTGCATACTGGTAGCACACTGGCAATTTCATTATATACTGGTAGCCATGGGAATTGCATCACATACTGGTCACCACAGGAAGTTCATTACATACTGGTAGCCATGGTCATTTCATTACATACTGGTAGCCATGGTATTTTTATTACATATTGGTAGCCATGGGAATTTCATTACATACTGGTAGCCATGGGGATTTCATTACATACTGGTAGCCATGGATATTTCATTACATACTGGTAGCCATGGGAATTTTATCACATACTGGTAGCATCATGTACTGGAAGCCATGTGTTTTTCATTACATACTGGTAGAAATGGGCATTTTATTACATACTGGTAGCCATGTGAATTTCATTAGATACTGGTAGCCATGGGAATTTCATTACATACTGGTAGAAATGGGCATTTCATCACATAGTATTATAATACTCTGCATATCTAGTAGTGACTCCAGACGTGTGACAATATTTCTATTAATATTGTACATTGAACTCTAAGCACTGCACAATATCTAAAGATAATAGGCCTCATTTACGGAGCAACGCTGTGGCCATGCAGTGCTCTCTCTTGCTCTTAAAGTCGTGCTAACCAATTTACGATCAGTTAGTGTGACTTAAGCCTAGGTTTGCGGCGGCTGCACGAGAAGCGGAGGAAATTCTTGCGCAGCCGTCGCAAGCCTATTTACCAGAGGCTGTGAGAATGATTGTACGTAAGTATTTAATGCCAACAGATAGCTGCCGTTAAATACTTACGTGTGGGTCAGATTCACCCAGAGCCACGCAGCCTCTGGTAAATCCCATATGGGAGATTTTCCCAGAGAGCTTGCGGCTCTGGGAGAATCTCCCTGAATGAATTTAAATTATGGCAAAATTGGAATACATGCTCCTACTTCCCATAAAATTATAGATTTGGGGTTGCTTTTAGGGTTTAGTGGTCCTTTTCCTACCCTGTTTCTTTACTCCAAATCTTTTTTTTTATGTCTCCTGTATATCTTTGGCTTGTCTTTATACAGGACCTCTCTACACAAACAAAAGTGAATGAACAAGTGTCTCACAGCCTTCAGGTGGACAATGAGGATCTTAAAAAACAACACACGCTAGTGACAGAGCAGGTAATATATTGTGAAAAAAATGAACTAAGAAGAAATGTTTTGGTTTTTTTTAAATTTAATTGTAAGCTATTTAGCCAATGCAATAATTATAAATATATACAGTGCCTGCAGCATTTATGCAGCCCCAAACAAACTGTAGGCAGCACTTGTCTGTGTGCTCCTCACCAGGTTGCCTCACATGCTTAACACCATCTAAACCAAATAATTTTATCTTGCTCTCATCAGACCACAGGACATGGTTCCAGTAATCCATGTCCTTTGTCTGCTTGTCTTCAGCAAACTGTTTGCGTACTTTCTTGTGCATCATCTTTAGAAGAGCCTTCCTTCTGGGACAACAGCCATTCAGGACAATTTGATGCAGTGTACAGTGTATGGCCTGAGCACTGACAGGCTGACCTTCCACCCCCTTTAATTTCTGCAGCAATGGTCACAGCACTCATACATCTGTTTGTAAAAGACAACATCTGGATATGACGCCTAGCATGTGCACACATCTTCTTTGGTTGTCCTGATACTGTTTTCTAAAAAAGATTGGTACTGTTTGTCCCCGGTTAGCCTTCGGGCTACTACACAGAGGAAGATACATTTTGCTGAACAGTGATTTGATTGGATTGGCAGGAGATTGTATAAGGCTAGGTACACACAAGAATATTGTTCGGGGGCAACTGACCAATATTTCTGTGTATTGGTCTTTCTGCCTGAAAATTCTGAGGTATTCTTGTGACCAATGACGGTTATCAGCTTGGACAATGAGACATGCTGGTAAATCATGACATAAAACATAATACAGCAAACTGACGGCCATTGCTTATTTTGCTGCCACCAACAGTGATTAGTCCCAGATGCCCATTTGCTACACTGAATAAACGTCTGACCAACACTAAAATGTTGGATGGTGTGTACCCAGCTTAAGACCATCAGCTGACAAAATCAAAGACTTTACAGCATCATTGGTTGTTTTGATCAATCAGTCCTGCTTGTAACATTTGGTCTTGATTTGAAATAACTGGTTATTTTCTCTCAACCCATAGGCTTCTTTGAAAATTCTAACCTGTACAGTTTCTAAACATAATGTTATTTTTAAGTATTCAAAGTAAAAAAAAAATTGGTCATTTTCAGATTACCTTCGAATAAAACTTCATATGAAAAATAAGTTCTAGGAAAATCCATTAAGTAAAAATGATCCAAATCTCCTTGGACTGTATAATATATTCTCTGTAACAAGGTAGCTGCTAATCGCAAATGTAGCTTTTCTTGTTTGTGTTCTTACATGCATAACTAGTTGGTCTGTTTATTTATTATCATACGTAATGCTATATTCTGTTTTCTTATTAATGTTTATGTACAATTTATTTCATGTGTCACATCAGTGTTTTATGTGTCAACAAACTGGAGCTTCACAAATTTTAATATATTGAGGAAACAAACTGACATTTAAAGGAGAAGTAGCTAAAGCTAAATATAAATGAAGTAATAAGCTGAATCGTTTATCTCTAAAATCAAGCGCATTGAGAAGATATATGTGTTTACATTTTTAAATTTACAGCTTTGGCTTTTCCAGTATGTCACTGACCATATTTAGAATGTCACATTGAATTATATAGCAGATAATGTACTTCTAATTGTAAAACATATGGTTATTGAAAGTCCCCAAGAAGTGGCCATGTAAAAGTATGGGACTGCAGACTAAGTTGTTTTTATATGGATGATGGAACTCCAAGATGACTTATATCCTTCACTTTAAATTAACGGGTACCTGATTCACACAAGTAGCTCCTAGTTAACCCCAATTGACATTTTTTAATGTTATTTTGTTTCCCTTTTCCAATTTGATCATGTTTGTAGCTTAAACTTTTATTCAAAGAGAAGGCAAATCTTACAAAAGCCTATAACCAGCTACCAAGACAAGATAAGCCTCAAGAGGATTGGAATGTGCAATCAAGATTAGTAAAGGTAAGGAATACATTTGTTTTCTATCCATATTACATCCATCAGCACAAGCATTGTTTTAAGTAGTTGATACCATTTGAAACAACCTATGAATAGTGATGTAATGTGGGTTCGAATAGAACCCAGTTTCAAATCAAATCTGAGGGTTTCGAAGTCCTGACGAAACTTTCGGAACTCCTGGATTTTTAGAATTTTTATCGAAAGTAGCCGATTATCGAAAATCGAATCCTCGAAAGTAATGATCGAAAATGGAATGTGGAAGCTCTAAAACAGCCTGATCGTGGTCATATTTACGGGTTCCCCAGACCATCCCCCAGGCCTCTGTGTCATTTACAGTAACCAGTAACCTACTATTACTATTTGTCCCTCAAAATGGACAGAAACTGTCAATTTTTTTCTCATATAGATTTCTATGGGTCCGTTTTCGAATTTCGAAAATTTCGAAAACGGAATGAAACTCAACAGATTTGACCATCTCTACCTATGAATTCTGCCAGATTTGTTCAATCTTGATTTCCAAGAATTTAAAGAAATATATATGTTCCCCTCCTTTCAAAAGTTGTGAGGGATGTATAAAGTCAACAGTCAACAGTGTCATACAGGGTTGTTGGGGCCCACAAGGAAGTTTTAAGGGGCCCACTTAACATTTTATTCTCACATATTTACATATCGGTCTCACTCCTTATGCTTTTTGACTTGACATTTCTTATTCTTTTCTTGCATCTGAATTTAGATTTTAATAGCAGGCTTCAAAAACTCATACTAAATGTAGCAAAATTAAATGTGTTGCCTTCTGCACAGGTGTCTGCCTAGGGCCCAGGAAACTTCTGGGGGCCCAGCTTCAGAAGCAGTAACAATATTTTAGTCTACACAATATATATAGCAAAAAAGGGGGCCCTAAATTATGGCCCTGCCTAGGACCCCATATGATCTTAACCCATCTAGAGCGCATTTTTAAAAATATTTTTTAAAAAGAGAAATCAAATTCAATGACATTTAGTGCTTAAACTGATTTTCCACAAACGTAAAAACTGTGGTAGCTGTGGTAACTGTGGTCTCCATAAAAGGGTAACTGTGGTGTCTCATACCTTTCAAACAAGCCTAGCTTCCCTGGATCTCAAGTCTTATAAAGTCTTCCCAGACTGCCCTGTCTCTGTGACAGGTATGTGTTATAATCCCCACCACCAAAAATCAATCTTTCTGAATATAGTTACAGACCTGCAACCATTCTCTGTCCTTTCCTGTAGCTATGGACACCTTAGGGAAAGAAAGAAAAATAATTTCAGGCATCCAGGCGTCTAGCTTAAAAAATGATGTTTGGGGCGGGGCTTTTGATGCAGCTGGTGATGCTCTGTCCCAGCAGTGCTACATAGAACTATAAATGATATGGCAGGCACACTTATAGATGCAGTAAAATAAATCTTTATTGTAAATACATAGGGTGAAGCTAAATTAAAAGTTCACATATGGACACTCACTATTGCAAGAAATATCCATAAAGTGCAATGGTGCAGTACAGAGCAGCTACTTTTACATCATGGAGATATACATGATAAATGCCTTAAATATAGGTTAACAGCATAGCTACCATCTCCAGTCACTCAGATCGTTATAGTGTGCTGCAGCAGATCAGGTTCAAGGGGCCTTTAAGGCAGGGTTAGGGTTTCACCAGCTTGTACTTAATCTATTTAATACTTTCCCAGCAGTGGGCATGCTCCAACCTTAAACTTGGGGGCAGAGCAGTGGTGCTGGTGATGTCACAGCTCACAGTGCTAGCTGGAAGCAACACCCTACTGCTTAAGCTTGGTACACACATGACAAATGTTTGAAAGATGACAGACAGGATCTGCAAGTTCAGAGTACACACAGTCCCAAGCATTCTCCCTATACACAGCAAATACACAGTATAGGGGGAACGTTCGGAATTGCATATTTCCCACGAATGCGGGTGACTCTTTTTTAATATAGGGAAATGCCCATGGCCGAGGGAAATTTTCGTCTTTTCTGAATGACTGCAAGGCTGATGGAAACATTTGTCGGCCTCGCAGCCGTCCGGAAAATATGCTAAACACAGTAGATGGTATTGCTGTTTTATCATGAATGTGTGTACCCATCTTTACTGGATAGACTGCGGCTAGAAGCATTATCCTGGAGTCATTTTAAAGGTAGGCGTTTGCCCTTTTTCAATAAAGGCCACTTGGAGCTATTCTGTACTACCATTTTTCTATGCCAACCTTACACTATTTAGACATTAGAAAGATTCAATGTTCAGTCATAAGAATGTCCAAAGGTGAGTATGTAGTGTATGGACACCTTTTAGCCATTTTCTTGCTTGATCCAGACGTGTGACAATATTTCTAATAATATTGCTCATTTAACTCGGCCAGAAAGCTCTAAGCACTGCAAAACATCTAAAGATAATGAATTTAAATTATGGCAAAATATAATGTAGGAATACATGCTCCTACTTCCCATAAAATTATAGGTTTGGGGTTGCTTTTAGGGTTTAGTGGTTCTTTTACTTCCCTGTTTCTTTTCTCCAAATCTCTTTTCATGTCTCCTGTATAAACCTACGAAGGGGGGAGCTTACAGTTAGATATTAATTCTCATGTCTTCCACTTATTTTTAGCTTATGACATACTTGTGTTTTGCAGAATGTGTTGAGCTCCATTAAAAGCCATGAAAATCAGCAGGAAATTTATGCACAGGATAAGGGTCAGTTGCAGGAAGTCCACAATCTTCAAGAAGAAGACAGTGAAACAAATAGGGGGCTGCAGAGGCAGCTTGAAGAAAAGACTGAGAAGGTACAATAAAACTAGAAATTTGATTATGATTATTATATGACGCTACATAGTTACATAGTAATTGAGGTTGAATAAAGACATATGTCCACCTAGTCCAACCTTTATACCCTCCTATTTAACCCTACCTAACAGTTGATTCAGAAGGTCAAAACCATAGGTGATCTATTTATTAAAGAAGAAGCCATTGAACAAGCTAAAAACAGAATTCTAGTGCACAAACAATTCTAATTGCATATTGGCTACCTCCATAAGGTTGCTGCTACAAACATTCTGCTAAACTCTGGATAAATAAAAGCAATTAGTTCAATAAGTTGGTCAAATTATTTTAAGCCCAGTCACCACGTCAAGGTTGCTTTCTTTAACTGGGTCCTAACCTACTGGTACTTGCCTTTTTGGTTACATGAGCTGACAGCTTCTCCTGTGTTTTTTGTATGTATTATATTTTTGGTCTCTAGTTGCACTTTAATATGGATGTACAACAGCCCAATTTTCTAGATATTGTGTGTTCCATTGAAGGTTTGACCAAGCCTTCTGGGAAATTGTACTCCACCCAGAGTTAGGTCATGTGCTCATGTAGCCAAAAAGGCAAGTACCAGTAGGTTAGGACCCAGTTAAAGAAAGCAACTTATTGAACTAATTGCTTTTATTTATACAGGGTTTAGCAGACTGTAGTAGGAACCTTATGGAGCTAGTCAATATGCAATTAGAATTGTTTGTGCACTAGAATTCTGTTTTTTGTATGTATTATATTTTTGGTCTCTAGTTGCACTTTATTATGGATGTACAACAGCCCAATTTTCTATATATTGTGTGTTCCATTGAACAAGCTAAACAGGGAACTGATGAATAGGTACATTTTTTTAAGATGTGGGAAAAACATAAAATGATCAAAGAAACACAATAAAAGCATAAAAATATTTTAGTGTTTTCTGTCTGACCTTATTCACAAAGGACAACTAAAGCTGGACAAACATACATTGATATTGTTATCCAATATAGTAGTTGGTAATAATGGTGCTTAGATGTTGACCAAGCCAGTTTTGTGCCATAAGAATTGTTTGGTCAATTGGATTTTTTGCATATTCCTATTGGTCATCATATGGTGATCATATTGGTCATCATATGGTGAGTTGCAAGGAGACATTCAAATAATTGAGTATTTGTCATGCTGTGTTTCCATATTAGCAGCTAAACCATTTTCCTGAAGTACAGAAATGTACTTCTGGAATGTTTGATTTCATTTTTTAATCATCGCCCTGAGTTACCTAATTAGCGTTACTGTGCCCTTATCCGTTATTGGCATATGGGCTTTGGGATTTGTTTGTCTATATCACCATGTTGTTCCCAGTTTCAACTGAATTTATAATTTTTACCACTAATTTTTACCACTAAATTTACTGTAACGAAAATTTGCTGCTTCATAACTACAGCAAAAAACAAAAACAAGCCCCCCTTTGTAAATACGCCCCATAGTGTAGAGATCATTTCATTTATAATGTTTCTCTTTTAGAAACACAAATATTGAGATTTTTTTTCCCTTCTCTTTTCAGATATCCAAAATGTCTATAGAAATCAAAATGTTACAAGAAAAAAATGAGTCTCTAATGAAAGGTAATACATGTACCTAATACACCTTGAAGATAAAATCATGTGTCTGCAGGCATCGTTCGTTGATTTGCCCCGGTTAAAATCAGCCATTCGTTGGCTACTTGTTCATTGGAGATCGAGGGTGCGCTTTGCGGTGTGTAGATCTTCTAGCTTTGTCTGAAGGGATAAAACATATTGGGATTCTCTTGAGATTTACGGCAGCACCATTATTTTGCAGACAAAAATGTCTTATTGTCTTTGATTTGATGTGTCTGTCTTAAAAGTATAAACTTGATGTTCAATACTTAGTGATATTTTCATTTCCTTTTTAGCTAAACTACGGTTCCAGCAGCAGGTTCAGCATATAAGGAACATGTCACCTTCAGATCACCAAAGGGAAAGAACAGATCCTACAGTGCCACCTCTATGCAATAATAACAAGACCTCACGTCAAGGTTCCTCAGGGGGAGGACAGGAAACACCACCAGTTTGCAGTCCCTCAGAGGTATCCTGGGCTTCCTCACCTCAAAATTCCAGGCCTCAGACCCCCATAAACAGCAAAGGGACTCAATCTTTATCTTTACTGAGACTACAACTTCCTAGTAAAATGAGTAGGCATTTGGTAAAATCAAATGAGGACTCTCCACTGAGTCCTAGGAGCCTGGCTGACAGTGAAGGGACAGGTGAAACTCAGGGCTTTGTTACTACTAAAACCTCAGCCCTGCTATCTCCCAGACCATTCTGTCAGCCCAAAAACACACACAGGGAGATGCAATATCCCACGCTAACGAGAAAATAAGTGCTAAAATCACGCTAACCTATGTACTAACATGTTAACTAATTGCGCCATGTCGCAATTTTTTTCTTTGCGCAGCGCAAAGTCTTTTTTTGCGTTGTTTTTTGCGCGACAATTAACGCCTCTTCAATGGTGTCTTTAAAATATGCGCAAAAGGTCGCAACTTACCGCTAGCATTTTCGCAATGTATTAACGGTCGCAAAGTGGTTAATACATTGCGGAAACGAGTGCACGTTGGTTGCGATAGCAAAATTTATTGCATCTCCCCCCCAGGGTTTCAGAATTGGAAAGAGTATGGATCACATGACCAACTAATGCCACGTGTCTCTTGGTGCAGTCTCATAAAATTAACCTTTCAAACTTTATGGCCATTAAGATACACTAGATAGTGTACACTATAGATACACTAGAACATACACTGCTGCCAATGTAAAGCTGGGAACTCACGGGCAAATATTTCAGCCTGGCTGACTATTCGCTGCAATAGACTGGTCAGCAGCAGGTGAAAATGTACCACCGATATTTCAGCCCATCCAACTAAAATTCCATGTGTACCTAGCCTAAAGCAATGGATGCAATATGTATATATATTATCATACAATAAGGTCTGTTAAAGAAAAGGAATGCAGAGGAAATCACTCCGGACACCAGAAGGGGAAAGTAATTCAGTGGATGGTGGAAGACATATAGCTGTTCAGGTCTGTGCTGCGCTATAGCTTTTTATATGGAAGTAACTAAAATATTTTTTTGTTAATGTGGAGTGGCTGTGTTTAAACTATTATGTTGAGGGGGGGTAATTATCATATATAATAAAACCCTAAGTGTGCGTCCCTGTGTCCGTGTGTGTGTGTGTGTTACTGCAGTTCCTATGGACTCATCACTAGAGGGAGAGTCTCTGCAGTTCCTATTGACTCACCACTAGAGGGAGAAACACAGGAAACACACGGAGGGCGAACAGCAATTAAGCAGACTGCAGGTAAGGTTTCTTGGGACAGAGGGGCCCCTGGATTCTGGACAGATGGGGGCCCCTTGGATTTGGGACAGAGGGGGGCCCCTGGATTTGGGATGGGGGGGGGGATTTGGTACAGAAGGGGAGCCCTGGATTTGGGACAGAGGGGGGACTCCTCTGTGTTTATTATAACTACAGTAATGTGTTTATTATAACTACAGTAATTGTTTACTATAACATTGGATATGTTCTGGCTTAGTTTGTAAGTTTTGGGACTTAACCAAAATGTAATGGTGATTTTTTTTACTTCCCATTAAATTTAGGGGCATATTTATAAAGGTGAGATCGTTTGTACAATACCATTGTGGTACTCTAATACCGCATGATATTGTACGGCTGCATGGTTATTAATATACAACCACGGCCGATACCGTGGGTTAATAAATATGCCCCTTAGAGTGAAATTTACGCTATTTGTTGCTGTGATGTGTCGTAATTGAAACACTTTATAAATTCAGCTAGAATTCTGGAATAGGCAGAACAAAAAGATTTTGTTCATTATAAATATGACATGTCCTGTTTCTATAGGTTTTTTCTTTAACTATTAAAGCCACTCAAGGACATTGAATATAAAATGGAAACATAAAATAGTGAGTGGCTTCTACAACACTGACATTTCTTTATTCAGCTTTCTCTTTAAAGGAGAACTACGGTAATCCCACATTTTTAAACTCCAGAATCTGAACATATCCCCTCTAAAAACACCAATAAACTGTAAAATAGCAATACAGTAAATAGCATTAAAGTTAATGTAGACCCCTTGCCTATTCTGTCCAGTAAAAGGGTTGGCTAGAGGCTACTAGTGGTTGTGACCATCTGTACCAACTGTAACAAGTTCCTGCAGTATCTTATAATAATATAATGGTCAGTGACCACACTATGCAATACCGGAAACACTGGGAAATAAGACACAAACCTCTGACTTCTAATTAAATATTGTTCTGAGGCTTTAATTGTTCTTTAAATGTGTATTGACATGGATACATACATTTAACAAAGAAATTTGATTTGGTTTCCTTGCTAATACTCTAAAAGTAATGGTATTGGTAGTTTAACTATGGCAGAAAATTTTCATTTGTGTGCTATTCAGTATGTGTATTTTACATTATAATGTGAATAAAATATTGGCTGTATCCTGCATGTATATGGGCATTAAAACTATTGTTTCCATGTGTGTATGTAAGAGGAGGGTAGCGACACACTATGTGAACTCTTATCTGCAGTTTTATATATAGTATTTGTACAGGTTCTTTTACTGGGATATAAACATTTTGTAATTTCACGGTCTGTCCGACCATGTATTTAGCTTTATTTTCTACACCGATATTTGTTACAATAAATGTGTGGTAAAGAAGTTGGTCTATGTGTGCTTATTCTCTGTAAAATCTGAATAGAACAATGAAATACAAATAGTATATCCTGATACCTTTAACCTGAAAGAGGAAGTTAAGGCTAAAACACATGCAGAGAGATTCAATAAAAGTTCTTATCTTTAAAAATGGTGCTAGTTTGCCTCAACCAATCAAACGTTGGCTTTCAAATGTTAAAGGGCATGTCCACCCCCAAAACTATAATCCCCCCCACTACTGGCCCCATTGTGTAGTGTAGTTTAATCCTTACCTCACATCCCAGCTCCATATGGTTCTCCATGCCCACCAGGAGGATAGCAGAGTCCGTATAGGACTCTGCCTCCTATCTGGTCTCCGGGAGAAGTTTGGCATGCGTACTGCAGCCCTTCTCCCCCTCCCTCTCCCTCCCGATTAGGATTCCCTCCCCCTAGTGTAAAAATCTTTTTACATAACATTCCCCCTGTCCCCCCAGCCCCAACTGCTCTATTAGTATCATCAGAGAATGCCCAAAACATTACTTACCTTCCCTCTTTCCTCCGCCGCACTCCCGGCAGCCGCGTCCGTGATTGGCTGCCGCTCATTTTCTCGCAAGCAGAGGGCCTGGCAGCGCGGCGGAGGAAAGAGGGAAGGTAAGTAATGTTTTGGGCATTTTCTGATAATACAAATATAGTGGTTGGGGCTGGGGGACAGGGGGAATGTTATGTAAAAATATTTTTAGAAGGGTGGACATACCCTTTAAATAAAATCTGCAAAATTAGCACCATTTTTAACGATAAGAACTTTTATTGAATCTCCATGATTGTTTCTAATTTGTAACCAGAAACTAATGATTTAAAAGTTCCTAGCAAAAGATATAGTGTAGATACATATGATGATACATATGGTATATGTTCATATCGTGTATGACTATGTATGTGGTATGTAAATTGGTTACTATATTTATATTATGTATGTTCATTGGATGTTACTATATGATGTATGTTCATATGATATTATTATGAGATGTATGTTCATTGGATGTTACTGTGTGATGTATGTTTGTTACTCTATGATTTGTGTCCCTTATATGTGTGTACACAAACACTGTAAAAGGGACACTGTCGAATAGATTCTTTTTTTGTATATTTTTTATTTTGTGCATTGGGTGTTACTGTACGGTGTATGTTCATTTGGTGTTACCATATAGTGTTCATTGGGTGTTACTATTGAGCATTACTGTGTTACTGTATAATGTATGTTCATTTGGTGTTACTGTGAGTTATGTTCCTTGGGTGTTACTGTAAGGTGTATGTTCATTGGGTGTTATCATATGGTGTATGTGCATTGGGCATTACTGTATGATATATGTTCATTAGTTGTCACAGTGTTACTGTACAATGTATGTGTTCATTGGATGTTAATGTATGATGTGTGTTCATTGGGTGTTACTGTGGGATGTATGTTCGTTGGGTGTTACTCTTGATGTTTGTTTAGGGAACACTTGTTTTGCAAATTTCTGTATGTGTATGCAAACACTGTAGAAGGGACATATTTTTGTATGTTTTTTATTTTGTCACAGTCACCAAATGTAACAATACATAAGCATAAAAAACAGACTCACAAATTCAAAAGGTTTAAAACAAAATAATAAAAACAATTATAACCGGGCTATACTCTAAAACATGGGTGTCCAGCCTGCAGCCCTCCAGACATTTGTAAAGTATAACTCCCAGCATTTCCTGGCTGCTACTGCAGGTTCGACATCCTTGCTTTGGATGCTAAAATAAATCATTTTTAAGATGTTATGTTTTCTGGGAAATATTGATTTAATGTAATACGGGTTCCCAGTGTCAGGCAAACAGAATTCCTCCCTAGAAATCATGTGGTTGCAGGGCATGCCATCGAGCACATTCCACTGGTCCTTTGTTGTACATCTCTTTCCAATGAGCTAGTCCAGCTTCAGAAGAACCAAAACCAATCTGCACACGTCCAAGAATACGAGCACGATTGTAAACTCGACCCTGGGGAAATACAGAAAATAAGCGGGACTGTTAAGATTTTGTCCATGTCCTAAATTATGAATAAACAGTGAAAAGATAGTTGCCATCTTCTGAATGGCACATGCCTCCTTTAACTCAATCAATACGGTCACTGTTAAGTCTGCACACTGCCTAGGACTAATCTTTGACTTCTCTTATCACATTAACAATAGCAAGACGTGTTGTTTTCTTCAGCTACTAAAATGCTCATGCATGTTCTTGTCTTCTTTTACATTGACTGCATTAACATACTACTAATTGGTCTTCCAGTCTTTTATCTCTCCCTCTCTGAGCTGTTTGTATCATTTCACTCTCATTTAGAAGCAAACCTACCGCTCCATACTTCTGCCTATATGGAGGCTTCCCACCAGGAATATTCTTCAAACCCCCAATATCCTTCTATTTTTTAAAGTTTATTACTTGAATTTGTAACCAGATATTTCTCTTCCATTCTGGCAAAGGTATCCACCTCTTTCCTGAGCTCAATGAGATTTTTATAAGCTTGAGCATGTAGAGAGCAGCAGAGGAAACAGCAGACTATCATTGGCTATGATGTCAGAAGTCAAAGCCTCGAACAGTATGGAGGGAGGGCCCAGCTTACTCTGTGAGATGGGAGGCAATTGGATTGGATGTATCTAATAAAGTGCTGAATATGTCGGGGTTGGGGGCAGGTAACAGACAAAAAAAACATTTATTTTAAGGATGGACATTCCCTTTAACCTTCAAATCGCTTCAAACTGCTGCATTCCCTACTTGTGGCCCCTTATGCTAACCAATACTGCCTCCTTCCACCCTAAACCCTTCTCTCTTGGAACTCTCTCTCTTTGCCAGGAGACATCTATCTGTGTTTATAAATTTTAACTAGAATTCTTCCTCTCTTTTATGTTTCGCGATTGGCTCCTGCTAAAACTCGCCCACTGGTCTCGAGGGATCTTCTTGCACGCCTGGAAAATACATTTATCGCCCAAGTTTACCTGCCACCAGCCCTGACCTTCTGTCCATTTATTGACCAATCTACCAGTTGTCTGCCTGTTTCCTCGCCCTTTCTACAAGTGAATTCTCTAATCTATCCTGTTGGCTTATATTATCTCATCTTTCTTTTATTTGTGTTTTATTTATCTAATAATGGAACCTTGTAATTTTTATGTAATTATTTTTCTTTATCTGCATAATTCCTTGCACTTACCCTTTATTTGTATACTTACAAATAATACCTATATTTTATAATGTGCAGCACTGCATAAACAAGTGATGCTTTATAAATAAACAAATACTGTACATACATGCAATATGTTCACACTGGGGTTGAGCGTTAAGGCGATTAACGCATTTGCAATTTAAAAATAATGGATACAGCTATGCGTTAATGTACAAAACTGCGGCATGTAGTGCCTGTTTTACAATGTATGAATGTGTACAATACCAATCGGTAGTAAAATACTAGCCCATCCCTACCCCAATCACCAAGTTAGATTTGTAAAACAAGCCACAGAAACAAACTTAGGCTCCTTCGTTCCTGCGGCTGTGTGCTCCCGGCCCTCTGCTTGCCCGGAAGTGGCAAACAGGGGCCAGACCAGCAGCCATGTCTGTGATTGGCTGTGAGTCAGCCAATCATAGGCGCAACTGCCAGCTATGCAGACAGCTGCGGGAATGAAGGAGCTTAAGTATGTTTCTGGGGCTTGTTTTACAAATCTAACTTGGTAGTTGGGGGTGGGCTGGGGTGCCCTACACTACGGAAATATGTTAAAATGGTAGGTGGAAGAGGCAGCCATGAAGGGATTCGAAAGGGTGGGAGGGAGGGCCTACTGGCTGCAAAGGCCAATGGTCACTTTTCTATTCTTATCTTTCTTGACCTCTTCTCTGCTTTCGACACGGATGATCATTCCGTCTTAATGCAGATACTTCACTCCTTGGGCATTTGGAATGAAGTGGCATTGTTCTGCCCCATTGGGCATTTTAATTTAATTTTCTGTGTTATAGTGCCACCTAGTGCTGCTACACTTAAGTACAAGTTATTTTTACAAGCAGCCGACCCAGCCTCCAGGAGAGGAAGGTTTTCCTTCTTTTACTTAGCTTGCTGTGTTTAAGGATTGTGGAGCTAGTCTTTTTTACCTTAAAGTTTTGTGTTTGGATTAAATTTCCTGGATTCTGTCGCAAAAAAGAATTGGACGTTTAGCTTCTACTGGACTGATTTTGTAAATTGAAGCTGTCTGCACTCTACACTTCACGCAAGTTACCTGCATTGCTTATTTTCAAGTAAAAGGGGCAGAACAGGCATCCTGGTTTCTATCCTATCTTTGTAACCAAACTTATTCTGCATCTTATGCTAACAATACCTCTTCTCCATTTCCTCTTGGTTTGGGGGTACCGCAGGGGTCTGTTCTTGGACCCTTATTGTTCTCCCTCTACACTATTTCGTGGTAGATGTCATTAGCTCTTTTGGCTTCAAGTATCACTTATATGCAGATGATACACAAATCTAATTGTCTACCCCTGCGATAACTCCTGACATCCAATCACGTGTCCTTGCCATCTCCTCCTGGATGTTGTGACGCTCTCTCAAATTAAATCTTACTAAAACTGAACTGATTATTTTCCCACTTAAACCTGGCCCGATCGCATTTTCTTTATATCTGTTGACAATAGCCCCATTTCCCCACTCAGCATGCTGCCTAGGGGTAATTATTGACCTTCTTTCATTTTCTAACAACATTAACTTTGTTGTGAAAATCCAACTCTTTTTCCTTCGCAATATAGGTTAAATCCACAGGTTCCTTTCTCTCCTGACCACCGCTATGCTTATGCATGCTCTCATCCTATCACACCTGAACTATAGTAACTTACTACTTTCTGGTCTTCCCTTCAACCATCACAGAACCATTGCCTATACAGACCCCCCCCCACACACACACACGTATTCCTTCCTCTCGCCTTAAACCTTTCTCTCTTGTAGCTCCCATCCTCTGGAATTCTATTCCCCTCTCTCTACGTCAAGAATCTTGAATCAGCAGGTTTAAATCTAGCCTTACATCCTACCTATCTGGTAACCAGCACAGTATATGATTGTTTTATTTGCACTGCATTCGTCTCACTCCAGCACTTATACCCATTGTATCTGCGTGTTACCCACCTAACTAGATAGTAAGCTCTACGGGGCAGGGACCTCCATACCTCTTGTGGCAAAGTTCTAGCACTTCTATTTATATAATTTATGTACTGAACTATCTATGTATTTGCCCCCTTGTATGAATTTATTGTGTTTTGTTATTGTACAGCGCTGCATCCCCAAGTGACACTTTATAAATAAACTATACACACATTTACATAAATAACTCATTCCATCAAGATTTTTTTCAGTTGTAGTTTATCTGACCTTAGTCTGGGACATGTGCTATATTACACTTTATCTAAGAATGTGTCCAGATAATTTTTGTCACAAACTTACGATCATGGGAAAACTGTGGAGGTGATATTCATGTTTGTAGTGTATGTATTGGTTTGTGGACTGTATTTGCACATAAATATGAGTGGTTAGCAGGGATACTGTCCTGTTTATATACTGCTTGCCTCCCAACATTCACTGGAAGTAAGGAAGGATGTCGAAAGACCATGCTAGTCACAGCCCTGGCCAACCCCCAATCCATGCCCAATCACAGTACTCAGAAGACGAGCCTCTGCGGATACTCTGCAGTCAGGGTCACGAGGGTCGTCACAGCCAATGACTGCAGAGTAAACACAGCAGTATGTGAGCGCACGTTGGAGAAGATGAGAGGAGGATAGTAAGGTACGGAACGGATATCTTAGTAAGTATGGGAATGGCTAGTATTGTGTTTTTACATGTTAGGGGATTTTTAGGGAGGATGTGACCTTTAAACTAAATTTAACTACCAGGGGGAACAACCGCAGGGGGTCTGGGAGCCAAGGGGGCCCCATTTTATTTTTCCTGTGACAGATATAGCCTCCTCCCAGAAAACCACTGTGGATGAAGCACGGATAGGGGCCCCATCATAGTTTGGCTGAGAGGCCCAGTGATTCCTAGTTATGCCACTGCTTTAAACAAATAAAATTATTTGTGGGAAATTTTAATTCTATATAAGTAAATTTTATTTCTATATAAAAAAAGTTTTTTTTTTTTATAAAAAGCCTGCCAAATCAGTTTAAAAAATCAAATTAAAATCCTACCTAGGTGCAAATGAAAGGAACAGTGATACACACTAAATAAACATACCCTCAGCAATGCACACAGGACACAAGGTCATTGCTCCAGTTTAAAAAAAATTTTGTTTCACTATCAGCAACCAAAATTTTTTTAGAAAGGAACCTTTAACCTAGTGCAGAGAGAAACTAGTTTATTTTTAAAGAGGAACTGTAGTTTCCATACAAATTGCCTTTAAAAAGGGCACGCTCTTACCTTTAAAATTACTCTGGGATCATGCTTCTAGCTGCAGTCTATACAAAGTTACAGCAGCATAAATGGATGTCCCCGGTAGGCAGATCCACAGCAGATTTTGGAGGTCCGTGAATTGTGGATTGCGTGGATTTTCCCAAATTTCGCTTTCTGAACAGAGTTCGGAAATCTTCGAGGATTTTCGAACGTTCGAGGGTTTCTGGTTGAGGACTCCCGAACGGCAGAAAGTCCCGTGACCAGACATTCGGGGGTCCCACTGCTCAACCCGGAACCCCCTCCCGGGTCCTTAGAAGGACCATTGTGAGCCTTACAAGTGCCCTTGTGGCACTGGCAAGAACCTTTGTTGGGGGTCCTGCAGCTCGAAACCAGGACCCCCCATTGGCTGTTGGTCTTCTTTCTTCCCAGCCGGGTAACTGGGCGATGTCACTGTGGCCACTATTGACAAACGCTGGTGCTGGCAACATGAATGTCGCTGGTGTCTTGATTAGAAGTCTTCTTTCTTCTCAGCTGGCGACACCAACAGCTGATGTCAACCCCATTGACACCGCCGGTGCTGGCGACATCAACATCGCCGGTGTTGCCAGCATCTTCTTTCTTCTGCCATCACTGTGATGACTTCTGAGCTCCACAGGGTTTGCAACTCTTTATATAGGACTAAATCCAATTGTGATTTTTTAAGATTTCAATGCTTGCAATCATATACTTACACATTAACCAATGATATTTTAATTTTATTAATGATTGGTTAATATTTTAATGCTTGCAATCATGTGATCACACATGTTGGAATTTTATTGATGTCGCCAGTGCCAGCAGTGTCACTGGCGGCCGCAGTAGCATTGCCCAGTGTTTGCAACATCAGCGTAGTTGGTGTCGCTGGCTGAGAAGAAGACTTCGGATCAAGACGCCAGCGACACTGGCGACATCAACGTTGCCCCTTCCCTCCCTCCGGATCCCTTCTGGATCCTTGATCCCCTGCCATTAAAAGACTTTTTCTGTAGTGTAGCCCACCCCATCCGCCAAGTTCGTTTTGTAAAAAAAGCAACACAAATGTACTTACAATCCTTCTCCAGCACTCTGCATAGCTGGCAGTGATTTGCTGTCTCTCAGCCAATCTCAGATGTGGCTGGCGGTCTGGCCCCTTCTGGCAAGCAGAGGGCCGGGAACAGAGGGTCATAGTTATAAAGGCGCGGTATTGCTTTTTAGCGATACCGCACTTTTAACGATCAATATAGCAATAGTAAATCTACGACAGTTTAATACCACACGGTATTCTACTATAGAGCGGTCGTACATTTAGGACCGCTTGCCATAAATGTACGATGGGAAATTCGGCATTTGAAGGTTACCATATTTTTGAAAAATATAAAAAGTCCAAAAAATTAGTTTCGTTGGAACTTTGAAACCCTCAGATTCGATTCGAAACCAGGTTCTATTCAAACCCACAATACATCTAAACTCGTAACACGTGCCTGTCACAGATACAGTGTAACTTTACAAGCCTATAACTTAAGACTTAAGAAACATCAGTCTAGGCTTGATTGGAAGTAGAGATGGGATCCGGGTTCGACACGGAAACCCTCGGTTCCGAAATCCGAAAGATCCGTCCGAGTCCAGACGGATTGTCTGGATTTCGGGACTTCGGAAAGAATTTTCGAAGATTTTTGAATGTATGTAGCTATTTTCGATAATTTTCGAAAATATTTTCGAATGTTCGAAAATCCTCAAAAATACGATCGGAGACCACTTTCGAGTTTCCGATCGTATTTTCAAAGATCGAACGTTCGAGGTTATTTTGGATAATTCTCGAAAATAGCGAAGTACATTCGAAAATCTTCGAAAATTCATTCCGTTTTTGGATCTTCTGATCTTCTGGATTTTCCTGAGATCCAGGAATCTGAAAACGGAACGAAACTCTGTAGTTTCGGCCATCTCTAATTGGAAGGAGAGTGCTCTTTTCAGTACACAACACTTATATGGAGACCACAGTTACCCTTTAAATTTACCCTAAAAAAACCATTCCATACTTTAACGTTTTCCGTATATTGCTCTAAAATAAAAAAATGTAATTAATGTTTTTACAAATAATGGATTCAAGGGTCATTGCAGCCAGTATATCTGTGGGCTATCTGGAAGTGATTTATCCCTTTAATTTTCCAGACCTTCACACTACAAAAGACTCATTATTTGTAAAATGATGTTTCTGCTTCTTTGAACTCACCTGCATTATCACAAACTCTATAGACAGAGTTTCATCCTGAAAGGCCTTAGAGGGAATGTCAAAAAGAAACGGGGCATTCCACACTGGGCTGAAACCTGTAACAGAACGGGTCTCTTTCATGTCTTTTACTTGGCATCCGTGGATCAGACGTATACTAACAAAGTGATCTGTGATAGGGAGATAAAATGAAGGGAAGACAGGTTTGTGCCATCAATGATCACATAGTTTAATCTTTTCACATGGTTATGTCACAAATAAATATGTAGAAACCTAGCGTTGTCACAAACAAATTCTACTTAAATAGTAACGTAATATCATAATAGTAACATAGTAAAAGCTCAACCCTTTTACTAGACTGTACATTAGCTGGTACCATGACACGGATCATGACATGACATGCACAATGTTAAAATAAAAAATAGGATTTGTTTGGACTTTTAATACACAACTTTGCAGCATCCAGTATCTGGTCCAGAAGTGCCAAACCGAGAAAAATTGCAGTCATGAGTCCATTGGAACAATGACAAAACACTTCTGTTCTCCTTTAAATGGTATGACCACCCCCTAAACAAACTTTTTAGGATAATTGCCTCCCAAAACCCTAACCTCACAAGGTTCTTAGTGTTCAAAGGTGCTGCTAAACCTACTTACCAGCCCTCATTCCCTCGGCTGTCTTCTACTTAGGTTCTGTGCACGGAAGCACCGGCAGCGGGCCTGTGATTGGCTAATCCATAATGTCTCAGCCAACCACATGCCCTGCTCCAGATCCGGCCCCTTCTGCAGCTACCGTGCAAAGAAAAGGCACGGCAGCTAAGCAGAAGACAGCCAAGGGAATGAGTGCTCGTAAGTAGGTTTAGCAGCTCCTTTGAACATTAAGAACCTCACGAGGTCTACGTTTTAGGGGGAAATTAGCCTATTCCTAAAAGTTTGGGTGGTGGACATACCAGCTTGTGTAAGTTTCTTAAAATTAAATTTTTATTTGTACAGGATGCTTCTGAACGTTCTCATTCATCTTGGTCATGGTATATCTGTTGTATTCAATTAGATCAACTGGATTTTTAATTTAGTTCTTGAAGATGTTTCGCTAGTCATCCGACTGGCTTTCTCAATTCAGAGTGACTTGTACAAGAATCTGGATTGTGGCTAAGAGGTGTTATGAAAACTGTTGTTAAAACAGCATTGTAAATGGTAGACAGTCATTACCCCTCCAGCTCTGTTCAGGCGTGGTTTCTTTATTTTGATGGATATAAATGGCCTCCTTGTCACCTCTCTTGAACCAATCCTGTTCCTTTGCAAAGATGTTAACATTACAATCATCAAATGTATGTCTTTTTTCCTTAAGATTCAGTTACACGGCAGAGTCCCCACATACAAATCACAGCACTCTTCACTGTACTGCACTGTGAATATTATGTCGCTCTTCTTGTGTTTCAGTATTGGGTCTTTCAAAAGCACTAGTTGCTACCTCAGTGTGTTGTTTGGTTTAAAGCAGACAGTGAAACAGTGTTTATTGAATTATTTAAAGATCAGGCTAGACACCGTCTATACAGTATAGGGAGAACGTTCAGGACTAAACTTTGATGGGAATGTCCACCCCTCTGGACATAAATCTGTATCTGCTACAAAAAAAAAACAAAAGCTGGACATCGTATTGTTTAAAATCAGTAATTCAGCTCCCAGACTGAGATTTTATACTTACAAGCTCCTCCTCGATCCATCGCCGCGGCTCTGCACTTCCTGGTAAGACAGTCAGTGTCAATGCCAATCACTGACTGCCATTCCCGGAGCAGTCTCCACAGCGGCTGCTTAGGAAAACAAAAAGAACACAGCAGCCGCAGTGGAGAGGGAGTGAGGAAACCTGAAGCGGCGGTGGATCGAGGAACTTGTAAGTATAAAATCTCAGTCAGGGAGCTAAATTACTGATGGGGGTTTGAAGCAGATACAGATTTTTATCCAGAAGGGGGGACATTCCCTTTAAGTCCAGTTGATCTTACTGAATACAAAAGATATATGTACAGGATTTTTATCAATGATTGCTAAGTCTCCTTCACCATGTTTTTGAAGTCCTTGATTTTGAGTAATAACTGATAACTTACTATTCTCTTTTACTGTTCATCCATTACCTGGAGCTCCAGGCATGCGTGTCAGCTTGCCCAAAATCTCTGCTTTTTGCACCATGACTTTTATACGATTTGCTGGTGCTTGATACTGAAGAAGGATAAATATCTGGCCAATATTTTTCGGCTGTGGATTTGGGTAAGTGAGGACATCCATTGTGCTCAGACTCTGCAGGACCACACCAGACATATTTTCAAGAAGGAAAAAAACTACATTAGTAGATTCGGAAACATTCTGTAAAATGATAGTCATCCAATGCAAATAATACCTACATAGGGGTATTGTCTGAAATTATTATAAAAAATTGTATATATGTAAATCAAATGTTGCATCAGTGTAATTACTGTGTGGGCACCTTTTAATCTGTACAGGGTAAATGGTTTGAACTTGATGGGTGTTAACTTTGATGCACTAGAATAGTTTTTCTATAGTTAGCTAAATGCAGATGGGAGAGGACATTATTGCATAGCAATTTGTTATTACCACCTTTCATCTGTCTCTCTGCAAATCAATTCGCTGGTCCTTTGTACCTTTTCTCCACAAGGCTTTTATCTCTAAGGCTGGGTACACACGGTAGATAGTGCTGTGTGTAGGTCGGTCAGGCAAAAATATCTTACGGGGGGGGGGGGGGGCAAGCTTGGTTGCCCAATCGCGGCCGATCGTGCAGCTCCCTAATGGACCACACAATTGGACACGCAAACTGTCAGCCGCAGCCACTGTTGCCACAACTGATGGTTATTTGTCCTGACCGAGCGCTCGCTAGTAGCAAACGCTCAGTCGGAACATATCATTTCCCCGTGTGTTTTTAGCCTAACATGCTACATATATTGTTCCTGTTGTTTCGATTTTAAGTACTGTGTGAATACAGCAGCTTTACCAACCTAGTGAAGATTCACACTGTGTTTATTGTAGATTAATCCACACTTAGTAGACGGATCAGCATGTTCTAATAACAAGTGCATGTCTTCTGGCATCACTATGTAAACAGCAGTATCTGAACATCTGGCCAATGCAACTACAGGACCTTTATTGAGATCCCATTTAATAAAATTCTTAGTGTTCTGGTTAATTCCAAAGTGTTGGCAAATAGGCACACTATGCTCCTCAGAACTCAATGACTCTGCTCAGTTACTTTACATTGTTCTTAAAATCTACCACCTTCAGTCAACCCTGGAATATCTAGCAGGGAAGAAATTTATTAAAGAGACTAGTTGCAAACATGGCATCCTATGACAATAAAGCTTGGCATACTTTAATTCGATCATTTGCTTTTAAGGAATACACATGATGAGCCACTGTCATCGGTTGTGGATATAAAAAATGAATTTGGATAATTATTGGCTTGTCATAAATGCCCACTTGTCCAATACTTACACAGACACAAGTGGAGGTTCAGTGGCGTAACTAGGAATCACTGGGCCCCCAGCAAAACTATGATGGGGCCCCTACCCATGCTTCATCCACAGTGTTTTTCAGGGAGGAGGCTATGTCTGTCATAGGAAAAATAAGAAGATGGGGCTCCCTTGGCTGGTAGTTACACTCCTGGGAAGGTTGATTGTGTGTGAATTCATTGAAATCTGTTGTGTTATATACAACTGTTGCCTGTGTATGGCTACCTTAACTGGCTTTAATTCCCTGAGCTCTTTAGAATGACCTTTTGTTTGACAAGTGTGTTTAAACATGTTTTTGTGGATAGGTGCTTCACTAAGGGCAATGGGTCTAAATGAATCTACTTCTACTTTAATGGACCATACTAGCTATTAGCTAATATATTTATTTCAATTAATTTCGCTGCCACATCTGCTTACATTTCTAATAAGACAGCAGCAGTACTCACTTTCTTGAGCTGACTCTTGGTGACTGACAGCTCCTTACTGTAGCCAGATGTTCCTTGGCATTGCCAGTCACCCTCTGAACAGGGGAAAAGAACTTCTCCAATGAATCTCTCTCTCAGACTTTGTTTTTCCTGAGCATATACAGCAAGTCGCAATGTGTACTTCCTTAACTGCTCAGGATTAAACCTGCAGAATAAGAAGCTTTGCCCTCTGTCTGAATCGTCATTTAGTCGTGGACGTGGCTCTATAAACCCTGGCATCAGGTAGGCCCTGACAAAGGAATCTCTTTTCTGGTGAAACTTCTTCGGCAATTGAGAGAGGCCAGTAACTGTGACTGTAAGGGTCTCTTCAGTCAGAGAGAAGTGAGTGGTAAAGTGCAGGAGTGGATGTACTTTACGTTTTGATCTTGAGAGACCACTTGGCTCAGTGTGGGAGAGTGGCACCTTTACCAACCTGACACAATCTGATTTTTCAGAGAAGTCAGATATTAATGTGCTGCGGCGTTGCAGCACTTGTTTAGTCTTGGATGAAATATGATATAAATTTGGCAATGATGCCCTAGCATATAATCTCCTGACTGGTGCTGAATGGATTTCTCGAATCGGTAAATCATCCTCAATGTCACCACTTTTTGATTCGTTATCCTCACCCATATCTTGGTAGCGCGGTGGAATAGGCACAGCAGCAGATATCACTGGCACCTCTGACAGTTTCTGTCCTGTACAGTGGTCCAGGGAAAGCTCCTGGTCTCTACCAGTGACGCTGGGTGAAGAATGGTTTCTTCGACTTCTTTGCCAGCAAACAGCACATCCAAACAAAAGACAGAAACACAGAAGAGCCAGGCCGACACCCAAAAGTACCTGCAAATGGACTGTAAACAAGGAATAAATAATAAAAGCATTAAATCCAATTGACAATGTAATGGGACCTGATCTGCTATATTTGAAATACAGGCCCATACATGCCAGATATATTCTAGACATTTATCATATGTCTAAAAAGTTTACAGGTTACTTCTCTGCCTGTAATTGCCTATTTATTTTGCAATCCAATATTGATGGCAAAGGTGGTTGTCCAAACAATACAGAAACATAAGGTGTGACGTTTTGTGTTAACTTTACAAAAACTAGAAATAACAATTAACCTTGTCCTAAGCAAGGCATCTAAAGAGAATGTCCAGTGGAAAATATTAATATTTTAAAAAGTATTAGTTTATATTATACATACTTAGTTATTCTAGATATTCTCTCCCATTTTGAAAAATCAGTTGAATTTCTACCCCTTGCCGTTCCCTGCTGTTGGCATTAGTGAGCTGACATTTCCGGTTCTAACGGTCCTTCTTCTTCCCATGATGCACCACATCCTTGGAATGTTCCTAACAGTTATTTCTACTGATTGGCTGTTGGTTGGGTCACACATGCTCAGATCTCTACTGAGCATCTGAATCAACCCAGGCGTTGGGTCAAGGGCAAAACCATAACGGTCTCTACTAGGGGTCCTGCACAAAGGAAGTTAGTATTTCGGAGGTATTTATTTATACACAGACAAAATGCTGAATTGGCAGATTAAGGTCATTGGGATAAAAAAATACCGCTCTTTTTTCTGAAAAGTACATGTATTTGCACTGAACTTCCCCTTTAATATTCTTAATAAAAGTAGAAGGTGACATACACACAATGAACATTCAAATTCCTTTGGCAGCTGCTTGGTAAATTTGCTTTCCATGCTGCCTATAAATTACAGTTATCCAAATATTCATTAGCTGCATTATGTAATAACATGTAAAGCGCAGCTAATACTGTGTAAGAAATACAAACATTAGAAAATTGTTGGCAGCACAATTACCAGTTTGGACCTGCAGAATGAAATGGGAAGGTGAAAATAATCCGGACAGGTCAGATCATGGAAAGAAAAACACTTTAATCTGCAGCAGTTTGCTGATAAGATGACATTCAGAGTAGAATGAACTTGCAGCAATGAAGAATAAATACAGCATAAAGCAAATAATGAGTAAATTATAATGAAAAAAAGTCTGACTATATATATATATATATATATATATATATATATATATATATATATATATACACAATAGAGGATTGTGGAAGCACTCTTTAGGCCTAATTATAACTACATTTTGCAGAATTGCTACTGATCTGGTATACAAACATAGAAAAGATAATCAATGCACATTCCTAGGCCCCATACAATATCATATTATCTGCACACTGGCATACTTTATAAACAAAGTGGTTTTAGTATACATTACTGTGATCACATGAATGAAAAGCCTTCCAACCACGTCAAGGTAACCCCAGTCTGGAAGGTCCTAACCTTTTTTACTTCAATTACCATTAGCAAACTTTTGCATTTCTTATACTTGCAATCTGGATCAATATAGCAAGCTTTCTCACTTTCCACCTTCTATTGTATGTATTTATTAGGAAACATGGTCAAGCTTCCATGTGGTAATAGCACCCCCAACACGCCCCTTTAATGGGAGGTCATATGCCTTTAATATAAAGCACTGGGTGGACAGCTTCTTCCCTCATTTTAAAAAGCCAAAGGGCAGGGGGGAATGAGAAAGCCTGCTACATTGATCCAGTGTGCAAGTATGAGAAATGCAAAAGTTTGCTAATCGTAATTGACTGAAAGTACCCAGGGTGAGGACCTAAACCGCACTGTCCTCACCCCTGGGTTCACTTTCTAACTCTAGATTTACTCACCTGAAGTTTCCTTAAGTGCTCTGCTCCTGGAGTCCGTCAAACTGGGGTTAACTTGACGTGGTTGGAAAGCTTTTCACTTTTATGCATAAAATTGTAACTAAAACCCCCCATGTTTTTACTGTTTGCACTAGCACAGCTATTATGATAGTATATGGGGCCCAGGAATGTGCATTGATCATCTCTTTTCTTGTTTTTTCCTGGAGTCCGTCAGCGACTTCGGCCAATGACTTCTCATTGGCCGCATTGCAAACCCAGAAGTCGGAGCAATGCAACTTGTCAGGAAACTGTTTTCTCTCCAGTAATACCCTCTAGCATACAAGGTATCAGTTTCTGCTTCTGCAACACTCACTCCTGGCTGGCAGACTGTAAGTACGGTTACAAAGTTCATATCCGCCTTTTCCATTCTGTTCAGTGGAATAAAGTGAATACAGACTCCATAAATAAGTAGTTAAGAGTAATGACGATGACACAGGACTGTAGCTGTGTAGGATAAGAATTTTATTTAATATTGAAACGTGCATGCTACATGTTTCGGACAGGAGTCTTTTCTCAAGCTTGGTGCTTAAGAAAGGACTCCAGTCTGAAACATGTAGCACGCATGTTTCAGTATTAAATAAAACTCTTATCCTACACAGCTACAGTCCTACACAGCCCCTAATGCTGTTAAAGCCTTTTAGCAGTAGCAAGAAATGGAAATATAGAAATTACCCAGAAGCCTCAGTTCCTTATATGCATATGAGCAAGGGGAGTTCTAATGCCTTATACACTCCCTATCTTATTTAATTTCTAAGGGACAAAATAGGGATGCATTTGAACATATTTGCTACATATAAAAATATTGTTTATAAGATAATAACTGGTCCATAAAGTAACGGTAATAATTAAAAACAGTTAAGTGACTATTTTTCTAAAATGCCTTGCAAAGACAAAATGTATCTACCAAGCCAATGTATACAACAAAACAAAAAGAAATCCAAAGCTACCGTATGTGTGTGTACAGGTTACTCCTTCACTGCATGTAGCCCTGGGTTGTACCTCATCTCACTTGAAAGGGAAAACCTAAACTGTACCTCCCATACCAGAGGATATAAAAAACATCATCTGCATTGAACGACCAGAACACCTCATTGCAGTCGCCAGCATATCAACATAATTGTATATTCCTTACATTAAGAAATCTACCAATAAACATGGACTAGTAATAAATATTTGCCTTTTAGTTGTTATCTAAGAATACAGCCCTGATCAAGGGAAATGCAGGAGGGAGAGGGCTGACATGTACCGTAAGAGAATACAGGCATCGTACAGCATTGTAAGCTAAAATTTACAGTAGATCATTCTTTTAAAGCCTTGTGGCATCTATAGACCAAGCCCACCTTACAGTTCTCATCATGTATTATAATTACAGGTGACTGGAACACCCAAAAATCACTGAGGATTGTAAATATAACTTACACCCCTTTGTATAAATGTATATATGTGTATAAGTAAAACTACCATTGATTGGATGAACAGAACAAAAGATTAGGTTGAGGATTAACAGGGAGAGAATAACTGGAAAACACAAGAAGGTAAAGTAAAGAAAAAGGAAGTTGAGGGAGATGGAGGACATAAGTATTTTTTTTTAAATTATATTTAAAATTGGAGCTAATGCAGACAAGCAATTAATCAACAAGACCATAGATGAATTATTATGATGATGATCATGCAGAAGGGGGTGTCAAATGTAATATCTGTCAGTGCCACACCTTCCTGATGCTTATCAAGGAGGACCTGAATCAGTATCCAGATAAAGAGAAAAACCACCACACCCTCAATCATTCCTTTGGAGCAAAAGAAGATCACTGAGTGGCACAGAGCGAGAGAAGACATCTGTTCTTCTGTTGACGCCATTGTGCAGCTGTCACTTGACATCTTTTACTGTGGACTTTATACCTCCCAGTGTCAGTGTAGGAAACTTGAAAGAGCCTTCCTTTAAACCTCTGCTGGAAGCTGAAGGCATCAACCTAAATTGATCTCAACATGCTGCTTATATCCATCCATGAAAACAATAAATTTGTAATATTTTTCCAGTGAATATTTTTGCCTTTTCATTAAACCTTATTATTAATCTTCCATTAAACAAGAAAAAAACACTTGTTTTAATCAAACTCCTCGGTTTCTATTTTTTTATAGGGTGTCTGTCACCAATCGACAAAGCTGGTGAAAATCATCTATTCTTATATTTCATGGGTACCCATTGCAAATAACAAAGAGGAAGAAAAGAGAATCCAGGCAGCATTCTGCTCTCCCCCGCCTTCTTCTCTTGTCAATCATCATTCATTTTGGGAGGCAGTCATGCAAAGAGCAGCAGCAATTAACTACTTTATTACCACACAGCGCTGGAATATATAAATCCTAGATCATTTCATTCACTTAAATTTCCGTCTGTGACTAGGAGTTTACTAGCTATTGCTGGAAACATTACACTGACAGCTAATTTCTAAGAAAACAATAGTTACATGAATATATTTTGATAAATAATATATATGTTTTGATAGTACTATATTGATGAGAAATTAATTATATTTGTATTTATTAAATGGAATTAACTGGTTCAGCAGGAGGTTTCCCCCATATTACTAGTCACTTTTCAATGTTACATGGTTTATTGGCTGAATGAGGAATTAATGCCTATGGCTATCACTTCATGTAAAAACAGGAAAAGGTACAGATTCCATCGTAAGTGTTTAGGTGACATTTAATTGCTTCTTTAACATTGTGACAGCCCATCGAAAGACGCAAAAAATTCACTTTTCTGTTTGTAGAATAAATACTAAATCTACATTCCAGATATTCTGGGTGCACATGGGCAGATTTTAAACTCCCAACTTGATCCTTTATCCAATTATTTGATTGGATTGCTAGGAGATCTTAAGCTGGGTACACACCGAGCTGTCGACCGTGGCTGACAGCTGGTTTGCTGCGACTAAGCACTAGCGATACTAAATGTATTACATTTCAACGTAACATAACCTCTTGAGAGTATCCTATGAACTTGAAATGATTGGTTGTGTGGTCCATTGAACACTGTATGATCAGTTGAAATTTACTTGCCTGTCTGATCCATCATTCATATGGATTTGGACAAAAGTACAACTGACATCGGTCTGTAGTGCCAGAGATAACTGATGGTATTTTGAGTGTTTTTTTGTCCTTGTTTCAATTAATACAAACGTCCATAAAGACTGTCCACTGTGTTTATACATGCAAGTACAAAATTAACCAGACAGTAATGGTGCCCATACGCTACTGAAGCTGGCGGACAGTTTGTGCAACCAATTTACTGAGTCTCCCACACACATAGTTGCATAGAATTGGAGAATGATGTGGTCCAAACTTTTTGCCTAAGTACCCATGAACCCTACCTAAAGAGGTGATTCAGGGGAAGGCAAAAAAAAAAAAGATCTTTCCTGAATGGCAATCAGAAAAGATCCCTGGATCAACTAGAACTATATATATTAATACCAGTAATTTTCAATATTTTTGAATTTTAAACACTTTTTCAGCCCACTATTCAATTAACTTAATACCACATCAACTGAAAGACAGTTCTACTGTTCTTACTGAAAAGAAAGCTTTCCTAACTTTAAAGGTATGTCCACCCTTTATCTGTAAAGGTAAAACTCCCCTATATAATTTGCCTTCTACTTTTACCAAAGACTTGACTCTCTACTTACACACCCTGATTCTCTGCCGTCTCCTCACCTTGTAGCAAGTAGTCAGTTTGGTGGAACAGCCGTTAGCAATGACATCATGGCCAATCACTAGTGGCTGTTTTTCTGAAGCTACTGTGTGAGCTCATCACCAGCTCGCAACAGCAGCAAAGGAGTGTGTCAGTGCAGCAGAGGATCAGGGTAAGTAGTGTTAGCAATGTATTTGTTAAAGAGAAAAGAGGCTTATCTACCTTTACAGATGTTATTTAGATGGTGGACATGCCCTTTAAAGGATGTCCGTGTGTCCTCTGAAATTACCATTGGCGAACAATGCACCAGATACATTTGTTTATAGTTAGGAACATATCCGCTTCTACAGTGTAAAAAGCCCTAACTTGTCTAATATGACAAATAAACTCTTATTAATTAAATAAACCCTTTTTAATTTAGTTGCCTTTCGTTGAACCCTTTCGATTTCCAAAATGGCACTTTTGTTTATATGGGATTCCAAAACTGCACCACATATTTCAAATGAGGCCTTACCACTGCCTTGTAAAGAGGGAGAATAATATTTTTATCCCTTGAATCAGAGCAGGATTATCCATTAAGGCAACCTAGGACCCAGTAAGCACCAGGGGCCGTGCTTCAGTACTACATCCAGATAAAACAAGGGGGCCCCAAATGTCAGACCTACCTGGGCCCAATTTGATCTTAATCCATCTCCTCCTTGAATCTATTCCCCTCTTTCTACAAGACAATATCTTGTAGAATGTTGCTGTCTGGCACTGCTTGCTACAGCTAAGTCTGTTATCTACTAAAACCCCAAATTTTTTTCCAAACATAGATTCACTTAGCAAAGAGCCATTTGTAGTGTAGGTGACACAAGGATTGTTAAACCCCAAATGCATCACATTACATTTATCAATATTGAAACTCATCTGCCATTCTGCTGTCCATTTTGATCATCTATCTTGGTCTAGGTCAATTGCACATCATTTGAAGTTTCCAAAGCTCTTCATAGATTTGTGTCATCAGCAAACACAGAAACCTTGCTCTCAATAACCACTTTCAAGTCATGTATAAACAAATTAAATAGAAGTGTCCCCAGTTCAGAACCCTGAGACACCCCACTTAGAACTTCAGTCCACATAGAAGGCACTCCATTGACACATACCCTTTACGTTATCTATCTACCAGGAGTGAATGAAATTAATTGAAAACAAGTCAAGGACTGGTCAAATTGATCCCAATATACTATAAGCATTTAAGTACATTTTTACAGACTCACCTGCCCAGGCTCCCAGCATTAGATGAACAGCCACTCCCAGTTCCATTATGAGATTTTTATATACTACAAATGCAATGAGTAAGGGGCTGTCTGAAATATATTTGTAGGTTGGTGTAGGTGTTTGTGAGCGGAGCTAGACTGTGGGAATGTACATTTCTGTATGAACAGGAGCTGTAACCAGTCTGATAAGAGGGAAGAGGAGGGAGTGGAAAGGATCCATTATGGCCGCCAGTGTCAACAACTCGGATTGTTTGCTTTGCTTCTGATAAACTTAAATTCATCTAAGACTAGTAGAATGCAGCCATTATCTATACAACATCAAAGCACTGCATCATTGCTCTGTGACATCCATCTTTGATTTTACATAAATAATCACATGCTTTTCTAAAGTAGGTAGATTTGTTAGGGCATGTCCACCCAAAAAATAAGTAAAGCTTAATTTTAGTTTAGCTTAATTACCCCCCAAAACTGGACTTTTGATTGAAGCTTACCTTCATCCAATGCTCCCACACTGAGCTATACCTACTTTAACATGAGTCGATCCCTCTCCAGACGTCCCACCTCCTGCTTTTGGTTTTAAGGTGGTTACAAGCGTGCAGGAGCAGAGGACGGTCTTACCTGACTCTTCCAGGTATGTACTGTCAGTCATAGCTGGGTAGGTGACATCATGGCCAATGGCTGACAGTCCAGTGTGGAGCCCGTATTGATTTCCTTTGAAGGTTTCATACTGTATGTATGTGCCAGTTGATATCTGTACAAAACAGCTTTATGGCATACTGAAGCTAAAGATTTGGGAGATTAGAATCAATTAGTGGGTATATACATATCCTCCAACATTTACCTTTAGAAAGGCACACTATAGAGAAATACATTGCACAGAGCTGTGCTAAGATGCACTTCATTATCCTCCCCAGCAGCTCTGTACAACGATGTTACAATTACACTTATTAAAGTCACTATAGTATGTACAGCTTTAGTTGAGGGGGCTCATAGTGTCTATCTCTCTGTTTGTCTATAAGACTCCTTCCTTAATATGGAAGTTAGACTGGAAAAAATACATAAAATCTACTATTCAGAAATGACAGGGGTCATCAAAGGTGAGTAAATGGGAAAATGCAACCATACCTCCTTGCTCTGTGAATTCAGAGCTCTACTCAGGGTCACTGTAATTGCCCTTGCTCGGGGATGGCTGATGAAGTTGTAAACGAAACACATATTTTGGCACAGCCTTGCAAACTCAAATAAGCCATGAGCCTAAAATGACCATACTTCACTTAAATCTGGCCATGTCAAGCACATTGCCCCCCCCTCCAGAGCCTACCTTACGGTTTCAAAGTTGCTGGCTTCATCAACATGATGTCATTGCGTGCGCGAACGTGTGTGTGCGTGACGTCATCTCGCCGCGCCTAAGCTCGGAGTGGAGAGATGACGTCACACACACACATGTTCGTGTGTACATAACGTCGGTGTGCACGTGAGATCATCTCGCACTCATGTTGCGTGCGCAGCGATGTCATGAGCGCGCACGCGGCGAGGGTATAGGTAGGCTCTTGGGGGTTGAATAGAAAAAAAAATAGCCGAAATTGTTTTTAAAGCTGCAGTTTCCCACTAACATTCATTTTTTATTTTACAGCATACTTATCCGTAATAAATATGTAAACCAATATCGGATAGGTGAATCCCATCTTCTGGGAAACTGTCCACCTTATAACCTTCTGTGCAGATATGTGCAAAAATGTAAAGACTGCACGTAAACGTATGTGCAAAGTCCTTTCTCATTTACTGTAATCAAATTATTATAGCCTGCTTCTCAATTTCATTTCCTACCAAATGCACAACTATTACATTAGGATAGCCCCATATAACTAGCAACTCGGATAAAGCATCCAATAGGTTATGCCAGCCAAGGTCCCTCAAAACCTCTCAAACCCAAACTCAAAGCTCTCTGTGAGGATAATAAAAAAACTGTGACATACATCAATCCCATCTTTATGGGGTATGTTGCTGTACATAGCTTCTACTTCTATAGTAACTAGCAGTGTATTTCTTGGCAATTGTTGGATATGTTGTAGTTTGTTTAGAAAATCTGGAGTATCCTGCAGAAAGCTAGTGGTATCTTTGACCAGTGGTTTTAGAATATTTTCTACTAGGCCTGATATATCATCAGTTAGAGTGTTTCATTTTGGCAGCATGTAAAAGTTGCCCATTTCTGGAATGTCTGGAACCACACTGTTGAGTTCTGAATGTAGATGTCTCTGTAAAGTCTTAATAAGATCCTTCAGTTGTTTAGCATATTCCTGGGTAGAGTCATGATCCAGTTTTTTGTAGTAGTTTGTATCAATTGTCTTTTATCTTCTTGTATATATTTGTTGGTGTTCATAACGACAGCGCCCCCTTTATCAGCTGGTTTGATTGTGATGCTATGGTTACGCAGACTGTGAATGGCTGATCTCTTTAATGGTGACAGGTTGTATAGCATTTTCTTTTGGTGACTAAATAACAGTGAGGTAGTCCCCTTCCTGAAGCGATATAATAGCCCAGTTTGAGGTTTTGACCTGGTAATGGTGTGAGGTTGATGGTCCTTGTCTTTTTCTTAATGTTACAGTCCATAGATGCAGTAGAATTTCCCCTTTTATGGAAAAATTCTTTTAATCTCAGTCTCCTGAAAAGAGTTGTATATTGTCCAGTTTAGTGGTAGGGCAGAAGGAGATTCTTTTAGAGAGCACTGATATCTCTGGTTCTGACTGACAGATCGATTACTCCTACTTGTGTTGTCATCTTCTCAGTGTCCATGCTCTCTGAATATTGATGGTTTTGTTGTGGTGCTCCCTGTGAAGAAGAAAGGCGGCAGCTGTCTGTATGATTTTTTTTTTCTCCCTGGATTCTGGCGGCTGCGCTGCCCAAAATGTACCTTTACTTCCGACTTGCGGCGGCCTGGGGGAACTCCAACCACGGCAATGCATCAGCATACATTCATGCCTGATTGGTCCCTCAACCGCTCCGTAATGTTACCATTTGTGCGTGCAAAGCGTGGGGGGTGGGACTAGAGCAGCTATGGAACCAATCAGACATGCATGTATGCCGATGCATTGCCCTGATTGGTTGGAGCCCCACAGAAGTACCCTGTTTGGAAAGGAGGTTTAGTTATCAGCAGTGAACTTTACCCCGCTGCACTAGAAGTATTAACGGACAGTTTCCTTTTCGCCATGAACAAGTTTCACCAGTAGGGCCCCTCAATGTACCCACCGTGTTCGACCTGCTTATGTAAGCCATAATTTTTTTTTCTGCCGATGCAGAATTCAGCTCGCTCTGTACCAACTAGAAGCCAGGGTTATTTGGAAAGAAAAGGTGTCTGTGTCCCCCCCGCCACCTGAGTCTCAAAGTCAAGTGCAGGAAAGAGCATAGTGAATGTGCCACCCATCATAGGTTACCCAAAGGTTCACTCACTTTTCATACCAAATGTTGCGTACCAGCTTACAAATCTTTTCCCCAACATCTTTCTTTCTAGAGAAAGTATGTTTTTATGTTTTATAACAACAGTATAAATAAATGTTTTCAAATACGAAATTATCAAGTGTTGCCACACCCCGCAAATAAGTCACGCCCACACCTAGAGGCGGCATTTAGAAGTTGTTTCAGTTGCCAAAGTTCCTAGTGACACCCCTGGTGGTACTGGCCTGCCATGGTACCAAATAAGAGAATCTCTAGACACTGTACAAGCTTTTTTTTGTTTTGTAACTGTAATTTTTAATTAGAAATTTTTCAATAAAATACAACATTTTATCATAACTATAAGATAGTATTTCCTATAGTCTTTATCCCCTTTCTCTCCCTGGGGGCTTCCCCCCTGCAGTCCCGCAGCTGCAGGGGGGGGAAGCCCCTGTCCAAGGTTAAACAGATTTTTTTTCTATTTCCTTTCTCCTCTCCTCCTTCCTCTCTCCCTTTTTATGTCTTTTTGGCTTTTATTTCTTTCTCCATCGTCATATCCCATATAGCCCAGGTTTTTTGGAATTTATTATGCGTGATATTCAATGAGGCTGTAAGCCATTCCATATTTCTTATGTCCCCAATTCTTTCTAGCCAATCCTTCTCTGACAGGGGAGCATTTCGTTTCCAAAAGAGTGATATCAGGCATCTGGCTGCTGGGAGGATGTGATTGCATAAAAAATATCTACCAGGGCCTGAAATTGTTGGAATTGGGAGGCCTAATATTGCCTGTTGGGGGGTAAGCAGGGTCCCTGTATGGTTTAATTATGGACAGTCCCAAAAAATATGGAGGAGAGAACCCTTTTGGCCACAGCCCCTCCAACATCTATCTGAAACTGATAGGTATATTGAATGGGGCCTGATGGGGGTATATTACCAACGGAAGATCATTTTATACATATTTTCTTTATAGATTGTATAAATTGATGTTTTAGAGGCATTTTGCCATATATCTTCCCAGTCCTCCTGGGGTATCTGCTCCCCCAGGTCTTCTTCCCATTGTTTCAAATATTTGTGGTGTAGAGGGGTTTGTGGTGGTATATTGAGTAGTAGATCATAAAGGAGGCTTATCAGCCCTTTACCACAGGGACCTTTATGGGTGATAGGTTTGTATGGGGTCGCTCGGGGGAAACTGAGATCTTAAGTCAGTGAGGATGTATAGTGTAATCTGAAGATAGCAAAAGAAGGCTGAGTTTGGGGGTTTAGTTTTTTGTTTAATATATTGGAATGATCTAAGTTTTCTGTTTATTGGATCTAATATGTCTCGGAAGCATGACATACCCCTTTCCAGCCATATTTTAGCATATGTCTTCACCTTACTGTTAAGGAGATCTGATTGATCTTGATTGAATGTTGGTCCCTAGGTATTAGGTGTGTATCTGCCCTTTACAGTTGTAAAATCTTGGCATCATTTGTGATTTTTTTCTAAACTGTTTAGATAAATATCTTAATTTGCTGATTTGCCAATACAGTATATTTTAATTATATAAATTTTACCAGAGCCAAAGGGGGGAAAAGAAGATAACGGACACAAAGATAAAGACGAGGATTCAGATGAAGAAAACAGAGATGAGGATAAGGATGAAAATGTGGACACAGATGAAGAAATCAATGATGAAGATAAGGATAAAGATGAAGCATCAGAAGAATCTGAGAAGGTGCAACATTTTTGCCAAAATCAAGAAGTGCTGGATACGATAGCTAAACTTGAAGAAAAAATAGTCAGACTAGAGGCATATTTTCTGAAATGTTAAAATAATAATTTCTCCTTTTCCAACCCCCACCCCCCCAGTAAAAAAAAATTACAGAAAATATAAAAATACAAATATATAGATGAACAAAAGAGTTGATCCAGGGATTTTTCCGATTGTCATTTGGAGTCAGGAAGGATGTTTTCCCCTTCAAAAAGGGTTTTTTGCCTTCCTCTGGATCAAGGTAGCGTTCATATTTTCTGACATTTTGTAGAAACAACTTTCTGTCCCCCAAAAATCTCCCCCAAAACTACAAATATGTACAAAATGTACTTAACAACTAGAAAGGGAAAGTTTAAGTATAAACTTTGAATTTGGCTTAGAAGGCTACATTTTGGAAGGGAAGGTGTGTGTTTGTGCTGCAGATTTTAAAACTCAATAATGGCAATGTTGAGGACATTGTTGTTTTTTTACTTACCCTTTAAATATAGCTGTCACAGAAATGAATGGGTATGTCAGTTGGTGTGTACTTGTGGCAGGTTGGGGGATAAAAGACTTTTTTGATGATTGGTCAAAATGTGTCCTTACCCTTTAAATATGGTTGAATGGGTAGCTCATTTGGTGTGTCAGGTTGGAATTTTAAAAAAACAAACTGTTTTGATTATTGGTCAATTTTTTTGACTATAGTTACCCTTTAAATATGGCTTCTACAGAAATGGAAGGGTAGGTCAGTAGGTATGTGTAGGTATATCAGGGTGGGGCTTAAAAAAATAAACTTTTGATAATTGGTCAAAATTAGTTTTTTTTTTTTACTTTAGTTACCCTTTAAGTATGGCTGCCTCAGTAATGGAGGGGTAGGTCAGTAGGTGTTTGTACCTGTGTTACATTGGGGGTTACATTTTTTTTTTTATTATTATTGGTCAAAATTTGTTTTTTGACTAGTTACCCTTTAAGTATGCTGCCACAGAAATTGAAGGGTAGGTTAGTAGGTGTGTGTTCCTGGGTCAGGTTGGAGGATAAAAAAAACAAACTTTGTTGATGATTAGTCAAAATAGTTTTTTTGACTATAGTTAAAAAAATGTTTTTGATTATTGATCAAAATAGTTTTTTTTACTTTAGTTACCCTTTAAGTATAGCTGCAACAGTAATGGGTAAGTAGGTCAGTAGGTGTGTACCTGTGTCAGGGTTTAGGGTTAGGGTTGTCACGGAAATGGGAGGGTAGGTCTGTGTACCTAGGTCTGGTTGAGGGAGTAGGTCTTTTTTTGTGTGTGTGTTAACAACCAAAAAACTATATTTATTGAGGATATATCAAAATTAATTTTAACTTCATTTACCCTTTAAGTATGGCTGCCACGGAAATTGAAGGGTAAGTCATTAGGTGTGTGTACTCTTGTGAGGTTGGGGGAATGTGTTTTTGCATGTATGACCATATAGCTAACTTTTACTAATGATATATCAAAATGAGTTTTTTTGACTTTATTTACCCTTTAAGTATGGCTGCAACAGGAATAGAAGGGTAGGTCAGTAGGTGTGTGTACCTGTGTGAGGTTGAGGGGGGGGGGGTTGCATGTATGACCATAAAATTAACTTTTATTGGTGATTGATCAAAATTAGTATTTTGACTCGTTACCCTTTAAATGTGGCTTCCATGGGAATGGAAATGTAGGTCAGTTGGTGTGTATACATGTGTCTGTATGGGGGGTTGGGGGTATCAGCGTTTGTGTTTATGACCATGAAACAAACTGTTTTGAAATATTCACATTTGAGGATTGTTACTATTAGTCTATGGGAAAAAATGTTCCGAAATTCACAGATAACGCTTCTGCAGATTCCTTAGCTAGGTAATAGCACACTTCCGATATATTTTGCACTTCATTACCTGCATTATGGACTCTCAGCCAATCACAGACACATCTGCCAGACCGGCCACCATTGCTTCTCTGTTCCCACAAGTAGCAGTAGAGGCAGAGGCCAAGGGAAGGGCTTGCATGTCTATTTCTGGGAACTCTCTAAAGCTAAAACTCTGGCATAGAGTTGGAGGTGGGTCCCCTACACCACAGCAAATTTTATATTTGGGGGTGGATATACCCTTTAATGGCGTCCTTGAGGGCACAGCCACAAGCAATCGCACACGCAATCACATGCGATTTCATGTGCGATTTTTGATGCGTTCGCATTATTTTTTTAGAGAAACACATGCGATTGCGCAAAAAAATGCAGAACGCATGCGCAATCGCATCCGAAAATGCTGTGATTGCAATGTACAGAAAAAAAAAAATCACAAACGCATCAAAATCGCGCTAGTGTGGCCTAGCCCTAATAATGAGAAATACTAGCAGATGCTTTTGCATCACGCAACATCAGTGAGGCATCTGAATGAACCAAAATGTATTCTAAGGTAAATGTAAAAATGAAATCTGGTTGCACAGGTAACTCAAGCATATATAATGGTAGGAAGAAAGAAAAACAGAAAAAATGCCTCAAATTAGTATCAAGCGGCCATACCCATTAAAATCAGTAAATAAAGGATATATATGAAAACACTTCCAGGGAGATTCAATAAAAGTTCTTATCGTTAAAAATGGTGCTAATTTTGCCCCAACCAATCAGATCTTATTTAACATTTGAAAGCTAACATCTGATTGGTTGGGGCAAAATTAGCACCATTTTTAACGATAAGAACTTTTATTGAATAACCCTGTTCATTTTTTGTGAAAAATTACAGATCTACTCATATTTAAAAGTTTTGTTTACGATTTGAAATGGAAAAACAACCATCTCCGGCTGCAAGTGAGCACACGATGGGTAGAAATGATGGGAAATCTTTTTCATTAGGTTTTTTTATTGGATATAGAACACAAACTAATTCTTCTCAACTATGACTGTACAATTTTTTTGTTGATCTGTCCCCTATTTCTTTAGATATACATTTTGAAACATCTTACATTTCAGCTGTCCTTTAAGTGCCTTAGTATCAAACTCTTCTGTTACATATAGTTTTGCTGTAGTTGAAATGGTGACAGTTGGTACGTGAACTGCATGGTGGGAAATTCCCCCTCCCAATGCTGCCTCATAGAGATTACTGAGCATGCTTGCCCTTAGATAGACTGGCTGGGGGACTGCGTTTGAGCAAAACAAATACTGTATTGAAGTCATAAAGCAACACAAACACATCAGAGTAAATGCTGCTTACATGTATTAATCTATAGATTGAAATAAGGGCAAAGTCATTTTTTTCAGTGTACAATTCATTTAAGTTTGTTTAGATAAATATAATAGATTGTGCTGCATAAGGAATTCTACATTTACAAATCCAAGAAAAGAATGTCTACGTTCCAAAAATAGCTGGTTGAAGCCAAACAGGAAACAGGGTTTTAGCTTAAAATGTGCACAATAGTTATATTGTCCCATATGAGATTCCTTTTTAGCAGCGGCTCTACAAATGTTTTGTACCATTCCAATTAGGACATGTAGGCAAAATGCATATACTTAATTTTTTTGGAAATCTGTTAAAAGTGTAAATTTCTATGAAGAACGGTAACTAAGACATAACCAGTGGCGGTACGCAAAAACTAGGGTGCAGCCACCGCAAGGTATGTAACCAAGCCGATAATGGCAATTTAAGATGGAATCTTTAACGCCAGTAGATAGCTGTCGTTAAATATTTGGAATGGGTCAACCCCTTTCGCTATGCACTGAGAGCCGCTATCGAGGCAATAGACAGCGATACCGGTTTTCCCTGCATACCCCTATTGGTATTTTATTTGATATATTTCCCATACAGAGTATCTAATGTTCAGCTGTAGTGGCACTTATGCTTTGGCTTACAACTAGTGTCCACCAATGCAAGTAAGGTAAGATTTTATTCAGGACAAGTGTGAGGTGGGGGATTTTTTAACTTAACCCGTGGGTTTAGGCTTGCTTTCAAAAAGTGAGGCTACTTTCAGACGAAAGTGCCATTTGCTGAAATTTTCCTTAGTGGTTCCCCGACGGTTGCAGAAAAAAAAAAAACTCTTTAGTACTTTTATATCTATTGCTTGTGAAGGTTCTCATTCATCCAGGTCATGGTATATCTGTTGTATTCAATTAGATCAACTGGACATTTCATGTCCAGTTGATCTAATTGAATACAACAGATATATTTTATATCTATTATTTACAACTGAAACCGCTCGGGTTTGCCATTTGTCTCAAAGGAGCCTGAAGAGAGCAGTAAGCTGCAATATTTTGACAGCTCACCTATTCATACATGTGGCCACCCAGGGAAGTGGACATGGATTTCCTACCTCCCTGGGTTAAGCACTTTCTATGGAAGAAGTGGTTTAGGCCATAGTTGCCCATTAAAGCTAAAATATAAATAAGCCTGAATAGATTCTAGCCATTAGCTACAACTCGTGTCACTCTAAAATCAGCAACATTGTGGATAAATAATCCTTTATTCTGCACATTTCTTGCATTTCCTGATTTCTGCAGCTCTCCCTTCTAGCATGTTATGATTGGTTCTCGTTCTGGAATACACACAAGTCCTAGAAAGATCAACCAGTAGTTACTTTACAGTTTTGGAAGAGGTAGAGAGGGAGCATGTGCAACTGTATAAAAGTGTCCAGGATAAACTTTTAAGAAGGCCTGCAGAACTCAAGAAAAAGCAGAATTTATCCTTTGTCTTTCGGTACCATGCTGTTTGGAGACTTTAGTTCCCCTTTAAATATTAACAGTTTAGCCATTCCTCTGCAAAAAGAGGAGAGGTTGTACAATCTGGGCTGTATGTACTTATGATAAATATAAGTTTAAGCCAAATTTTAAAAAAGGCAACTGCAGGTATAAATGATAAAGCTGAGGAATTATGGATCTGCACAGAAAGAAATAAGGCAGGTGAATTCATTATAGATGTTTGCAAGACACTAATTGCACAAGTCAAAGGTTGCAAGTTTCAGGCATGTTCTAATCATGAGGAGATTGAACTACCCCAACATTGATTAAAATAGTGGAACTGCCAACACACCTTAACAAGTTCTTAAAGGGTAACTCAAGAGTAAATAACTTTACATTTACTGAAGCGATTACACCCCAACCCCCACTTTTTTTTTTTAACTAGAACTACAGAACTGTAAGTATTACATCGGTGGTAGGGAAGGTGCTGGAAACTTTCAGGGTTATTCAATAAAAGTTCTTATCTTTTAAAATGGTGCTAATTTTGCCCCAACCAATCAGATGTAACCTTTCAAATGTTAAATAAGATCTGATTGGTTGGGGCAAAATCTGCACTATTTTAAATGATAAGAACGTTTATTGAATAACCCTGTTTGTCTCCAAAACTGGAGTAGTAATAGTCAGCATGGATTTATGAGAAATAAATCTTGTGAGATAAATTTCCTTGCTTTTTATGAAGAGGTGAGTAAAAAAAATCCCTTCAGCATATAGACTGGTGTGAAATTTTCTCAGGCAAAGTTACTGAACAGTGGACTATTTTAAAAGCTGTATTGCCCATCTAAATTTATAGATTTTAGGAACAAATGTTTTTTTCCTCTGTATACACTGTAGAGCAACCTGTAGTTGTGAAAGCATAGTTGTAGTTACAGGAATTGCATAAAATAATCAAATGCACTTTTGCTGACAAGGGATATTGGGTGTTTTAAGGGGGTGGTCTGGGAACCCAAAGATCAAACCCATTACAACGTACCCTTCAGTAAATCAGCCAAGTTGTCCGTTAAGTCACCTTTGAGGACAGAAATGCAGTTAAGTTATCCTTTAATGCAGACATTTACTTTGAGAGATTGCTACAAGAATGCTCATTATTTAACAGAAGAATAAAAAGGCACCAAATAAAAATATACCCACTCAGCACTAGACATCTGAGCACAAGCTAAACAACCAACAACACTGTACAAGAAAATGAATATATTTTCTTTATTTGCTGTTGTTGCATAGTGCTAGAGAGTAATTTTTTGTATTGGCTAAAGAAATAGCCCGCATAACTCATCTGGTCCCTTCAAATATAAGTTTTGTTAAAAAAGAATGAAAATTACCCTCTTCATTAAGCTGTACCCAGCATGAGGACCTAAATAAAACACTAGGTACTCCCAGGGGTGGGTCCAGATTGGGGAGGTGAAAGATTTAAAGAAATAATTCTTTTATATGAACATTCTTGAGGATACCGTAACTTTGACAGAAAAGTACAGAAACACTCGGACAACATTTTTTTCCCCTCTGTTTTAATAGTGACTTTAATGCAAAAATCATTAAAAATTTCCTGAACAAACAGTATCTTTGTACCAGCGGCAACTGACACTTTCTCCATCTCCTTATGTCTCAAACATCCTTTTTTCCCCTTCCTTACATCTCCCACCAAGTGTGTGCCTGGAGTGGAGACTTTACTTCTAAGGCTTAAAAATAGTGATTAAAACTCATATAGATCTCCCTATCCCCGAGGTTCTTTGGTTCAACATTAAAATAAAAAAAAAATATACACACAGAAAAAAAATACACAAGACCACACAAATATTACAAAAAGAATAATCCGTTTCAGAACCAGAGAGCTGTATTACTTCTGTCTCTGATTCACAAAAAGGCTGAAATAATGCAAAATAATTTTAAACAAAAAAACTTTTTTTGCTGAGGTAATTATCTGGGGTTGTGAAATAGGCCTTTAAACACTGTTAGTAATGAACAAATACAAAGAAAATTCACTAGACAATATATGCCTTATTTTGATTTTGCCCATTGCTCAGAAGGCCCCAATGCATTTCAACACCCCCTTTTAGGAAAATCCAGTTTCTCGTCTTCATGCTGAAGAAAAGAAGCATTTGAGGTATGTTAAAAAGCACCAGTTCCTCAAAAATCTTCATTCTTTACAGGTGTGAATTTCGTAACAGTTTAGAATTCTCAAGTACCAACCATTGCAAATCAGATGGTTTAATAAAGTTTCCAGCATCATGCTGGCAAAGCCTTCAGACATACATTTAAATACTAATGAGAGTAAATTAATGTGTCACAAAACAGATTTTGAAAGTTAATATTTTTTTTCATTTGAAAATCTGGTGCTTCAAGTATAACAGAAAATAAAATAATTCATAAGAATATCACAACTAAATATACTCTGTTCATGAGGTAATGTTCCAAGATAACATTTTTACATGCTACAGTCAAAACTGATAGCACCAATAAAAATATTTATATTCCGTCATATATGAGCAAACAGCTTACAGCTGTCCGTATCAATTCTGAGGAAATCTAGATCTAGATTATTTATTAAAGCACAGAAAAAAGAACTGCAATGCTTGATAAATATCTATGCTATTCAATGTGTTTAGTGAAGATGTGTGTTCAATAAATGTTATTGAAAATTATTTTATACCATAAACGAAAGGCTGCAAAAGTATTATTGAATAAAGATTCAAGACCTAATGCATAAAGACAAAAGCATATTAATGCATGCCTATGTTATGGGACAAATAGTTCAGGTGGGTTGGACATTTTAGAAAAGCTATTACACCTTTCAATTATACAGACATAAATGACCACAAATACAGCTAACTGGGATTAAGGCATAAGAAACTACATTTTTTATCTTGATGAAAAGCTCCCCATACATTAAGAGAAATCTCTCCTGCACCAACACCCTAAGACACACATTCAAAAGGCATTGCTGGGAATACAAGGAAACTCAATGACTTTCCTGGAAATAAGCATTCATCTAAAACATTAATTCACATTCAAAGTTAGTGATAAGCAGTTTTATATACACAATGTAAATGCTTCATAAAATGTGCATTGTTTATAATTCAAAACCAAACCTCCTGTCCCAACAATGCTTTTGAATATTTTTTTTTTTTTTTACAAATATTAAAAAAAAAAAAAAAAAAAAAACCAAACAAACACAAAAATTAAAAAGTCTACAAACAAATGATTGAGGATGCAATGTGCCATTACTGGCAACACGATTGTCATTAAGAAAGCCTCGTAGACAATGCACAATTCACACTGTGCAATCCAAGGCCACTCAGTCTTCACACAAGTACAGTGTAAGGATGCAGTTTATCAATTCATTGGTAAGTTACATGCCCTTGTGTGAATACAACAGTTCAGAGCACATAATTTGGAAATCTAGCAGATATATATATATATATTTTTTTTTCTCTAAAGAAAATTGTGCATTGTATATTGCTGCGTCAGAAAGAAAAACCTGTGTGTGGGTTCTACAGTGGCAAAGAAAAAAATTAAATAAAAAGAATTACCTTTAAGAAATACATAAGATCATTAAAGATTCCCGAGGGTAAAACTAATAGGAGAAACAAAATGCATTTTTATGGGATTTGACCTAAGCATCCAGTTTAATTGCTTATTTACTTTAATAAAAGATGTCCCCTAAAGGTGATCCATTGTTTTCCCACCTCAAAAGATATCAAATATATAGCAACTGAAATGCATTTTGCATCTGAACATGCAGGCCGCAGGCAGTTGTTTATAATCTGGAAAGAGGCCTGTTGTGTTTGTTTTTTTTGAACAAAGAATTACACTACACCGCCATCAGTCCAATTTGGGCAACAATGGACTATCTGTGGTATTCCAAACTATGTCACATACACTTTCCTGTAATATAAACCTCTCCTATAATGATAAAAAATATATATTAAAGGACCACTAAATCTAATACCCCCCCCCCAAAAAAAATCAATTATTGTATGGGAGGTAGGAGCAAGTATTCCTACATCCCATTTGGTTGTCATTTAAGAGTTAATAGGATTAGAAGTTTTACTGCCAACTCTCACTGCCTTTCTTATATGAATGAAAACTATTTTAACAGTACTTTTACATGTTTGGAAGATATTTTCCCTTCCCTGAGATGCTTGTAGTAAAACTTCTAAAACAAGTAAGTAACTGTTAATTAGGGTAAAATTGAAGGTAGAAACACTAGCTTATACCTCCCTTTTAAATAGATTTTGGGGAGCATGCTCCCTGCGCCTTTGGATTTTGCCCCTCTGAATTTTCCTAATGTAATTATATATATATATATATATATATATATATATATATATATATATTTTGGAATAGACGCTACAACTTTTTGTTCTTTGGTTACTGATCATAAGCTTTTACAACAACTTGTTAAATACTTATGTATAACATTCATGCATGTCTACAGATAAGGTAACAACTGCTTTCTCTAGGTTAGTGACATTGGTCATAATTTAAACAATATGTAAAACATTGCTGCACCTTTAATATATCAAACTGCATTTTATCAATAAATGCCATTGGTTAAAATGTGTTCAGTCTTAAATGAGAGGACAACTAAAAAATTGCCTTCTAGATAAAGGATCTAACTATGCTAAAACCCCATGCAGTCTTAGCTGTTCCACCTAAATAAGTCAATTGCAGTGAGCAATTCTTTAGCTAGTGCCACAGCCATGGTGGGAAGGTAGATAATAGTGCTTAAAGGTAAGCAATAGGAGGTTTAATAGAAAATCCTCTTTACAAATCTTGCACAAGTGACCCAACAATGTGGTGATCCCTTCTTTCATCGTGCGTTTCCCAAAGAAATATCCTGCCTTAAAAGTAAAATTATTAGCAGAGAATAAGAAGAATATGGAAAGGACAAATGTTTGTTAGAAATGTAAAACTCTGTGTGCCCTAAAGCACAACAAATATGCTGCCCAAGAAAGGGCAATAGCTTGAAGATTCCCTAGCCCTGTTTTCTCCCCTGTATCCTGTAGATGTTTGAAGCTACGTAATGCCATCTGAAAACTTGAGGTAAATCGGTTGTGTAACCTTTCCTTTGTGTGAGGTAATCCAAGTTGTCTTTCTGCAAGCTGAGGTAGGTACGGTTGTGTAACGTTTTCTTGTGGAAGAGGTAAGTAGTATCAAGCTTATTTCCCCTCCCGTCCACCATTTCACTTCTGGCCCTTTCCAAAAAGCACTGGAACTTAGATGGACCAACTGGTAGAGGGTTCGGCCCCTGGGGTTCCCCTAGAGGAAGTCGGACTCTGAGATGCCTGGGAGGTATTGCTGCTGCCACTACCCGCACTCTGTCCAGTGTACCCAGCAATTAATGGAACTGGCTTCTGAGCATACAGGATACCTAGCAAAAAAGGAACAGGTTACATCCGAAGATCAATCATGCAATAGATTATGAGTCAGGAGACATACATTTTTGATCATTTTAACCTAAAAAATTACTAAATTTATTATGAGTATTTTTCTCACTTTGGTACTTACAAAAGAACAGAAAGTCATTTATGGAGCGATTGGATATATAAACAGGATATAAATATAAATTTATAAATAGTGCACAATAAAAAGTAGTTAAACAGTCTGAGGAAAAATACAGCAGTCACAAATAAAACCAGCTCTTTACAAAATTGTAACATTGCACAAGTACCCAATCGTAATCTAAAAACACAGCAACAACTTCAAAATTCTGAATGATTCATACAGGGTTATTCAATAAAAGTTCTTATCGTTTAAAATGGTGCTAATTTTGCCCCAACCAATCTGATATTAGCTTTCAAGTGTTAAAGAAGATCTGATTGGTTAGGGCAAATTTAACACCATTTTAAGCGATAAGAACTTTTATTGAATCTCCCTGATAGTATCCCCGAAAGTTGTACATAATAGAAACACAGTGAGCGAAAAATAACAGCAACACTAGTTACCTGTACCAAGCAGGGGCTATCGGATCATGCTTGTCCTGCTCCATAAAGGTAGTCCGGCTCCATAAAGATGTGAAGTACACATCACTCTAGGGTCTAGTCTTCTAGCTCTTAATTTATCTGAATTGATGTCTCCTCCTAAGATCTCCTTTGTTGCCTGCAGACCCTGTTTCTAGTAATAGGATGAGCTTGATCTTCTCTATGTGACTCTAATGGTGTTCACTTTGAACTGTGAGTTTTAAAATAAGTGGACAGTTGTTATCCTTTAGCTTCAGATTGACACAGTTTCCTTTGTGTCTTTCAGGATCGATACGGTCTATAGAGTATCTGTCTTTCCCTATAGTTAAAATTTTATGTCAACTGTCTAACCTTCCTTGGATCGCCTAGAACTAGTGTCTTCCTTGAGGATCTTCCTAGCTGCCCATAGATTCTGTCATTTGAAACATGATGAGAGGGATTGTCTCGATGCGGGTACTAAGGTGCTCACGTTGAACTTCGTATCCTTTAAGGAGCGGGACAGGCATGATCCGATAGCCCCCGCTTGGTAAAGGTAACTAGTGTTGCTGGTATTTTTCGTTCACTGTGTTTCCATTATATACAACTTTCAGGAATACTATGTATCATTCAGAATTTTGAAGTTGTTACTGTGTTTTTAGATTACGATTGGCTACTTGTACAATGTTTTTTTTAAATTCGTTTTTATTTCAACAAAGGTTTCCATACAGTGTGTCTGTTACATTTATCTCCATTTTGCAATAATATTCATAATCACATAGATTGTTCTGAAACCATTTATAACATACTTGTAAACCTTTAACTTTATAACAATAAAACCTTAAACTTTTACCTCATAATTTTGTTGTGTTTCATTATCATATCACCACACTGTTCCTCTCTTATCCTCTCTCTCTCTTCTACATTGACCATTTATTGTTTGTTTTTACTCATTGTGGTCGCAAGTGGCCCCGCCGGTCCCCAGACCCAGGGATGTTACCCAGCCCCTAGGCACCCAGACTATTTTGGCTTGTTTATTTGAGTTAATTAGTTGAGCCCAAGTTATACCACAGACTCCATATTTTTTGGTATTTTTGTGGACACTTCCATGTTTATATTAAATTTGTTGATATGGTAATCTTTATTAACTAGGTGGATCCATTCTTGAGTTGTCGGTAAGTCGGGTGCTAGCCATTTCAGCACTATAGCTTTCCTAGCGTAAACAACAACTCCCTACATAGTTGTGTTGGTATTTATCCCACAGTTCTGAGTCTACTATCCAGTATATATGGCTCTGGCTCAAGGGGTGTTAATAGTTTTAGCTGTGTTTTTAGAAATTCGTTAATTTCTCTCCAGTATGTTTGAATAGATGGACATGTCCATAGCAAATGCCAGCTGTCTGCCTCAGGTCCCCCACATCTCGGGCAGTCCGAATTCTGCCGTCTTTTCGCTCGTTGTAGTCTTATCGGGGTTAGGTACGCTTGTTTGATGTAGAACTGGATAAGTTTATTTTGTGCCGCTGGAGATGCTAGATTATGGCAATTCGTAACCTCTCCTGCTGTTTCAGCGTCGGGTATCTTTATTTTCCCTCTCCATTTATCTATGAGAGTCTTTATTTCTTTAGTTGTGTGTTGTTTAGGAGTACCTGATATATTTAGATACCAGACCTTTTTTTGATGTCTTTTTCAGCAGATTTAAGATAGGGTGAGGCTGGATGTTTGGTATACCTTCCGGGAACTCTGATTTGATACAGTGTCTCGTTGGAGATACAAAAATGGAGCTTTTTGTCCAGTTTGAGCTTTTCCGAGAGATCCTCAAAGGATATTATGTGTCCCTTCTCAATGATCTGCCCGAACTGTATGAGCCCTTGTCTCTCCCAGTATTCTCCGGATTGAAAGGTGCATAAATTGGGATATCTATAGTTTTCTCCAGATTGGTAAATCTTCCGGTATATCTTTGAAATTAAGTATTTTGTTGGTTATTGCCCATATTTTGGCGTCCTGGGCGTGTAGTGTGGTATTCGGTCCTATGGAGTGCTTATTGATTCATTTATGTATGCTATGTACGGTCCTTTAGATATTTAGCCAGCATCCAGTCCGATTGTGTGGTTCGTCCCCATTAGGCATCCAGCACCCGAGAATTTCAATTGACCCGCTAGGTAGTACAGACGGAAGTTCGGGAGTGCCAGTCCACCTCTGTCTTGGGCACTTGCGAATTGTTTGAGGCCACTCTTGCTCTGCCATTTCCCCATAAAAAGGTTGTAATTAAACTGTTTATATTAATGAAGAACTTTTCGGGTATGTAAGCCAGAGTGTGTTGTATTATTATAGATCTTGGGAAGGAGGAATATTTTTACTAGATTTATACGACCTATGAATTTATCGCAATGTTTTCCACCTTGTGGTTTTTTCAGCTACGAATTTAATTAATGGTAGTAAATTTATTTAAAGAATTCTGTTCTGGACTTTGTGATTGTGACACAGAGGTACTTAAAACTGTTCACTATTGGTACGTGTGTTGGTAGATCTCCTTGTTGTACTGCGTTTTTGTCCAGTGGGAGTATATATGAGGCTACTTGTACAATGTTACAATTTGTAGAGAGCTGGTTTTATTTGTGACTACTGTATTTTGCCTCAGACTTTAATTACTTTTTATCGGGCACTATTTATAGGTTTTATAAGGGTTAAGTAATGAGGTGGGCGGTGGTGTGGGAGTGTCGTTGGGAGGTTTTTATTTATAGTTCTTACTTCCTATATATATATATATATATATATATATATATATATATAATATATATTATATATATATATATATATATAATATATATAATAATATATATTATATATATATTGTCAAGGTGCACAACTAGGCTTCATTTTGAATGAAGGCCTGGTTGTGCACCTTAACTATATTGTGTATATATATATATATATATATATATATATATATATATATATATATATATATATATATATATATATATATATATATTAATATATATATATATATATATATATATATATAATATATTATACACACACACACACACACGTGTACCCTCACCTGTATACATTGTTCCATTAATTTCAATAGACATGTTATGCTGCTAGTGCCTAGGTTCAGCGTTCCCTCTTGCCTACCTGTGCTACTAGGAAAAAGATTGAAAAGTATATATTAGAAAATTGATGCACTAAAATAAATAAGAACCCACAAGAAAGCATGCGGAAAATCAATGTGCTATATGAAAAAAAATGTGCCTATTGGAAAAATATCCTCCTTTTAATATGTACCTTTGCCATTGATTTTCAGTTTCATAGGTATCTGTCTTGCCATGTTAAGCAGATTGTGCTGGAGAGCTTGTTGCATGAGTCTATGTTGTTCCTCCCCAGGTGTCCGGGAAGCCCGTTTTTCTGGTGGTTCCCCAGACTCCAGCCGATCCTTTAGCTGTCAAGGGATGCTGTTCGTAGACTTGCAGAAGACTGCTGAGCACCCAATGGCCCTGACAGAGACATACGACCCCACACATGCCTCCAGAATGTTCACCTGAAAGAAAGAAGCACAAAGAACCACTAAGCATCCAGCAATTATTCAATAGCTGCCTTGATTGCATCACACCCACATAAACATCGACATTTACACTAAAATGCACTTTTAGTGGAAACAGAGTCTTGATGTCATTTTAGGAAGTCGGTTGCTGCGGCTAGTCTTTTTTATTGTTGCTATTTAAACAAATGCATTTTCCTTTTCACTTCAGTTCTTGTGCACATTAGTAGTAATACAGTGTGGATTCTTAAGTATTTCTGCTTTGATGTTAGTACCAGAATAAAGTGAGATTCAATAAAAGTTCATATTGTTAAAAATGGTGCTAATTTTGCCCCAACCAATGAGATTTAACATTTGGCTAACATCTTATTGGTTGAGTAAAATTAGTATCATTTTTAACAATAAGAATTTTTATTGAATAACCCTGATAGACTTCATTGGCATTACTGGTTTGTTCAAATGGAATCAGATTGAAGGAATAAAATTCATTATGAACAACAGTGTTGGTGAAAATTAAAAATGTGAGTTAAACAAAAAACGAGGCAATTTAAACAAACCCCTTTGTCTTCCTTACTAACCCATAAACACTCAACTGTTTTATTACTGCAAGGAGGTGTAGCAAAAAGAGAAACAACCAAACAAAAAATAAAAACACTTCTGCCCATCTGTTGTAATGTGTAGGAAATTGCTGTTAACCTTGGCATCGCGCCTTAGCCAACACACAGGAGCGGATGCCGGTCAAGACCCTCCTGCTTGTCCTCCTTGCGCGGAAGTTAAGCAAAGGCAGCAGAGGAACAAAGGCTGGTTAGTACATTTGGGGAGATCTTTGAGTGCTGTAAACTTTGTGAGGTCGAAGTTTTCAGCAATTTCCTACAACATATAAAAAAGTAGTTTGGGGTGTGGACATACCCTTTAAACATGGTTCAAAAATTTCAAATCTCGCCACAACCACTAGCTGCTAAGTATTCAGTTATAAGATCTATATGATTTGCTATAATTTAAATGCAATTAATCTTTCTTAAACTGTGGTCCATGACTTTAGGAATTGCTCTCCTGGAATTTTTGCAATTTATTTGAATTGTTTATTTTGCATTGTTTTGAAGATATCTACATTTTTGTGTAATATGACAGCAGCATCACCAGGTCCCCTGCATTTCCTGCTCTGAAACCATGTCAGTGGATGAACAGTCAATCTGCCCTGTGTCTCCTCCTCCCCTAGCAAGCCCCCCTGGGTCCTAGAAGGAGAGAGGTAAGGTAAGTAATGATCGGGGGACTTTCTGAGAATATAATTGTAGCGGTTGGGGCTGGGGGAACATGGACTATAATATACAGAAAGTTTGTATAAAGGGTGGATATGCCCTTTAAAGACAAAGGTGGCAACCCTATTTCTAAGAAGATATATCCCTATCTCCACATAATTGAAAACTGCAATTTGCAAAATTCCCAGATTAAAGGTCTGTCCATCGACTATGTGCCTTCAAATATCCATTCCCTTGCTGAAGTAAGTTACTTGGAAACCATCCACTTTTCGCCAATGAGCAGTTTAACAGAAGGGTAAGGGTAAGGGTAATGCTTTAACCCATTATCTATTTTTCTATATATAACATGGATATATCTGCACTAGGACGTTTCCATTAGGGGCACCTCACACATGAGTGAGGCTTTTGACTTTTTTTCGGATTCAGAAGAGAGAGAGAGACCAGCAACAGCGTGGCTCAGATTGGGCACCCCTGCACTTGACCCTACTTTGCTGAATAAGCGGAGGAGCAGACTGAGGAAAGCATGCAGCAAGAGTAGGAGTCCACAGGGGTGAGCCAAAACTTTTGCTCAAACTTTTGAATGCCACCCTTGATTATTTCCAGGCACGGCACGAAGCACACTGCCGCTGTCTTAAACTGGGTGTGGCTTTCAAGGTGACCGTGGGTAAAATTTTACAATTTTGATCTTCCATCACATAGGTATTTCAACAGTTCCTCAGACAGTCAATCAGCAATAATGTAAATTACTAAAACAGATATTACATCCCTTTCTCAAACAGCTTGTGTTGCCTCTACCATATTGCTCCTTTCAGGTTTTTTGTTCTCAATTAAATTTTAACTTATTTTATAGCCTGCACATACAAGTTGGTTCAACTGTTACAATACATTAGAAATGCCATACTTTCTGTAGTATAAAATATTTTAGCCAAAAGATTTGTAAGCCTTTCACCATGCCAAGGTAGACTCTTTCAGCAGGGCCTTAACTAACCTATCCTAGCCTAACAAACTAACTAAAGCTAACCCAACCAAACAAAATTATTTTAATATCATATTTGTTACTAGGGAAAATTCCTTTTTTTCTTCACTGGTCAAGAAAAAAAATAAAATTTCCCCCCACTACAGCCCATCTGCCGCCTTTCTTCTTCAGTGCAGGGGTGCCGCCTGAGACAAATGTCTCACTCTGCCTAATGGTAGATGTGGCCCTGAACAGTAAAAATAGCCACAGAGGTTACACTTCTGCCCTTTTCTATACATTATTGCAAGTACAATTGTGGAGAATAAAAGGCACCCACAGCCATCTAATTTATTTTCCATTTTGAAGGGTTCTAGTAAACTGTAATGATAAGTAATCTTTCCTGTGTGCGCAATAAAATTTCTTGAGTGCAAAATTGATCAAGTGAAATTACATTTTGTGCACTACATAACAACGGAGCTAAGTTATGGGCAAGCTTTATAATACATAATAGAAAGACAGTATACAAAAGTGCTTATGTTTACATTAAAGAAAAGTTCAGGCTAATACTAATTTTTCTGACTTAAAGGGACAGTTCAGTGGAAATTATCATTATTTGTCAAATTGTTAGTTTGTGTAATGCCTTCTTAGTTATTCTACATATTCTTTTCCATTTTGAAAAATCAGTTGATTTCATACCCTTTGCTGTTCCTTGCTGTTGACATTAGTGAGCTGACATTTCAGGTTCCAGTGGTCCTTCTTCGCAGAATGCACCACATCCTTGGAATGTTCCTAACAGTAATTTCTACTGATTGGCTGTTGGATGGGTCAAACATGCTCAGATCTCTACTGAGGTGCATTCTGGGAAGAATGCACCACATCCTTGGAATGTTCCTAACAGTAATTTCTACTGATTGGCTGTTGGATGGGTCAAACATGCTCAGATCTCTACTGAGCAACTGAATCAACCCAGGCGCTGGGTCATGGGCAAGACCAAGTCTTCATTAGGGGCCCTGCAAACAAGAAGTCAGTATTTCAGTTGTATTTATTTATACATAGAAAAAACTGAATTGGCAGATTAAGGTCATTGGGATAAAAAAATACTGCTCTTTTTTTCTGAAAAGCATATGTATTTGCACTGAACTTACCGTTTAAAGCATTATTTAGATAATAATCTCCTGCAATGAGCAGGTGATCAGGAACCTATCCATAATACTCACATATTAAATACACACATAGCAAGACTGAGACAATAATATTGTACCATAGTTTAAATGGTTAAATCCAGATTCCAGTATTGATTTTAAAAGTGTGCAGGATTTACATAACTCTAAATTTCAAAGTTATGTAAAGCCTCACACTTTTGAATTAAATATTGGAGCAAGGGCGTTTCTAGGGTTAGATCTGGGGCACTTTTTTTATGTTACTATGTAATTCAGAACCTGATTACAGGGAGTCACCAAAACTGAATTTATTCTTAGACTTCTATTCTCATTTCCTTTGTACATACAAGGACATTTTCATTTAATTTGTGCAAATTCAATTTGAAGAGAACCTTAACCAATCAGCAGCTGGCTTTTGGAAGCATTTGTTTGGTAATTTTTCTCAGATTTGCACAAATCAGTACAATCATTACAGTTTGAAGCTTTTCCAACATCAGTTGCTTCTACCAGAAAAGGAAGTTCACCTCTCAAATGAAACATTACCGTATATAGTCGAGTATAAGTCGAGGTTTTTAGGCTTTAAAAAAAGCCTAAAAATCCAGCCTTGAATTATACTCAAGTCCCTTACTTCTTATTTAGTAAGCGGCATCCGCTCGCTCCGCTCCACTGTTCTGACGGGTGAGTCGTGACGTCAGGTGTCCGAGCAGTAGAGTGGAGCGAGCGGACACCGGCTTACAGGATAAGAGGTAAGGGTATACATACTGCACTAATCCAACAGTCTTCTCTGCAGTGATCCTACATGTACCTTTGCTCTGGGGGTGGGGGGACAGTAGTCCCATACAGTAAGCCTAATAATTGCCACTGAAGATTTTCTGAAACTACAACTCCCAGCAAATAAAGCATGCTGGAAGTAGTAGTTTTTTAAACATCTGCAGTGCCAAGGAATGGGGGTTAGTATGAGATTAAGGGCAACTAATGGCTCAAAACAATACAGAACCAGGAGCATTTATCTATTGTTAAAAAGAAGCCTTCTGATTTTGTATTTGTGAGGCTTAGTTGCCCTTTAAATGGACAACAAAATTCCCATTCAGTGTCCCATACAGTAATAGCCATACTGGATTTGGCTATTACTTATGGGACTTCTGTATGGGAATTCTGGTCCATTTAAAGGGAAACTAAAGCCTCAAAACAATACGGAATCAGAAGACAGTAGTGGTCATATTTTCTACCCCAACTTATACTTGAGTCAATCATGTTTACTCATTTATTAGGTAAAAATAGGTACCTCGACTTATACTCTGATCGACTTATCTTTGAGTAATAGGGTATAGAAATAGGTAGATTGTCCCCCAAAACTCAAAACTACAATAAAAAATTGTTTTGCTTACATTTTAAGTGTAGATCCCCGCACTCCTATTATAGGTGTCTTAAGGTGTGTTCCTCGATTACTGCTAACCACTGGCAGTTATATAGCTATTGGCATATTGTTTTTTTGAAGAACGCACTCCTGAAGACCTTACTCATTCAACTTTTGTTTATTGTGAAATACGTGCACGCAGTCACAAATAAACAAAAGTGAATGAGTAAGGTCTTCAGGAGTGCGTTCTTCAAAAAACAATATGCCAATAAAAAATTGTTGTCTTCCTACCTTGGACGATCTGCGCTGCATCCTCTGCCGCGTGTCCGCATCCTCTGCTGGCTGACGTCACTACTCTGCCCCGGCCTCACTTCCCAGCGCCGAGTAGTGATGTCAGCCAGCAGAGGATGCGGAGCACGCGGCAGAGGATGCAGAGCAGAGGAAACGATCGTCCAAGGTAGAGAAGACAACTATTTTTATTGTAGTTTTGAGTTTTGGGGGATAATCTACCTATTTATACACCGTATATACTTGAACATAAGTCGATATGTCTTTGACTCTAGTATAAACCGAGATCCCGTTTTCAGGCTATATTTTTAGCCTGAAAATCGTTTATTCTCAAGTATATACGGTATCTCTCAGAGTTTACTCATGATTTGTTAGATAGATAGTGGGGTGCTGGGGATTCCAAATCTGTGGTGATTTAGTGCCAATAGTGGTGTGTGGTTTTTGCTTTAAAAGTGACCATAGAGTATTTGTTGTTGATATGTATTTGATGTGTGATTAGATTGAACAATGTTCCCTTATCTGGTCCGGGTGTCCCCAAACCCCTCTTGGTTCCCACCTCCATCCCCCTATTTTGTATAGTAAGTAATATTGTGGTATTCTATACTGATATGTTTGTTCTTTTCTTGGGGCGACAAGGGTGGAGAAGTGGGTGGAAATATCCAGCTTTCTTGGCTTAATCTGTATTCGGTTCTCCTGTATATATTACAAGGGTCCATGTTTTGTTAAAATTAGGTATTCTGTTTTCCATTAAGGCTGTTAAGATTTTCACATCTTCATTTGGTTGTTTAATGATGATTGGGTTGGTGGGAAGGTGGTTTTCAGGAATTGGCAATTTCACATCTTGCAGCTGTGTTTATATGGGTGATAAGTTGTGGATTTCTGGTATTGGTGCATTTAATAATTAGAATATTGGGTCATGGTATGTTTCATGTAGTACTTGTGAGAGAATAATTTGTATCCAAAATTGTTGAGAGGGCAAGTCAGAATATATGATACAGTGATCCGGTTGCCGCCAAGCATCTCCAGCATAAATCAGATGTAGAGGGGAACATTTTATGTAGTAGTGTGTGTGTATGGCTACCATTGTAGCATGATTTTATGTAAGTTTTCTTTAATAGTGTGCATATTGACGTTTTCCTTGTTGCTAGCCATATCTCTGACCAGGTTGTCTCTGGGATAGGGGTTTCCCATCTTTCCATACATTTATGTGGGCCTAGAGATGCCCTATTCAGGTCTTATAATGGTGATATATTGATGACGTTAGTTTCTTTTGCTTCAGTCCTGAGTAGAAGATCCGTTCCAGTTGTGTAAGATGAGGGAATTTCGTTAAAAGGGAGTGTAAATGGGGTCGGGAATGTTCTGGGTGATAGGTGAACAGTACGTCGTCGGTTTATAGGGGGAGTTTATATTTGTTTGGCGTGTTAGTATGTCTATACGTTTTGTTGTCGCCTAAAGTGGCGACTGTGTAAAGAGACATCGCTTTAAATACATGCTGTATGGCTTCACTCAAATCAATGAAGCCTGCATTATGCTTTTTAATCATAAACCAGCCATTTGTCTTGTAGATTTCATACGTGTTCGAGTCTTACAGGCAAAAGTGGCAACCCTAGTTAAACATCACATTTTCACATTTTCTTCCACTTCCTACCATCCAACATTCACCTTTTAATTGGTACAATAATGAGAAATGTATTGCGCAGAACTGCTAAGATCAGGGACACTATATTATCCGCTACCTGCAGCACTGCAGCATGTTGTTTCTATAAGGGAACATATAAAGGGGAATGTTGGAGGGTATGTCATATGAAGCACTGCACCATGTTGTTTCTATAAGTTATCAATTAAATGGGATGTGGAGGGGACGCATAAATGTTAAAGTGTATAAAATTGATGCAGCAATGAGGGCCGACTGTGGGATGTTTTCCATAAACAAAAAGACCCACCTTTGCCTTAAGACCCGAACACCCATTAAATCTATGCAAAAAAGGCTGTTTCTTTGAAGTATTTTTTTCAGTATAGCCATACAATATGTGTTCAATGCAGTGGTACTTAGCACTGCAGCATGTACTGTAGATTTTAAATGTGTAGGGGCTTAAAGACAAAGGTGGCTTTGCCTTAAAGGTATAGTTCACACATCGGTCGGCAATGTTCACGGCCGCGGTGGATGTCCACCGGTAAATGTACTCACCCTCAATCCTGGTCAAGTGATTGAAGAAAGGAAGGTAAGGAATAGGTCCTTTACTTCCCATAAATTGTGAACTATTCCTTTAAGCACGGTAACACCCATTCAATGGTTTCTCTGACCGACTGGTCTTCAACCGGTCAGCAAGGGGGAAGGACTGACCGTCATGGCAATACACTTGCGGTTAACCACAACAAGTGTGTGGTGATAGAGGACTGCCCGATTGGACATGGTTTTTTGCTATGTCCGATCATCCTTTAGTTCAATTCGGATGAATGGTCAGTGGATTGACCGATACACTGAACTATCGGTTGATCGGATTGAAATATGCATTGTGTGTACATAGTTTTACACTACTTCCAACCGGAGATTCCAGTCATTTGGTCTAGTAGGGACACATTTAATACATGTAATTAGCAGGCCTGCACGATTGCAATTAAACAATAGTAATAGTAGGTCCCTACACGTTTCACTGATTTGGCAACTGCTCCAACATTTCCCTTTCCCCTTAAAATGCATTGTACAGATTTGTGCAAAGATCAGGTTCAATTCAATATGCTACACCTGCAGCCTGTGCAAATTTGTTTTATAAGTGTACCTTGTAAAGTGAGCAGTACGATTCTACTGGGGTTGCTTCCTTACCCTTTAAGACTCAAACTTTTAGGCTGGGTACACACGGGGCTATATTTGTAAGACTATCGTTCATGGCAATAGTGGCAGCGGCCAAAAGTGCTCACACACTATTAGGTATTCCCCCCCCCATTGTTATGTTATTCTTTTATTAGAATATAATATAAAAGCACAGGTGTATGGATATATAATGCAACAAATTGATTCTATGATAATATGATGCAAAAATTGAATGTATTTTCAAAACAAAATATGTTTAAAAATAAACTAAGAGGTTGAATTCAGAGGTAAGAGAAATGGTTTACCAAGGGCTCGTTCACACTAGAGTGCAGCGGAACATCACGTTTGCGATTGAGTGTTTTGTTTCGCTGTGGTAATAACGATTAATAATTAAAATAATTTTAAAATGATTAAAATAAGCATTGCCATTGAAAATAATGGCATGCTTTGTGCGTTAACGCACCAAAATGCTGCATGCAGTGCATTGCACACTACATTGCAGCATTTAAATGTGAACGGCACCATTCATGTCAATGTGCACTGCGTTTTAGTACAATAAAATGCACAAAAACACACCTAGTGTGAATAAACCCTAAGTGACCGTTATAGAGTCTGTGGCTCTGCCGTTCTATTTCGGTTCGTTCCCCTTAAGGTTAACAGAAATATTACATATGTTTTAGATTGCTGTGGACATCTCCCCAAGTTCTCTAATAAATGGGATACTGAGGGGACAGAAGTTGGGACAGGTTAAGACGTGTCATCCACAAACAGCATAATTTTCGATTCAAGAAAATAATCGTATTAATTGAGGGGATTTTTCTAAAACTGGGTAGTCACCATGCATTTTTTAGGCAGAATGAACGATGTTTCAGGTATTGGTCGGTCGGTCGAAAAATGGCCAATGTCTTTGCCCAGTAAATCACGGCCGATCATGCCATATCCTATGAGTTCGCACGATTGGTCACAACAGTCAGCCATGGTTACTTTTGCCGCAATGAGTTATTAGTTCTGTCCGACCACTCTCTAGTGGGAACGGCCTATGGGACAAAGATCTTACAGTGTGTACCCAGTCTGTCACTTGCGGCCAAAGATTAGTAGGGGGGATTTTGGGAAACCCTGTCTTGTCCATTGCATCTATAATTTCTGAGGTGCCAGATAATAAACTTTCTAACTCCCAATTAAGATATTGTTGGATATGTAGTGTTTTTAAAGATTGATGACTTATTTTGTATTTATACTACATATTTATGATGCAGTGTCATTAGGGAGATCTGTTACCATGTCTTTTGGGCTTCTCTCATTTTTTGTAACCAGCACCATGTTTCAATTTTTTTGGTCGTAGTTAACTTCACAAACATGACAATATTCCTGTCTTTAATAAACTGTTAAGGTGTTTACACCTTGCCAATACCTGACAAATTTTTCCTAAGTAATATTGTAAGGTCTGCTGTGCAATATATGACAAAGAAAAAAATGTTACCCCAGTATTATTATATATATATATATATTATATATATATATATATATATATTATATATATATACACACCATATATATATATATCTATATCTAGCCCCAAAAAAACATAGGCTACTTTACAACTTTACAAACCACCTCTTATCCCTTTTCTGACATGTGTGCGGACATCTGGTGATAAGTGAGTGATTGCCCAACACAAAACCAAATTGAAGCAGAGATTCAGATCTTCAAGGAGCTTTTAGGCAGTCTGCACAGTTGGTTAAAGGAGAATAAACCCAATTTTTTATACTCCAGAATCTGAAAACAACCCCCCTAAAAACACCAATAAGCTATAAAATTCCACTTCAGTAAATGTATTAAAGTAAATCTAAGCCTTTTAAGAACCGGATGAAGTATGGGTGTGTAGGTGCAGTGTCAGACCACACCTCCTGACCTCAGTCACATACCTCCTACTTTATCTGTTGTAAAAGGATGGCTAGAGATTATTAATAGGTGTGACCAACTATACAAGTTTCTGCCATAGCGAAGGACTGAGCATGTGCAGAACATAATGGTCGTTGACCAAACTGTGATACTAGAAAGCTGAAAAGTAAAGCACAAACCATATGTGTATTTAGTTAAATTTCCCAGAGCCTGTTTCAAAATGAGAGGTAAGACACAGATCATTAGTTTTATATCAAGGTGTTCTGCCTCAGGTTAAGTGTTGTTTGTGGCTTTAGTTGTCCTTTAATGCTCAACTATAGAAGAGACACATACAGCAAGAACCACAAACCAACTCAGGACAGAGGCATGCTCACAGATTGTAATTTATTTACCTTCTATATACAGACTTCTAACCCTATCCATGTTGATATCTGGATATCAGGTCACTGCTGGTGAAGGTCGGACACATAGTGGATGTGGATACGCTTCCATGTCTGTTAATTTCGGGTGCAGGTTGGGTGCTGGTTGACTACTTGCAGGTGGATCTGGTGCACAATATGAAACCCACCAGCAAAGCAGGTGTGGGTTGGGTGCCTGTTTAATTTCATATGCGGGTAATGGTTTTGTGGTTGCTGCGGGACTCTAATCTGACCTTTGTGCTGCTATTGTTGGTGAATCGACTAATCACCCCTCCGAAAAAAGACTAAGCCCAACAAAATTTTGACTTTAAGAAACCGGGCAACGCTGGGTACTCTTCTGGTAATATTATAAAAAGTAGAGTACTGATACATTTATTTTAGTGTCAAGTCTCCTCTTCTTCATGTGATTCCTAACTCTTTATTATTATAATATATTTTGACTGTTTTGTATGTGTTTTTCTTTTATCACTCTTTAGCATTCATTTTGGGGACAGTGCAGAATTGGGTGTTGGCTGCAGGCACAGAAAGAACACAGCGCAACAGATCACACTTATTTCTTAATGCTGAATCAATAGCCATGCCAAGACAAAGAAATAAGCTTGCTTTTATTGAATGGATAGTTTATACATGAAGTGTGCCAGGGGAAGGTTGTGGGAGTACGTCATTGACAGTTCTTTACCGACTAGCTGTGCCTACCCCCTTTAAAAAGTTCAACTCCCAGAGCTAAAATGATTTGGCGCAGTTTACATATACTTTTATTACAACAACAGTTTTTTTCTTTCTTCCTTTTTAATTTATTTGATTTGTTTCTGATGGAACTTGTTTTACTTTGTTATTTCTGTTAAACCTTGTTTCAGTTAGTACGCCTTACCTATGAACAAAGGTAGAAACCTCGAATGCTTGGCAATATGACAGCAGTATGCTTCTTTTGTTGGAAACAGTATTAGTAAAGGAAACTTTAGCCAAAAATAAAACAAACACTCTAAATGCCTGGTACACACAGGTCAATTTCGATCCTATTTTTATGACTGATAAATTACTGATCAATCTGCCAGTCAAAAAATGTAACATCAAATATGCAATCATCTATTGAAGACAACGTGATTAGCTGATTTAAAATTAAAACAGAAAGTACACTTACTAGAATTCTCTGTCAGAATACAAACAATGTTTCAAACACCAAACCCTACCTAAATAGTATAAAGTAAGGCTCAAGGAACTGTATAAACTTAATGTCAATTTAAAGGGAATGTCCACCCTTAAAATATTTTTTAATATGATGTTCCCCCATGTCTGCCAGCCCCAACCGCATATATTTTATTTTCAAAAGCCCCCCAAACTCTTACTTAACTCCCTCGTTCCTCCGCCGCACTGCAGGCCCTCGCTTGAGAGAATGCAAGCAGAGGGGGCGGACCGGCAGTCGCGTCGTTGATTGGCTGAGCGGCAGCCAATCACGGACGCGGCTGCCGGTCATTCAGTGCAGCGGAGGAAAGTGGAGAGGTAAGTAAGAGTTTGGGGAGCTTTTGGAAATAAAAAATATGCGGTTGGGGCTGGCAGACATGGGGGAACATCATATGAGAGGGTTTAATGCTAGGGGGAGGGATACTAGAAAGGAGGGAGAGGGAGGGGGAGGGAGTGGGGAGAAGGGCTGCAGACGATGACAAATACTACCGGAGGCAAGGGGTAGCAGGCAGAGTCCTGCTAGCTCCTGGTGGACAGTTTTTGGGACTTTAGGGGGGGGTCTACAGGAGAACCCTATGGAGCTGGGATGTGAGGTAAAGATTACACTACACTACATGGTGGGGCCATTACTGGGGGGGGGATTATAGTTTTGGGTGGACATGCCCTTTAAGCTTCATAGTTGAATAAATTAAAATGATTCTCTGTGCCCAGAAGCCTATTTGACAGGAAACAAACTGTCTCACACTTTTAGCAATGTGGCTATGTGAGAATAGCTGCCAACTCTATGTGTTCACCTCTCTCCTATAAAATCCTTTTACCTTGAGAATACACTTACACTTTCCAATACAACACTGCACCCCCACTGTCCATTAAGTCCAACCTTTTCATCCTCCTTTTAACCCTACCTAAGGGCACAGCCACACTGCAACGCACACGGAATCGCATGCGGTTTCATGTGCGATTTTGTTGCGTTTGCGCATGCATTTTTTAATTAAGTATTGAAAACGCATGCAATTGCGATTTAGATGCGGAACGCAAATTGCAAACGCAACCGAAAACGTGCGTTTAAGGTGTGTTGCCGTGTTTTCAGTGATCTGAAAAAAAACAAGCGCAAACGCATGTGCAAAAAAAGCGCAGCAGCGTGGCCTAGCCCTAAAGTTGATCCAGGGGAAGGCAAATAACCCAGATAAAAATGAGGAGAAATCCTTCCGACTCCATATGGCAAAAAAGTATCCCTGGATCAAATCAGAACTACACTATATGTATTAATACCAGTAATTCTCAATATTTTTTAATTTTACAAACTTATCTAGGCCACTTTTAAAGCTATTTATTGAACTTGCCATTCCCACATATGCTGGAAGACAGTTCACAGTTTAAAAAGAAATGTAGAAAATGTAAAAATGGTTATGGTAAAAAAAGCATCTCTGCAACTATATAGTGGGAATGAAAATATAGCGTTTTGCAATGTTAACGCAGCGGTGGACAACTGAAATTGCTGGTTTAAACAATAATAAAACATGCTGAAAGCTGGCCATACAGTGTAACCGAGTGCAGCAATGGTTTTACTTTCTGATGTTCCATAGGAATCATTCTGTCATCGCTACAAAAAGCATACACACTTTAAAAAGCTGTCTCCCAATAGAGTCTATAGATAAAAACGTGTGTAATTTTTCACCACACACAAGGCAAATAGACAAATCCTGTTGCATCTCACAAGATATCTGTTGTATTCAGTTGTATCAAATGGACTTAAAAAGTTCTTGAAGAGGTTTCGCTAGGCCTTTGACTGGCTTTTTCAATTCAGAATCTGTTGGCAATTAAGTACCATGGAAAGTCCCAATTAGCATATAATAATTTAATTGCCAATTTATTTAGAACAGATTCTGTACAAGTCATTCTGAATTGAGAAAGCCCGTCGGATGGCTAGCGAAAGGTCATCAAGAACTAAACAAGATTTGTGAGATGTGCATACCCAGCTTAAAGAGAATGTCCACCGACAAAATGAAATTTACATTAAACTTCAGCACACCTCCAAAACCCACATACGTTTTACTTACTTTCCCCAAAGATGCCACTGAAGATTCTTACAAGACCAGGTCCCTCAACGCCTGCTGCTGCGTAGGAAGCTAATTTCGAGCAAGCACAGCAGCGAAGAGCAGCAAAGAAGCGAGAGGCCAGGTTTTCTAAGTATGTTCAAATCTTTGGGGAAGTAAGAAAAGTGAAAGGTTTTTTTTTTTTTTTTGGTGGACATGACCTTTAGAGATTTCTTAACAGATATAGAGCACTATAAAGTTTGTTTATTGAAAAGAAAGATGAAGATGCTTGTGTCGTCACCTTAACCAGAGGGGATACTTTTATTCCTCTGTGCCAGGGGGTGGGGGAGAAATTGTTGGACGTTTCTGTGAAAGATTTCTATGTCAATTTTATTTCATAAAAGAAAAATCATATAGGACAAGTGCTATACAGATTAACTCTCAGGTAAAAATGTGAAATTTTTCAGATTAAGCTGGAACAAATTTTCACTAAAGCATAGTCACATTTATTTGTTACCTGTATTTTTAAAGAATTATTTTTCAGAAAATCTAAAAGGTTTCAGATATTAAAGGGTATGTACACCCCTAATAAAAACTTTTAAATGTTATTCAGGGACCCCAAAAGCTAGGTTATGTCTTGCTTAAAAAATAAATAATGATCCTAGAGTGAGTAATCATACTTCAATCATACATGCTCCACAATCCACTCTCTGCCACTTCTTGTAAGGCAGTCAGCCACGGTGACTTCATGCCTAATTACTGACTGCCATTCCTGGATTAGCCCACTGCTGTGCTCATGAACAGAAAAGGACGTACAGCAGCAGCAGTGGAGAGGGAGCAAGCGGCGGTGGATCGTGGACTTGTAAGTATGATTACACACTCTGCGAACATTATTTAAAGTTTTAAGCAAAAGGTAACCTAGCTTTGGGGCACTGAATAACATATTAAAAGTTTTATTAGGGGTGGACATACTCTTTAAATAAAAACAGCACTTTTCCACTCACATTTCTGATTTATTTTTTTCAGTCCACGACTTTCTGCTTCAGGGTCTTCTGGTTCAGTTTTTATTCCTGGCATATTAAAGTACTTCCCATCCACAGCCATACCCCTCCCAAATGGTCCACAGTAGGTCCCCCTGTTTCTGGCATAACTACTCCTCTCCCCACCATTCCTGGTGTTGGTTGTAAAACTCCAGAGGTCTCTTGTCTCCACCAACATCAGTTTTGTCTTTTTTGGCTTTTCCACTAATCCTTCTTGGAGCTGGAAGAGCTGCGAGAAGCTTTACTAGATTTTTCATTGCCCTTAGAAGTTGGAACAGTTGAGAGGGGGGGCCAGAGCTACCACCACTTTCCCCAGACCGTCCTGTGCCTTCCTTCTTTGCAGACCCCCTGCTGGGAAAAGTCCAGAGGATACCTGTGCAGTTCGGCTTCCATCTTTACTACTTTGCTTCTTTGACTTTGATTTAGATCCTTGCTTGACCACTAGGAACGGAGTCACAAACTTGAGTTGTCAGGAAGAGTAGCAACTGATTGGGGGCCGGCAAGCCCACCTCCTTGGAACCAGACATCTCAAGTTTTTGCTGGTCTTTCTCTAGATCAGCATCCAAATCAATTATCAGATTGCCCCACTCCAATATCCCATCCTCACCACTGTCGTAGGTCTCCACCGGATTTGTGTCCAGACCTTTCCCTCTGAGGCGCCACTGCTCAAGGACATCTTAAGGCACACACCCTCGCGGCCTCAATATGCTCCAATTTTGATGTACGCCAGCCCCTCTAATTCCAGACGTCTTTTGATGAAATGAAATACTTTCCAGAAGAAAAAGGATTACACTGGAAGCCCAGGCTACACAGACAGGACACTGGAGACAGCAAATTACTGTGGATAAAATAATAAGAAAAAAGTATTTAGAAACCCAAAAACAACAATTATATACATTAAATCTCAAGACAAGACTGGGCTTTCAGCACAAATCGACTTGCTGACTTCTTGTTTTAGGGTAAACAAAACTACAGAAATGGAGTGGAAAAAGAAAACAATATAAATAGGCTGTGGATAGTGTGCACATTATAAGAAATAAAAAAACATTATAGTATTTTGGTTATATACATATTTTTGAAGCAATTACATTTTTAAAGGCATGTCCATCCCCAAAACATAATTTTACCACATACTGGCCCCACTCTGTGTGTAATAAAAAATCCCTGCTCCAAATGGCTGCCTGCAATGCCCTTCCAAAGTCCCAAAAACTGGCCACCAGGAGCCTAGCAGAGTTATATAGGACTCTGCCTCCTGTCTCTCCTCCAGGAGAATTTGTCATGCGCACTGCTGCCCTCCCCCCCTCCCTCTCCCTAGCACAAATCCCCTTTGGGTATAGTAGGGCTTCCTCCTCCAGCCCCAACCGCTATAATAGTTTCGCTAAACTCCCCCGAACTTACTTACCTTTCACCCCGGCGTACTTCATTGCGGCAGCCGCGTCCGTGATTGTGCCAGTTTATGCAAGCAGAGGGCAGGACGGTACTCCAGAGGAAAAAGGTAGGTAAGTTATGATCGGAAGAGTTTCTGACAAAACTATTATACGCGTTGGGGCTGGGGGAGGAAGCCCTACTATATAACAAAAAGTTTTAAATGGGGTGGACATGCCCTTTAATATAAAAACTTTGGGTTGGATATAAGGTAGCAATAAAACATTTCCTAGCACCATGAAGACTGTCCGGGACAATTATCTGTAGATTTCTGTAAACACGGGTTGTTCTCTCTCAATGGGGAGTAATATAGAGGACTCCCACATTACAGAAGAACAATAGATCCACTTCCCGACATAACTTTACATTTGGTTAACTGTAAAGGATTTTTAAGGACAATACCCATCTCCACCCTATTAAAAATAGTGAGCTCCATTAGTAGTGGGTATTCCTCTAGATCAAGATAGATATCCCATTCATTTTGCTATGAAGAACGGGAAAGGCAGTTCTGGCAGGATCGCTCTAATGTAGTGGGATTGCTCGGTCGGGTTAATAAAATCTTTTTAGTGTATGGCCACCTTTATACACAACCACCAATGATTCTACTCATCAGGCTAAAATTTAGAGGCGTCCTGTTGATTGGCTCGAAATATGCCAGCAGTAACACAGTAAAAAGCCAACAACCGATTGGTTGCTGCAAATAATAGCACAGGCAAATGTTTGCACCCTTTATTTCACCAGCCAATTTAATCTTTTGCAAATGTAAAAGCCCAAATAGCTCACATCCCCAACAACTTAGCAAAAGGAATACAAAATAGTGTTTGGAGAGCTGAGCTCTCTCTCCCTGGTTGAAGAACAATGATTATGTCTGGTTTGTGAAACAGAGGAGAAGCAGACACCAGGGGCTTTGTCTAGTGGGAAAAAGGAAGTTTACAATGCTACATTTCTGTAAAGAAATAAAATGCTGGCCATACAATCTATAGGACACATAATAGTTCAGTTCCTGGTGGCGCACCATGTAAATGCTTGTGTTTTAGGAATACACAGCCAAAGAAGCCACAAGTTAAAATCCCGAGCATACTTACGAAACAATACAACATAGTCCACGAGTGTATTGCTTTTTTGTTTGTTTCCATTATGTTTTTAGAAAAATATAAAGTTTCTACATATAACAAAACTTTATAGCAGCAGCTCTGTGTTTTATTTACCAACTAGCATGAATTGCTGACAGCCTTCTTGGAACAATATAAAATAGTGAAGTGATTTTACTGACTCATGAAGGTTTCATTCATGGTATATCTGTCGTAATCAGTTAGATCAACTGGACTTAAGGTTTGACACATGTGCTATTGCGGATCCGACCCGCGACGCATGATGTGTACGAATGTTCATTTCGGTCGATAATTGTCCATTAAATTGCCCATACACAGGCCGATTATCGGCAGAAATGAACGTAGCAGGTCATGACCCCCCGCGATTGCAATGTGTGTACGAACCTTTAGTTTAATTCTTGAAGATGTTTTTCTAGTCATCCAACTGGCTCTCAATTCGAATGACAAGAATCTGTTGGCAATTATGTACGCTGGAAAGTCCCAATTAGCATATCACAGCCAGGTGTAGGGATCTTCTGAATGCAAGGCGTGATTGCATTGTGGCTAAGAGGTGTTATAGGAATTGCCCAGGGTAATGTTGTAAATGTGCTCTTTCTATTTGGGCAAAATTCCTGGAGACTTTAGTTTCCCTTTAAGAGTGATTTAGGTCTTCACTATGTGTCTTTTGTAGATGGCAAAATGAAGGGGGGGTTTAGTGGGAGGTGCTTTGGGGTCATTATGAGGTCCTCACCTAAGTACTTGTTGTATAGTTCCCACAAAAAGCTACTACTCTGGAAGGAGATATAATAACAGTATTTTGGAAATCCTGCCACCTTAGAAAATATTTCAAAACCTTCTAAATCTAAACAAAATCATGTTAGATATCTGAACCTGGTCATATATCTTTTAAAGGGCATGTCCACCCCCAAAACTATAATCCCCCCAACTAATGGCCCCACCATGTAGTGTAGTTTAATCCTTACCTCAATCCCAACTCCATCTGGTTCTCCTGTAGTCCCCCCCAAAGTTCCAAAAACTGCCCACCAGGAGGCTAGCAGGTCTATATGGACACTGCCTGCTACCTGGCCTCCCGGAGATTCCTGCCATGCGTGCTGCAGTCCTTCTCCCCTCCCTCCCCCCTCCCTCTCCCGTTCTACTATCTCCCCCTAGCACAATCCCCCTAATATTGTGCTCCCCATGTCCCCCAGCCCCAACCGCATGTTTTTTTTTTTTTAAAAGCTCCCCAAACTCTTACTTACCTCTCCGATTTCCTCCGCTGCACTGAATGACGGCAGCCGCGTCCGTGATTGGCTGCCGCTCAGCCAATCACAGACGCGACTGCCGGTTCCGCCCCTCTGCTTGCATTCTCGCAAGCAGAGGGCCGGCAATGCGGCGGAGGATTGAGGGGAGGTAAGTAGAGTTGGGGGGCTTTTAAAAAAAAAAAAACATGCGGTTGGGGCTGGGGGACATGGGGGAGCATGATATTAAATTTATTTTAGGGGTGGACATAGCCTTTAACAATGTAATAATACACAAAACAACATATCAATTAGGTAGTGCTATGTGGGACTTGCCAATATCCATACACAACTGCATAGTCTTTTGCTACTAACGTTTGCAGCAGTGCTCTTACCTCTCGCCAATCACATGATGAACACTTTTCACGCATGAACTTCATGAACTTACTTGTCATTAGCACTAAAAATTAACTTGAACAGTAGTGCTAATTGTAGATATTTGACCGAATTTACCTAGCAGAAACATTACTGTGTCGTTTGTCAACTTGTTTGAAGGCCTCTAGGGTGAATTCTATGCTGGTCAGTGAACATGTCATTGTGTTTTAATCATCAGTATGATTGTCCCATGTATTACAAGAAATTAAAACTGACACAAAATGTAATTCATCAAATGTAATTTCTATAATTTCTTATGATTTTTTGTTTAAGAAATATGAATCGGGTTTTTTAGGAGTGAAACTATATGGACTGCAAAGTGTAGCATAAATAAATTAACATAACTGACTAAAAGAATATTGAAACAGGCTTAATCAGGTATTTAACACAGTGATGGGCAATTACTTTTACAAGGGGCACATGAGAAACTTTGACGAACAAATACCGGGTTCAGCTCAATTCTCAGAGACTGCAAAACTGGATTTTTGTATAAAGATAAAAAATGTACCCAATTAATTCAATGTTTTTTTATTATTAGTTGCAATATTTAATAGAAGGTGTGTAATATTTAGGTCCATTCAATTAAATGAATTGATCAGGTCACATTAAAAAAAAAAATCAATTATCCAACCTGATATAATTAATTAATATTAAGATTTTTTGGGTACAGGTCTAGTATTAAGGGCCAGTCAGGGGCAATCAATGAGACACTTTGCCCAGGCCTGTCTTAAGGCTAGGCACAACAGTGCGTTTTTAGCGCATTCGTGTTTTGCACTCTCAATTTTCAACTAACATGGAAAATCGCGGAAACGCAAACGCTCCTGCGATTTCCGATGCGCCTACAAGTCCGTTTGCCTTTTTTCTCGCAAACGCTTGCTGTTTCGCTTTAAAGATAGTAAAACCGCGAGTGCAAACGTGAAAGCGTGCGCGCTTGGTGCGTAGTAGTGTGGCCTCAGCCTTACCGTTTAAGCTTCTGAAAATAAAGAATTGCAACTTTTGTTATAAGTAGTCTACAATCTGCCCAACAAAAAACAATGCAACCATTTATGGCCTACAGTTAGCCATTGAAAAGTTCAAAGGATGCCCATAAAATAGAAATTTTAGGTGTGTGATCCTTTGGATAATGCCATGGACAACGCTATCTGGTACTTCTGAAAGAATGTGTATGCATGAAGTATGATCAGCCAATAATATTGATCTAAAATAATATTGATGTATGGCCACTTTCACATTGCCACTTTTTGCACTAAAATAATTCAATAGCCGGCCATCCTCCAAATTATTTACTGTTTATATCTATATCCTTATGAGGCCAGCGAGAACAGAAGCTATGGCTAAAAAAGGATCCTGAAAGACAAATTTAGGAATGGGATGAACCGCTTTTAAACTCGTCTCCCCCAAAACTCAAATTTTATCCCTTTACATCTTGCATAGGTCCTATTTGACCCCTTGAAGCAACTAGATCCCCCCAAATCACAGCCCATTCTCTGGGCTTGCCTCAGATTACAATCTACAGATAATTACCTTCTTAAATTATTATATTATATGGGCACACCACAGGGTTTAAACCCCAAAGCTTGCATATTGGGAATTTGGACACGGGGTTTAAACCAAAGCTGCATATTGAGTACTTTGGATTTTATTTTTACTAGACTAATTTACTAATTTCTTTGTCATATTTTATTTACAGCTAAGAACAAAAACTTGGGTCCAAGTCTTATCCCCCACAATCATCAATGGAAGTTATTGTTATCCAATAATTCGTCCAGACCAACTGTCATTTAAGTCCATCGCTCAATAGTTCTTCTTCGGCCGGATACGACCGACGGACGATCGTTCGTCTTCCATATCAGAAGGGTTGTAAAACCCTGGCCAATGGTGCGGCCCTTCATCCTGGCCAACTGGTCGCACAGTGCAAACGGTTGGTCGTGACAATGATTGGAAGGTGTGTCCCCACTTTACCCTATAAGAATGAATAGCTATACAGATACTGTTTACCTTTACACCATAATGCATAACTTAGGGTAGCAGCTTTCATTTCCTGTTAGAACTGCTTTCCTGTTCATTAATTTGGCTCCTATTTTCCTTCTTTCCCAAAGTCTGCTATGTTGAACATTTGCCACATAATTGTTGAACAGACTAAACAGAGTTCTCACTCTGTTTAAACTACAGGAGAGCACCCCTAGCAGCCAAAATCTGACTATTAGAAAACATACAGGACATCCAAACGGTATGCAACACCACCAAAATACTGCTATATGCAGATGATGTATTAACTCACTATAACGCAACCCACTCACCACTTTACCCAATATCCACTAAGAACTACAACAATATGGAGCTCTATCCAGCTACAAATTTAATAATGACAAAACTGGAGCCCTACCCCTCAATATACCATCCCCACAACTCAAATTACTGCAAATTAATTTCCCCTACGGCTGTGAAACAAGATAGACTCACATACCTGGGCATCCACCTAACAATACTACACTTCACTTTATGTAAACTATACTCCGATGTTCACCACCATAGATTGTATCTAACATCTTGGCAGACGTTATATCTTTGATGGACAGGCCGTATAACGGCAATTAAAATGTCAATACTGCCAAAACTCCTATACCTCTTTACCAATCTACCGATATCTGTCCCAACCAAATTGCTAGATAACTACAGTCAGGACTACTTCATTTTATAGGGGGAAAAATCCCACCGGCTCTCTAAAAAGAGTGATTACAACCTCTCGCAGACAGTGGTCTGTCAAACACCAATATAAAACTATACTATTACGCCGTTCAGTTAAGGAAGCTAATACAAGGACAACCCCCTACCAACACACAGCTGGGCTGAGATACAATATAATGGCTACAACACCCTATCACCTCTTAGATCTTTTAAACAGCTAAAAAAAAAAGGCTATCCACTACTTTCCACTATGCAATGGTCCGAAACCTTGGCTGAAGATTTTCTGAAACTACAACTCCCAGCAAATAAAGCATGCTGGAAGTAGTAGTTTTTTAAACATCTGCAGTGCCAAGGAATGGGGGTTACTGTATGAGATTAAAGGGCAACTAATGGCTCAAAACAATACAGAACCAGGAGCATTTTATCTATTGTTAAAAAGAAGCCTTCTGATTTTGTATTGTTGAGGCTTTAGTTGCCCTTTAAATGGACAACAAAATTCCCATTCAGTAGTCCCATACAGTAATAGCCATACTGGATTTGGCTATTACTTATGGGACTTCTGTATGGGAATTCTGCTGTCCATTTAAAGGGAAACTAAAGCCTCAAAACAATACGGAATCAGAAGACAGTAGTGGTCATATTTTCTACCCTCAACTTATACTTGAGTCAATCATGTTTTACTCATTTATTAGGTAAAAATAGGTACCTCGACTTATACTCTGATCGACTTATCTTTGAGTAATAGGGTATAGAAATAGGTAGATTGTCCCCCAAAACTCAAAACTACAATAAAAAATTGTTTTGCTTACATTTTAAGTGTAGATCCCCGCACTCCTATTATAGGTGTCTTAAGGTGTGTTCCTCGATTACTGCTAACCACTGGCAGTTATATAGCTATTGGCATATTGTTTTTTTGAAGAACGCACTCCTGAAGACCTTACTCATTCAACTTTTGTTTATTTGTGAAATACGTGCACGCAGTCACAAATAAACAAAAGTGAATGAGTAAGGTCTTCAGGAGTGCGTTCTTCAAAAAACAATATGCCAATAAAATTGTTGTCTTCCTACCTTGGACGATCTGCGCTGCATCCTCTGCCGCGTGTCCGCATCCTCTGCTGGCTGACGTCACTACTCTGCCCCGGCCTCACTTCCCAGCGCCGAGTAGTGATGTCAGCCAGCAGAGGATGCGGAGCACGCGGCAGAGGATGCAGAGCAGAGGAAACGATGTTCCAGGTAGAGAAGACAACTATTTTTTATTGTAGTTTTGAGTTTTGGGGGATAATCTACCTATTTATACACCGTATATACTTGAACATAAGTCGATATGTCTTTGACTCTAGTATAAACCGAGATCCCGTTTTCAGGCTATATTTTTAGCCTGAAAATCTGTTTATTCTCAAGTATATACGGTATCTCTTCAGAGTTTACTCATGATTTGTTAGATAGATAGTGGGGTGCTGGGGATCTCCAAATCTGTGGTGATATTAGTGCCAATAGTGGTGGCTTGTGGTTTTTGCTTTAAAAGTGACCATAGAGTATTTGTTGTTGATATGTATTTGATGTGTGATTAGATTGAACAATGTTCCCTTATCTGGTCCGGGTGTCCCCAAACCCCTCCTTGGTTCCCACCTCCATCCCCCTATTTTGTATAGTAAGTAATAATTGTGGTATGCTATACTGATATGTTTTGTTTCTTTTCTTGGGGCGACAAGGGTGGAGAAGTGGGTGGAAATATCCAGCTTTCTTGGCTTAATCTGTATTCGGTTCTCCTGTATATTTATTACAAGGAGTCCATGTTTTGTTAAAATTAGGTATTCTGTTTTCCATTAAGGCTGTTAAGATTTTCACATCTTCAATTTGGTTGTTTAATGATGATTGGGTTGGTGGGAAGGTGGTTTTCCAGGAATTGGCAATTTCACATCTTGCAGCTGTGTTTATATGGGTGATAAGTTGTGGATTTCTGGTATTGGTGCATTTAATAATTAGAATATTGGGTTCAGTGGTATGTTTCACTGTAGTACTTGTTGAAGAATAATTTGTATCCAAAATTGTTGAGAGGGCAAGTCCAGAATATATGATACAGTGATCCGGTTGCCGCCAAGCATCTCCAGCATAAATCAGATGTAGAGGGGAACATTTTATGTAGTAGTTGTGTTGTATGGCTACCATTGTAGCATGATTTTATGTAAGTTTTCTTTATATAGTGTGCATATTGACGTTTTCCTTGTTGCTAGCCATATCTCTGACCAGGTTGTCTCTGGGATAGGGGTTTCCCATCTTTCCATACATTTATGTGGGCCTAGAGATGCCCTATTCAGGTCTTATAATGAGTGATATATTGATGACGTTAGTTTCTTTTGCTTCAGTCCTGAGTAGAAGATCCGTTCCAGTTGTGTAAGATGAGGGAATTTCGTTAAAAGGGAGTGTAAATGGGGTCGGGAATGTTCTGGTGATAGAGTGAACAGTACGTCGTCGGTTTATAGGGGGAGTTTATATTCTGTTTGGCGTGTTAGTATGTCTAATACGTTTTGTTGTCGCCTAAAGTGGCGACTTGTGTAAAGAGACATCGCTTTAAATACATGCTGTATGGCTTCACTCAAATCAATGAAGCCTGCATTATGCTTTTTAATCATAACCAGCCATTTGTCTTGTAGATTTCATACGTGTTCGAGTCTTACAGGCAAAAGTGGCAACCCTAGTTAAACATCACATTTTCACATTTTCTTCCACTTCCTACCATCCAACATTCACCTTTAAATTGGTACAATACTGAGAAATGTATTGCGCAGAACTGCTAAGATCAGGGACACTATATTATCCGCTACCTGCAGCACTGCAGCATGTTGTTTCTATAAGGGAACATATTAAAGGGGAATGTTGGAGGGTATGTCATATGAAGCACTGCACCATGTTGTTTCTATAAGTTTATCAATTAAATGGGATGTTGGAGGGGACGCATAAATGTTAAAGTGTATAAAATTGATGCAGCAATGAGGGCCGACTGTGGGATGTTTTCCATAAACAAAAAGACCCACCTTTGCCTTTAAGACCCGAACACCCATTAAATCTATGCAAAAAAAGGCTGTTTCTTTAGAAGTATTTTTTTCAGTATAGCCATACAATATGTGTTCAATGCAGTGGTACTTAGCACTGCAGCATGTACTGTAGATTTTAAATGTGTATGGGTCTTAAAGACAAAGGTGGCTTTGCCTTTAAAGGTATAGTTCACACATCGGTCGGCAATGTTCAACTGAGCCGCGGTGGATCGTCCACCAGGTAAATGTACTCACCCTCAATCCTGGTCAAGTGATTGAAGAAAGGAAGGTAAGGAATAGGTCCTTTACTTCCCGATAAATTGTGAACTATTCCTTTAAGCACGGTACACACCCATTCAATGGTTCCTCCTGACCGACTGGCTCTTCCAACCGGTCAGCAAGGGGGAAGGACTGACCGTCATGGCAATAACACTTGCGGTTAACCACAACCAAGTGTGTGGTCGATAGAGGACTGCCCGATTGGACATGGTTTTTTGCTATGTCCGATCATCCTTTAGTTCAATTCGGATGAATGGTCAGTTGGATTGACCGATACACTGAACTATCGGTTGATCGGATTGAAATATTGCATTGTGTGTACATAGTTTTACACTACTTCCAACCGGAGATTCCAGATCATTTGGTCTAGTAGGGACACATTTAATACATGTAATTAGCAGGCCTGCACCGATTGCAATTAAACAATAGTAATAGTAGGTCCCTACACGTTTCACTGATTTGGCAACTGCCTCCAACATTTCCCTTTCCCCTTTAAAATGCATTGTACAGATTTGTGCAAAGATCAGGTTCAATTCAATATGCTACACCTGCAGCTCTGTGCAATTTTGTTTTTATAAGTGTACCTTGTAAAGTGAGCAGTACGATTCTACTGGGGTTGCTTCCTTACCCTTTAAGACTCAAACTTTTAGGCTGGGTACACACGGGGCTATTATTTGTAAATGACTATCGTTCATGGCAATAGTGGCAGCGGCCAAAAGTGCTCACCACTATTAGGTATTCCCCCCCCCCATTGTTATGTTATTCTTTTATTAGAATATAATATAAAAGCACAGGTGTATGGATATATAATGCAACAAATTGATTCTATGATATATATGATGCAAAAATTGTAATGTATTTTCAAAACAAAATATGTTTAAAAATAAACTAAGAGGTTGAATTCAGAGGTAAGAGAAATGGTTTTACCAAGGGCTCGTTCACACTAGAGTGCAGCGGAACATCACGTTTGCGATTGAGTGTTTTGTTCCGCTGTGGTAATAACGCATTAATAATTAAAATAATTTTAAAATGATTAAAATAAGCATTGCCATTGAAAATAATGGCATGCTTTGTGCGTTAACGCACCAAAATGCTGCATGCAGTGCATTGCACACTACATTGCAGCATTTAAATGTGAACGGCACCATTCATGTCAATGTGCACTGCGTTTTAGTACAATTTAAAATGCACCAAAACACACTCTAGTGTGAATAAACCCTAAGTGACCGTTATAGAGTCTGTGGCTCTGCCGTTCTATTTCGGGTTTCGTTCCCCTTTAAGGTTAACAGAAATATTCACATATGTTTTAGATTTGCTGTGGACATCTCCCCAAAGTTCTCTAATAAATGGTATACTGAGGGGACAGAAGTTGGGACAAGGTTAAGACTGTGTCATCCACAAACAGCATAATTTTCGATTCAAGAAAATAATCGTATTAATTGAGGGGATTTTTCTAAAACTGGGTAGTCACCATGCAATTTTTTAGGCAGAATGAACGATGTTTCAGAGTATTGGTCGGTCGGTCGAAAAATGGCCAATGTCTTCTGCCCAGTAAATCACGGCCGATCATGCCATATCCTATGAGTTCGCACGATTGGTCACAACAGTCAGCCATGGTTACTTTTGCCGCAACTGAGTTATTAGTTCTGTCCGACCACTCTCTAGTGGTGAACGGCCTACTGGGACAAAGATCTTACAGTGTGTACCCAGTCTGTCACTTGCGGCCAAAGATTAGTAGGGGGGATTTTGGGAAACCCTGTCTTGTCCCATTGCATCTATAATTTCTGAGGTGCCAGATAATAAACTTTCTAACTCCCAATTAAGATATTGTTGGATATGTAGTGTTTTTAAAGATTGATGACTTATTTTGTATTTATACTACATATTTATGATGCAGTGTCATTAGGGAGATCTGTTTACCATGTCTTTTGGGCTTCTCTCATTTTTTTGTAACCAGCACCATGTTTCAATTTTTTTTGGTCGTAGTTAACTTCTACAAACATGACAATATTCCTGTCTTTTAATCTAACTGTTAAGGTGCCTTTACACCTTGCCAATATCCTGACAATATTTTCCTAAGTAATATTGGTAAGGTCTGCTGTGCAATATATGACAAAGAAAAAAATGTTACCCCAGTATTATATATATATATATATATATCTATAATCTATCCCCAATCAAAAATCATAGGCTACTTTACAACTTTTACAAACCACCTCTTATCCCTTTTCTGACATGTGTGCGGACATCTGGTGATAAGTGAGTGATTGCCCAACACAAAACCTAAATTGAAGCAGAGATTCAGATCTTCCAAGGAGCTTTTAGGCAGTCTGCACAGTTGGTTAAAGGAGAACTAAACCCAATTTTTTATACTCCAGAATCTGAAAACAACCCCCCTAAAAACACCAATAAGCTATAAAATTCCACTTCAGTAAATTGTATTAAAGTAAATCTAAGCCTTTTAAGAACCGGATGAAGTATGTGTGTGTAGGTGCAGTGTCAGACCACACCTCCTGACCTCAGTCACATACCTCCTTACTTTATCTGTCCTGTAAAAGGATTGGCTAGAGATTATTAATAGGTGTGACCAACTATAACAAGTTTCTGCCATAGCGAAGGACTGAGCATGTGCAGAACATAATGGTCGTTGACCAAACTGTGTGATACTAGAATGCTGAAAAGTAAAGCACAAACCATATGTTATTTAGTTAAATTTCCCAGAGCCTGTTTCAAAATGAGAGGTAAGACACAGATCATTAGTTTTATATCAAGGTGTTCTGCCTTCAGGTTAAGTGTTGTTTTGTGGCTTTAGTTGTCCTTTAATGCTCAACTATAGAAGAGACACATACAGCAAGAACCACAACCAACTCAGGACAGAGGCATGCTCACATGATTGTAATTTATTTACCTTCTATATACAACTTCTAACCCTATCCATGTTGATATCTGGATATCAGGTCACTGCTGGTGAGGTCGGACACATAGTGGATGTGGATACGCTTCCATGTCTGTTTAATTTCGGGTGCAGGTTGGGTTGCTGGTCTGACTACTTGCAGGTCGGATCTGGTGCGATTACCCAACCCACACGTGCTTTGCTGGTGGGTTGGGTGCCTGTTTAATTTCATATGCGGGTAATGGTTTTGTGGTTGCCTGCGGGACTCTAATCTGACCTTTGTGCTGCTATCTGTTGGTGAATCGACTAATCACCCCTCCGAAAAAAGACTAAGCCCAACAAAATTTTGACTTTAAGAAACCGGGCAACGCTGGGTACTCTTCTGGTAATATTATAAAAAGTAGAGTACTGTGATACATTTATTTTAGTTGTCAAGCTCTCCTCTTCTTCATGTGATTCCTAACTCTTTATTATTATTAATTCATATTTTGACTGTTTTGTATGTGTTTTTCTTTCTCATCACTTCTTTAGCATTCATTTCTTTGGGGACAGTGCAGAATTGGGTGTTGGCTGCAGGCACAGAAAGAACACAGCGCAACAGATCACACTTATTTCTTAATGCTGAATCAATTAGCCATGCCAAGACAAAGAAATAAGCTTTGCTTTTATTGAATGGATAGTTTATACATGAAGTGTGCCAGGGGAAGGTTTTGGGAGTACGTCATTGACAGTTCTTTACCGACTAGCTGTGCCCTACCCCCTTTAAAAAGTTCAACTCCCAGAGCTAAAATGATTTGGCGCAGTTTACATATACTTTTATTACAACAACAGTTTTTTTCTTTCTTCCCTTTTAATTTATTTGATTGTTTATCTTGATGGAACTTGTTTTACTTTGTTATTTCTGTTAAACCTTTGTTTCAGTTAGTACTGCCTTACCTTATGAACAAGGTAGAAACCTCGAATGCTTGGCAATATGACAGCAGTATGCTTTCTTTTGTTTGGAAACAGTATTAGTAAAGGAAACTTTAGCCAAAAATTAAACAAACACTCTAAATGCCTGGTACACACAGGTCAATTTCGATCCTATTTTTATGACTGATAAATTACTGATCAATCTGCCAGTCAAAAAATGTAACATCAAATATGCAATCATCTATTGAAGACAACGTGATTAGCTGATTTAAAATTAAAACAGAAAGTACACTTACTAGAATTCTCTGTCAGAATACAAAGACAATGTTTCAAACACCAAAACTACCTAAATAGTATAAAGTAAGGCTCAAGGAACTGTATAAACTAATGTCAATTTAAAGGGAATGTCCACCCTTAAAAATATTTTTTAATATGATGTTCCCCATGTGCCAGCCCCAACGCATATATTTTATTTTCAAAAGCCCCCCAAACTCTTATAACTCCCTCGTTCCTCCGCCGACTGCAGGCCTCCTGCTTGAGAGAATGCAAGCAGGGGGCGGGACGGCAGTCGCGTCTGTGATTGGCTGAGCGGCAGCCAATCACGGACGCGGCTGCCGGTCATTCAGTGCAGCGGAGAAGTGGAGAGGTGATAGTAAGAGTTTGGGGAGCTTTTTTGGAAAATAAAAAATATGCGGTTGGGGCTGGCAGACATGGGGGAACATCATATGAAGAGGGTTTAATGCTAGGGGGAGGGATACTAGAACGGGAGGGAGAGGGAGGGGGAGGGAGTGGGGAGAAGGGCTGCAGTACGCATGACAAATATCTACCGGAGGCAAGGTAGCAGGCAGAGTCCTGCTAGCCTCCTGGTGGACAGTTTTTGGGACTTTAGGGGGGGTCTACAGGAGAACCCTATGGAGCTGGGATGTGAGGTAAAGATTACACTACACTACATGGTGGGGCCATTACTGGGGGGGATTATAGTTTTTGGGGTGGACATGCCCTTTAAGCTTCATAGTTGAATAAATTAAAATGATTCTCTGTGCCCAGAAGCCTATTTGACAGGAAACAAACTGTCTCACACTTTTAGCAATGTGGCTATGTGAGAATAGCTGCCAACTCTCATGTGTTCACCTCTCTCCTATAAAATCCTTTTTTACCTTGAGACTACACATTACACTTTCCAATACAACACTGCACCCCCACCTGTCCATTAAGTCCAACCTTTTCATCCTCCTTTTAACCCTACCTAAGGGCACAGCCACACTGCAACGCACACGGAATCGCATGCGGTTTCATGTGCGATTTTGTTGCGTTTGCGCATGCATTTTTTAATTAAGTATTGAAAACGCATGCAATTGCGATTTAGATGCGGAACGCAAATTGCAAACGCAACCGAAAACGTGCGTTTAAGGTGTGTTGCCGTGTTTTCAGTGATCTGAAAAAAAACAAGCGCAAACGCATGTGCAAAAAAAGCGCAGCAGCGTGGCCTAGCCCTAACAGTTGATCCAGGGGAAGGCAAATAACCCCAGATAAAAATGAGGAGAAATGTTTTTCAAACTTCTGGATGGCTTACTGGTTCAAACAATGTGAAATGTTCCTTTGAGGGAGGAGTATTAGTCTGCATCCACCATTGGACCCGAGTGCATAGGACCATTTCACATTGTTTGAACCAGTAAGCCATCCAGAAGTTTGAAAAACAAGTAAAATATTGACCGCCAGAAGACATTACCATCACTTTAATGATTTTGTTTAACGGTTTATGGTCATATTTGTCCAGTTTTCCAAACACAATTTCTGGCTTTATTAAAGGTTTTCAACCACTTTATTACCTCAAGTTAATAAAAAACACAAGTAATTAATTTAATGTCACATTTCATTGTCCTGGAATAATGTGAAGGAAATTCACATAGTTTTAAACTATAGGTAACTAGCAGGCTGGGACACATTTGCAAACATTTCGTTGCACAAAAAACATGGACTCAGAAAAATCTTAACAAAGTCATACAAGAAAGGAAATAAAAAAAATTAAAATTAAATGAACAACATAATAATGTTGGATACAAGATCCCTTTAAAGGGGAACTGTGGTCTCCAAACAAGTTGGTGTCTTTTAAATAAAGCCGTTTCCTACCTTTAAAACGACCTAACCCACCTTCACTGCTCCACAGCCCAAGATATAAATAAATTACTGACCAGAAAGTTAATGGGTGGGAGGCTGACATGCAACATTCTAAGGCTTTCCTCCACCCTTGCCGCCGGTGACACAGCCTCAGACTCAGTGACGGACAGGAGGACAAGGAAGTTCCTCCTCTCCTGGTCTGATGTACAGATGAAGAGGAATTACAGCCATACTTCCCACTGTGAAAACAGACTTTCAGGAGAGGCTTTCACACAGTTCGGGTGGGGGTGGGGTGGGTCTGGAGGCCACGGCACCGTGAGTGGTAAGGGGGAAAACAGCACCTGTGAGTGGGCAGGCAAAATGGCACCCAGGGAGGGAGGGTTAGGGCAACCCCTTACAATCATTGCAGTGGCATAAATACTTATTAAGTAAACTCCTATTTGTTATCACATTCAGACTCAGATATACATTTTTTATCCCAAAACAAAAAAAACCTTCCAGAATCTATCTGTAGAACATCTTCTAATAAATGTAGACAAAACCAACTCTACTAGTAAACTTCAAAACATTCTACAGTTTCAATCAGTGTTCAAAAATGGTTTCTATTGCCAATATGATGACTGGCTTTATGAGGAAGTAAATCTTCACAGTATGTTTTTAGCAAAACAATTTTATGCCTGTTGTGCTGTAAACAACATAATAATTCTTTTAGAGTAAGGCTAAAAAAGTTAAATGGTTGTGTCAAACAATTTATTTGATTTAAGTGCACTCTCATTACATTTCAATAGACATGGTGGTTGCAGGGGATAAAAGTGAATGCATTTTAGCAACTGCTGATTTGGAGATGCAAGGGGGCCACTGAATCCCCAGCATTTTTATGTTACTGGGGCTCTCCTATTCCATTTTCTCAACCCAACTTTCATTTTTATGATAAGTGACATACCTATGCCATCTGTCACTTTGAACATATTATTTTTTTATTATTTTAACATAAGACCCTCCATTGTAATCATGCATGCTGACTGTTTTTTTGAGTAGTGTGGATGGGGGTGAAGATGAAATGTTATCTAATAGACTGACTCTGCAGTTGTTTCTAGTGTTCCTATCTGGCTGCCAATAGAGCAGTTCTTAGGATTAGAAATGACCCGGAGAATTTAGATTAGAGGATAACGGCTAGGGATTAAAAAATCAAGTTTTTGACACTTCTTATAGAAAGGTTTCAGGAGTAGTTTCCAAAAAATGAGAAAACCATTGGTGAATTAGATGGAAGTTATGTCAGTATCCAGGCCTACTCTAATGAGAATTTAATATACCATGTTAATTGATAGAGTATCTATTGGCAGCTAAAAAAAAAGGTGATGATTATATTCATTGGAGACAGGGACCATTACTTTAAATTATTAGGTTGAATAAGTGAGAAATAAAAATGCAAATAATTAAAAGTTATTAACTCATTAAAAGGACAGGTATTATACAACAAAACAAAGCTGCATTTTAATTATCAGGAAAATCTATTCTAACAAGCCTATCTAATAGTTGAGATGGTTGAACTGGGCAAATGGTGCGGTTTTATTGGAATTGGGTGGGGTTTTAAAGGGGAGTTACGTATGCGATTTCCAGACCCGCAATCTACAAACAAATAAAAACATTTGAATCAATGTTTTTAAGATGACTTTATACAACCAAAAAGATAAACCTATATGAAGCCAGTAAATATTTCGTTTTAAAATGTAGTCAAGTTATATATTTCTTATTACCGGTAAACCTGACATAAAAAATAAGACTACAACTTTGCATAGGATACAGTGGACCAGGTATAGAATCTAAAAAACAATTGTAGAGTTCAAGCTGTTCGCCAGTTGGGACTTGCTGTCTTACAAAGAGAGAGGAAATTGTTAGGTTTGAGGACTGGTACCGTAATTATAAAACAATCCATTTAAACAAATTAATAGTTAAATTGGTTTTTGTCTGTTTCTTCTTATCTTTTACATTCTTCTTCCATATTCTTCTTCCTAAGATTGACTGTATCTCTCCCACAGTTTAATAGACAGTGTGCTCAGGTGAAGGCAACGATTACCTGTCTTTTCCTTGCTTTCAGCCGTTTCACAGAGCTAGAGGACTAGAGAGTAGGATCTGCACACATACAAGGACTGGTGGGCTGGGTGGCGTCATGGCGTCACTGCTGTATGTGGCACATAGCATCAAATGAGTTGATCTAATGCATACACCCAGTCTGTAACCACAACTCGTTTATTATCAACGTTCAGGGCTGCAACGCAAAGTTCAGACTGGTGTGTGGTGGATTCTATCATTTCACAGAGATAGTCAATGATGAATACTTGGTCCTTTGTTTAACATTCCCCTTCTGTGCAGTTTGTAATCATCATTAGCTATGCTGACTGGAGAATACTCCCATAATGATATGCTATAGGATGGTCCACTTAAACTTTCTCTGCCAATAGACTGGCAAAATTGGAAGCTGATCACTGATCGCACATTACAAGTGTTTACCTATTTGTAAATAATGCCATTTACTATATTGATGACTGAGAAAAGTGGTAGTTAAAAAAAGTATTTAAAAAAGATGTTGGGGGTCACAGTGTATAGGGCAATTGTTTCTGGGTTACCCAAAGATAAAAATGTCTAGAACACTGGTATACATTGGGGGGTGATTACAAAAAAAAACAACAGTAGAGAAGAATGATTTACTGTCTGCTAATATTTCTGAAGGTACACAAACTATTATGCATATGTTACATTAGTCAAGACAGTTGAACATAAAAATTCCTCCTTTAATATGATTGTTTTTATTGGGTACCAAAGCTTTCCATTATTACCAGACTGGAAGTCAAAAATATGTTAATTTAAATATAGACCTAATCGGCAGTTCTGTCCAGGATGAATTGATTGAAGTGCACCGGTGTATACTAGAGATGACAGAACCTCAATGAAATTATTTCCGATTGAAGTTTTTGCAAATTTCGAAAAATTTTAAAATCGAAAAAGCTGCCAGCGGACACAAAGCAATAGGAGTTTAACAAAAATTCAAACTTCTGCCTTAAAATTAAGTTATAAAAATAGCAATTGAAACTACTGTAAAGGCTCAGGGACCTGAGAAAATGGTCTGGGAACAATATCAATGGGCAAAATCTTTTCCCCGTATCGACATTCATGCGGCTTCCGGTTTTTGGCGTTTTAGGCATAGTATTTTTGATAATTTAGAAATTTCTAGAAATTTCAGATTACCAAAGTTTAAAATTTCTATACATTTTCGAATAGTTCAGCAGTCGTTATAAAAAAAGAAAAACTCCAAGTTCCATGAAATCGCATTGGAACTGGGTTCGAATTTAGGTCCATCCTAGGGGATACATATTTCAATCTAGGTACTTTTGACCACAGATTCTTCAACATAAATGTATTGTAGGAAATGTAGATTTCTTAAAAAAATATTGACACCTCCTAAAGGGGCATTATGCTATGCCCTCCCATTATAAGTACCCAGGATGCGAATCTAAGATCACTTCCTAGGTCATTCACATAGTGAATTTGTCCAAAATCCCCATACCAAAACTTTAAAGACACACTAAGGCTCTGGCCTCAACACAACCCTCAGTCGGGGCCTGATCAGGGAGGATGAAGAGTAGCACTTAAGGTGCTTACTTAAGTGCTGAAACGTATTTAACCCTGGTGACATTTAGGGAAGGATGATTTAATAAGAGTATAATTGTGATTATTACAAAATAATGTAAATCAAGGGAGGTACACTTCGGAACTTGGACCAAGTAAGGTAGTGTATGTATTTGAATATATTAAAATGAATGTACCAATCATGTGTTCAGAATTACAAGAAAAAAACTGCTTAAAAAGGAATTATATATATTATAAACACCCAATTGTATTAATTAACCTAGAGTGAGCTTCCCCCCAGTGGCATTTCTCATAGGCAGTTCTCGGATATGGCGGAGTTAATGGGCTGGATGAAACGGTTTGTGTAGAAAGTATTACAGTAGGTAGTAGTACAACAGATTCAGCTTAACCAGTTTGTTTGTAAAAGGGAAGGGGGTGGCTAGAGGTGACTAATTTTCCTTTAAACTAAAAATATACCATTTTAGTCCTAGCATATATTTTTGTTTTGTTGCGTTCGTAAATTGGCAAGTACTAGTGGTTAGAACAAAAAACAAAACAGTGTTAGTTCCCCTAAGCTGAACTGACCATTATTCCCTCACTCATCTATTTCAATGTTCCTCTGAGGAAACATTAGATGGTTGTGTAGTCAATTGTTCTTTATATGATGGAGGAAAAATGGCCCTACTGGTATGAATCAGACTCGAAGTTAAGTGTCTCGCAAAGCTTTGTGTTTGGCCTTCTTGAATAGCCAATCTACTTGTGGACTGCTCTCTTTGTCAGCACATTACATTTCTGTGACCAGGTTCTCTTCTGTGTCTTACAGTAATGTAAGGTTTTTGTTTAAAGCAGTACAGGAATTAACCTCTTCTGAAACAGGATGGAGGGATCACCAAGGACCTAAATATTACATTGAATCTTTTTGTATTGGGGGAGGTTGTATGTAAGCTTTTTCATAATCAACTATTTGTATGGCATGTAATACACACCAGGCTCATTGGCTCACTACGGTGGCCCTCAGTGGTTAGCACTGATGCTTGCAGCACTGAAGGGTCCCTTAGTTCGATTCCACCCTTGGAACATCTGCAAGGAGTTTGTATTTTTTACCCCGTGTTGTGTGGTTCCTCAACCACAATATAAAGACATACTGATTAGGTAGTATGTGTCAAATAAATGTATACATGTAATTGTAAAGCGCTACAAAGATGTCTTAGCGCTATCTAAATCCCCCAATAATAATAATAATAATAATTACCCTGAGCCGCTGGGCAGTTATTGTGCCAGTACAGGGGTAGGCAAAAGGGACACATACGCACCCCCCCATCCCAGCATTGCGCTACTTTTAGCACCAAGATTTTAACGCCGGATGATAGCCCCCCCTTAAAAATCATGCTATGGGTAAATCCCTTTTGAGATTTACCCACGGGCGCAAACGAGATATTGGAATCGTGGAGGGAGATTAACCGGAATGTAGCGGCTCTGGTAAATCTCCCCCTAGAAGTATAACATTAGAAAAGTCTTGGGAAGAAATTACTTTTCTTCTCTTTAAGTTTGTCAAAATAAATACATATGCTTTCAAAAAAAGGACTATGTTCTCATTTGAGTTACAATAATTCTGTGCCACCCAGCAATCCCTCTGTTCATAAATAGCTGCTTTTTTAAAAAAAATACTCAAAACTAAAGACCAAAGTCTACGTACACCAACTTAAATAATCCAAGGTGCCAGGAGTCATGGGACCGATGTACCATCGTTGGGTTAATCTCATAGACACATACAGGAAAAGACCATGGAGACACACCTAAGGTAATTTTTTTCAACCAAAACTTTGTTTGTAAACCTTCTTTGTAACTCGACATCTAACCTATAGGTTTGCGTCCATCATCTTTCCTGCATGCTTCCCAAAGTGCTGAATTTCTGTTTGCAGGACCACTAATTAACGTTTGTTGTGTCTCATTCCCAAGGTTGATTCAGTTGGCTTGGTGGAGATCTGAGCATCTTTGACAAATAATAGCAATCAGTTATTGTAGGGAAACATTTCAAAGGAAGGAGTGCATTCTGGGATGAAAGAAAGCAATTTCGAGAACCTTAGCGGACCACAGCCAAAGCATAACAGGGCATGATTTTTTTCAAAAAAATGAAGAAATATGCAGAATAACGTATTGTTGCAATAAAGAAAATCATTAAATAATAAAAAAGTTATAAAACATGGCTATGAAAACATGGAGTTACTGTATATTCAAAGTATAATCCGAAACTGTCACAACTGCTGTTTGACGTAATCCATAATCTGCGCAGATCTCCTTTCTCCCAGGTTGAAACCAACATGAGCATATTGCTGCTACTCAAATTACAGAGGGGAGATTAAAATACTATTGTTTTAGAAAACCCTTTGTGTACTTTGCAAGAAAACAATGAAGGTAAAAGGGTAAATAAAACATTTGTGGCTATTTGGCTATTAGCTTATGACATGTGAAATTGGCTCGAGGAATTGGAACCCCAAATTATTTCTTGAAATTTGAGTGATGCTGCATATATTCTCTACCCATATTTTTTATGCCACCAATACTGTGTGTTTGTTGGAATTGTCTAGGTATTTAATATATATGTATGAATGCCCTCAGTACAGACAGTGTTTGGAATTGTTCCCCTGGATTGAGTGTTCATTTGTGTGTAATAAGGTGGGAGGAAGGAAAGGACAGATATGGGCAGCAATGAGTTTATGGTGTGGGTCATATGCATAGCAGATGTCATCCACAAGGAATATGGAGTTTCATTTAACTTCCAATTTGGAACCAAGGATCCCTATGTACCTAGCAGTGTGGGCTGTATTTTCATCCATGTAGCCTCAGCCTCATCTTTTTCTAAATGGATAACAAAATAAAAGTTGCTACATAAATTAAACAGATGTGGAACGAGAATAATTACTGCAGCTTGTTTCTCAGCCCCTGCACAGCCAATTACAACCATTGCTACTCATTGAATGTAACATTAAAAGGCGAATGAAAACCACCCCAACAAAAGTTTGAGTGTTAGAAGGGTACTTGCCTCCGCAATCTCTCAGCATTGAAGATCCACTCAGGGACCTTATTTTATCGCTATGAGCTCACTTTAGGTTTTAGCTTGTTCTATAAGTTAGGGCTGCCATGCTTCTCTGCCGCAGCACGTCTTGATTCACTTGCATTCTCTGCCCGTGTGATGTCAACCCCCACCTAACACTATGAGAAAGATACATTCATTCAAAAATATTTCAATGGCAGAAAATGATGGAGGGTGCAGAGAGCTTTAGTGAGATTCATTATTTGCACATTCCTAGTAGCAGCGTTAATGTTTCTCATAGCTCTCTCGGTCAGCTGCAGCAATATTACCTTCTTAAGCGTTAATTTCTCTATAGTGTTGCATTATCAGACGATTTGGAGTTCGGCAGCGGTGGATCCGCACAAAAGGACATATACTTACCTTTCAGCCCTGTCTCCTGAGTTAATGATTGAAGGAACAGAGGGTGAAGGCATAGCTTCTTAACCCTCCCGGGCTTCAATCAATCACAAAAAAGTCACTTGGGGAGGTATTAAACTATTCCTGTAAAGCCGGGGCCATTCAGCAAATCCAATCATGTCCAGAATCTACTGATTATATACACATTTTATGACCAAGATAATAATTTATTTTTTTTTTTTCCTACTGACATTGGCATAGTTTTTCAGATTGACGAATTCTTTTTCGTTGGTCTTATTGGTTTCCCTTCACTAAATTACTCAATAAGGGTGTGTGGGAGTATAACGATCCTTCGCTATGCAGAGAATTGGAAGTTAGATCATTATGTGTTCTATTAGCCAATCTTGCAAATTCATGAGCTATTCCGCAGGGGAATGATTGCATGTGTATGGTCACCTTAAACTTAACTCAGCTAGGTTCTGTGTGGTTACTGGCTAAATGTTGTATTGGAAAAGGTTCTATCTTATATTGGCTTATTTAATTAAAGGATTACGTAGGCTTAGCCATGAAGCAAGACGTGTTCGGGGGGCTGTCCACCCCCAAAACTATAATTTAACCCACTAACTGGCCTACACTCTGTAGTTGATACAAATCCTTACCTTACATCCCAGCTCCAAATGGTTCTCCTGTACATGTCCCCCCAAGGTACACAAAACTAACCACCAGGAGCACTGCAGGGACGAAAATTTTTCCGCCTCTGAGGCTTCCTTTAGAGTTTTTTGGCTGCTCAGAGCAGCACCTTCCACCCCTCCCTCTCCCTCCCTCTTCCCTTCCATTTTTCCTCTCCCCCCCTAGTTGTAAAATGCCATGGGCAGCCCCAACTGCATTTTATATTCCTTCCGATTCTTACTTACCGTAACTCTTTCCCCTGGCCGTTTCTGAACAATGCGGCAGCCGTGTCTCGTGGATTGGCTGCCTAAAAAAACTCTGCTGCATGCATTTTCTTCTCTAATTACCAGGGAATTAAATCTCCCCTTCCTTTGCAGCCCCAATACCCTGGCTTCCCATTAAACAAACTCATTTATTTACAAAATCCTTCTATACTAAATTTACACATTTTAGATATACCAGTTATTTATTTTGCACTGTCCCAAATCCTTGCTATTTCAGTGTTTGCACTCATAACAGAAGGCCAAAACCCTTTCATTTTGAAAATCAGTGTTTCAAACCATTCTAGAGTGTAGAGGTCATGTTCTGTGTAATTTTCCTTTCCAATCATATCATGTTTAGCCTCTGGATTTAAAGCACAAAAAAAATTCAAATGTCTGTCCAGAATCAGGTCTCCTGCTAAATAAGAATACTGTCACCAAACCCGCTTGAATAGGAAATTGGTATTTGTGCAAATATTTTGGGCCTATAACTTGATTATGGGACAGAACAGATTAGAGCTTGTAATAGCCTTGTAAAGGAAACAGTTTGGGAAGGGGCAGTCAGCGGAAACATGCTGAAAGTCTGGTACAGTGTACAGATGAGCTCCAATCTTAATACCAAATGTCATTAATAACCCTTCTGTTTTGATTTTAAGAAAGATTTATTGCCCAATGCAGATGAACAATAAAATCTGGTGGCAATGGGTGTTTCTTTAGGTTAAATCTATAACTGGGCTAACAGAAAACTTATCCATTCTGCAAAACCAGTGTCAAGACCACCTAAGGAAATTAGTCTTTATGATGGTTTCGGGTAGTAGGTTAGAGTGTTAATGCTAGGAACAATTGGAAAGCCATTCCTGTTATAGAGGAGCATAGATGAAGTGAATAAAGTGCCATTATTCGCACGTTGATTGAAAGGATTCTTGGCGCAAGGTCGCTCCCCACGTTCGATCCCCTCATTGTATTCCAGCCCCCCACCTTTCGGCCACTGATCCCGATACCCGAATCCAGGTAAGGCTGTGGTGACCCACCGGGAGGTCCTGGTATTCACCTAAAACAGAAGTATCCTCTCTCATACATACATTAGACGTTTTGGTTTAAAATAACCATGTGAGTGATATTGACAATTATTTTACACTGAATGTGATAAGTACAACTGACAGCATTTTAAATAAAAGAACTGGTTAAATAAAATACAATTCTATAGCATTGTTGGCATTTTTAAAAATCACAACTAATATATCATAGTTGGGTATTTTTAAGAGAGAATTAATTTTGTTGATGGAAATCATTATTTTGATAGTGTCATAATGAATAAAGTTCCATAATCACTTCTCAACCTTGAATAATTAAAGGGTTTATGTACACTGGGAAATTTGTTTTTTTTTAAATTGCCCATTACTAAAAAACTCGCTAATTTCCCAACTTTCACGTGTAATGGACTGATCCGACAAATATTGTCCATTTTATGTTTGGACATTGCAGAGATTTTCTAAGGCGATCATGAGGGACAGCGAACGTTTACCGGGCAGCCCAGGGATTCATTTAGAAATGCCCCACAATTTCACTCTGCCACGGTTCTTTCCTGTACTTAAAGCATAGAGAGTCGCAATGGAAGAGAATCCCTGCCAATCTGCAGTGCATTACATAGGGAGAAGCTCTGGACGTGTTAGGGGAGATCTTAAGAAAATGAATGACTGTCATCCTTTAAAGATCTTGCATATGGTACCCAGCTTAAACACTTTTTTTTAAATCTGTCCCCTATTTCTTAGATATTCATTTTGAAACACTTACATTTCAGCTTGTCAAGTGCTAGTATCAAAACTCTCTGTTTTTAAGTTTTGCTGTAGTTGATGAAATGGTGAAATTGGTACGTACATATGGTGGGAAATTCCCCCTCCCAAGGTCTCCCATAGAGATTACTGAGCATGCTTGCCCTAGATAGACTGGCTGGGGGACTGGTTTGAGCAAAACAAATACTGATTGAAGTCATAGCAACACAAAACACATCAGATAATGCTGCTTACATGTATATATTATAGATGAAATAAGGTCAGTATAAGTATTTTTTCAGTGTACCAATTCTTTAAGACTTTATTATATAAATCACATGTAATATGTGCGACTAGTTCAATATAAAGAAAACAACAGTAGCTGTAACACTCTAATTGTACAGACATGCACAATTCTGATGATGCAAATATAATAGTCTCTGTTTAACATAATATGGGCCATATTAAAAAACTGTACCGGTATCAAAAGTAGTGTGCACTACTGCGGGTTATTGTTATGTAAGGTCATGAACGTACATTTACATTTGATAAAATACCACAATAGTATTCTATGGGCGATCATTAATCTATGATCATGGTTGTGAGTTCAATGAAAGCTATCTTATATTTATGATTGCTATGTTACCATTTACCATTAGGGTAGAGCATGAGATAGATAGAGAGTAGAGAGAGGAGATTGGATATTAATGATGCGATTACGCTCATCAAAGGTGTGGAATTGCTAAAAAAAATTAGTGCCGTACCTTTTATAAATAGGCCTATTAGTTACAATGCCATTACCACTTTCTTACCTCAACCACACATTGGAAAATATGAAATCTATTCATTATTATTATTTATTATAGATTTATGAGAGCAACATTTCCGTGTTCGCTTTCAATTACATACAATAACAAAACATCAATTACAAAGTAATACATTACACAGGGTAAACATATTATACAAGTCCCATTACATATTACATTACGCAGGTAAATACATAATATATGTACAAAGATGATGAGTTACTTACAGGAAATACAGCGATACAAGAGGACCTGCCCAAAGATCTTAGAGTCAGAGGAAATGGATGAAACATAAGGGATGGTTAATCGGTAGGCTGAAAATAGATTGGCGTGAGTTTGAGAGGAGGTTAGGATCAGTTGGTCAGAATGAGAGGGGTAATGTCTAGGCCAGGTTAGTATGCTGCCTGACGAGAAGATGGGTTTTAAGGTTACATTTGAAAGGTAGTAAGGAAATGGTGAATGACGGACCGGCGAAGGAAGGAGTTCCAGGGCAGCCACAGGCAAAGTCCTGAATGTGGGGGACATGGGAGAGGTAGCAATGGTAGGATGGACGAGGATATCATTGCAGAGCGGAGTTGCGTCTGGGAGTTATCTGTAGATCAGCTCTGAGCATGTATGGAGTGACGTATTGGATCGTGCTTTTCGGTAGGATTTGCAGCCTGAATTGGATCCTTGCATGGTGGGCAGCAGTGGAGGAAACTACGGAGAGGGAGAGGCGTTTATAGAAGGGAGCAGAGAAGTGAATGAGCCAGGCAGCCACAGTTTGGATGGGATTGACACAGTCCCCCCGACCCGCCAGCCACCCGGTGGTTGTCTTTTGGATTTAAACCACAAATAGGGTAATTTAGCCGTAGCCTACCCGGGATTGATTAATATCTAATAATCTAATCATAAGTTAAGGTCAGACAAGTAAGTCAATGATCCCAATGATGGAAACTGTTAGAGTGCTATCAGTTGCCCAAAAAATACATGGGTTTGAGAGTATGATCCTCCTCTGTGTCCCAAGTACCCTGCTTTATTTATTTATAGAAGATTATTATATATTATTTGTAATAACCACCTGTCAAATATGTTGTGTGGATGTCTAGAGAAAGAGTCTGACACAGTTACTGCACTTGACCCAAATTTTCATATTTAATTATCTGAACACCCCCTCCCCGAACCCCAATAAGCTGAAAATACCAATGCGAGTAAGGCATAAGTGTGTGAAGTCAGCACTCTATTCCCGCTGTAACAAGTTCCGGCAGAAGTTTAAATGCTTGATCAGAGAGACACATACTACTCAGTGACCAAAACTCTGTGATACTGAAATGCTTTTTTCCCCGCAACAAAATCATGTGGTGAGACCAATTTACAACACTTTTATTTCACAGGTTGCTATTCATTTAAGATTCGTGTTGTTCTGAGGGTTTGGTTTTCCTTAATGTATTTAAATAGCATTCAAAAAAACGGGAACAATATATAGCAGATAGTGAAGTCACATTACATGGGTATCACCTGGACTGGACTTTCATTCTGCTATTCTGAAACATTAGTTAATTGGCCAGTTTTAAAACACCATATTAGCATGAATGATTTGGTAAAAAGAGAAATATAACAAGACAAACCCTCACAGGGAAGAAGCTGGTAAAAGTAAAGATTTAATTCCCAGACTAAATGTAAAAGCGTGTCAATGAGACTGAATGGATAAGTGTCTAAATGAGAGTAGAAAAAACTAGAGGTTTCTATGGTTCCCAGGCCACATCTGTCACTATGTGTTATTATAGACACAATCAGATCGCGATCAACATATTAATAAGCAGCTGTCTTAGGAACATACAAGACTTTAAAAGTTTGGGAACATTGCTGCTTCAAAGTTATTATCATATATAGAAATAACAATGGGACATGTTTTGTGGTGTGATGCTAAACATGTGGTACACCTGTTAGCATGTTTACTTGTATTCGGTTTAAGCTTCTATTTACTATTCAGGTCATTAATATGATTAAGATTTTGTTGTAATGTTGTATAACTTATTGTATTACTATTGTATACCTCAATGGGATGAGGATAAAATACATTAAAGGGCATGTAAACTGTGCTAAACCATTTCTAAATATCACACCAGCAAAAAGATAAAGGGACTCTATTGCTCAAATTTTTTTTGGTATTCGTTTTATAAACTGTTTTATTTATAAAACTAATTAAATAGAGGTGGCCCCAGTACAGAGCATTGATAACCACACAATAGTACTTATCGAAGAGCTTCAGTGCTCTGAAGCTCTCTGTATTTGATCTAACAACCATCTTACAATATTTTTAATTCTGACAAAGTTCAGAATATGATCCCCCGTAAAAATGTTTTCAGTATCTTTCCCATCACTGATATTTTTTTTTTAATTCGTTTTTATTTCAACAAAGGTTTCCATACAGTGTGTCTGTTACATTAATCTCCATTTTGCAGTAATATTCATAATCAGCATAGATTGTTCTGAAACCATTTATAACAATACCTTGTAAACCTTTAACTTTATAACAATAAAACCTTAAACTTTTACCTCATAATTTTGTTGTGTTTCATTATCATATCATCACACTGTTTCTCTCTCTTATCCTCTCTCTCCTTCTACATTGACCATTTATTGTTTTGTTTTTACTCATTGTGGTCGCAAGTGGCCCCGCGCGGTCCGCCAGACCCGAGGGATGTTACCCAGCCCCTAGGCACCCAGACTATTTTGGCTTGTTTATTTGAGTTAATTAGTAGTTGAGCCCAAGTTATACCACAGACTCCATATTTTTTGGTATTTTTGTGGACACTTCCTATGTTTATATTAAATTTGTTGATATGGTAGATCTTTATTAACTAGGTGGATCCATTCTTGAGTTGTCGGTAAGTCGGGTGCTAGCCATTTCAGCACTATAGCTTTCCTAGCGTAGAACAACAACTCCCTACATAGTTGTAGTTGGTATTTATCCCACAGTTCTGAGTCTACTATCCCTAGTATATATGGCTCTGGCTCAAGGGGTGTTAATAGTTTTAGCTGTGTTTTTAGAAATTCGTTAATTTCTCTCCAGTATGTTTGAATAGATGGACATGTCCATAGCAAATGCCAGCTGTCTGCCTCAGGTCCCCCACATCTCGGGCAGTCCGAATTCTGCCGTCTTTTCGCTCGGTGTAGTCTTATCGGGGTTAGGTACGCTTGGTTTAGGATGTAGAACTGGATAAGTTTATTTTGTGCCGCTGGAGATGCTAGATTATGGCAATTCGTAACCTCTCCTGCTGTTTCAGCGTCTGGTATCTGTATTTTCCCTCTCCATTTATCTATGAGAGTCTTTATTTCTTTAGTTGTGTGGTTGTGTAGGAGTACCTGATATATTTTAGATACCAGACCTTTTTTTGATGTCTTTTTCAGCAGATTTAAGATAGGGTGAGGCTGGATGTTTGGTATACCTTCCGGGAACTCTGATTTGATACAGTGTCTCAGTTGGAGATACCAAAAATGGAGCTTTTTGTCCAGTTTGAGCTTTTCCGAGAGATCCTCAAAGGATATTATGTGTCCCTTCTCAATGATCTGCCCGAACTGTATGAGCCCTTGTCTCTCCCAGTATTCTCCGGATTGAAAGGTGCATAAATTGGGATATCTATAGTTTCTCCAGATTGGTAAATCTTCCGGTATATCTTTGAAATTAAGTATTTTGTTGGTTATTGCCCATATTTTGGCGTCCTGGGCGTGTAGTGTGGTATTCGGTCCTATGGAGTGCTTATTTGATTCATTTATGTATGCTATGTACGGTCCTTTAAGATATTTAGCCAGCATCCAGTCCGATTGTGTGGGTTCGTCCCCATTAGGCATCCAGCACCCGAGATATTTCAATTGACCCGCTAGGTAGTACAGACGGAAGTTCGGGAGTGCCAGTCCACCATCTGTCTTGGGCACTTGCAATTGTTTGAGGCGCACTCTTGCTCTGCCATTTCCCCATAAAAAGGTTGTAATTAAACTGTTTATATTAATGAAGAACTTTTCGGGTATGTAAGCCAGAGTGTGTTGTATTATATATAGAATCTTGGGAAGGAGGAATATTTTTACTAGATTTATACGACCTATGAGATTTATCGGCAATGTTTTCCACCTTGTGGTTTTTTCAGCTACGAATTTAATTAATGGTAGTAAATTATATTTAAAGAATTCTGTTCTGGACTTTGTGATTGTGACACCGAGGTACTTAAAACTGTTCACTATTGGTACGTGTGTTGGTAGATCTCCTTGTTGTACTGCGTTTTTGTCCAGTGGGAGTATATATGAGGCTACTTGTACAATGTTACAATTTTGTAGAGAGCTGGTTTTATTTGTGACTACTGTATTTTGCCTCAGACTTTAATTACTTTTTATCGGGCACTATTTATAGGGTTATGAGAGGGTCAGTAAAGAGGTGGGCGTGGGGGGGGAGGGGGCGGTGGGAGGGGGTGATGTATCGGTGCGTGACTGCCTAGAGAGAGAGAGAGATGAGAGATAGAGATAGAGAGTAGGGAGAGAGAGAGAGAGAGATATATATGATATTATAATGAGATAAGAATAATAGTGTGCAAGGTGCACAACTAGGCCTTCATGTTGAATGAAGGCCGGGTGGCACCTTAAACGAGAGGGGGGAGGAGAGAGAGAGCGAGAGAGAGAGGAGATGAGAGAGAAGAGAGAGAGAGAGTAGAGAGGAGAGTATATATATACTATAATATTATTAGTAGATATAGATAGTATATTATATATATATATATATATATATACACACACACACACACACGTGTACACTCACCTGTATACATTGTTCCATTAATTTCAATAGACATGTTGATGCTGCTAGTGCCTAGGTTCAGCGTTCCCTCTTGCCTATCCTGTGCTACTAGGAAAAAGATTGAAAAGATATATTAGAAAATTGATGCACTAAAATAAATAAGAACCCACAAGAAAGCATGCGGAAAATCAATGTGCTATATGAAAAAAAATGTGCCTATTGGAAAAATATTCCTCCTTTTAATATGTACCTTTGCCATTGATTTTCAGTTTCATAGGTATCTGTCTTGCCATGTTAAGCAGATTGTGCTGGAGAGCTTGTTGCATGAGTCTATGTTGTTCCTCCCCAGGTGTCCGGGAAGCCCGTTTTTCTGGTGGTTCCCCAGACTCCAGCCGATCCTTTAGCTGTTCAAGGGATGCTGTTCGTAGACTTGCAGAAGACTGCTGAGCACCCAATGGCCCTGACAGAGACATACGACCCGACAACATGCCTACAGAATGGTCACCTGAAAGAAAGAAGCACAAAGAACCACTAAGCATCCAGCAATTATTCAATAGCTGCCTTGATTGCATCACAGCCACATAAACATCGACATTTACACTAAAATGCACTTTTAGTGGGAAAACAAGAGTCTTGATGTCATTTTAGGAAGTCGGTTGCTGCGGCCTAGTCTTTTTTATTGTTGCTATTTAAACAAATGCATTTTCCTTTTCAGCTTCATGTCTGTGCACATTAGTAGTAATACAGTGTGGATCTTAAGTATTTCTGCTTTGAATGTTAGTACCAGAATAAAGTGAGATTCAATAAAAGTTCATATTGTTAAAAATGGTGCTAATTTTGCCCCAACCAATGAGATATTTAACATTTGAAAGCTAACATCTTATTGGTTGAGGTAAAATTAGTATCATTTTTAACAATAAGAATTTTTATTGAATAACCCTGATAGACTTCATTGGCATTACTGGTTTGTTCAAATGGAATCAGATTGAAGGAATAAAATTCATTATGAACAACAAGTGTTGGTGAAAAATTAAAAATGTGAGTTAAACAAAAACAGAGGCAATTTAAACAAACCCCTTTGTCTTCCTTACTAACCCATAAACACTCAACTGTTTTATTACTGCAAGGAGGTGTAGCAAAAAGAGAAACAAACAAACAAAAAAATAAAAACACTTCTGCCCATCTGTTGTAATGTTGTAGGAAATTGCTGTTAACCTTGGCATCGCGCCTTAGCCAATCACAGGAGCGGATGCCGGTCAAGACCCTCCTGCTTGTCCTCCTTGCGCGGAAGTTAAGCAGAAGGCAGCAGAGGAACAAAGGCTGGTTAGTACATTTGGGGAGATCTTTGAGTGCTGTAAACTTTGTGAGGTCGAAGTTTTCAGCAATTTCCTACAACATATAAAAAAGTAGTTTGGGGTGTGGACATACCCTTTAAACATGGTTCAAAAAATTTCAAATCTCGCCACAACCACTAGCTGCTAAGTATTCAGTTATAAGATCATATATGATTTGCTATAATTTAAATTGCAATTAATCTTTCTTAAACTGTGGTCCAAAAATGACTTTAGGAATTGCTCTCCTGGGAATTTTTGCAATTTATTTGAATTGTTTATTTTGCATTGTTTTGAAGATATCTACATTTTTGTGTAATATGACAGCAGCATCACCAGGTCCCCTGCATTTCCTGCTCTGAAACCATGTCAGTGGATGACAGTCAATCTGCCCTGTGTCTCCTCCTCCCCTAGCAAGCCCCCCTGGTCCCTCCCATTCATGGATTCCATTTGCAGGCCCCCCATGGCCAGTTCCCTTACAGCCCCATGAGGCCCCGCCCACCCGCAGGTGCCGTGGCCCCAGTGAAAGCTCTGCCTGAAAAGTCTGTTTTCACAGTGGGACAGTAGGGCTGTACATTCCCTTAACTTCTCTGTGGGAATCTTCAGACAGCAGGGAGGGTGAGGGACTTCCTGTCTCCTGTCCTGTCACTGAAGTCTGAGGCTGTGTTCACCGGCGGCAAGGTGGAGGAATAGCCTTAGGAATGTTGCATGTCAGCCTCCCACCCATTAACTTTCTGGTCAGTAATTTATTTATATCTTGGGCTGTGGAGCACGTAGAGAGGTCGTTAATGGTTCGTTTTAAAAGGTGAGAAACTGGCCTTTTATTTAAACTTAAATGGCATGCAGAGACAGTGGAGATAATAGGTTCCACAAAGAAGTGTGAAAAACATTGGCAGCACTGGCTAGCACTGATGCCTTGCAGTGCTGAGGTCCCAAGTTTGAAAAAAGTTTGTATGTTCTCCCTGTGCTTGGGTGGGTTTCCTCCAGGCAATCTGGTTTCCCCGACAATCATAAAGATATACTGATAAGTTGTATGTGTCAAATAAATGTGCTTAGATTGTAAGAACTTCAGGTCAGGGCCAGATGTGAATGTATACATGTAAATGTAAAGCGCTATGGAAGATGTTGGCGCTATATATATAATATAATCCATAATAATAATCATCATACCTTTTTTAATAGCAGAAACTGGTGACATGCGAGTGCTAGGGTGCATTCCCAGCAAAGGTACAGATATTTTAGCAGCTCCTAAAACTCCAGATGAGCCCTGTGGTGTTGGAGAGTAGCTAAAAGAAGATCCATAACTTGGCCGTCTGCCTTCTCGTCTGTTACCATCAATGGCTGCCTGCAACTCAGCTGGGGAACTGAGACATTTCTTCTCACACTCATACAGGTAAAGGTATTTCATGTATCTGGAAAATAACAGGAAAAGTCAAATCTGCACCGCTACTGCAAGGAGTGCAAACTATATTATCAAAAAACAAAGCTGGTTTGAGCAACAACTGTTGTTTTCATCACCATTCTTTTATTTGTTATTTTGGGTGATCTGTCTTCAAGTGGTTGGAATCCTCGTACACACATACAATGGTGTCGACTAGGCATATAGCGGGGCTTTTGTGATACCCACGCAGCTGTCACAAGCAAGGAGTTAAAGTCACACTAATCAATATTACATTGAGTGTTATTCACACATGTTCTTCTCATTTAGATAAACCCAACACTAATGTAAGGGCACTTTTTCTTGATTTTAGCTCTGCATTCAATACTGTCGATGTTTCAGTGTTATGTAATAAATTGGAGGAGATGGGTTTTGAGTCTTATTTATGTAGATGGATCCGGAATTTTTTGTTATGCAGGAAACAGTGGGTCAGTTTTAATAGTAATACATCAACTGTGCACACTACATATACTGGCATCCTTCAGGGGTGTGTACATTTTTATTCTCTATATTTACCTCTGACTGTATTGCTAGGTCAAGTAGGAATTATATTGTGAAGGTTACAAATGATACCAACTTATTGGGGTTAATTGAGAATAATGATGAGACGGAGTATAGGGCAGAGATTACATTCCTAATATCTTGGTGCAATCAAAATAATTTGCACATTAATGTCACAAAAAAAGATATGATTTTTGACTTTCGTCAAATGCTTAGAAAAGCATATTATTAGCCCCTAGTTATTGATAGCACGGAGGTGGAGAGGGTTGATAGGATTCCATTTCTGGGCACGTATATTAGCTCTGACCTATCATGGGGTGGACATTTCGAGGTGTGTGTTAAGAAGGTCAAGCAGAGACTTTTATTCCTCAGGAAACTGAAAAAGGGGCACTTGACTCAGGGACATTTAATTAACTTTTATAGATGCACAATTGAAAGCACTTTAATGTATAATATCTTAGCATGGTATGGAAACTGCACTAAAGCAGAGTTACAGTCCCTTCAACGGATTGTTAAACATGCACAGTGCATTGTTGGTAAGGTACTAGCTTCAGTGGATGCTATTTTTTCCAAACATAGATTAAATAGACTATTATAAATAAATTATTATAGATCCTTTTCATCCTAATTATGAACTTTTTGCCTTGTTACCTTCCAGTAGGCAGTTTTCGGAATTTTTATTGTAAAATGTGTATATTTAGGAATAGTTTTTGTCCATCAGCGGCCATTTTTAAAAATTCTTGATTATATAGCATGTTATACTTGTTACTGTTATGTAATATTTTTATGTATGGTATCTTACTATGATTCTCTAGCACAAGAAAAATGACTAGTCAGTGTCAGGTACCTGAGGAAGGGACAGTGCCTCCCGAAACATCTTGTATGTTGTTTCAATAAACACATTTGGATTCACCTGACTAGTGTGCTCCCCCATCATTTTTCTTGTGCTAGAAAACTATTTGGCCCTTGGAGTGGAGGGCTAGGGGGATAGCACCTATTTATTTGTCTGGCATACAGTCAACATCTGTGTGCTGGAGTGTATTCTGAACATTGCTATCTTACTACGATACATGTTATCATTTATCTTGCAACTTGTAATATTTATTTATATTGTTACTCTTGCTTCTGCCGGCTGTATTCTAAGGTTCAATATGTATCTTGTTGCGGTTAATCTTTTTTTCACTGACTCTATACACATTGGAGTACTGTGACAATAAATTGAATCGATAAGCGCAAATTAAAGGATAAGTGCACTGCAAGTCATTTTTGAAAATTCTTAATTATATAGCATGTTATACTTGTTACGTAATATTTTTATGTATTGTACTTTACTATGATACATATGTTATCATTTATCTTGCAACTTGTAATATTTATTTCTATTGTTTCTTTTGTTTCTGCCAGATGTATTCTAAAGTTCAATATGTATCTTGTTGCGGTTTATCTTTTTTTCACTGACTCTATACACATTGGAGTACTGTGACAATAAATTGAATCTTGAATTGATAAGCGCAAATTAAAGGATAAGTGCACTGTAAAAGCAAGTTAATTAAAAATCTTTCCCCCCCCCCCCCCCCCCTTTTTTTTTTTACCTCTAGGGCCCTCCTGAGCCTACCTTTGCTGTTGTAAAGTTGCTAACATCTTGGATGCGCAGTGTAGAATGTTTAGCTCCTCCCCTCTGAGACTTGAGGGAGACTTGAGGGGGAGGGAGGGGGAAAGATTTTTTAAAGCTGGCTGCTTCCAATTTAACTTAACTTGCTTTTACAGTGCACTTATCCTTTAAACCAAGTTCGGAGCACTGTGGCTCTCCTTGCATCTCCCCATTTATGTTTTCTTTGGTCCCGTGTGCAAATGCAGCCATGGATCACTTAGAGGGTTCATTTGCATGCATATTTGGTTCCAGGTTTCATTGCTGTCAGAAGAATAACAACTTACAACTATTTATCTCAATGTCATGGAGCAAATGATAAAATTTGAGGTGGAGGCAATTTCTGTTTGAGCCTCAAACAGAAATGCCTGTGAGTTCGGAACTCACAAGCATTACTGTTTGAGGCTCAAGCAGGAGAAAGCAGAGGAAATCTCAGAGGGGTGGAGCTTAACATTTAGCAAACCAGTAACAAGATGTCAGCAACACAAAGCTGGGCTCTGGAGGGGCATAGATAAAAAAAAATGGCTACTGTATTTTTAAAGCTACAGCTTCCAAATGATCATAACTTAATTTTACAGTGCACTTATCTTTTAAACAGAGGCCAAGAAAGTTCAATACTCACTGTGTGCGTAACGTAAAGGCTGCACTAGTGATAGAGGTTGGAAGGTTCAAGCCCTTGGTAATCTCTCTCCAAATCTTTTTGTTGATCACCTCCACAAGACCACCCTTCTCTGTCACCAGTTTATACAGCATGTAGAGGTCCAACAATTGCTTTGCCATGATAGGGATGCGACTGATTGGTGTGCCTACCATAAAATGGAGAAAAAAAAAACCATGAAAACTTAAAGACAAAGAAATATTAAAGAAATGTGAAGCCACGGCAACGTTTATGGAAGTAGAAACTGATTACGAGAGAAAAGAAAGTTAAGATATATATATATATATATATATATATATATATATATATATAGATAGATATATATAGATATAGATGTTAAGGAACCAGTTTCACAACTTGCTGTGTTATTTTTTTTCTTTTACTTCCCGCTGTTAGGCTAAGGTAAAGTAGTACAAATGTTTTTTTAAATCGTTTTTTATTAAAAAAAACAAAAACATTGTACAATGTATCAATGAACTTTTGTAGTTTTCAATAAAGTATTTATAGTAATTTTTTATGTCTCATTACTTGTGAAAGTAGTGCAAATGTTTAATGTAAAGGTCTATGTAACACTTTGAAGCAGTAGCAAATCTAATTAAGTAATAAAACAAGTTAATTAAAAAAAATATATACATTTCTCATATACACACAGGGACTGTCTGGCAAAATCAGGGACTATCTGGCAACCAAGAATATATTTTCTATGGTTAGTGTGCAAGATTATTGTCATATACAGACTATATGGAATGAGTCCTGCACAACCTTCAATCTTCAACATGCTGGGTGCCAGCTCACGCCAATTTAAATCACCATATGCAATATTCCACTGCTCTCCAGTCTTGCCAAATATTGACATTTTAAAATGCGGAAAATATCACCACGTTTAAGTGTTATTTACACTGTCACCAGGACATATAGGTTGTTGACCAAATAAATGTGGCAATATTTGGCAAGACTGGAATGCGGTGGTATATTACATACAAGATTGTCAGCCACAGCACCACAACAAACTTCAGCCAACCCAATGTGTGTGGCAGCTCCTGTTGGCAGTGTGGTGATCCAGCAGTTCAGGACGGACCACAAACAGCGACAGGAACATACAGGCTAATTTTGGCCTATTCATTTCAACCAACCAATATTGATTTTGCTATAGGCAGAAATATTGTTGTGCAACACTAACAAATTGGGTAGCCTTCCAAATTGTCAAATTTTGTTTAAAAGTTGGTATATAAAAAAAAAAAAACATGCTTTATGTGGACAAATCACTATTGATCAGACCAAAATGTTGTCTCAGCCCTAAAAGTACAGAGACATTAATCAAATGTCTGCATAATCATGGTAAGCGTGGTCAGAACTTGCATGCGAACAAAGTCCTCCACTGAGGAAAATGCATCAAAACCTTTTTAAAACAGACACTTGACACGCCCTGGTTATAAAATAGCCTTAACAATACCAGGTATTGTATTTAAAAAGTCGAGCTCCACAATTCCACATAGGTGGTTTTATGAGGTTATAATTAAATATTATTTATTAAGTTAAAATTAATCAAGAGAAACAGAAGGGAAAGTTTGGCTCAATAATCTCACCTTTTATTCACAATTATGGACATAATAAAAATGAAACTCATAACCAATAAACCCCCCACTAACACTAAATCTTATAATTCTACCCCATATTAGCATAATATTCTAATACTTATCAGTCCGGTGTACAGTTAACAGTCTGTGCAAGGAACTAGTAGCAAGGTATCCAGAGTTACTAGCTGAGGTATTGATGTGGTTTAATGCTGGTAGAGAGGGGGGGCAAGCTCCCAAATGCATTTTGTCCCTAAATTTGGGCTCTCAATGGCACTTTTTTTAGCCAATTTTTTCCTTCTTTTCTCTTGATCAAGTATGAATTTTGGGAAGAGGCAAGCGATTACTTTGGGGGGTATTTTTAATGCGTATTTTTTAACTTTTAAAACATGGAATTTTACATCTGCTGCCTGTAATTTTAACATACAAAACCTCTTCATAAGGTTGTAGAATATGAAAATTTGGCCCTATTTAATGGATTGTGATACAAATTTGTAGCTCTCTATATAACCCCCCCCCTTGTCCACTGATCAAAGTGCCATAAAATACTACACACTTCAGTCCATAAAATACCCTCCCCCGTAATCTCATCTTTACTAAAGGAATTAGCAAATGTCAAGACTGTGATTAATGATCAGCACAGGACACTCCCCGTGATTAGTGGCTCTGAGGTCTATAGTTCGGGAGTGTACTTTACATGCTTCTGCAAGATAATAGGGGTGATAAAATCTGCATGTTGCAGTGTCCAGGCAATTAATTTCTGAAATATATATGCCCACACCCATATTTGTCATTTGACATTAAAGCCCCTTACACAAGCATATTTGCAGCGACGCACGGCGAACATCTGTTTCGGCCAAAAATTTTACATGTATATGCCTTCGCTCAGGGGGCATTCATTGATCCACCATGGCAGATCATCAAACGACCCCCCCAACAAATGCATACACACATGCGATTATTGTCTGAAATGTCCGTTCATCACGGGTGTGCGCCGTGGGTCGTTGTAAACATCATACGCGTATACAAGCCTTTAGACAGGATTTGCTTTGTGAGAAATATCAATGCACACTTGATTGCAATTGGGAAACTGTAAAAATTGCAGTATATTAAAAAGGTGCACGAAGAAGGCAAGAAGGGTGAACAAAATGGCAGTCATACTCTGAATTAAGAGCCATGTGTGCTATGACAAATGATCCTATTTAGCATATTGCTAAACATGAGGGGAAAAAAATCACATGAAAAAAGAAAACTGCACAGTTAATAGATCTGTAGTACTTAAAGCAAAGACACTGCAGATGTTGGTGTTAAGGAAGTGGACAAATGGGCACAATATATACCAATATTTCTGCCTGCACAACTTGGGTTTCGTGCCAGAGTTTGCTTTTCTCCCTGCTCATTGCTCTGGTAAAATAGGTCATGAAATTTCACACTACTATTAGTAGAATTTAATTGGAGGAATTGTGACTTTGATACTAATGCAAGCCATATTCTAGACATTAGAAAGATTCAAATTTTCTTGTGAGGTAATAATTTGATCTCAAAAATTGGGAAATATGCACTAGCACATATTTTATGACACAGTATGGGGCCCTATGAACAAAAACGACATATGTTCATCTAGTCCAATCTACTCAGCAATAACATTTCCTGCCTAAAGCCTCGTACACACGTCCGATCGACCCCCGAGCCAAAGTACATGTGCGTCGAACGAGCATTTTGGACGATAATCGCATGTGTATGTGTTTAGTTGGGAGTCGTTTATCAATTCACCATGGCGGATCAATGAATGATGCCCTGCCAAAAGCATACACACGAGTGATTATCATCTGAAAAAGCCGTTTGCGGTGCATCTGCCCTGCGCACAAGGTAAATTTGTTGTCTGAAGTATCGGACGTGTGTACGAGGATTAAGGGTGAGGCCACACTGCAACGCACAGGAATCGTGCACCAAATCGCGAGCATTATCGCACGCATGATTCTTGAGCGTTTTGCGCATGCGTTTTTGCTTTTTTGCGTTATGGAAACGCATGCGTTAACGCACCAAAAATGGTGAACACATGCGTTACCAATAGAATACAACAGGGAAGGGTAGGATCCTGCACACCTAAACATCAAAGACGATAAATCATTGTTCCATGCTGGGTGCTCTAAGCTCTGTAGCTAGCAGATAAATACATAGAGAGTAAGACACGCTAGGCACACCAGTCTTAATCGTGGAAAAATAATTCCTATTTAATGGTAACGTTTCGGAACCAGTGTGGCTCCTTCCTCAGACCAAACAAATTTACCAAAACGCGAACGGACACGCAATCGAATGCGCATCGGAAATCACAGGAATTTTCGCGTTCCCACGATTTCCATTTTAACGAAAAACGCGGGCGCAAACGCAAAAAACGCGCTAGTGTGGCCTAGCCCTAACAGTTGATTCACTAGAAGGCATATAAAAAAAAAAAAAACTGTATGAAGGGGAAAAAAACCCTTCCCGACTACAAATGGCAATCGGAACTATTCCTGAACCAACTCCTACTTTATGTATCAATACCAGTAACATGCAACATTCTTTGTTTGTAGAAACTAATGCAACTTATTGTGCATAATTGTAACTTAGCCAATCTGTATTCATATTCAACCTCTCCCATTACCCATATTAATTTAGTTGCCCTTCATTGAACCTTTTCCCTTTCCAAGATGTCCTTTTTGTACACAGGATTCCAAAATTGTAAAAGTTTAAAACCTTAGTGGGTATAAATGCACAGCGAGTACATCAGGTTTGTTGTAGAAATGGTTATATCTACAATAAACAAAAGTTTAACCCCTTCCTAGAAGGTTTTCCCTACTAATTTTGTGTTTGTCAGCAGTGAGTGTTAAGCAAATATACATATAAATATCGGACACTCAAAAATTGGAATGTACGATTATGCGACAAACGGGCATTTCACCCGAAAATTGGGGTTACCTTCTGAAAAGGGCACTTGTCAGAAATCATCCACACAAATGTACGTTTAACAAAACCTTAGGCTTGGTACACAAGGGCGGATTTTTCATCCCGACTAACCGTTTGCAACTAGCGAGCGGTCGGCCAGGACGAATCACTGTTGGTTGCTTTAAACGTGGTCATGGAAAACAGTTCGCCACAACCGATTGCATGAGTGATTTACAGACATTTCCGATCGGTCGCCACACCTGGAAAAATCATCTATCATTTTTCAGCCCAACCAACCAAAACACGGAAATATCGGTCAGTTAGGCCGAAAAATCTGCTTGTGTGTACCTAGGCTTAGAGAGGCCCAGATCAGCGGCTGTATTTAGACTACCTTTTCCTTTATTTTTATAAAAACGCAATGTTTCACTGGTTCTTTCCATTTTAATTCTATACAAAGTTTAGGAAGGAAATCAGAGCTCAGGACCCAGATATTTATCTCAACAAGAGTTAACGGACTCATTAATCATCCTCTAGAAGACAGACTTCCATCCCCCTAGCCTGAACTCCTCCATTCCTGTATTGGTTTGCCCTCCCTCAATTGTATTTATCACCTCCCCCACAATAAAACAGCTTCCTCAATAAAGGATACTGACATGTCCTTCAGGCTTATCAGATTTCAGGATTTGTGGGTGGAGGGGAGGGCAAAAGTGGAAGCAGCAGAAGGGGACTACTGTAATGGCTATGTGGCAGATGCTTCTGGGAGAGACAATTGTAAAAAGTTAAAAGAAAAAAAATTAAAAGAATGCCAAATATACCGTAATTAAAGGCTACTGAGTTATTTATTTTATTTATGAAAAAAGTGGTTATATCATATTTTAAAAAAAGAAAAAACATTTTTAGATGGCTTACCACATATAAAATTACTGAACAAGCAGCCTGGTCATCGAGTGAGCCAACAGGAATGCATCCTATTTAAAATGGGTCCGTGCAAATACTTGATCAGAGAGAAGTGACTGATGCGTTATTTTGAAAAATCTTTATTGAGCAGATAAATATCAGCTCAAAAAAAAAAAAAAAAAGGTCCATACAGATGCTTGATGTGTGGCTGACCAACAACGCAAAACTGTGAGAGGATCATCATCCATGGATGATTGCACATCTGTAAGGATCTGCAACTTTTAGTACAATTGACTGAAATTATGTGTAGTGTCTAATCGCATCAATCAATAAACAGCTTAAAATTGATCCAGAGTCTAAACAGTTAAAAGGTTAAATAGGTATCACTCAAATGGTAAGATCAAATCAATAATAAAAAAAATATAGCCAGTTTATCTTAATGCAAACCTAATGTATCACATTAAAGGTGCATAGATGAATAAAAAGCAATTAACTCAAATTGTTTTTCTTGAAACAGGACACTTAAAAATGCCTTCTATTAAGGGAGAACTAAAGTAAAAAATTTTTTAATCCTAACGTGAAAGGTTTTCTCCCTACAACACCTTTACATTGTTAAGGCTCGTACACACTCAATTTCCGAGTGAGGAAAGACCCCCGATGGCCCAGTGCTACATGCGGCGAACAGCCGCTTTGGCCAAGAATCACCCATGTGTAAGCGTTCAGGGGACGTTCGTTGATCCATCTGGCAGATCGGCGAACTACCCCGACGGGGGTGTAGCGCATGGCTATCAGGGGTTGTTCCTGGCTCGGAAATTGAGCACGTGTACGAGCCACAAGATTCTTCTCTAGTACTTTGCATTAAGTACATGTAAGGCTGGGTACACACGGGGAAATTATTTGTCCTGACCGAGCACTTGGTCGGGACAAATGACTGTTGGCTGCGGCAACAGTGGCCACGGCAGACAGTACCAACGGGCACGATCGCCTATGCGTTCGTTCCAGACGAACTGGCGACCAAGCTTAAAAAGGCTTCCATGTTTTTGCCAGTACAACCCACAGCCCAAAGAGCCACGCCCCCCTAAACAGTATTCACTGCCTCTATGCGCCAACTATTTTCTATACCGATGTCTCCACACCAGTATATAAGTCCCTGATAAGACTTTGAAAAGTGCTTAATACCCTGCAGATTATTTACCAACCAGTGTGAATTACATACAGCCTTCATGGGGCAATACTAATAATAATCATGTGCTTACCCCTATACTCACCCACATATTGAGCACCTCCCTTACATCTGGAATTTTCCTTCCATCTTTAAGCATGTCTATGTTAAACCCATACTAAAAAAGCCCTTGCTAGTCTCCTCTAGTTTAGCTAACTATCGCCCTATCTCTCTCTTACTGATAGCCTCTAAACTGCTAGAATGATTAGTCTTCACCCGTATCACTAAATACTTTCATGCTCATAACCTATTGGATCCTTTGCAACCTGGATTACGTTCTTCGCATTCCACTGAGACGGCCCTGTGTAAGGTTGTGAATGATCTGCAGGTTGCAAAGGCCAATGGTCACTTTTCTTATCCTCCTTGACCTCTCCTTTCCACAGTTGATCAATCCCCCCTAATGCAGATACTTCACTCCTTGGGCATTTGGAATGAAGTGGCATCCTGTTTTCTATCATCTCTCTCTAAAAGAACTTACTCTGTATCTTATGCTAACAACACCTCTACTCCGGTTCCTCTTTGTGTGGGGGTGCTGTAGGGACCATTATTGTTCTCCCTCTACACTATTTGCTTGGGAGAAATCATTAGCTCTTTTGGCTTCAAGTATCATTTATATACAGATGATACACCAATCTACTTGTCCACACCTACACCAATAAGTGTCTCCCACTTCCTCCTTTCCAACTGATCATTTTCCCACCTAAACCTAGTCCTGTCCCATCTTTCTCTATCTCTGTTGACAATACCCCCATTTTCCCCATCCAACCGGCATGCTGCCTAGGGGTTATTATTGACTCCTGTCTCTCCTTTTCTAACCACATTAACCATGTTGCAAAAACCTACCGCTTTTATCTTCGCATTATAGCCAAAATCCACAGGTTTCTTTCTCTACCGACCATGCTTATGCATGCTCTCATCCTATCTCTCGGTCAAGAAACCTCAATTAGCATCCTACCTATCTGGTAACTAGCACAGTATATGATTGTTTTATTTGTACTGCATACGTCTCACTCCAGCACTTATACCAATTCCATTATATCTGTATATTACCCATCTAACTAGATTGTAAGCTCTACAGGGCAAGGACCTCCTTACCTCTTGTGGCAAAGCTTCTATTTATATAATTTATATAATGAACTATCTATCTATGTATTGTTCCCCTTGTACAGTGCTGCGTCCCTAATTGACGCTTTATAAATAAACTAGGAAATGTGGCTATTAGGACTGGATGGACATATATGTCATTTTTCAACCTCATATACTATAGTATACTAAATGTACCTATGTTATTTGCTTCTACAGTGGTGGTTCAACAGTTTCAAATCCCCAGACAAAAGCTGGGCACACACTTGCATTATTGGAAGCATGTAAAGCATAGGGAGAACACTCCGCACTGCACCGTTCCCCCAGCCGAGGCCAAATTTTGGGATTTCTCAAACGACCACAAAGGCCAACGGCAAATGTTCGTCGGCCTCGCAATTGTTCGAAAATGTGCTTCAAACAATAACAAGAAAGGACCAATTCTGTCTGTATCATCCCTCTCGTTACTGTGTGTACACACCTTTATGTCACTGCCTCACTGAGGTTAAGGAAATAGCAAGGACCAGATGACTCGCTGACATCTCCTTCACTTTTCAGGATTTTGAACAGGCACTGTAGGAGAACCATAAGGAGCAGAGATGTAAGGTAAGGATTCCTAAACTACACAGTGGGGCCAGTATGGATTTAAATGTTAGTTTTAGGGGAGGACATGCCCTTTAATTTTTACTGAAATTATAATATTCTGTTTCTTGCATCCATGCAAGCTTAGAAATAAACTGAAAAGATTGCTTTTCTTTTATTGCATGAAAAGTAAAGGATTATAATATTGTTAGGACAGGGACATTGAATGAGTTTGGGAAAAAAATGTGCAACTTTCTTTGCAGCCTTGACACAGCCTTGGTCTGTTGAGCACTACAGAGCATGTGAATAGTACTGCATACAGTTAGCTGGGTTTACCCAGCTAAGGTGGATAATGGGAGCTGACCCTCAGTACCCACAGGTTATTTTTCAAAGCCAAGGGAGAGGTGAGACACAGCGTGTTGTACGTTTGTCAATTTTTTTACCATTAACAAGAAAGTTTTTTTCCCCACTGAACACCTATACATCGTAAGATACTTTTCAAGTAAGTTGCATTTACGTATATATATGTAAGAAGTAGATTCTTGTTGTTGCCAGTATGTGCACCTATTGGCCACGTCCCCTGACCACACTATTCATAGTCTCTATGTAAATTGATAGATGACTGACCACAAAGCCAACAAACTACTGCCATTGGCTTCACAATGGAGTGGGACAGACAGAAAATTTCAGCGTGACTATCAATACAGCATCAGAAAATGAGTGAAGCTTCACTGTTAAAAACGGGGCAAAAAAGTTTAAACTGTTCTTTTGCTGAATAAAAAAGGGCAACATTTCAGGTGGTGCTCTAAACAGCAAAACTTGGGAAAACAACTTCCAAGTGAAAATAGGAAAGATGGCAGCAATAGTGACAGACAGTGCACATGACCAATAATGTGGTCCCATAGGGTCCCGCACAATCGGTCGTGATCTACTGACAGTCCCGATCTCGCCTGTATTACCCAAACAGGCCCCACACCACCAGATATTTCTGTCTGACCGACTGATGCACAGCACTATCGGTCGGTTGGTTGGAAATATCTGCTGGTGTGTACCCTACCTAAAATTTGCAGCAGTAGTCTAATTCTTACCTTTCTTCTGCATGAACATGAAAAGGTCATCCAAAAATTCCTTGCGTTTAGGGTCACTGTCCAGTTCATACAGCTTAGAAGAGAAAAAAAAATTGGTTATGGTTTGAAAATTGACATTCTCTCATGTTGTCCTCCATAATATAAAGAGGGAGTCACTTCTGGACACAAAAGCAATACTTGCAGGTATTGGTAAATAATGGACATTTGTACATAACCATTTTCCTACTTCCATTATATTTTTACATAGAAAGGTAATAAATATTTCCAAGGAATTACTTCACAGTCTTTGTTACCTTTATGTACATTGCAACAGAGTCAATTGTTAATAATTAAAAAAAAAAAAAAAAAAAAAAAAAAAAAAAAGAAGTAAAAGAACAAAAGTAGTAACTTAAGTATCATACATAACTCCCATTATGTATGATACTGCAATGAGAGATAAGGTGTAAATGCGCTTACAGAGAAAGGGAAGGCCTGTTCACGAAAGATGAGAAAGCTGCACTGTGTAAGCCATTACAGAGCTGCATGTGCTACCTTTTGCTAGTAGGTTCAGGCACTGACGATTCACAGATTATGCAAGTTTAGAAGACCCCCATATTCTGATGCTGCATCATTTCTGTTAAACTATCAGGTCCATAAGATAGAGAGTTTAAAAAAAGGTCACAAGTCACTTTTTTAACTGCTCTTCCTGTTTTTATTATGTTATCTCTGGCTAAAAGCTGGTACCCACAGACATAATTCGACCAGCCGGCCACCACTATAGAAAATAGGAGACCGCAAGGTCAGCTGTGATTTACACCAAATATTAAGGGTATACAGGAATATCGGTTGGTTAGCCCGAAAATTAGCATTAGTGTGAAAATTAGAAAGCATGCGTTCCTAAAACTGCATACAAACACAAAGAAACACGCATAGTGTAAACAAACCCTTGGGCAGAGTATATAAATTAAAAAAAGCTGACATTAGCATTTTTCTGCTGTCCCTATCTAAAGCTGGGTATACACAGTAACAATAAAGCCCCAATACCTTCAGATCCGACAGTATTGAGGCTTTATCGCTACTGTGTGTACCTTTTCGTTTTCCAAATGAGCGAGCGTCGGCCTAGCGCTTGTTCGGGAAAGACCAAAAATTTCCATCGGCCGCGCCAGACTCCCTATAGGGGAGGGAGAACGCTCGGGACTGTGTGTAAGCAGATCTTTGAAAGATGATGCAGATCCTGTCTGTCATCTTTCAATGATCTGTACAGTGTGTACCCAGCTTTACTAATCTATTAATGATCAATTTCATTTTAGTTTACTCTTTGCTTTAGTTTACGCTTTTCTTGTTGACTTATTTTTGCCACTTATACCTTTGCAAAATCCCTTGATGCCTCTCTGTTACGGCCATCTGAATCTTCACACCAAGAAGAGTTTTCCTGCTTAAACAAAAACATTATGAGAACTTGTTTTTTGTAAAGTCAAAGAAAAGTCAAAATAAAAACAAGCTGTTGAAAGATGATGTTAATTTCCCTTTATACATATGGGCTTAACATGTGTAATGGTATTGTAGCTGTTCATTTTATTACATTCTCAATCTATTAATTTAAAAGATCTCTAATTACTACTAAATTAAGTTTGAATTGGATTTTCCTGGAGGTATGCCGTATGGATGATCACTCCTATTAATAAAAACAAAAGTGAGGCATGTGAACCACAGTAAGAGAAGTTAATATGTACCCTAACAAATAACTTTGTTTCCAACTTTTGTGAGTTATCATTTATGAGCAGGCCTCATACACTGACAAAATAGATATTTACAGATATAAACGTAAATGTAAATGGATAGAGAATTAGTTGATAGGTTGCATACAAATAGTGGTTGTCACTATCTTTGTGGACTAAAATTCTATGTGTGTTGTCTTAGGGTTCTGTACTGGGGACACATATTTAAGCTGTAACTAAGAAGTGAGTGAAGTGAGTATTGAAAGCAAGGTGTCTGTGTTTGCAGATGGCACAAAACTTTGTAGAGATTTAAAAAACTTTAAATAATGTGAAGACCTAGATAGTCAAAATGGCATATGAGATTCAGTGTTGATAAATGTAAGGTAAATGTAATTTGGGGTTTAACAACCCTTGTGCTGCCTATACTTTAAATAGCACTGTGTTAGTTAAAAGAAAAAAGGGACATCTTGCAGATGGAAAGAGTTCAAAGAACTAAATTAATGAGGGGGCTTGACTATGAAGAAAGATTTTTTTTAAAAATTAGGGATTTTTACACCGGAGAAGCAGCGCTTGTGCAGGTTTTATGGGTGGCTTTCCTTTGGATCAATTGTTGGGTATGGCTTTGGAGTAGGCTATAAAGATTGGATTAGATGGACATATGTCTGTATTCAATCTGAAATACTATGTAGCCAATTGTAACATTTCCTATCCAGCAGTTACAAGATTGGCCTATTGGAAGATGCACTCCTTGAAGAGCTCATTACAGTTCACCTTTATTTTAACAATGTCATATTTAAAAGGGCCAGTCTCAAAATAACAGTGATAATTAATAAAACTCTACAACCCCCGAATACAGAACTCCTGGAACCTTTATTGCAAAACTCAAAAACCATCTATGCAAAGAAAAAAACCACAGAAACAGTCTATTGAAAAAAGAAATCCAAAGCAAAACCTGTTTACATTGGTGTGCACAAAACTAGTGTCCACAGAACTAATAATAGGTTGAAGCGCCTTCTACTTTTATTACAACACTGGGGGGGGGGGGATACTTATTCCCAACGAATTGACTAAAGCACCATTTCCAGCTGAAGAAATGCAGACCATGCTTCATTTGGGCATGGTGTTCTTTTGGTGTGCTGTGTTATTTGAGAACCAAAAATACCATAGGAAATTATGGCCTTGGTCTTAAGAGTCAGACCATAAATATTTTTGTACATGGTTAGGATAGATTATATATACCATATGCTAATAGCTTGGGGGGTTTTCTTTGAGAGTAAAGGCTATCCTACCCCACAACCCAAACATTTGAATCTGACAGATCGCTGTTAGCAAATACTTGAGTACTTGCCAATAAATCCTTTATCTTGAAGACTGTCTTAGCCATGACCCATGGAATGTTTAATGCTTTCAATACTTTTTTCATCCCTGTCCTGATCTTTTCCAATATATTTTTGAATTAATATAAATGGAAATTTCGCTATACATTCGGACAAGTTTCACCTTAATTTTACTTTGTTCAATAAACAAAACTCTGCAATTTTATAGGGGTGTAGACTATAGACTGTACAGGAAGGTTATGGGATGCATGAGGGTATGTAAGGCACAGGGAAGTGCATAGTGTTTGTTATTGGGAGGCAGGAGGGCTAGGCAAGGCACAAAGAAGCACATAATATTTTGGTATGGTGTTACAGCAGTGGGGTACTGGAGCATGAGACACAGAAACACATTCTATTTGGTATGAGGGTGCCAGTGTGTGTGTGTGTGTGGCACAAAAAGACACATAAGTATGGGATACAGGCACAGAGAAGTGTATGGTGTTAGGCACAGCAGTCTGTGTGTGTTTGTAAAGATGGGTACACATGTGCGTAAAAGATAATTATCTTATCTGTGCCGCTATTCGGTTGGGTGTTCGTGTTCAGCATCACATGCTGTAGAGTAGAGAGATGCAGCAGTGACCAAGATACAGGAAAACACACGCTGTTTGGTACAAGGTATGTGTGAGTGTGGGAGGCATGGGGAAGTACATCTTAATCTCCTAGAGTTGTTCAGACCTTTTCTACATACCACAGTGCACACATTTAGAAATATGTTTATGTATGTACTATTTTGACCTGATTAAATTGTCAGGAGTGGTGTGTGTAAAAAAAAAAGCACTTTATGCACCATCCTAAATGTAAAGCAGCCTTTTAAAAATTAAAATCAATGTTGCTGTATGGTAGTTATTTTCTATTTAATTGTTGTAGGTTTATTTGGTAGGTCAAGCAACCACAGATAGACATGCTCAACGGGCCTGGGTGCTTAGGGGTAAGCACAAAGCCAGTTTTATAAGCAATTCTAAATGTATATATATATATTGGTTTAACATATGCATTCAGGGTAATGTGACAAATATAAATGTTTATCTATTTGAACTAGATTAAGAACAAATATGTTGTACTTGTTGTGTACTTTATTGGCATACCAAGGGATGCTCCTTTGGTTTAAATCTGAACACTGTATAGTCTACGTTAGCCCTTTAAGACAGACATCTACAACATACGTGTTCATGGAGTATTCATGAATTTCCCTAAAAAGTGGCTCAGGAGGTGCAGCAGACAAATATTAAGTTTAGGCAGAGAAATCTTAATTTGAAAACTTTGTGTTTTTATGTTATGCAGTTCTACAAATAACTATATATTCATGATTTTTATTTATAGAAAAATAAAATGCCATATTCTCTCTACTCTGTACTGGATAATGGGTAATTTCTTGCACTGTCTAGTAGCGGGAGAAAGACTTTTATTGTGATCTTTTTAAAACTATCAATGCTTAGAGAGGGAGAGTGGTGTAATGGTTCAATAAAAGACTTCACATTGTATGCTTTTGGTGTGCGACCTTCCATATATTGTTTCTAAATTGAGAACCAAAACTGCTTTGTCCAAAGTAGATTGCGGGAAATACTTATTTTCTGGTCCTTAAGCAGCACAAATGGTAAAAATAACATAAAAAAATGGTAAAAATAACATAAAAAAATATTTCTGGGAAGCAAAGAGCCACACCTGCCTAAGTAATAATTTAAATGATCTATATAAACTGTAAGCTAAGAACAGGGGTTATAGAAGGTGGGTCTATTTCATCCATGTATTTTTTAAAATGTTATTTTACACAGATTAGTGCCCCTTTAAAGTTAAGACCCTCATGAAGGTGCTTCCAAAAATGCTGCAAATAATAATTTATAGTCTGTAAGCACCTAAGTAGCACAGGATGCAACAGAGGGCAAGGCTTCACATGAATGCATAAGTAACACTTGCATTGTTCTGCATTGTGTTTCTGTGTGATTTTGCGTATGCATGGCCCTCTTATTCTTATCTAAATTATTGTAATGTGTACTTACTAATAATGGATCAGAATGTAGTGCATGTTGTGGGGCCAGTCCGAATGTCTTGCACTAACAATGCAAACTGGAAATGCTGTCGGATTGCCATACGTGATCTTAAATGCACAAGTAGGGCCCTAGCACCGAGGGCTTCCTAACCTACAACTATTTGTGCAGGGCCTTAAACCCACAATGATTTTTTTTCTAGGCAAATGGTGGGGATAAGTCTTCATAAATTACCTCCCATTGCCAACACTTAATTATATTGTTTCTAGAGAGTACTAACCTATGTCCCTTCAAAACAATGTTATTCACCTGGTGTGGTATAATAAATAGGCAAAGACTTGTTTGCATTCTGTTCATATGGTCTGTTAATGCCATTTCATTTAGCAACGGTTAGCTAGTTTAAAAAACGGAGTCCATAACTCCTTTTGATAATGTCACAGCCTTTTCTGCAGCCTCATGCTGAGAATGCAGCATTATCATATTTTCTTTTAACACTGTCTGTATATCCTCTGGCATTTATCAAAATAAACTATTGTTTATGATTTGAATTTTGGAATAAAACATCAGATTGTGTTAACTTTATGTAAATTATTAGCTTTTCCCCCTCATACATAAGCGAAGTATATGCTGTTAAATCAACAGTATCAAGTCATGGAAATAAAGAAACGTATTACTTTATTCAGCATCAAGTAAAAAAACCCAAAAAACAGAATTGACATATTTGCTTTGGTGATCATGGATAAAGCAATTAATGCACAACCCCATACATGTAACTGTGTATTTGCAAAAAATAAATACTATAAACCACAAAAAGTACACAAATTTATTATTTGTAATAAAAATTTATTAGAGAATATAATCACAGGTTTAGAATTACTAAATTTGATGCAATACCACCCTCTTTCGTGCTGAATGGGCAAAGGCGATGTTTCAAAACGGATTGAGATGGGGATGCGAATGACTTTCAATTTCCAGTCACGGAGCTTGTAATAACTTTACAACCTTGTGGACAACCTGAATGCTTAATAAAGGATTAGAAGCGTATAAATAGCTTTTATGGCCATTGGACACTTGTTCTATTACTTTGTAGTGTATGAGCAATTGGAAGTATTTAACTCTAGAGTGACTTAAGCTGGCCATACACATGCGATTCCACAGCATGTGTGCTGACAGATCACATTGGTATCAGTCGGCACACATGCTGTGGGAACAGCACACAACGACCCGACCAATCCCCATATGCGGTATGGGGATCGGTCGGATGAGCTGCCATACACTGTGCGATCAGGTCGGCTCCATCTTCTTAAACTAAAGTGGCGACTATGGTCGTTCGTCGGCACTTCAATCGTTTGGGAACATCCCCTACACACAAACGATAATATGTACACCCTGTCATATCCCGACGGGATTTACCTATTATCGTTCATATGTATGGCCACCTTCATTCTCTGCTCATATTTACAAATGCCTTCTCGTAGAACTTTTAAGCCAGTAGATTTTGCCATAAATAATGAACCTTGATTTGACTGCCATAATCACTATTAAAATTTGTTCCATTCATTCCATCCAAAGGTCTACATGCAATAATAAAATATATACGGTAATCATTATACACATTTTCCCTGTTGTAAATGTGTACTCTATTAATAAACACATACATTTTTACCTCTTTTCTGTCACCTTAAGGCTGTGGCCACACATGGAGCTAATGCGATTTGCAAAAAAAAACATGAGCGCATGTGCTCCAAAAACAGATCGCAGCACACACATTGACGTGCGCTGCTCTGCATTTCTCACCCGCAAATGAATTGCAAATCGTGATGCGAAGCTCGGGAGAAATGCACTAGTGTGGCCTAGCCCTACCGGAGAATGAAATAAATAGTCTAATAATAAAGAGCACCGTATTTGCTATATTTTTCATTTTTTACAACAAATAGCTTAAAATCAATTCAATTATTAATGCTTCCTATTTTCCCATTTTCCATGGCCCTTTGCTGGTGGTGATGTAATGCTTGCCATACACTATGCAGATAGATAAGACAATCGTCTGAAGACATCTGTTTAAGGCAGAGTACACACCAGATGAGTTTTTGTCCCGACCGAACGTTGAGTGCTCGGTCGGGACAAATGAGTGTCAGCCGTGGCAGACAGTGTGCGCGACCGATTGTGTGTTCCCACGAGGTTGATTTACAAACAGTCCCGATCGCCTGTTCGTCCGTTATTTCCGGCAACCAACCGATACACGGCAGTATCTGTTGGTCAGCCGGAAATATCTGCTGGTGTATACCCAGCTTAATGTATCGAATGTCTAAAGACTGCATTTTACAAGCAGCAGTTCTTACCATGAGATGTTCCCATCTGGCCCATTCATTTTGTAATTGCAAGCCACTGTGTAGTTTAAAAAAATTCTTACCTTACATCAAAGGGTAGACATGCCCTTTAACAGTTGGATGCAAACATTTGTTTGTAACAAACAACAAACATGTTTAAAGGTTAGATTTAGGCTATTTTCACACAAGCGGTATTGTAGCAGTTTCATTCCAGATCATGATGTTTAGCAGCAGAAAAACACTTCATGTAACAATTTGTCAGGTATTTATTGCTGAATAAATGTCTCGGCAACACTAGTAAACGGCAACACAAGCGACAAAATGCGCTCATGTGAAACTACCCCTAGCATTTTCACTTTGACAGAACCATAATAAAAATACAGTTTATGCAAATGTTACCAACCAGACATACGTACTTTGAAATGATTCACAAGTCATGTCACAATGATAGGTTTAGCAGGAGCTGAAGAAGTTCTTAGTAAATAGAGAGGAATAAATATCTGGGATTACCAACAAACCACCTGGTACAGCCACACTAATAAATCTTCTCATATGGCTTGTGTTCTCCCATCCCCCATGTAGAATGCTGAAGGAAGTTTCTACCAGCAAAAAAAAACAACTTATCTTTTAAGTACTTCCAGCAATGGAACTACATTTCACTGTGTTATTTCAATTACATGTAGACTCAAAACATTTATGAAATGTATGGTTTTTAAATATGTAGAGAAGGAATAGATGCCATTATTAGTATCGCTGCAAGATGTTTATCCTAAACAAGGGTAGGGACAAGATGACCTCTAATTAGGATAGATCATCATCATAATTATTGATTCCATAATTTTAGATGGTCTATGCGTGACATTAAAAAATATCCTGATGATATGTTTGGTGCCTTAATTCAAACAACAAAATTGGATATAAAAATACTGCCTACAATAGAAGAAATTGTTACCATCCCAATAATAGATGGTGATTGGTGTTATGAAAAATATGTTGCTAATATTAGGGAGCAACCAAAAGTCTTCATATTCATGTTAAGAACCTGGAATCACATCTTTGACTTAAACCTGTAATATCACTTCCAGATATATCCAACTAGCCCCCGGACAAAAGATTAAGCTGCCCTAACACAGTAACCAAGAGTAAATGCTGGTACACACGTTACAATTCTTCCTCCTGACTGACCATTTGAGACTTTTGACCGGTCAGCCAGGAGGAAGGACCGCATCCAATAGTTACTGCGACCAATCATGCGGTCCATAGAAGACCACACGATTGGTCATGGTTTTCCGACCCGTCTGATAGTGCTTTCATCCGATTTGGACAAAAGAACAGTCGGAGCCGCCATACAATAATTCTGCCCGACCGACCGAAACACTGACATGTCGGTCGGACCGAATTATTGTATGATGTGTACCCAGCTTAATGGCTACATATAACGGGCATGTTGGCTAGTCCGGATTACTAGCTGTCTAATTACCATTAATCACTTTATAGGATATACTTGTCTGCATGCCGTTATGCAAGTTTTATGCTAGTAACATATGATTACTAAATCTAAACAAGGGCTAGTAGGTGGAATTTAATTAGTGTAATTGCCATTAATCACTTCCCAAAAAAAACTGTAGCCCACACAAGAGTGGTCTGGCCATAACCCAGCATATCCCAGTGTTTATAGTTACAATAATCCGGGAATATTTCCATAAAAAAAATGCAGTGATCTTATAGCTATGTGTACTATCAGCCATAATGTTGAAATACTATTATTTTCTGCCATTGTCCACGACTACCAACACACCTTTCTTTTAACTATATTGATTTTTACAAGAACTAAATCTGATGTTTAATTACATTACCTACTAACTGTACCATTGGTTGTCAACTTTTGACACCAAAAAATGCACATGAAATGTATACAACTTCCCATTAAACAGCAAGGAAAACAAAAAAAAAATCAAATACATTAAAACAAAAGAACAGTCCTTTAGTATATGCATACGCAGATTGATATTTTAGCCCTATCAACCTGTGCAAATTATTTACCAGAAATAGTGTAGTGGGCCCTTACATTCAATTAAAAATCATGCAATAATTTAAACAAAAGCTTAAATTCTTCAAGAGAATTGAAAATGTGGCACAGAGTCAAATGCATTTTTTTGGCCACAGATTACAGAACCAGAAATTATAAATTGTTGTTATTACTAACAAAATATATTCCAGTGGAAAATAAGTAAAGTAGGTTTTACTGCCTTCTGGTTGTACAAGCATCTATAACTAAAGGGCATCTAAACTTACATTTTCACAAAAAGTACAATATATTATATTAAGGGATAGGCCAAACTAGCACATTTCTCGTGCTTGTGATCGTGTTTTGTGATCCATTAGTGCATAAGAATTGCATGCCAGTGCATTAGTGTGGGTTGTTAACATTTAGAGCATGCACTCACCATTTTTTGCAAATGGCATGCGCTCCCAATAATGGAATATTAACGGAATCTCGGTGCAAACGGACGGTAACGTTCAAGTAAGATATCAAGAGTTTAGGCTAGAGCTCCCTTTCCCTTTATGTAAATTAGGCAAGGAGATACTTCTTGGTAATTTCTGTGTTTCCACAATAGCCCTTGAGTAAATACTATACCATCTATGCGACTTTTACAGCATTACATGAGCTGTGTACACAGCCTAACACAGGAAGAGGAAGAGTTGGCAGTTATAATTGTTTTTAACATCCACATAATTATAGATTAAGGGGATGAAATAGTTAACTCAAAGCCCTTCTAGTCTGTATGGTTGCTTCAACAGCTGCAAAGGTGTTTAATTGCAGGAAAGGGCTAACATTTCAGTAAGCAAAGTGTTTAACAATCCAAGATTAAGACAAATTTAAAATTATGTGGAAGCTTCTATTTTAGGCATTAATCTTACCTAAGAGCTGGATGTCTGCATATTGCCTATATAAGTTCTGGAAGTCCGTATAATAACAAATCAGCCAATATAAATAATTAGAGGCAGTAATGTGCCTATGCAAATGCTGGGCAGAGGGTGTTCTATTAATACAAGAATTGGGGGAAGGGTCAATGTAGAGCTAATGTAATTGTGGATTTGGGATCACTGTCATAACAGCAGCTTTGCTGTATTTGTGCAAGAAAGCTGCCCTAATCAGTGGTTCTAAAGTAAATCTAAGCTGTGCATTTCTTTGTATGTCCAGTAAAAAAGTAATCAGTAGTGTGTGAGCATATGACACACCAGGCAGATGTATAGGGCAAACTCAGCCAGCTACTGCTACAGAGACTACCTTAAAAAAGTGGTTAATTTAGAAAGACGCACACCCTTTATTTGCTATACTCAAGGTCCTCACATGATTGAAGAATTGAGAAAGAATTCCGCAGATTCTGGAACTTTTGCTCAAAATGGCAGCTGCCATGCTTTTCCTCCCTAGCCCTTGCCACCTCTGTAAGCTCAGAGAATTTTTAGAGGAGATGCACAGGAAGGCTGAGCCAGTCATTGGCCATGACGGACATCTCATTCAAATGCGGCAGATAAAAGGCAATGTACTTCAGGGAACACGGGGAGGAAAGCATCTTTTACAACCTTAGGGTTTGCAGGGGTGGGGAAGGTAGGTATAGGTTTCAATTCTGGGGGTGGGCTAGGCCCCACTAGGCTGTTTTGGTATACGCTGTATTCTTGTAGCGCTCAATGCACACCAATATAAGTGGATGGGGATGGCCCCATTATCCCTGCTGCCCTGGGCTGCGATATCAACCCTTTTTGCAATGATCACCATGTTTGGTGTGCATGCTGCGATAGAGTAACGTCAAAGGAATCGCAATGCATGTGCAGGATAGCACACACTAATATCACGACGTTGCAATTGCGCGATTCGTGTTCACTGCAACACGAAACGAGTGGAGCCTTGCCCTGTAGGCAGGAATTCTTAAATGGTGTGCCTCCATGTTTGAAAATTAAAGGCTGGAGGTTTGAGAATCCCTGCTTTAAGCCTGGGTACACACCAGAAGATATTTTCGGCCGACTGACCGATTCACTGCACTTTCGGTTGGCCGGCCAAATATATCTCCTGGTATGGGGCATCCGGCCATGACCGACCTCGACCGTCCTGATTGGACGAACGGACGTGTCGGAAAATCCCGATTGATAGTGCTGTTCCCTATGGACCGTGCCCAAATATGCCGTGACCGACTGACATTGGGTCTTTCGGATGTACAAATTGCTGCCTCAGTGTGTTGTTTGGTTTAAAGCAGACAGGGATACGGTGTTTTTTGAAAATTCTTCTTAATTAAGAAGAAGAATTCTTAAGATAGCTTTTAACCAAACAACACACTGAGGCAGCAATTGGTACATCCGAAAGTCCCAATACCGAAATACAAGATAAGCGACATCATATACACCGTGCAGTGCAGTGAAGAATGCTCTGATTTGTATGTGGGGGAGACCAAACAGCAACTGCATCATCGTATGGCCCAGCACAGAAGAACCAATTCCTCGGGTCAGGACACAGCCGTGTACCTGCATCTAAAGGATAAAGGACATACCTTTGAAGAATGTAATGTTAACATATTGGCAAAGGAACGTGACTGGTTCAAGAGAGGTGTCAAGGAGGCCATTTATGTGAAAATAAAGAAACCAAGCCTAAATAGAGGTGGGGGGGTTCGACACCAAACGTCTGCCATGTACAATACTGTTGTGACACCTTACCCTGGGTGTTCCTATAACACCTCTTAGCCACTATGCAATCACGCCCTTAACACCTGGCTGTGACATGCTAATTGGCCTTTTTCAGGGTACATAATTGCCACAGATTCTTGTACAAGTCATTCTGGATTGAGAAAGCCAGTCGGATGACTAGCGAAACGTCTTCAAGAACTAAACTTCAAGTCCAGTTGATCTAATTGAATACAGAATAAACAGATATACCACAACCTGGATGAATGAGAACCTTCACAAGCAATTGCCTCTATAAAAGGAAAAACTCATTTACACAACCAATAAGCTTCAAAATTTAAAAACCTTGATTTTGAAAATGTGTTTATTAAGGCCATTTTCGATTTTTGATCATTTTGCCCCAATAAAAAAATTTGATTGGAAAAAAAATATTTAACCGTACTACAATCTCCTGCAGGTCTCGGACTTAATTGTGCAGAAGATGGGTACTTAAAGATGACAAACTTAAAATTTTCGGTCTGACAGTCTTTGTTTTCTCTATCAACTGATAGATATGGTCGGAAAAAAAATTAATCTAAATATCAATGACATGCATGGCATGCTTACCCTCTCTGAATCCCCTTGATGACTAAAGATAATTAATCCTTTGAAGACTTTTTATAAATGGTCAAAGGTCTAATGCAACCTTATTGTCCCATGACATGTCCTAAAATGATTGTGCCGACTTTGAGGCACAAAGGCAGTCACAATTCAATGACAGCTAAAAGGTTGGAGGAGTAAAGTGTAGTCACCTATATGAAAATGCAAGCAGGAAAAAAAGCAGGAAGCCCCCCCCCCCCAAATAGTGTGGGAGTACAATAGCCACTGTTGACAGAGCTTGTTATGCAAGCAAACAAAACAGAGGCTAGATTATTGACCTGTCAACCAACAATTACCTAGCATCTTACAAAAAAAAAAAGCTTTAAGGTATGGTACACACCAGAATTTCAGCCTGATGAACTGGCTACCGCAATATTTGTGTTGAATGGGCAGAAATATTGACCGATTATTTTTTTTTTGATTGGGATACATGAACAGTCTCTAGTTTGGTTTGAAAAATAGGGTCAAGATTGTACAGTGTGCATCAGGCATTAAAGGCAAGTGTACGGTCCAAAACAATATTATAAATACGAGTACTGTAATTTCCAGGGAGGTAGGAGGCATTATACCTACTTCACTTACAACTGTAGAAAAAAAAAAAAAAAAATTACCACTCTACCCATCTTTGACATGGGCACACTTGGCCTTTATTAGAGGAGGCGGGGTTGTCCAGGGGACAAGCTGGAGACCTGTCAACCAATTTAAGGTTTATTTTTAATGAAACGCGAAATGTTTGTGTGATTCTAGTCAAAGGTAGGTAAGATAAACTGGATACACACCATACGATTTTTACAGAAGACTACCCATCGCTGATATTTCAGACAGAAATTCCTGCCACAACCAATTCATTTTTGGCCCATTCTGATAAAATAATATTTTACAAAGTTTGGTTGCAGCAAAAATTTTTGCCAATATTTTGACCCAATCAAAATTTCGGCAGCCTGTACAGAAAATCTGACAAAAGATTCAAACAAATTACAGGGGTACAAGGAAATATCGAAACGATGCACAAAAAAGAATTGGCCTCTTGGGGGGCATGCTGGGAGTTGTAGTTTCATCTGGAGTGCCAAGGAATGGGGGGTTACAGTATAGGATCACTGTCCATTTAGGCAAGAGCTACTAATGCCTCAAAACAATACAGAATCAGGAGGATGGTATTAACTTAAAAAGATTGCCTTCTGATTCTGTATTTCTGCTTCTGTGTTGTTTTGAGGCTTTAGTTGCCCTTTAAATAGACAGCAGCATTCCCATACAGTAGTCCCATACAGTAATCGCCAAATCCAGTATGGGAATTATGCTGTCCATTTAAATGGCAGCTTAAGCCTCAAAACAACACAGAAGCAGAAGGCAGTAGTGGACATATTCTTTAATCTCGGTTTAGAGTCAATCACTTTTGCTCCTTTTTTCAGGTAAAAATAGGTACCTCTGTTTATACTCGGGTCAGTCCAATGTGAAACTGGGTTAGTTTATACTCCAGCATATACGGTAAGAAAAAGTGCTAAGGAATACCGGAAACCTAACTCACAGTTACTAAATAGGCATGGTATGTGGGTACACTCAAAATTTAAAAAAAAACAACGGTGAAGTACTTTAACTTGCTTTTTCTAGTGGGGGGGGGGGGGGGAGAGAGAGTACAAAACTAACCACAGAAGACACAAACACAAAAAGTTCTTTTATAAAAAGTCTGAAAGCCTACCTACCAATGCTGATATTTCTAAAGAGCCACATATGTTTTGAAAATACCAGATAAGTTTACAGGTGTGATTTTATTGGCCTTTAGTATATTTAGCAATTTATGCTGTTGAGGCCAGTTGGTCAGGATAAACTGGTCTTTCAATAAGTAGAGATACAATAACCAACAAGTGTCAGCTTGTAAGAGGAGACAGTCAATTTTAACCCCTTCACTGATGCTCTTAAGCACCACCTTTGTAATACATTTGCAACACAATTTTCTAAAAGCGAAGAGATCCTATTTCATTGGGAGCATATACTATACCAAAGAACCTGCAATAGAGCAATAGGGAGATCTACAATAGCATAATTTTATTGCTTTAGGGCTAGGCCCCACTTTATGCGTTTTACACTCGAGATTGCACATGCATTTTGGTTATAATGGAAATCGTGGGAACGCAAAAATTCCTGCGATTTCCGATGCGCATGCGATTGCGCATACGTTTGTTTTGGTAACGCATGCGTTCACCATTTTTGGGGCGCTAATGCATGCGCAAACGCACAAGAATCATGCACACAATTGCACGGGATAACGCACATGGTTGCGTGTGCGATTCTGGGGCGTTGCAGTGTGGCCTCAGCCTTACAGTATATGGAATGAAGCTAAGTATATATTGCAACTCAGACCTAACCTAAGCCAGCCATATCTTAAGGCTGAGGCCTCACTGCAACGCACAGGAATCACGATTCTTGTGAGTTTTTCGCATGCGATTTTACCGTTTTCCGTTACGGAAACACATGCGTTATCACACCAAAAATGGTGAACGCATGCGTTACCAAATCGCAAACGGATGTGCAATCGCATGCGCATCAGGATTTTTTGCGTTCCCGTAATTTCCATTTTAGTGAAAATCACGGGCGCTATCACGAGCGCAAAATGCGTGCGCAAATGCACAAAAAATTTTCTGTGGAAGTTCCCAAGTCACTGCATGCAGCGGTTTGCTGCATCATCACATATCGGCGTCCATTGAAATCAATGCAATACTGACAAAATCAATGGACACCGATGTGTGATAATGCAAGGGAACATTGCACAACATTGCAAGTGAAATGTTCCTGTGTTAATAGAACCCATGGTGTGAACATAGCCTTGATTAAAGTGGTCACACACATGCAACTTTTAAAGCAGATTCCATTAGCTTCCATAGTTATGGGAGCCGTTAGAAACACAACAAAAAATGTATTCCTGTCTGCAATGATAGATTTGGATGCAGATGGCAGTAGTTTGTTGGCACTGAGATTATTTTTACCACGTGTATGGCCAGCTTTTGTGAATTAAAATACATGATTTAGTAGACTTTAGTGTGTTTACTTTCATAAAGAAAAAAAATTTAATAAAACAAGTACATTAAATTAAGAAATAAATGGCAACATTAAAAAAATTAAAACACCAGTTGTATAATCCCTCTGTTTACTTGATGACACATGCAGTTCACACCTTCAACAGCTATTTTAAGAGTCAATAGCTTTTTTTTGCACCTCAAACCAGAGCAGAGAAATAAATTAAAGAAACTTTGGGCTTGATATAGCAATTAACACTACGAGCAGGGCTTCAGCACTTATTCAATATAGCAAAATCGCCTCTCTTGAGTCAAGCTCTTTTAACAAGTCTTAAAAGCTTAGATTATGGGTAAATGAGGCCCTGTGTTTCTTTCCATTTTCTACGGTCTGATTTTTCACCCCAATTGACCACTCCCCCCAAAATTTTGACCAATCGTGCTAAAATATTAGTGGTAAATTTTGTTCCCAACTGGCCGTTTGACAAAGTTTCATATGAATTAAACTGGCCAGTAATTCACCCAAATATGCAGTCTTCAATGGGTTCACAAAATAACTCACACTCTCCACATTGTAATGAATTAAGATCACCGCAAATGACATTTCTCCACCGGGCACTGAAGGGCAAACTGCGGCTCTCCAGATGTTTGAAAACTACAACTCCCAGCATTCCTATGCTTCCCTCTGTAGTTGAGGAATGCTGGGAGTTGTAGTTTTCAAACATCTGGAGAGCCCCAGTTTGAGGATCACCGCTCCACCCAATCCCCTCTTTAGTTGCCCCAACACTCCTCCCACCTATAAAATGGGGGACATGCAAGTTGCCCCACTTGCAAACAAGAATAGATGTCAGAAAAATTAATTCAAGTGCTCAGTGTTACTTTTAGATGGCAACTGACTACCTTATTATTCAGTTATAAATTAGGCATTCAAAATGGTCAGCAGTTTATTGGGAGAGTAAAGAAAGGCTAGGCTGCAGAATTTTAAACCCTTTTCAATTCCTAACCTAATAATTTGATTAATACTCATATGAAAAAAAAAATAAAAATAAATGAACAGCCAACTGTTTGCTATCAGACAATCGTTCTAATTGTTTGTGAAATGATCAGATATGATGGTAAATATTGATCAGATTCACACCAAAAGAGGCAGATTTAGGGATGATCAATGCAATCATAAGGTCCCATCGCAACAACTTAATGAAATTAAAAAGAGATTAATTAAACACAAGTTAATGTGCTGCCAACCAACAGATTACCGTATATACTCGAGTATAAACTGAGTTTTTCAGGCTGAAAAATCAGCCAGAAAACTTGGACTCGGTTTATACTCGAGTCAGTAGCTTACCTGAGCATTCTGGCAGCCGCACGATCTTTCTGTGTACTGGCGCGCCGGCGCCGGGCAGTGACGTCACCCGGCGGGCCAGTACTGGAATGAGCGTGCGGCTGCCGGAATGCTCAGGATACCGCTAAGGATACCGTACCTGCCAGGAAGCCCTTGGATGGAGGAGAGCCCACAGGGAGAAGAGCCCACAGGTACAAACTGAACTGGGTGGGAGGGTGAGGGGGGCATTCAAGATGTTTGGGAAACTACAACTCCCAGCATGCTTTATTAGGTGGGAGTTGGTTTTCCAAACATCTTGAATGCCAAGTTTCTACCCTCGGTTATACTCGAGTCAACAACTTTATTAGGATTTTTAGCTGAAATTGGGTACCTCGTTTTATACTCGGGTCGGTTTATACTCAAGGATATACGGTACTCATCAAGACATCTATTCTACCACTCGTCCTCAAACAAAATAAAAAGGTGGCTTTCAAGTATGCACCCAGCATTAAGTTTCATACACACGTGATTGCGGGGGGGGGATAATCCACGGCGCATGATGTGAGCGTCCATTTCGGACAACAATTTTTCTGTGTATGGGCGCTTCGTCAGCTGAAGCAGTCGTTCGGTTGAGACTCATTGTCTTATTTGCCAGTCGTATCATCAATATTACGGACCCAAATGGCTGTCCGTTGCATGTTGTGCACACGTTTGGGCATTGTGCATGTGTACAAGGCTTACAAGGCTTTAAATCAACAAACTTGATCCCATCAAACTTAATTGATTAAGAATTTGAACTTCTAAATAAAAAATATACTTCTTAATAGAAACTGCTGTTGGAATATGGGAAATATGTTTAAAGAAGGTTAGGAAAAAAAAAAAAAAAAAAAACTTACTACGTTCTCTTTAGTCACAACAAGAAGGGATATGACAAACTTACCAAATTAATTTTAAAACGTTCAATCATTTTGGCCTTTAGGCTACTTTCATGCAAGCATTTTTTCTTAGCAGTTCCAGAGGATTGCCGCAATCAAAATGTTACATGCAACGTTTTGCTAGCAGCGAACATTGGGGGACAGCTCAGGAAAACTCTTAGGCTAGGCTGGCCACTAGCGAGCTGTCGGATGGGACTAATCACTGTTGGTCGTGGCAAAAGTAGCCGCGGTTAACCTTGTGGTGCAACCAATAATGTAGCCCCATAGGACAGATCTGCCATGATTTAACAGCATGTCCAGATCGGACAAATGGGCGACCGTTGGTTGGCCAGACTTATAATCCCTTTCAATTTTTCAGGCCGACCGACCAATACACGGAAATATCAGTCGGTACAAAAAATCTAACCATGTGTACCCAGCCTACAAACAGCAACCTACCATACAGAGTTGCAGAATTAATATTGCCTCAAGAAAAACCATATTTCTAATTTTAAAAAAAGCTTTATGAAGCTCACCTGTTTAATATGTTCCTCCATATTCTGCTTGTGGAGATTAACGGGAGAAGGACAAAAGTTTTCTTCTGTAGGTTCCTCTTTTACGGTTAGTGGCCTCTGATTCTGAGTCCCTGGTGGATTAGAAATATTAATTCCTTGCTGTTCACGCTGAGCTTGGAGGTATTTTTGTGCCAGTGTAGTACCATGTGCCCCCCTGCTATCCATCTCCCCAAATGAGCTTCCCTCTTCACTCTCATCCTCAACCATTTCATCGTCATCTTCAGGATCACTGGCAGTATGAGCAGATCCAACAGGCAGGTGCGCCCTAGAGTTTGGAGAAGGGCCTGGTACAGACTTCATTAAATGTTGTGATGCAAGTTGTTGAGCATATAATCGCTGTGTTTCTCTAATATGTCGTTCACGCTCTTCCATACTTCTGGCAGCCTGTTGCTGTTGTTTTTGGAGCTGCTCCATGACAGCTTCCAGTTGTTGCTACTATGAGGGAGCACACCAAAGTCTTCAATATTCATGTTAGAACCTGGAATCACATCTTTGACTTAAACCTGTAATATAACTTCCAGATATATCCAACTACCCCGACAAAAGATTAAGCTGCCCTAACACAGAACCAAGAGTAAATCTGGTACACACGTTAAATTCTTCCTCCGACTGACCATTTGAGACTTTGACCGGTCAGCCAGAGGAAGGACCGCTCCAATAGTTCTACTGTACTGCACCAATCATGCGGTCCAGAAGACCACACGATTGGTCATTTTTTTCCGACCCGTCTGATAGTGCTTTCACCGATTTGGACAAAAGAAAGTCGGAGCCGCCATACAATAATCTGCCCGACCGCCGACAACACTGACATTTCGTTCGACCGAATTATTGTATGATGTGTACCCAGCTTAATGGCTACATATCGCGGGCATGTTGGCTAGTCCGGATTACTACTGTCTAATTACCATTAATCACTTTATAGGATATACTTGTCTGGCATGCCGTTATGCAAGTTTTATGCTAGTAACATATGATTCCTAAATCTAAACAAGGGCTAGTAGGTGGAATTTAATTAGTGTAATTGCCATTAATCACTTCCCAAAAAACTGTAGCCCACACAAGATGGTCTGGCCATACCCAGCATATCCCAGTGTTTATAGTTACAATAATCCGGAATATTTCCATAAAAAAAGCAGTGACTATAGCTATGTGTACTATCCCATAATTTGAAATACTATTATTTTTCTGCCATTGTCCACGACTACCACACACACCTTTCTTTTAACTATATTGATTTTTACAAGAACAAATCTGTGTTTAATTAACTTACCTACTAACTGTACATGGTTGTCAACTTTTGACACCAAAAAATGCACATGAATGTATAAACTTCCCATTAAACAGCAAGGAAAACAAAAAAAACAAATACATTAAAACAAAGAACAGTCCTTTAGTATATGCATACGCAGATTGATATTTTAGCCCATCACACCTGTGCAAATATTTACCAGAAATAGTGTAGTGGGCCCTTACATTCAATTAAAAATCATGCAATATTTAACACAGCTTAAATTCTTCAAGAGAATTGAAAAGTGGCACAGAGTCACATGCATTTTTTTTGGCCACAGATTACAGAACCAGAAATTATAAATTGTTGTTATTACTAACAATATATTCCAGTGGAAAATAAGTAAAGTAGGTTTTACTGCCTTCTGGTTGTCCAACATCTATAACTAAAGGGCATCTAAACTTACATTTCAACAAAGTACATATATTATTAGGATAGCACACTAGCACATTTCTCGTGCTTGTGATCGTGTTTTGTGATCCATTAGTGCATAAAATTGCCATGCCAGTGCATTAGTGTGGTTGTTAACATTAAGAGCATGCACTCACCATTTTTTGCAAATGGCATGCGCTCCCAATAATGGAATATTAACGGAATCTCGGTGCAAACGGGCGGTAACGTTCAAGAAGATATCAAGAGTTTGGCTAGAGCTCCCTTTCCCTTTATGTAAATTAGGCAAGAGAGATACTTCTGGTAATTCTTCTTGTGTTTCCACAATAGCCCTTGAGTAAATACTATACCACATCTATGCGACTTTTACAGCATTACATGAGCTGTGTACACAGCCTAACACACAGAAGGGAAGAGTTGGCAGTTTATAATTGTTTTTAACATCCACATAATTATAGATTAAGGGATGAAATAGTTAACTCAAAGCCCTTCTAGTCTGTATGGTTGCTTCAACACTGCAAAGGTGTTTAATTGCAGGAAAGGGCTAACATTTCAGTAAGCAAAGTGTTTAACAATCCAAGATTAAGACAATTTAAAATTATGTGGAACTTCTATTTTAGGCATTAATCTTACCTAAGAGCTGGATGTCTGCATATTGCCTATATAAGTTCTGGAAGTCCGTATAAATACAAATCAGCCATATAAATAATTAGAGGCAGTAATGTCCTATGCAAATGCTGGGCGAGGGTGTTCTATTAATACAAGAATTGGGGAAAGGGTCAATGTAGAGCTAATGTAATTGGTGGATTTGGGATCACTGTCATAACAGCAGCTTTGCTGTATTTGTGCAAGAAAGCTGCCCTAATCAGTGGTTCTAAAGAATCTAAGCTGTGCATTTCCTTTGTATGTCCAGTAAAAAAGTAATCAGTAGTGTGTGAGCATATGACACACCAGGCAATGTATAGGGCAAACTCAGCCAGCTACTGCTACAGAGACTACCTTAAAAAAGTGGTTAATTTAAAAGCGCACACCCTTTATTTGCTATACTCAAGGTCCTCACATGATTGAAGATTGAGAAAGAATTCCGCATTCTGGAACTTTTGCTCAAAATGGCAGCTGCCATGCTTTCCTCCCGCCCTTGCCACCATCTGTACTCAGAGAATTTTAGAGGAGATGCACAGAAGGCTGACAGTCTTTGGCCATGACGGACATCTCATTCAATGCGCAGATAAAAGGCAATGTACTTCAGGGAACACGGGAGGAACTCTCTTTTACAACCTTAGGTTTGCAGGGGTGGGGAGGTAGTATATTGTTTCATTTCTGGGGGTGGGCTAGGCCCCACTAGGCTTTTTTTGGTATACGCTGTATTCTTGTAGCGCTCAATGCACACCAATATAAGTGGATGGGGATGGCCCATTATCCCTGCTGCCCTGGGCTGCGATATCAACCCTTTTTGCAATGATCACCATGTTTGGTGTGCATGCTGCGATAGAGTAACGTCAAAGGAATCGCAATGCATGGGCAGGATAGCCACACTATATCCACGACGTTGCAATTGCGCGATTCGTGTTCACGGCACACGAAACGAGTGGAGCCTTGCCCTGTAGGCAGGAATTCTTAAATGGGTGCCTCCATTTTTGAAAATTAAAGGCTGAGGTTTGAGAATCCCTGCTTTAAGCCTGGGTACACACCAGAAGATATTTTCGGCCGCCTGACCGATTCACTGCACTTTCGGTTGGCCGCCAAATATATCTCCTGGTATGGGGCATCCGGCCATGACCGACCTCGACCGTCCTGATTGGACGAACGGACGTGTCGGAAAATCCCGATTGATAGTGCTGTTCCCTATGGACCGCCCATATGCCGTACGACTGACATTGGGTCTTTCGGATGTACAAATTGCTGCCTCAGTGTGTTGTTTGGTTTAAAGCAGACAGGGAACGGTGTTTTTTTGAAATTCTCTTAATTAGAAGAAGAATTCTTAAGATAGCTTTAACCAAACAACACACTGAGGCAGCAATTGGTACATCCGAAAGTCCCAATACCGAAATACAAGTAAGCGACATCATATACACACGTGCTGCAGTGAAGAATGCTCTGATTTGTATGTGGGGGAGACCAAACGCAACTGCATCATCGTATGGCCCAGCACAGAAGACCAATTCCTCGGGTCAGACACAGCCGTGTACCTGCATCTAAAGGATAAAGGACAAACCTTTGAAAATGTAATGTTAACATTTGGCAAAGGAACGTGACTGGTTCAAGAGAGGTGTCAAGGAGCCATTATGTGAAAAAAAGAAACCAAGCCTAAATAGAGGTGGGGGGGTTCGACACCAAACGTCTGCCATGTACAATACTGTTGTGACACCTTACCCTGGGTGTTCCTATAACACCTCTTACCATATGCAATCGACGCCTTAACACTGGCTGTGACATGCTAATTGGCCTTTTCAGGTACTAATTCCACAGATCTTGTACAAGTCATTCTGGATTGAGAAAGCCAGTCGGATGACTAGCGAAACGTCTTCAGAACTAACTTCAGTCCAGTTGATCTAATTCGATCACGATACTAAGAAGCTGATATGAGCCTAACATTGCACAGTGCCTCTATAAAGGAAAACTCATTTACAGCACACCAAATAACGCTTCAAAATTATAAAACCTTGATTTTGAAAAGTCGATTTGATTAAGTCTTTTCTATGAATTTTGATCATATTTGCAGTAAATATTGAAAAAAAATTACAAATAATTAATGACATTCCAAAATAGGGTCCAGTCAAAAAATTCGTTTTCAAACACAATGTCACAATACTTGTAAAACCGTTGACACTTGTATACATGACTTCCTAGATAAGGACGAAGGACTTAAAATTATAATTGCAATGACTCTTGACGTGACTTACTTATCTCTCTATGTTTTGTCCTCGTAAAACGAAAAATTAATCTAAATATCAATGACATGCATGGCATGCTTACCCTCCTGAATCCCCTTGATGACTAAAGATAATTAATCCTTGAAGACTTTTTATAAATGGTCAAAGGTCTATGCAACCTTATTGTCCCATGACATGTCCTAAAATGATTGTGCCGACTTTGAGGCACAAAGGCAGTCACAATTCAATGACAGCTAAAAGGTTGGAGGAGTAAAGTGTAGTCACCTATATGAAAATGCAAGCAGGAAAAAAGCAGGAAGCCCCCCCCCCCCCAAATAGTGTGGGAGTACAATAGCCACTGTTGACAGAGCTTGTTATGCAAGCAAACAAAACAGAGGCTAGATTATTGACCTGTCAACCAACAATTACCTAGCATCTTACAAAAAAAAAAAGCTTTAAGGTATGGTACACACCAATTTCAGCCTGATGAACTGGCTACCGCAATATTTGTGTTGAATGGGCAGAAATATTGACGACGTTATTTTTTTTTTTGATTGGGATACATGAACAGTCTCTAGTTTGGTTTGAAAAATAGGGTCAAGATTGTACAGTGTGCATCAGCATTAAAGGCAGTGTACGGTCAAAACAATTTATAAATACGAGTACTGTAATTTCCAGGGAGGTAGGAGGCATTATACCACTACTTCACTTACAACTGTAGAAAAAAAAAAAAAAAAATTACCACTCTCACCCATCTTTGACATGGGCACACTTGGCCTTTATTAAGGAGGCGGGGTTGTCCAGGGGACAAGCTGGAGACCTGTCAACCAATTAAGTGTTTATTTTAATGAAACGCGAAATGTTTGTGTGATTCTAGTCAAAGGTAGGTAAGAATAACTGGATACACACCATACAGTTTTACAGAAGACTACCCATCGCTGATATTTCAGACAGAAATTCCTGCCACAACCAATTCATTTTTGCCCATTCTGATAAAATAATATTTACAAAGTTTGGTTGCAGCAAAAATTTTTGCCAATATTTGACCCAATCAAAATTTCGGCAGCCTGTACAGAAAATCTGACAAAAGATTCAAACAAATTACAGGGGTACAAGGAAATATCGAAACGATGCACAAAAAAATTGGCCTCTTGGGGGGCATGCTGGAGTTGTAGTTTCATCTCTGGAGTGCCAAGGAATGGGGGGTTACAGTATAGGATCACTGTCCATTTAGGCAAGAGCTACTAATGCCTCAAAACAATACGAATCAGGAGGATGTATTAACTATAAAAAGATTGCCTTCTATTCTGTATTTCTGCTTCTGTGTTGTTTTGAGGCTTTAGTTGCCCTTTAAATAGACAGCAGCACCCATACAGTAGTCCCATACAGTAATCGCCAAATCCAGTATGGGAATTATGCTGTCCATTTAAATGGCACTTAAGCCTCAAAACAACACAGAAGCAGAAGGCAGTAGTGGACATATTCTTTAATCTCGGTTTAGAGTCAATCACTTTTGCTCCTTTTTTCAGGTAAAAATAGGTACCTCTGTTTATACTCGGGTCAGTCCAATGTGAAACTGGGTTGTAGTTTATACTCCAGCATATACGGTAAGAAAAGTGCTAAGGAATACCGGAAACCTAACTCACAGTTACTAAATAGGCATGGTATGTGGGTACACTCAAAATTAAAAAAAAACAACGGTGAAGTACTTTAACTTGCTTTTTCTAGTGGGGGGGGGGGGGGGGAGAGAGAGTACAAAACTAACCACAGAAGACACAAACCAAAAAGTTCTTTTATAAAAGTCTAAAAGCGAAAGCCTACCTACCAATCTGATATTTCTAAAGACCACATATGTTTTGAAAATACTCAGATAAGTTTACAGGTGTGATTTTTTGGCCTTTAGTATATTTAGCAATTTATGTCTGTTGAGCCAGTTGTCAGATAAACTGGTCTTTCAATAAGTAGAGATACAATAACCAACAAGTGTCGCTTGTAAGAGGAGACAGTCAATTTTAACCCCTTCACTGATGCTCTTAAGCACCACCTTTGTAATACATTGCAACACAATTTTCTAAAACGAAGAGATCCTATTTCATTGGGAGCATATACTATACCAAAGAACCGCAATAGAGCAATAGGGAGATCTACAATAGCAAATATTTTTGCTTTAGGGCTAGGCCCCACTTTATGCGTTTTACACTCGAGATTGCACATGCATTTTGTTATAATGGAATCGTGGGAACGCAAAAATTCCTGCGATTTCCATGCGCATGCGATTGGCGCATACGTTTGTTTTGGTAACCATGCGTTCACCATTTTTGGGGCGCTAATGCATGCGCAAACGCACAAAATCATGCACACAATTGCACGGGATAACGCACATGGTTGCGTGTGCGATTCTGGGCGTTGCAGTGTGGCCTCAGCCTTACAGTATATGGAATGAAGCTAAGTATATATTGCACTCAACAGACCTAACTAAGCCAGCCATATCTTAAGGCTGAGGCCTCACTGCAACGCACAGGAATCACGATTCTTGTGAGTTTTTCGCATGCGATTTTACCGTTTTCCGTTACGGAAACACATGCGTTATCACACCAAAAATGGTGAACGCATGCGTTACCAAATCGCAAACGATGTGCAATCGCATGCGCATCAGGATTTTTTGCGTTCCCGTAATTTCCATTTTAGTGAAAATCACGGGCGCTATCACGAGCGCAAAATGCGTGCGCAAATGCCACAAAAATTTTCTGTGGAAGTTCCCAAGTCACTGCATGCAGCGGTTTGCTGCATCATCACATATCGGCGTCCATTGATCAACATACACAAAATCAATGGACACACAGAACACGTGATGTGGATAATGCAAGGGAACATTGCACAACATTGCAAGTGAAATGTTCCTGTGTTAATAGAACCCATGGTGTGAAATCGCTTGATTAAAGTGGTCACACACATGCAACTTTTAAAGCAGATCCATTACTTCCATAGTTATGGGAGCCGTTAGAAACACAACAAAAAATGTATTCCTGTCTGCAATGATAGATTTGGATGCAGATGGCAGTAGTTTGTTGGCACTGAGATTATTTTTACCACGTGTATGGCCAGCTTTTGTGAATTAAAATACAATGATTTAGGTAGACTTTAGTGTGTTTACTTTCATAAAGAAAAAAAATTTAATAAAACAAGTACATTAAATTAAGAAATAAATGGCAACATTAAAAAAATTAAAACACCAGTTGTATAATCCCTCTGTTTACTTGATGACACATGCAGTTCACACCTTCAACAGCTATTTTAAGAGTCAATAGCTTTTTTTTGCACCTCAAACCAGAGCAGAGAAATAAATTAAAGAAACTTTGGGCTTGATATAGCAATTAACACTACGAGCAGGGCTTCAGCACTTATTCAATATAGCAAAATCGCCTCTCTTGAGTCAAGCTCTTTTAACAAGTCTTAAAAGCTTAGATTATGGGTAAATGAGGCCCTGTGTTTTCTTCCATTTTCTACGGTCTGATTTTTCACCCCAATTGACCACTCCCCCCAAAATTTTGACCAATCGTGCTAAAATATAGTGGTAAATTTTGTTCCCAACTGGCCGTTTGACAAAGTTTCATATGAATTAAACGGCCAGTAATTCACCCAAATATGCAGTCTTCAATGGGTTCACAAAATAACTCACACTCTCCACATTGTAATGAATTAAGATCACCGCAAATGACATTTCTCCACCGGGCACTGAAGGGCAAACTGCGGCTCTCCAGATGTTTGAAAACTACAACTCCCAGCATTCCTATGCTTCCTCTGTAGTTGAGGAATGCTGGGAGTTGTAGTTTTCAAACATCTGGAGAGCCCCAGTTTGAGGATCACCGCTCACCCAATCCCCTCTTTAGTTGCCCCAACACTCCTCCCACCTATAAAATGGGGGACATGCAAGTTGCCCCACTTGCAAACAAGAATAGATGTCAGAAAAATTAATTCAAGTGCTCAGTGTTACTTTTAGATGGCAACTGACTACCTTATTATTCAGTTATAAATTAGGCATTCAAAATGGTCAGCAGTTTATTGGGAGAGTAAAGAAAGGCTAGGCTGCAGAATTTTAAACCCTTTTCAATTCCTAACCTAATAATTTGATTAATACTCATATGAAAAAAAAATAAAAATAAATGAACAGCCAACTGTTTGCTATCAGACAATCGTTCTAATTGTTTGTGAAATGATCAGATATGATGGTAAATATTGATCAGATTCACACCAAAAGAGGCAGATTTAGGGATGATCAATGCAATCATAAGGTCCCATCGCAACAACTTAATGAAATTAAAAAAGATTAATTAAACACAGTTAATGTGCGCAACCAACACAGATTACCGTATATACTCGAGTATAAACTGAGTTTTTCAGGCTGAAAAATCAGCCAGAAAACTTGGACTCGGTTTATACTCGAGTCAGTAGCTTACCTGAGCATTCTGGCAGCCGCACGATCTTTCTGTGTACTGGCGCGCCGGCGCCGGGCAGTGACGTCACCCGGGGGCCAGTACTGGAATGACGTGGCTGCCGGAATGCTCAGGATACCGCTAAGGATACCGTACCTGCCGGAAGCCCTTGGATGGAGGAGAGCCCACAGGGAGAAGAGCCCACAGGTACAAACTGAACTGGGTGGGAGGGTGAGGGGGGCATTCAAGATGTTTGGGAACTACAACTCCCAGCATGCTTTATTAGGTGGGGAGTTGTAGTTTCCAAACATCTTGAATGCCAAGTTTCTACCCTCGGTTTATACTCGAGTCAACAACTTTTATTAGGATTTTTAGCTGAAATTGGGTACCTCGGTTTATACTCGGGTCGTTTATACTCAAGTTATACGGTACTCATCAAGACATCTATTCTACCACTCGTCCTCAAACAAAATAAAAAGGTTATTCAAGTATGCACCCAGCATTAAGTTCATACACACGTGATTGCGGGGGGGGGATAATCCACGGCGCATGATGTGAGCGTCCATTTCGGACAACAATTTTTCTGTGTATGGGCGCTTCGTCAGCTGAAGCAGTCGTTCGGTTGAGACTCATTGTCTTTTTGCCAGTCGTTATCATCAATATTACGGACCCAAATGGCTGTCCGTTGCATGTTGTGCACACGTTTGGGCATTGTGCATGTGTACAAGGCTTACAAGGCTTTAAATCAACAAACTTGATCCCATCAAACTTAATGATTAAGAATTTGAACTTCTAAATAAAAATATCTTCTTAATAGAAACTGCTGTTGGAATATGGGAAATATGTTTAAAGAAGGTAGGAAAAAAAAAAAAAAAAAAAACTACTACGTTCTCTTTAGTCACAACAAGAAGGGATATGACAAACTTACCAAATTAATTTTAAAACGTTCAATCATTTTGGCCTTTAGGCTACTTTCATGCAAGCATTTTTCTTAGCAGTTCCAGAGGATTGCCGCAATCAAAATGTTACATGCAACGTTTTGCTAGCAGCGAACATTGGGGGACAGCTCAGGAAACTCTTAGGCTAGGCTGGCCACTAGCGAGCTGTCGGATGGGACTAATCACTGTTGGTCGTGGCAAAAGTAGCCGGTTAACCTGTGGTGCAACCAATAATGTAGCCCCATAGGACGATCTGCCATGATTTAACAGCATGTCCAGATCGGACAAATGGGCGACCGTTGGTTGGCCAGACTTATAATCCCTTTCAATTTTTCAGGCCGACCGACCAATACACGGAAAATTCAGTCGGTACAACAAAAAATCTAACCATGTGTACCCCCTTACACAACAGCAACCTACCATACAGAGTTGACAGAATTAATATTGCCTCAAGAAACATATTTCTAATTTTAAAAAAAGCTTTATGAAGCTCACCTGTTAATATGTTCCTCCATATTCTGCTTGTGGAGATTAACGGGAGAAGGACAAAAGTTTTCTTCTGTAGGTTCCTCTTTTACGGTTAGTGGCCTCTGATTCTGAGTCCCTGGTGGATTAGAAATATTAATTCCTTGCTGTTCACGCTGAGCTTGGAGGTATTTTTGTGCCAGTGTAGTACCATGTGCCCCCTGCTATCCATCTCCCCAAATGAGCTTCCCTCTTCACTCTCATCCTCAACCATTTCATCGTCATCTTCAGGATCACTGGCAGTATGAGCAGATCCAACAGGCAGGTGCGCCCTAGAGTTTGGAGAAGGCCTGGTACAGACTTCATTAAATGTTGTGATGCAAGTTGTTGAGCATATAATCGCTGTGTTTCTCTAATATGTCGTTCACGCTCTTCCATACTTCTGCAGCCTGTTGCTGTTGTTTTTGGAGCTGCTCCATGACAGCTTCCAGTTTCATACCCGCTTTTGATGCATGTGGGAACTGCCTGAAAGAGCAGGATTTAATCCAGTGGCAATTAGTGAGGGCTGTAATAAAAGAATATTAGTAAGTGAAAATTTTTCTCTCTTCCTCAACTATATGAACATCAAAAAATGTGTTTGTATACCAATTATTTCAAAACAAACAAACGTACATATAATTCAGGCCTGCAATTACGCAATTACCAAAACAACTAATCATTTGACAAATTTTTCAGCAAAACTAGTTGAAAAAATATATATACTTTTCAGTAGTTGGCTGGTAACTTTCCTTTACTAACAAGACTACTATATATCTAAACCAGGCAGGAAAGATTGTACTAAGGTTGGCCCATGCCTAAAATGTTAGAATGTTCAACAGATGGAAGGAAGTAGGGTTCACCAATAGCCCCCTTTAAACATTGAAATACTATAGTGATATTTATCTTACAGGCATCCTGGATTGGATTTCCATCCAGTGTGCTTTAGTTTTGTCTTTGGTCCGCATGTAAAATTGTCAACTGTCACTAGGATAAAATACAGTACAAAAAAAGTATGCCTTGCTATTATAGATATCCATCTTTATGGCCTCCAGCTTCCTCAAACTCAACATGGATAAGACTAATTTAATGATTCGGCCACCCTCGCGATCTACACCCCTACACTACTATCAACATAATTGACACACCAATCTCCCCAACACTTTATGTGCGATGCCTGGGAGTAACCTTTGACTCCGAACTTTCCTTTAAACACCACGTTGCTACTATGAGGGAGCACACCAAAGTCTTCAATATTCATGTAGAACCTGGAATCACATCTTTGACTTAAACCTGTAATATCAACTTCCAGATATTCCAACTACCCCGACCAAAAGATTAAGCTGCCCTAACACAGATACCAAGAGTAAATATCTGGTACACACGTTCAAATTCTTCCTCCGACGACCATTTGAGACTTTGATCCGGTCAGCCAGGAGGAAGGACCGCATCCAATAGTTCTACTGTACTGCACCAATCATGCGGTCCAGAAGACCACACATTGGTCATGGTTTTTTCCGACCCGTCTGATAGTGCTTTCATCCGATTGGACAAAGAAAGTCGGAGCCGCCATACAATAATGCTGCCCGACCGACCACAACACTGACATTTCGTCGGACCGAATTAATTGTAATGATGTGTACCCAGCTTAATGGCTACATATACGGGCATGTTGGCTAGTCCGGATTACTACTGTCTAATTACCATTAATCACTTTATAGGATAGACTTGTCTGGCATGCCGTTATGCAAGTTTTATGCTAGTAACATATGATTCACTAAATCTAAACAAGGGCTAGTAGGTGGAATTTAATTAGTGGAATTGGCATTAATCACTTCCCAAAAAACTGTAGCCCACACAAGATGGTCTGGCCATACCCAGCATATCCCAGTGTTTATAGTTACAATAATCCGGAATATTTCCATAAAAAAAGGCAGTGACTATCTAGTGTGTACTATCCCATAATTTTGAAATACTATTATTTTTCTGCCATTGTCCACGACTACCACCACACACCTTTCTTTTAACTATATTGATTTTTACAAGAACAAATCTGTGTTTAATTAACTTACCTACTAACTGTACATGGTTGTCAACTTTGACACCAAAAAATGCACATGAATGTATACAACTTCCTATTAACAGCAAGGAAAACAAAAAAAACAAATACATTAAACACAAAGAACAGTCCTTTAGTATATGCATACGCAGATTGATATTTTAGCCCATCACACTGTGCAAATATTTACCAAAATAGTGTAGTGGGCCCTTACATTCAATTAAAAATCATGCAATATTTAACACAAGCTTAAATTCTTCAAGAGAATTGAAAATGGCACAGAGTCACAATGCATTTTTTTGGCCACAGATTACAGAACCAGAAATTATAAATTGTTGTTATTACTAACAATATATTCCAGTGGAAAATAAGTAAAGTAGGTTTTACTGCCTTCTGGTTGTAACATCTATAACTAAAGGGCATCTAAACTTACATTTTCAAAAAAGTACATATATTATATGGATAGGCACACTAGCACATTTCTCGTGCTTGTGATCGTGTTTTGTGATCCATTAGTGCATAAAATTGCATGCCAGTGCATTAGTGTTGGTTGTTAACATTAGAGCATGCACTCACCATTTTTTGCAAATGGCATGCGCTCCCAATAATGGAATATTAACGGAATCTCGTGCAAACGGCGGTAACGTTCAAGAAGATATCAAGAGTTTTGGCTAGAGCTCCCTTTCCCTTTATGTAAATTAGGCAAGAGAGATACTTCTGGTAATTCTTTTGTGTTTCCACAATAGCCCTTGAGTAAATACTATACCCTCTATGCGACTTTTACAGCATTACATGAGCTGTGTACACAGCCTAACACAAGAAGGGAAGAGTTGGCAGTTTATAATTGTTTTTAACATCCACATAATTATAGATTAAGGGATGAAATAGTTAACTCAAAGCCCTTCTATCTGTATGGTTGCTTCAACAGCTGCAAAGGTGTTTAATTGCAGGAAAGGGCTAACATTTCAGTAAGCAAAGTGTTTAACAATCCAAGATTAAGAAATTTAAAATTATGTGGAAGCTTCTATTTAGGCATTAATCTTACCTAAGAGCTGGATGTCTGCATATTGCCTATATAAGTTCTGGAAGTCCGTATAAATACAAATCAGCCATATAAATAATTAGAGGCAGTAATGTCCTATGCAAATGCTGGGCGAGGGTGTTCTATTAATACAAGAATTGGGGAAAGGGTCAATGTAGAGCTAATGTAATTGGTGGATTTGGGATCACTGTCATAACAGCAGCTTTGCTGTATTTGTGCAAGAAAGCTGCCCTAATCAGTGGTTCTAAAGAAATCTAAGCTGTGCATTTCCTTTGTATGTCCAGTAAAAAAGTAATCAGTAGTGTGTGAGCATATGACACACCAGGCAATGTATAGGGCAAACTCAGCCAGCTACTGCTACAGAGACTACCTTAAAAAAGTGGTTAATTTAAAAGCGCACACCCTTTATTTGCTATACTCAAGGCCTCACATGATTGAAGATTGAGAAAGAATTCCGCATTCTGGAACTTTTGCTCAAAATGGCAGCTGCCATGCTTTTCCTCCCGCCCTTGCCACCATCTGTACTCAGAGAATTTTAGAGGAGATGCACAGAAGGCTGACAGTCTTTGGCCATGACGGACATCTCATTCAATGCGCAGATAAAAGGCAATGTACTTCAGGGAACACGGGAGGAACTCTCTTTTACAACCTTAGGTTTGCAGGGGTGGGGAGGTAGTATATGTTTCATTTCTGGGGGGTGGGCTAGGCCCCACTAGGCTTTTTTGGTATACGCTGTATTCTTGTAGCGCTCAATGCACACCAATATAAGTGGATGGGGATGGCCCATTATCCCTGCTGCCCTGGGCTGCGATATCAACCCTTTTTGCAATGATCACCATGTTTGGTGTGCATGCTGCGATGAGTAACGTCAAAGGAATCGCAATGCATGGGCAGGATAGCCACACTACTATCCACGACGTTGCAATTGCGCGATTCGTGTTCACGGCAACACGAAACGAGTGGAGCCTTGCCCTGTAGGCAGGAATTCTTAAATGGGTGCCTCCATTTTTGAAAATTAAGGCTGAGGTTTGAGAATCCCTCTTTAAGCCTGGGTACACACCAGAAGATATTTTCGGCCGCCTGACCGATTCACTGCACTTTCGGTTGGCCGCCAAATATATCTCCTGGTATGGGGCATCCGGCCATGACCGACCTCGACCGTCCTGATTGGACGAACGGACGTGTCGGAAAATCCCGATTGATAGTGCTGTTCCCTATGGACCTGCCCAATATGCCGTGACGACTGACATTGGGTCTTTCGGATGTACAAATTGCTGCCTCAGTGTGTTGTTTGGTTTAAAGCAGACAGGGAACGGTGTTTTTTTGAAAATTCTCTTAATTAGAAGAAGAATTCTTAAGATAGCTTTAAACCAAACAACACACTGAGGCAGCAATTGGTACATCCGAAGTCCCAATACCGAAATACAAGTAAGCGACATCATATACACCGTGGCTGCAGTGAAGAATGCTCTGATTTGTATGTGGGGGAGACCAAACGCAACTGCATCATCGTATGGCCCAGCACAGAAGACCAATTCCTCGGGTCAGACACAGCCGTGTACCTGCATCTAAAGGATAAAGGACAACCTTTGAAAATGTAATGTTAACATTTGGCAAAGGAACGTGACTGGTTCAAGAGAGGTGTCAAGGAGCCATTTATGTGAAAAAAAGAAACCAAGCCTAAATAGAGGTGGGGGGGTTCGACACCAAACGTCTGCCATGTACAATACTGTTGTGACACCTTACCCTGGGTGTTCCTATAACACCTCTTCCACTATGCAATCCACGCCTTAACACTGGCTGTGACATCTAATTGGCCTTTTCAGGGTACTAATTCCACAGATCTTGTACAAGTCATTCTGGATTGAGAAAGCCAGTCGATGACTAGCGAAACGTCTTCAAACTAACTTCAGTCCAGTTGATCTAATTCGATCACGATACTAAGAAGCTGATATGAGCCTAACATTGCACAGTGCCTCTATAAAGGAAAACTCATTTACAGCACACCAAATAACGCTTCAAAATTATAAAAACCTTGATTTTGAAAAGTCGATTTGATTAAGTCTTTTCTATGAATTTTGATCATATTTGCAGTAAATATTGAAAAAAAATTACAAATAATTAATGACATTCCAAAATAGGGTCCAGTCAAAAAATTCGTTTTCAAACACAATGTCACAATACTTGTAAAACCGTTGACACTTGTATACATGACTTCCTAGATAAGGACGAAGGACTTAAAATTATAATTGCAATGACTCTTGACGTGACTTACTTATCTCTCTATGTTTTGTCCTCGTAAAACGAAAAATTAATCTAAATATCAATGACATGCATGGCATGCTTACCCTCCTGAATCCCCTTGATGACTAAAGATAATTAATCCTTGAAGACTTTTTATAAATGGTCAAAGGTCTATGCAACCTTATTGTCCCATGACATGTCCTAAAATGATTGTGCCGACTTTGAGGCACAAAGGCAGTCACAATTCAATGACAGCTAAAAGGTTGGAGGAGTAAAGTGTAGTCACCTATATGAAAATGCAAGCAGGAAAAAAGCAGGAAGCCCCCCCCCCCCCAAATAGTGTGGGAGTACAATAGCCACTGTTGACAGAGCTTGTTATGCAAGCAAACAAAACAGAGGCTAGATTATTGACCTGTCAACCAACAATTACCTAGCATCTTACAAAAAAAAAAAGCTTTAAGGTATGGTACACACCAATTTCAGCCTGATGAACTGGCTACCGCAATATTTGTGTTGAATGGGCAGAAATATTGACGACGTTATTTTTTTTTTTGATTGGGATACATGAACAGTCTCTAGTTTGGTTTGAAAAATAGGGTCAAGATTGTACAGTGTGCATCAGCATTAAAGGCAGTGTACGGTCAAAACAATTTATAAATACGAGTACTGTAATTTCCAGGGAGGTAGGAGGCATTATACCACTACTTCACTTACAACTGTAGAAAAAAAAAAAAAAAAATTACCACTCTCACCCATCTTTGACATGGGCACACTTGGCCTTTATTAAGGAGGCGGGGTTGTCCAGGGGACAAGCTGGAGACCTGTCAACCAATTAAGGTTTATTTTAATGAAACGCGAAATGTTTGTGTGATTCTAGTCAAAGGTAGGTAAGAATAACGGATACACACCATACAGTTTTACAGAAGACTACCCATCGCTGATATTTCAGACAGAAATTCCTGCCACAACCAATTCATTTTTGCCCATTCTGATAAAATAATATTTACAAAGTTTGGTTGCAGCAAAAATTTTTGCCAATATTTGACCCAATCAAAATTTCGGCAGCCTGTACAGAAAATCTGACAAAAGATTCAAACAAATTACAGGGGTACAAGGAAATATCGAAACGATGCACAAAAAAATTGGCCTCTTGGGGGGCATGCTGGAGTTGTAGTTTCATCTCTGGAGTGCCAAGGAATGGGGGGTTACAGTATAGGATCACTGTCCATTTAGGCAAGAGCTACTAATGCCTCAAAACAATACGAATCAGGAGGATGTATTAACTATAAAAAGATTGCCTTCTATTCTGTATTTCTGCTTCTGTGTTGTTTTGAGGCTTTAGTTGCCCTTTAAATAGACAGCAGCACCCATACAGTAGTCCCATACAGTAATCGCCAAATCCAGTATGGGAATTATGCTGTCCATTTAAATGGCACTTAAGCCTCAAAACAACACAGAAGCAGAAGGCAGTAGTGGACATATTCTTTAATCTCGGTTTAGAGTCAATCACTTTTGCTCCTTTTTTCAGGTAAAAATAGGTACCTCTGTTTATACTCGGGTCAGTCCAATGTGAAACTGGGTTGTAGTTTATACTCCAGCATATACGGTAAGAAAAGTGCTAAGGAATACCGGAAACCTAACTCACAGTTACTAAATAGGCATGGTATGTGGGTACACTCAAAATTAAAAAAAAACAACGGTGAAGTACTTTAACTTGCTTTTTCTAGTGGGGGGGGGGGGGGGGAGAGAGAGTACAAAACTAACCACAGAAGACACAAACCAAAAAGTTCTTTTATAAAAGTCTGCTGAAAGCCTACCTACCAATCTGATATTTCTAAAGACCACATATGTTTTGAAAATATCAGATAAGTTTACAGGTGTGATTTTTTGGCCTTTAGTATATTTAGCAATTTATGTCTGTTGACCAGTTGTCAGATAAACTGGTCTTTCAATAAGTAGAGATACAATAACCAACAAGTGTCGCTTGTAAGAGGAGACAGTCAATTTTAACCCCTTCACTGATGCTCTTAAGCACCACCTTTGTAATACATTGCAACACAATTTTCTAAAACGAAGAGATCCTATTTCATTGGGAGCATATACTATACCAAAGAACCGCAATAGAGCAATAGGGAGATCTACAATAGCAAATATTTTTGCTTTAGGGCTAGGCCCCACTTTATGCGTTTTACACTCGAGATTGCACATGCATTTTGTTATAATGGAATCGTGGGAACGCAAAAATTCCTGCGATTTCCATGCGCATGCGATTGGCGCATACGTTTGTTTTGGTAACCATGCGTTCACCATTTTTGGGGCGCTAATGCATGCGCAAACGCACAAAATCATGCACACAATTGCACGGGATAACGCACATGGTTGCGTGTGCGATTCTGGGCGTTGCAGTGTGGCCTCAGCCTTACAGTATATGGAATGAAGCTAAGTATATATTGCACTCAACAGACCTAACTAAGCCAGCCATATCTTAAGGCTGAGGCCTCACTGCAACGCACAGGAATCACGATTCTTGTGAGTTTTTCGCATGCGATTTTACCGTTTTCCGTTACGGAAACACATGCGTTATCACCCAAAAATGGTGAACGCATGCGTTACCAAATCGCAAACGGATGTGCAATCGCATGCGCATCAGGATTTTTTGCGTTCCCGTAATTTCCATTTTAGTGAAAATCACGGGCGCTATCACGAGCGCAAAATGCGTGCGCAAATGCCACAAAAATTTTCTGTGGAAGTTCCCAAGTCACTGCATGCAGCGGTTTGCTGCATCATCACATATCGGCGTCCATTGATCAACATACACAAAATCAATGGACACACAGAACACGTGATGTGGATAATGCAAGGGAACATTGCACAACATTGCAAGTGAAATGTTCCTGTGTTAATAGAACCCATGGTGTGAAATCGCTTGATTAAAGTGGTCACACACATGCAACTTTTAAAGCAGATCCATTACTTCCATAGTTATGGGAGCCGTTAGAAACACAACAAAAAATGTATTCCTGTCTGCAATGATAGATTTGGATGCAGATGGCAGTAGTTTGTTGGCACTGAGATTATTTTTACCACGTGTATGGCCAGCTTTTGTGAATTAAAATACAATGATTTAGGTAGACTTTAGTGTGTTTACTTTCATAAAGAAAAAAAATTTAATAAAACAAGTACATTAAATTAAGAAATAAATGGCAACATTAAAAAAATTAAAACACCAGTTGTATAATCCCTCTGTTTACTTGATGACACATGCAGTTCACACCTTCAACAGCTATTTTAAGAGTCAATAGCTTTTTTTTGCACCTCAAACCAGAGCAGAGAAATAAATTAAAGAAACTTTGGGCTTGATATAGCAATTAACACTACGAGCAGGGCTTCAGCACTTATTCAATATAGCAAAATCGCCTCTCTTGAGTCAAGCTCTTTTAACAAGTCTTAAAAGCTTAGATTATGGGTAAATGAGGCCCTGTGTTTTCTTCCATTTTCTACGGTCTGATTTTTCACCCCAATTGACCACTCCCCCCAAAATTTTGACCAATCGTGCTAAAATATAGTGGTAAATTTTGTTCCCAACTGGCCGTTTGACAAAGTTTCATATGAATTAAACGGCCAGTAATTCACCCAAATATGCAGTCTTCAATGGGTTCACAAAATAACTCACACTCTCCACATTGTAATGAATTAAGATCACCGCAAATGACATTTCTCCACCGGGCACTGAAGGGCAAACTGCGGCTCTCCAGATGTTTGAAAACTACAACTCCCAGCATTCCTATGCTTCCTCTGTAGTTGAGGAATGCTGGGAGTTGTAGTTTTCAAACATCTGGAGAGCCCCAGTTTGAGGATCACCGCTCACCCAATCCCCTCTTTAGTTGCCCCAACACTCCTCCCACCTATAAAATGGGGGACATGCAAGTTGCCCCACTTGCAAACAAGAATAGATGTCAGAAAAATTAATTCAAGTGCTCAGTGTTACTTTTAGATGGCAACTGACTACCTTATTATTCAGTTATAAATTAGGCATTCAAAATGGTCAGCAGTTTATTGGGAGAGTAAAGAAAGGCTAGGCTGCAGAATTTTAAACCCTTTTCAATTCCTAACCTAATAATTTGATTAATACTCATATGAAAAAAAAATAAAAATAAATGAACAGCCAACTGTTTGCTATCAGACAATCGTTCTAATTGTTTGTGAAATGATCAGATATGATGGTAAATATTGATCAGATTCACACCAAAAGAGGCAGATTTAGGGATGATCAATGCAATCATAAGGTCCCATCGCAACAACTTAATGAAATTAAAAAAGATTAATTAAACACAGTTAATGTGCGCAACCAACACAGATTACCGTATATACTCGAGTATAAACTGAGTTTTTCAGGCTGAAAAATCAGCCAGAAAACTTGGACTCGGTTTATACTCGAGTCAGTAGCTTACCTGAGCATTCTGGCAGCCGCACGATCTTTCTGTGTACTGGCGCGCCGGCGCCGGGCAGTGACGTCACCCGGGGGCCAGTACTGGAATGACGTGGCTGCCGGAATGCTCAGGATACCGCTAAGGATACCGTACCTGCCGGAAGCCCTTGGATGGAGGAGAGCCCACAGGGAGAAGAGCCCACAGGTACAAACTGAACTGGGTGGGAGGGTGAGGGGGGCATTCAAGATGTTTGGGAACTACAACTCCCAGCATGCTTTATTAGGTGGGGAGTTGTAGTTTCCAAACATCTTGAATGCCAAGTTTCTACCCTCGGTTTATACTCGAGTCAACAACTTTTATTAGGATTTTTAGCTGAAATTGGGTACCTCGGTTTATACTCGGGTCGTTTATACTCAAGTTATACGGTACTCATCAAGACATCTATTCTACCACTCGTCCTCAAACAAAATAAAAAGGTTATTCAAGTATGCACCCAGCATTAAGTTCATACACACGTGATTGCGGGGGGGGGATAATCCACGGCGCATGATGTGAGCGTCCATTTCGGACAACAATTTTTCTGTGTATGGGCGCTTCGTCATGAAGCAGTCGTTCGGTTGAGACTCATTGTCTTTTTGCCAGTCGTTATCATCAATATTACGGACCCAAATGGCTGTCCGTTGCATGTTGTGCACACGTTTGGGCATTGTGCATGTGTACAAGGCTTACAAGGCTTTAAATCAACAAACTTGATCCCATCAAACTTAATGATTAAGAATTTGAACTTCTAAATAAAAATATCTTCTTAATAGAAACTGCTGTTGGAATATGGGAAATATGTTTAAAGAAGGTAGGAAAAAAAAAAAAAAAAAAAACTACTACGTTCTCTTTAGTCACAACAAGAAGGGATATGACAAACTTACCAAATTAATTTTAAAACGTTCAATCATTTTGGCCTTTAGGCTACTTTCATGCAAGCATTTTTCTTAGCAGTTCCAGAGGATTGCCGCAATCAAAATGTTACATGCAACGTTTTGCTAGCAGCGAACATTGGGGGACAGCTCAGGAAACTCTTAGGCTAGGCTGCCACTAGCGAGCTGTCGGATGGGACTAATCACTGTTGGTCGTGGCAAAAGTAGCCGGTTAACCTGTGGTGCAACCAATAATGTAGCCCCATAGGACGATCTGCCATGATTTAACAGCATGTCCAGATCGGACAATGGGCGACCGTTGGTTGGCCAGACTTATAATCCCTTTCAATTTTTCAGGCCGACCGACCAATACACGGAAAATTCAGTCGGTACAACAAAAAATCTAACCATGTGTACCCACCTTACACAACAGCAACCTACCATACAGAGTTGACAGAATTAATATTGCCTCAAGAAACATATTTCTAATTTTAAAAAAAGCTTTATGAAGCTCACCTGTTAATATGTTCCTCCATATTCTGCTTGTGGAGATTAACGGGAGAAGGACAAAAGTTTTCTTCTGTAGGTTCCTCTTTTACGGTTAGTGGCCTCTGATTCTGAGTCCCTGGTGGATTAGAAATATTAATTCCTTGCTGTTCACGCTGAGCTTGGAGGTATTTTTGTGCCAGTGTAGTACCATGTGCCCCCTGCTATCCATCTCCCCAAATGAGCTTCCCTCTTCACTCTCATCCTCAACCATTTCATCGTCATCTTCAGGATCACTGGCAGTATGAGCAGATCCAACAGGCAGGTGCGCCCTAGAGTTTGGAGAAGGCCTGGTACAGACTTCATTAAATGTTGTGATGCAAGTTGTTGAGCATATAATCGCTGTGTTTCTCTAATATGTCGTTCACGCTCTTCCATACTTCTGCACCTGTTGCTGTTGTTTTTGGAGCTGCTCCATGACAGCTTCCAGTTTCATACCCGCTTTTGATGCATGTGGGAACTGCCTGAAAGACAGGTTTAATCCAGTGGCAATTAGTGAGGGCTGTAATAAAAGAATATTAGTAAGTGAAAATTTTTCTCTCTTCCTCAACTATATGAACATCAAAAAAGTGTTTGTATACCAATTATTTCAAAACAAACAAACGTAGCATATAATTCAGGCCTGCAATTACCAAAACAACTAATCATTTGACAAATTTTTCAGCAAAACTAGTTGAAAAAATATATATACTTTCAGTAGTTGGCTGGTAACTTTCCTTTACTAACAAGACTACTATATATCTAACCAGGCAGGAAAGATTGTACTAAGTTGGCCATGCCTAAAATGTTAGAATGTTCAACAGATGGAAGGAAGTAGGGTTCACCAATAGCCCCCTTTAAACATTGAAATACTATAGTGATATTATCTTACAGGCATCCTGGATTGGATTTCCATCCAGTGTGCTTTAGTTTTGTCTTTGGTCCGCATGTAAAATTGTCAACTGTCACTAGGATAAAATACAGTACAAAAAAAGTATGCCTTGCTATTATAGATATCCATCTTTATGGCCTCCAGCTTCCTCAAACTCAACATGGATAAGACCAAACTTATCATTTTCCCACCCTCTCGATCTACACCCCTACACTACTATCATATCACATAATTGACACACCAATCTCCCCAACACTTTATGTGCGATGCCTGGGAGTAACCTTTGACCCAGAACTTTCCTTTAAACACACATATTAATTCTCTGTCTAACTTCTGTCAGTTACGCTCAAAAACATCATGCATTCGTCCCTTCATTTCACAAAATGCTACTAAAATTCTAGTTCATGCCCTTATCTCTCGGCTGACTACTGTAACACCCTCCTATGTGATCTACCAAGCAACAGACTGGCACCCCATATATCGATCCTTAACTCTGCTGCCAGGCTCATCCACCTCTCTGCACGGTTCTCACACGCTGTCTGCCCCTTTCTGTCAATCTCTCCACTGGCTTCCCATTACAAAAAAGGATCCAATTTAAGCTGCTAACCTTATCCTACAAGGCTCTCTCCCATACATCTCTGATCTGATAAACAAATACTACCCCAAGGCGTAACCTCCGATCTGCTAATGATCTTCCTAGCTACTCTTATCACCTCTTCCCACACCCGTATACAGGACTTTTCTGCTCTGGAACCCCTTTTTACATAATTCACCATCACTATGCATCTTCAAACACAACCTCAAAAATCACCTTTTCAGGCAAGCTTACAACCTTGGCCTGGACACTTCTACCCCTCTAACTGATCCATCGCTGACCCGCTAATTATACTCCACTGACAACCTAGTTACAGCTACTGATCTGCTTCACCTTATGTTTCATCACCATCTCCTCTTGACTAGCAGGGCCCTCCTTCCTATCATACCACAGTAATTCTGTAATTTACCCCACTGAATGCTGCTGGACCAGCACTTAAATGATTTGCACTTTGTACTATTTGCACTACCCTTGTACGTAACATGTATGTTTTCCTTATGTATATTAATGCAACTGTAAAGCACTACGGCGCTATATAAAGCTACAATAATAATAATAATTATAGAGAATGTCTATCCTTAAACAAAAAACGGTCAATTAGTAACATACTTACTAGTCAATTGTTAGTCACCTGTCCCCAACAACATCTAAAATAGTTTGTATTTAAATATCTGGTAAGCTGGCCCCTCCCTCCATGTGACAACTGACATCACAGCTACTTATTGCCGTGTCCCAATGCTTCCACTGCACACTCTCAAGCTTATAAAAAGCTCATTGAGCGAAGGGATGAGGCAGATATCTTTGCCAGGAAAAAAAAGTATCATTAAATATCTGGTTACAAACCCATGTAAATAACTGGTAAAAATAAAGTTTAATTTGTGGGCATATAACCAACAAGTCACCTTTTGTTTTAGGGAACTGTGGTCCAAAAATGACTTTAGGTAAATTGATAGGAATTGCTCCCCTGAGAATTTTTGCAATTTATTTCCATTGTTTATTTTGCATAGTTTTGAAGATATTTACATTTGTGTGTGTGATATGGCAGCAGCATCACCAAGTCCCCTGCACTTCCTGCTCTGAAACGGTCAGTCAATCTGTCCTGTGTCTCCTCCTCCCCTTTGCAGCCCCCCTGGTCCCTCCCACTCAAGGACCCCATGGTCCCTTCAGTTGCAGGCCCCACATGGCCCATTATCTTACACCCCCATGTGGCCCCGTCCACTCACGGGTGCCGTGGCCCCACCCACTTGTGGGTGCCGTGGGTTACTCAGACCCCCACCCCCCTACAGAAACTCTGTGGAATCAACCTTTTCAGGCAGAGTGAGAACTCTGCCTGAAAAGGCTGTTTTCACACAGTGAAAGAGAAGGGCTGTAGATTCCCTTACCTTCTCTGTCAGGACTTCACCCAGCAGAGAGCAGGAGGGACTTCCTGTCTCCCTCACACTCTGAGGGGGTCTGAGGCTGTGCTCACCAGTGGCACTGTGCAGGAGAAGCCTCAGGAATGTCACAAGTCAGCCTCCCACCCATTAACTTTCTGATCAGTCATTTCTGTATATCTTGGGTTGTGGAGCATGTAGAGAGGTGGTTGATTGCTCGTTTTAAAGGTAGGAAACTGGCCTTTCATTTAAACTTAACTTGTTTGGAGACCACAGTTCCCGTTTAAAGGGACACTAAACTGAAAAAAATGACTTGCCTTTATCCTTTTCTATATTTTTAGTGCTGTCAGGAACTTGATCCTTTTTGCTCTCAGTGCTCCCTCTCACCAGATCTCCTCATGTCTTGTTCAGGCCACTCCTAGTTAGTATGCATGTCTCCTCTCTATGTATCCACCCCCTCCCAAAACTGAGGCACAGCTAGAGTGTGGAGCATGTGCAGTGGAGATAATCTGTGCCCACCTAGAGCCAATATATTAACCCAGTGATTTTGTGTTATTATGAAAGTGAAAGTATAACGGTGTTCCAATAGGATAGTTAGCAGCACAGGGAGCTATAATCACTGCTTGAATCAAGTAAGATTTTCTTTTAGCTGTAGGAGTTTGAAGGTGTGTGTGTGTGTGTGTGTGTGTGTGTGAGGGGGTGGGGTGGTGTATTTGATTTCTTTAGGTACAGTGCTACATTGGGACTTAAGTAACACAGACAGCAACTAACTGCAGAATTGGGTTTATCTGCACAGAAAGAGAACATAGAAACATATAATGCTAATTCCTTTTCCTGGTCTTAATGCTGAATCAATTAGCCATACAGTGACAGAGAAATAAGCGTTACTTTTATAGAATGGATAGTTTCTACATGTAGTGTACCAGGGGGAGGGACTGGGTGATTGATGGTTCTATAATGACTAGCTGTGCCCCACCCTCTTTAAAAAGTAAAACTCCCAGAGCTAAAAAAACAAATTATTACTGTGTAATTAGTTAAAAAATGATTATCCCCAGTTTACATGCCCTTTTATTTGCAGCAACCTATCAGATATTAGCTTTTTACCGAAACATTTTCCCAAAAAGTTGAGTAGATGTTTGGTGTGTTTAAAGGTTTTTTTTTTTTTTTTTTTTTTTTAGTTCAATCCTTTACTTTAGTTTTACTCTGGATATGGGTAAACTTGTTCCTGCATAATACTACTGAACTATGACAAAATATTAAGTAGTGGAACTGGTCTGGCTGAAAGATTATCACAGTAACATAATAATTGAGGTTGAATGAAGACATACGTCCATCGTAGGGTCCAACCTTTATACCCTACTCTTTAACCCTACCTAACAGTTTATAAAGAGGAAGGGAAAAAAACAGCTAAAGGGGAGGGAATCCTTCCTGACTCCAAATGGCAATCAGAAGTGTTAAATAACATTTTTTTCTATCCACTGTTTGTTCTTGTTGTCAACATATAATCATATACACAGTGGACACAAAATAAAATTAAGTAGATCGGTCCAGCTGGAATATTAGATCTACAGGTTGAATTAGGCCATACATTAAAGGGTATGTACACTGGAAAATGTGTTTTTTTAAATTGCCGATTAGTGGAAACTATAATCCATCCCAACTATCACTGAACCGTTTTTTTTTTGTTGATCTGCCCCCTATTTTATTAGATATACAATCAGAAACATCTTGCATTTTAGCATTTCTGTCAGGCTACGTTCACACTAGATACTGACAGTTATGCACAGCATGTGTTTCTGTCAATTTGTATCCATTTTTTGCATACATTTGTATCCATTTTTTCACAATGTGTATTCCATAGATTTATATAGAAAATGCAAGAAAAAAGGACAGAAATGCTGCATGCAGTGCATTTTTTAAACGGACTGGAACGGAACGCAGCAGATGTGAACGATATTATGATATCCTATGGGGTTTTACTGCCTGCCCATTTTTTTAAACGTACCTGGGTTTCAAAAACGGACACAAACTGAAGTAGTGTGAACGAGTCCTAAGTTTTGCTGTAGCTGGAATGCTTTGACAGTTGGTGTGCTGTATACTGTATGCAGTTTTGACAGTTGGTTTATGGGGAAATAGTCAGGTCAGTGGTCAGAGCCTGAGCAAAACAAGTATTGTATTGAAGGCATGCAGCAACACACACCTCAGACTAAGTGCTACTTGTATTTATTTATAAATTAAGATGACGCAGTAATTTTTTCAGTATACATACACTAAGAATGGATACATGTTTTTTTTAAAAAACACTTTGGGGGTCTACAACATTTTATTGATATGCAATATCTTTTTACTTTTTAAAAAAGGCTCGTTTTAAATGAGGATACCCCAAACAGACCCAAATATGAAAAAAAGGAATGACACTTGAAAACAAATACCTTAAAGGATAACTATTGTGTATATAAAGTTTATTTAAAATACAGTTAAAATGAAAAGTACTTGGGATAGGGATATCGGACTGGTACTTCATACTTCCCAATATTGGTTCTGTGAGGAGCACAAGCCCAAAAAATGGATTCTGACAGTCTTCCTCCTGGCTTCAGCACCATCTTTAATACAGGAATAGTCCAGGACTAACCTGGCAAATGGAAACTGTTGGTGCTGCAGCTCTTCAACTAAATGATATTGTGAGATAGGAATAATCAATCCAACCTCCCTTACCCAGGTACTTTCCATTTATAAAAACTTAAAGATATCCTTTAATGTATAGTAATGCAAATACAGGGAACCTGTAAGGTTGATGCCATACAGAATACCAGAAAAGACTGTAATTTGACAATTTTAAAATTCTTAATTAAAAGTAATAATTTATTTATGTCAAATATGCCATTTATGCACCAACAGGAAGTAAAGAATGATTGCCATCCTAAAAAAAATAATATGTAAAATGAATGTTGTTACAAATAAGTTACAATGTTTGTTTTTACAAATAGAAAAATGGAAGCAAATGGAAGAAAAAAATGCTTGTAATTGTATTGTATTAATGTTGCTTTCAAAAACATTTACTGTAAAAAGCAACCATGTTCTCTTAGTAGTATACATTAAAGTTTACCTTTCTCAGCTCTGCAGTAAAATGCCTGCAGCCAACTGGTTTGTTGGATTATTAGAAGGGTGGGTCAAAATGCATAGTAGTAAATAAGCACATTCAATTTATCCAGAATGAACAGGCGTTTGCCTGGCTCAGAAGCAAAAAGGTGATTTAGAGATGGCACAGGGCTGTACAGTGATCCTCAGTAGTACTATTACATTAGTCAAATTAGAGCATAAACTGTAAACACATACTGGTGTTCTCAAACGCATTACCATATGCTAACAGTGTCACTTTCATTATAGGAAAAAAATAATCGTTGTTTAGTTTAGATAGTTATAGAACTTTCCTGGCCTGCTTCTCAACAAAATAGCAACTATCACAGATCACCAGCAAAAATACAGAAAGGACTTATTTTGCCAACAGACATTCTTTTGACAACTATCTGGTAAAAAAATTATGACATGGTAACATGTAACTTTGTTCTTAAGGGCTTAAAAACAATTTACTAAAGCCATGATAATTTTTAGTTGTGTGATGCACAATTACAAATCATACATCCATTCCTTTAGAGTTTTTTTTTTTTATGATAATAAAGATACCAAACTAATATGTTCATTCTGGCTTATATTTGTTATTTAAAAAAAAAAAAGCACATATTACATATTATGTGAGTATCTGCCAATTTAAAATCCAATAAAATGTGAATTTAAACACAGACATATGTTTTTCTGTTCAAATTCAACGACCGGAAGAACCGCTCAAAGCCCTGAGGTGCCGATTTGAGATATGGGGACTGAAAATGGAATTTTCCGCCTGGCCCAATTTTTGTTTCCCCAATAAACCGATCTACATTGTCGAGTGGTCGATCGGAAAAAACAAGAAAAGGTTTAGACTTTTCAAGTGATCTAATAAAATTGATCGGAACTCTTGAAGAGCAGATCCCATGTAAAAAGAAGGTAGTGTCACCCAATAATATACCAATCATCAAAAAAATGTGTTAAAAATGCAAGTCATGGTTAAAAAAAAAAAGGTGCAGATAAGTTTAATTTAACTCCAAGTCTGCAAGTTCACTGCTATTAGTTAACTGGTGGGACTAAGGAAAGCAGGTTAATGCAGGGGTGAAGAAATAGTAGTCTGTCAGAAAAATCTTGGAGCCTATCTACCTTTTTAAATAAGACATCAATAAGGTCTATAGAATTGGCTTTTTAATAATTTAGGGGCTAGGTCACACTGATGCATTTCTCACGTGCTTCTGGTCGTGTTTTGTGATTAGTTAGTAAGTGAGAATCAAATGCATTACAATGTGGGTGGCTTCACTGTGTGTGCTGCATATATGTTTACAGGGCATAATGTTTTGAGATGTCCCCCTTCCTCATGCACCAGTGGAAAGGGGGACCCTGAAACGTTGTGCACCAATTATGTCACAATGAAAATATGAACACATGTATGCGTTCTCTGCTACATATTCTTAACGATTGAAGATTCCTGTTTGGAGGACACAGCACCATAAGAGCTTCTAAAACACAGGAGTGCAAGGAGAAATACAATTGATAACTGATGTTTTCAGGGCACCTGCAATAATTGTTTTTGTGTGAAGCGCAAACACACAGCAACCCGCATTGCAATTGCATGTTTTCACAGTCCGTTGATAGTGTTGCTGCAAACCTTAAAAACTTTGCCAGGGATACATATTTAGACACACTGGCTACATGGCTCCTTAGATTTGTCCAGACCTGGGTAAATGCCTTAAAGGCATATTTTATTTTTAATATAGTAAAGTCCTTCAATTGTAAGACATTTGACAGCAAATTGCAACAGCAGGTGAAAGGCCAGTTAGTATTCGCATGTTTATTATAATGTTGCTGATCTATACATTTAACTCTCCGTAGTCTATACATATTATGTATACACCTCTCTATTTGAATACATACATCACCCACTGTCTCTATATATATCTGCAAACACATTACTACACTCTATTTGTAAACTACCGTTAGAGTAAGTGGTTCTGCAAAATAACCTAAGCCTGTTTCATGCTATAAAAAACCCACTACAGTAGAGCAGATGCCAGTGAAATACATTTTCCCAGCAACCTTCGCAGGCAGGGGGTGAACTGCACTTGTATAGTATGTGGAACACATCCCCACTGTTCCTGTGTGGACTTTACTGGCGCGGACTGCATTCTATCCCACCACACGGTACACACAAGGCATTAGACTGTGCCCTTTCCCCCCTCCCCGGTGTTGTATGTACAACAAAGTGCCTTATCCACAGTATCAGACAGGGGGCAGGGCGAGTTGATGAATGTACAACAAGGATCCTCATTACGCTTCGCTCTGCCCCAACTAGACGTGGTGTGTGTACTAACAAAGTAACCGTTTTAGCTTCTTACCATGGACTCTTTCCCACTGCCGGCCTTCTCCACCATTACGTCAACTTCTAGGCCGCTCGACCCCGTGCTATCCTGTTGCAGCTCCGCCGCCCACCCCAACCTCCCCTCAGTTTCCGTCTCACCGCAACCTCCAGGTTCTCTTAGGCCCCTCCTGGTTCATCGAAACTATGGCTGACGTCACCTCGCATACCGTCCAGTACGCACTGATTCGAGAGCGTGCGCGTTCGCGTGTCGGGTGTTGTCTATGGTTGTGCATCAACAGATTGTAAGTACATTGACAAGATTTATGTGCATTTTGATGACGTGCCAGGAGGAGACCTGCATTCTTCTACGTCGGTCAAACCCAAAGGATGGTGTTACCGGCAATTAGTAAAGGATCTTTCTCTCTAAAAGTGAATAACCCTTTGCTCTCCTATATTGCACACATTCACGTGTAGAATCCAGAGAAACGTCGTGGGAATCTATAGTAAAACTTTCATCAAGTAATGACAGGTTTTTCGTTGCCTATAATACACAAGGTTTAATTAGTACATTGACAGCTCAGCTAAGCATTGTATATAACGGGTGTCTAAACTTCTGGCCTTCCATATGTCTGAAAACTAAAATTACCAAAGCGCCCAGAGAGTGATGGGACTTGTAGTCTTTAAACATCTGGAGGGAAGGGGAGGGGTGGGAACTGCCACCACAGTTTGATGTCCCTTATATTTTAGCACTATAATAGTCACTCAACTCCTTTATATCATGTGCCTATTGGCATAAAAAAACTAGATTTAAAAAAAAAAAAATTTTTGCAACATTTTAGGATCCCCACAGATCTACATCACATGTATTAAACCCAAACACCAGAGGGCACCAGTATTTAGCAAAGGTACTGTATCAAATAATCAAAAACAAACCAAAACTTGTTAATTATTGTTTTTGTGATTACAAAGATAATACATTTCTCTGAATTTACGGGGAAAATCATTTGATGTCATGTTTTATATGGTCATGGAATGCCTTAAAATATATATGACTCTGAAATAACTTATAATAACCTAATGGCAGTAAGGCAACAACCACAATATTGTAGTGGCTGAAATATCACCCCAAATGTTTGCAATGACTTAAAAAATGTGAGATTACACAGGATTAGGCTGATCAGCTCTGAGTTTTCTTTACACCTGACAGATCTACTGAGCAATATGATATATTGCTTGGCAGATCTGTAGAGAGAAAAAGCCTGTGTGTATGGGGTACATTTTATCTTGTATATTAGTTCATAAATCCGATAAAACATTTGCTATAATGATGAAGGGGCACATACATGGAACAGTGCCAATCGTATGAAACTATAGTTTCTATCTATTGTATTGCATTATGGGCATCCCTGAAATTTGATCAGGTTCAATATAATTTGACATCATGTATATTGTAGTTTGTTGAAATGATGATCCTGTGATTTCAGTAAATAAAATCGGAGGAGAATTGGCATTTTGGCAGCACAGGAATCCTGAAAAACATTAGACCTTTAATAATTATTTGTTCATTGAAATAAACAACATTGTTTTATTAGGTTCTAAAGATGAAGGGAGGTATAGAATAGTGTAGTTTTTGAAGTTGAATAAAGAAATTCGTCCAGCTATTCCAACCTACTTTGCAATACCCACATTTACTGCCAAACAGTTGATCCAGTAAAAAGGCAAAGAAAAAAAACAGTATGACTCGAAGAAGAAATATCCCTGGATCAACTCAAACTCTGTCTTCATATCCAAGCTCCACAAGCCCCTTTATTAATTTAGCTGTCCTTCTCTGAACCCTTATTATTTCCAGGATGCCCTGGAACTTTTTTTTAAATTGTATATTACCCCCCCAAACCCCACTTTCTCATTATTTGTAGCTTCCAACACTCATGAACTCGCTTACCTGACCCGGTTCTTTGCTGCTCCATCACTGCCTCTGCTGCTGACAGCCGCTCCACTTCCTGGTCACGACTGTCTGTTAAGGCACAACGTGCTGTCACGCCCAAATGCCTGACAGTCGCGACCAGGAAGGAAGACGGCTCAAAACAGGAGCAGGGGGCGGCACCTTAACGGCAAGGGACCAGGTAGGGTAAGAAAGTTTAGGAGCATTTTTGAAAGCAACAAATAACATGAAAGTAGGGTTTATACCAATTAGAAAAAATTTTTTTTGGAGTAAACTTGCCCTTTAAGTGAATCATCAGTGAGGTGCAACCCCTGGGTCTTACCTCCCATTCTTACTCTAAAAATGAATGCAGCAGGTATGAGCATACAGAAATAGTCGCACTGCATTCAGGGCTTCCCCCCATCCACTATGCAACACGTCCCCTTATCTTTACTATGTTAATGCATGCACATATAGTAGAAAATAAAGGGAAGTCCTGTGTGATCTGTCCTTTAAAGCTAGGTACACACCTACCGATTTTTCCTCCTGACCGACCATTCGATATTTTCGACCGGTCGGCCAGGAGGAAGGACTGTCGGTCGCGGCAAAAGCAGCCGCGTCCGATAGTTACCGTGACCGATCGTGCGGTCCTTTCGAACGGTCGATCTGACATGGGCACATTCGGATGCGATAATTTCGGTCCGATCGACCGATACACTGAACTATCAGTCGATTGGACCGAAATATCTCATCGTGTGTACCCAGCTTAATCCAATCACCTTTTAATTTAAAGCACTGAAGTGCAATTAATATGTTGTACTGACCAGAGTACAGTCCTTCTGTAAAGTAAAAATCTTTGTGAATGTAATAAAATGTAAGAAACTCTGTATGTATAGTTACTTTCTTGTTATTGTAACTTATGCATATTGTTTTATATCTTGGTCCGAACTATTATCATCTTCTGAAGAATGTATGTTATATGTTTATACAATGAAGATTTAGACATTGAATATTTCCATTTCATTTTATCTTTTATTTAGGAGTTAATGTAAAATTGGGCATTGACCTGCATTTGTATTGGATTCTTACCCACTGACTGACTACCTACTAGAAATTGATTGCTGGTCATTTTTGTGGCTTCTGTTCACTTTTGTAAATTTGATGAAGGGGGAATGTTTTCCCAAAATATTAGTATAGTATAGTATAGTATTTGAGGTTGAATAAAGACATACGTCCATCCAGTCCAACCCATCTAGCAATATCCTAATTTCCTGCCTAACTGTTGATCCAGAGGAAGGCAAAAAAAAACACCAAATTTATGAAGGGGGAAAAAATTCCTTCCTGACTCCCAGTGGCAATCGGAAATTTCCCTGGATCAACTCTAATTTATGTATCAATACCAGTAACTTGCAACATTCCTTGTTTGCAGAAACTCATCCAGCTTTTTTTTGAAACTGACCAATGAACCTGCCATTACAACGTCCACTGGAAGACAGTTCCATAGCTTTACCGTTCTCACAGTAAAAAACCCCTTTCCGAGCATGAAGCCTAAACCTTTTTTCTTCAAGTCTTAAGGGATGTCCTCGTGTCCTTTGACATGTTCTATTGGTGAACAATGCCCCAGATAGTTTATTGTATGGCCCGTTAATGTATTTATACACAGTAATCATATCCCCACGCAAGCGCCTTTTCTCCAGCGTTCATAATTGTAACTTTTCCAGTCTCTCTTCATATTCAAGCTCCCCCAATCCCCTTATTAATTTAGTTGCCCTTCTCTGAACCCTTTCCATTTCAAAGATGTCCTTTTTGTACACAGGATTCCAAAATTGCACTGCATATTCCAAATGAGGCCTTACCAATGCTTTGTAAAGAGGGAGAATTACATTTTCCTCCCTTGAATCCATACCTCTCTTTATACAAGACAATACCATGCTAGCTCTGGCTGTTGCCGCCTGGCACTGCTTGCTACCTTTAAGTTTGTTATCCACAAAAACTCCAAGATCCCTTTCCAACAGGGATTCACTTAACACAGAGCCATTTATAGTATAAGTAGCATAAGGATTTTTAAGTCCAAAATGCATCACCTTACATTTATCAACATTGAATTTCATCTGCCACTTAGCAGCCCAATGTGATAATCTATCTAGATCCCCTTGCAAAGATTGCACATCCTCTGAAGTTTTTAATGGTCGACAAAGTTTTGTGTGGTCAGCAAACACAGAAACCTTGCTGACAATACCCACTTCCAAATCGTTAATAAATAGATTAAATAGAAGCGGCCCCAACACAGAACCCTGTGGCACCCCACTTAGCACTTTAGTCCATAATGATGAAGCCCCATTAACAACTACTCTCTGCATCCTATTCATTAACCAATTTTCTATCCATGTACAAATGTGACTCCCCAGACCAACAGACCTTAGCTTATTCATTAGTCGCCTATGGGGGACTGTATCAAAAGCCTTTGCAAAATCCAAGTAAACTACATCTACTGCTATGCCAGAGTCTAAATTTCTACTTACTTCCTCATAAAAGCCAAGCAAGTTAATTTGACAAGATCTATTCCTCCTAAATCCATGCTGGTTACTACTTATAATGTCAGTCCTTGAAACATACTCTAGAACATGTTCCCTTATTAAACTTTCCAGGATCTTCCCCACCACTGAAGTTAAACTTACAGGCCTGTAATTACCCGGCTGTGAACGACTACCCTTTATTGTGGTGTTGTTTTATTGGTAACAAACTTCACTTCAATCTCAGAATTTTGTGTTCTGGATATTTATATTCCCTTTGTGGTAAGAGCCTGATTATTTTTACACACTCACAGATGAATGTACATGATGCAATATTTCGGTCCGATCGCCCGATAGTTCAGTGTATCAGTCGATCGGGCCGAAATTATTGCATGCATTTTGCCCGTGTCTGACTGACCGTTCGTCCGAATCGGACATGGTGGAAAACCACGTCCGATCGTGCGGTCCTCTATGGACCACATGATCATTCGCGGTAAACTGTCGGCCGCAGCCACTATTGCTGCGACCGACAGTGCTTCCTCCTGATTGGATTAGTTCGGTCGAAAGTCTCGAACAGTCGGTCAGGAGGAAGAATTGTTACATGTGTACCAGCCTTAATGGAAAATCCAGGCATGTGTAGACTCCATACTTGTAGTCAACTGTAAAAATTCTATTTGGCTAATTTACCCAGAGCCGCTGCACTATTTTATGGGTTTAAAGTCACGCTAACTGATTCAATATCGGGGTTGCGCTTGAAATTACCTTTTGGTATTTACCCACAGGTGCAAACACAATATTGACTTTTGGTTAAATCTCCCTGATTACTTCCCTGTTTACTGCCATTGTTTGTGCAACAATGGTGTGTTCTTTTCCAAAATGCATCCTTTCAAAACAAATTGAAAGTTTCCTACATCACCCTTAATGACTCCAGGTGAAGTATAGCCAATGCTTTTCTCCAACTCACTAAATTGAAGTTGGGGAAAAAAACTGCCCTCAGTGTGACATATGGCAGATAGCTTTTCTCTTCTTTATAGTTATTACTGAGCATGCTTGACTTCCCAAATAGTCATGTAAGATAGGAGGAGTCATTTAAAGTTAAGACGGGGAAAAAACAAGAACTGTATTAAAGGGATACAGCAATTCATACAATTAAGAGTTAGGGCTACTACAAGCATTTATTTATAAATTAAGATAAGGTAAAGTAATTTTTATAGTAGTAGTAGTTGCCCTTTAAGGTGGTACTTGATGCTGATCGAATATAGAGTGAGGATATAATATAGGGCATGCTCACCCCCCATAACATTTTTTTACTATAATTAAACACCTCCAAACCTCACTTTCACAATACCTACCTTTCTCCCAGGCGCTCCTGAGAAAAGGAATCTTTGATGTCCGCCTGTCCCCTGATGTTCTCTGATGACTCCTTTATGGCTTTGTGAACTCTATGTGAGCTCAGGCAGCATACTGTCTTGGCCTTGACTGACAGCTGCAACCCCAGAAGAGTGGCATAGAATTGGCAAGGGACCAGTGGACTTCAAGGTAAGATTCCTTTTCATAGTGCCACTGGGTAGAAAGGTATGTATTGTGAAAGCGGGGTTTTGCAGGTAATTTAATGGACAACAAAAGCCTCAGAACAACACTGTATCAGAAGGAAGAGCACCTTAATATAAAAGTAGTAATCTGTCTCTAACCTCTCATTTTGTTGTGGTTGTTGGGAGATGGGGTTTGTGTTTTATTTCCCAACAGGGGCATAACTACCAGGAGAGCAGGGGGAGTAACTGCAGGGGGGTGGGGCTGGGAGCAAAGGGCCCCATCTTCTTATTTTCCCTATGACAGATATAGCCTCCTCCCAGAAAACCACTGTAGATGAAGCACAGATAGGGGCCCCAACTTAGTTTTGCTGGGTGGCCTATTGATTCCTAGTTACGCCACTGTTTCCCAACATCCCAGTATCACAGTATGGTCACTGACCATTGTGTTCTTTACACATGCTCAGTCCTAAGAAACTGCAGGTACTTGTTACAGTTGGTAAATTGGCCACACACACTAGTAGCCTCTAGCCAACCCTGTTCCAGAACAGATTAGGCAAGGGAGCATGTGACTGAGGTCAGGGGTGTGGCCAGTTACTGTACATCAAAAGTATATAGAAGCAAGAGGGCTACTTGGTGAATTTCACAATTTATTAGTGCATAAACAACAAATACAACGTTTCGGGGTGCTTACTGCCCCCTTCCTCAGGTCTCCTGAAGGGGGCAGTAAGCACCCCCCCCGAAATGTTGTATTTGTTGTTTATGCACTAATAAATTGTGAAATTCACCAAGAAGTAGGGTGCTCCTCTTGCTTCTATATACTTTGGATTGCCCTTAACCCTCTTGGTATGGGGGTTTGGAGGATTGCACCAACTACTAGGCCAAAGCCAGCAACACTGTGCTAGAGTGGCTTCTAACCAGTCACTGTACATACACATATAGGGAGATTCAATAAAAGTTCTTATCGTTTAAAATGGTGCTAATTTTGCCCCAACCAACCAGATATCATTTAACATTTGAAAGCTAACATCTGATTGGTTGGGGCAAAATTAGCACCATTTTAAACGATAAGAACTTTTATTGAATAACCCTAATAGTTCTTCAGCGGTTTACATTTACTTTAATGCCATTTACTGTATATCTGTTGTATTCTGTTAGATCAACTGGACTTCTTAAAGTTTATCTAACTTTATCATCAAATACAACATGGATGAATGAGAACCTTCACAAGCCATTTACTGTAGTGGGATTTTACAGTTTATTGTTTTTAGAGGGGATATTTTCAGATTCTGGAGTGTAAAAATGTGGGTTTCATTTCCCTTTAATGTTTAGTAGAAAGATTTAAAGGTTAACTGTGGTCTCAAATTCTTCCAAACTAATAAGGATTATATAAAAAGACTTCCATCGTACCTTCAAAATAAAACCTACATCACATCTCTAGATAAATTTGTGAGAAGTTATTGCGGGAAAGGTTCAGCAATGTAACTTCCTGGTTGAACACTTCTTGTTTTCAGCCATGTGACCAGCATGTAGTCATGTGACCAGCCTCTGCCTGCATTAAAGAGGAACTGTGGTCCAAAAATGACTTTAGGTAAATTGATAGGAATTGCTCTCCTGAGAGTTTTTGCAATTTATTTCCATTGTTTATTTTGCATAGTTTTGAAGATATTTACATTTTTGTGTGTGATATGGCAGCAGCATCACCAGATCCCCTGTACTTCCTGCTTCCTGCTCTGAAACCTGTCAGTCAATCTGCCCTGTGTCTCCTCCCCTTTGCTGCCCCCCTGGTCCCTCCCACTCATGGACCCCATGGTCCCTCCAGTTGCAGACCCCCTTGGCCCATTCCCTTACAGCCCCATGTGTCCCCGCCCACTCGCGGGTGCCGTGGCACTCAGCAGGCTTTCGTTTAACCCTCACTTGTTTTGAGACCACAGTTGCCCTTTAAAAAGGGGGTGAACATGCCTTTATTATTGTAATCAGTTGTCAAAATAACATCACTCGCTTTTTGTGCTGAGTTCTACAAGGATATATACACCCCTGGAGACAAATTTCTAGTTTGCACTACTGTACTGGGGGAGTTAAAATACCCATTTTAAAATATTTCCAGGACAAAGTGACTTTTTCTGTAACGTATTTAGACATTTTTTCAGTGCTGTGGCAGAATTTATTTTTACCTGCTTAGTAGTGATTTTTACTGCTTGGGTAAACATATAGCCTTGGGTTAATTTAGAGGTCTGGGCAAGTTTCTACAGGGTATGTTAAGCCCCATGAAAAGAATTCTTCTAACAATGTTTTGACCAGTAGTAAAGTTAAACTAAGGAGTAACAAACATTGTGCAAAGAATTATAGATTAGTTACAATTTCCTGTACATATGTAAAGAATATTGTTAGTCTTTGCACCATAGGTTTTCTATTTATTTTGTAAATTAGGCATGATTATTTATATATCCATTTATTAAAACAACATTTTGTAAGAAACTTTCTTTCATCCATTTTCTCATTTCTGAATATAAATATATTGTATTACAACAAATCAGTTGGTCAACTGCTACATTTCATAATGGATCAAAAAAAAATTAAACACCCACTGATCCTACTCTTAAAAATAGTTTTTTATTTTGATCATCATGGTTTATACACATGTGCGATCGCGGGTGCTTGACACACAATGTGTATGCTTGGGCGTTTCGGATGATAATCGTTGCATGTATGAGGCATGATTATCGACCAAAACGGACATACATACACATCCTGCATCGCTGGTCGGCTTCCACGATCGCACATGGGTATAAAGCTTTATATGCTACTACGGAGTATCTACACCACACAATAATAAACAATCAAACCGTTAACCTGGACTGTTAATTGTATGTATAGTTTATATATAAAGTGCCACTTGGGGACGCAGCGCTGTACAGTAACAAAACACAATAAATTTGATTTCTTTATAAAATGCAGTACTTTGTACCACTTTTTAGAATGAAATCAAATTAATGTTGAGCAGAATTGAGTTCAACCAATTGGTCCAGCCCTCCACAATAGTCCCAGTTTCTCGTGTGAAAAAATTACTTACCCATGACCTAGATATTCTATACTTTTACACAAATATTGCAAGTTTGAGCACATTACACAAATCTAATATATTTTGTATAATTTAACAAATATTCCTTCTTTGTCTGGAAATATTATTGTTTTCAAAAGAATCTAACTTAATCAAACATTGAAAGGGCATGTCCAGATCACATAATTTGCTATTTCTGTTCCACTCCCATTTTGCAACAGTTAATATTATCTGTAAAACTTCCTACTCACTTTATACTTTTCCCCAGTCCATATGATGTTGGCATTTCACGTTAGGTCCCGTCTGTAGATCTTTCCCATTGGCAGGGACATAAGAACAGCAGGATGTAACTGAAAATGCCATGAATGGCCCACAAATATTTAGTTACAGTTGACGTGTATATTATTACCCTATTTTTATTCACCTCTGTAATTTCTCCCTGGTTTATGGAATGGTCACTGATGCTTATTAACATAATTGTATCAAGGTCATTCTAAAAAGAAAATCTCTCCTGACCTCTCCTGTTAATAAGTATAAAGTATTACTTTTAACTTCCCCCAAAAGTCCTGAAATATTTTCTGCTCCTTCACACCCTTAATGGAGAACTAAACACACTTTTTATACGCCCCCAAATCGCTAAAAAAACGGTAAAATACCACTCCAGTACATAGCATTAAAGTAAGTGTAAGGCCTGAAGAAGTGGATGAAATAACTGTGTGTATGTGCAGTGTCTGGTCACACCTCCCGACCTCAGTTACATGCTTCCTACTCGATCCTGTAAGTGTACTAGTAAATGTGGCCATATGTAACACGTTTGTTGCCATATGTAACACGTTTCTGCAGTAGGACTTATGTAAAGAATATAATGGACATTGGGAAAAAAAAGTGTAATACTGGAATGCTGAGAGATAAAGCACAAACTCCATGTTAGTAAGGTAAAATTTCCAGTAACCATATCAGAATAAGAGGTAAGAAACAAATTACTGCTTTTGTATGTATTTATATTTTATTTATAAAGCACACAGCACTGTACAATAACAAAATACAAAAAAGTCTTACAAGGGGGCAAATACATTAAAGGTTCAGTACATAAATCATATAAATATAATAGTAGATTGGGTTACTTCCAAGAACTATTTAAAACTAATTCTAAAGGGCAAAAATAGACTTTATAAAGAGAAAAAAAATCCAAGATGGCTGCTGGAACACAAACAGACAGCAAATGGAACACAAATGTCACTTCCTGTTACAGAAACAGGAAGTTGTTTGAATCATGATTTTAAAAGCCATAGAGACACTTCAAATTTTATCCCTGATGAAGCTGTAAGGATTAAAACAGCGAAACGCTTAGGAACTACCTCACAAGCCACGACTTAAAGAGGCCACACCATAGCAGAGAGGTGCAACTTCAAAAACTGCTAATGGACGTTTTCTGCAAGGCTTTTTAGTGCTTTTTATTGTTTTTAATTGCTATAATAAAGTTTGTTGGCAACCTTATTCCTGTGTGCAGAGGTTTTTGGGAACTATACAGACCAAGCAAGTATCAGAACAGCACAGAGTGAAGCCTGCATTACCCCTAGTGGTGGATAGACATAAGTGAGTGGTTGAATTTTAATTCTAATATATGGAAGTGTCATTTTAAACTGTTTTTTTACAGAGATCTTGATCTTTTACTTCTTGTTTTAACCCTTCCCCTACCCATACCCCCAAGCGCAAGCAAGATACTTTTGAAGTGTAAGAGAAAAGTAGGTACCTGCCCCGTCAAATTACAATCTAGTTAGAAGGGTAACATACAGATACAAAGGAAAAGGGTATAAGCGCAGGAGTGAGAATTTATGCAGTGCAAATTTTTGTCTAGGTGCTCTGCCCTCTGGTTCTGTGTTGTTCTGAGGCTTTCGTTGTCCTTTAACCAAGTGATTGAAACTCATTTCTGGTCTAGCAAAATGTCTTCAAGAGCTAAACTTCAAGTCCTAAATACCACAAATACCCGTTGGATCTTCAGTCCTTGTAGAGCCCTGGCCTCTATAATGCATCTCCATTTGTCATGATCCATTGTGGGGATGCCAACCACCCAATTTTCTCAGAACATCCTCCATATCATCCACTTTTCTCTTCCTAGGTCTTCCTTTACGCTTGTCTCCCTTTGAGTCTTTCTTAGAAGACCTTCCTCTCATTATGATCTTTACCAAAACACACATGGGGACCAGTCCACCCAATGACAGGTACAGCTGAGCATTAGTTTGGTTATATATCTTCTTTGAGCCCAGGTTATTTAGTAGATTCTCATTTATGCATTTACTTCTATACTTCTTTTGAGCTTTTAATTGCCTTGTTAGTTTAGTTGTCCTTTAAAGGGTATGTCCATCAAAAAATTAACTTTCTTTCTATCTGTTTTACTGAAGAACAGGAGGTAAATGCACTATTTCTTAACTCCCATTCTTCAGTGAATCTTGCAGGAGAGCAGGAGAACTTACCGTGATCGTTCCAGCACTGACAGAGCCACACCCGAAATCCCCAACGCCTCCGACGCATCTCCAGTCCTTTGCACTGTGCGTGCATGCGCACACTGTGCTAAGGAGAGTGGAAGCGTCGGAGGCGTCAGGGATTTTGGCTGCGGCTCTGTCAGCGCTGGAACAATCCCGGTAAGTTCTCCTGCTCTCCTGCAAGATTCACTGAAGAACGGGAGGTAAGAAATAGTGCATTTACCTCCTGTTCTTCAGTAAAACCGTTAGAAAGAAAGTAAATTTTTTGATGGACATACCCTTTAAAGGATAAGTACACTGTAAAAACAAGTTCTGTAGTCCCAAAAATACCGCTCCGTTCGGTGACGTCGCCGTGCCGTGCATGTATGGTGCAGCATGATGACAGGCGCACAAACAGCACATTGACCTCACGTTGCGGAGCAAATGGACCGTGCTTTTTGGGACTACAGAAGGAGATCCAGGAAGTCTCGGGGGGCGGAGCTAAGCAGACTAAAATGAAGATCCAAGATGCCAGGAACTTTACATCAGTATATAAAGAAAATGTTTTGCAAAATAGGCTGTAAATAGATTGGCAGTGGTGTGTGAAAGGCGGATTGGATCATATTGGGTAGTAGGATGGGTAATGTCTAGGCCAGGTTATATGCTTGCCTGAAGAGGTGGGTTTTAAGCTTGCATTTGAAGGTTTAATACCTTTTTTTTCTTGTTATCTTTTTATGTTATTGGAGCACAACCAAAACAAAATACCTTTTACTATTAAGAATTCAATTCTTAAAGGGGAAGTTCAGTGCAAATGCATGTACTTTTCAGAAAAAATGAGCAGTATTTTTTCATCCCAATGACCTTAATCTGCCCATTCACAATTTTGTCTGTGTATAAATAAATGCAACCAAAATATTGACTTCCTGTTTGCAGGACCCCTAGTAGAGCCCGTTATGGTCTTGCCCATGACCCAGCACCTGGGTTGATTCAGTTGCTCAGTAGAGATCTGAGCATCTTTGACCCATCCAACAGCCAATCAGTAGAAATTACTTTTAGGAACATTCCAAGGATGTGGTGCATCCTGGGAAGAAGAAGGACTGTTAGAACCTGAAATGTCACCTCCCTAATGTCAACATCAGGGAACAGCAAAGGGTATGAAATCAACTTATTTTTCAAAACGGGAGAGAATATGTAGAATAACTAAGAAGGCATTACACAAACTAAGAATTTAACAAATATTGATAATTTCCACTGAACTGTCCCTTTAAACCCCTGTTCTATGGATAATACTAAATTCTAAGGTAAATGCCTATTTACAGAATATCCTGTCTATTTGCATTTTTTAGCTCCGCCCCTACAAGATTCCTTTGCTAAGCACATTCTTTTGTTGGTCGCAGCACACGCGACATGACTTAAGTGCGCATGCGCGTTGCGTCTACTTCACCGTGAGAGTGCAAGCTTGTGACGTATTCGCACCACTAGTAATCATGGTGCAGTGTGATTACGTCACGTGCGCACATGACATTGTGTCACATGCGCAGTGACGTCAGACACACGCACTGTGACCATAAAAAGAATTTGCCTGGCAAATGGATTTTCACATCTTGTGGGGGTGGAGCTAAAACTGCTAATAGACAGGAGGAGGAAGACACAAACTTTCAAGGAGGAAAAGTAGGTTATGGGAGGGTGCTAGAAGAAAAAAAGAATATCACTTTACATTTAAAGCCTAAGCTATCTAGTCACATTAAGTTGGATTTATAGTGTACATACCCTTTAAAGAAAATGTACACTGAAAAAGTGACTTGGCCTAATGTCAATCTGTAAATGAATACATGTAAACAGCACTTTGATGTGTTTGTGTTGCTTTATGATTTCAATCAAGTTCTTGTTTTGCTCAAGCTCAGTCCCCCAGCTAGACTATTTGACTCTCTGTGAGGGCAAGCATGCTCAGTAATTCCTATGAGGCAGCATTGGGGAAGGGAATTTCCCACCATGCAGTTCACATACCAACTGTCACTATTCCAGCTCCAGCAAAACTATACATAACAGAAGTTTATGATAGTAAGGCACTTGATTGACAGCTGAAATGTAAGATGTTTCAGACTGGATATCTAAAGAAAGAGCGCACATCAACAGAAAATGGTACAGTGAGAGTTGGGAAGAATTATAGTTTGCAGTCATGGACAATTTAAAATAAGTTTATTTTCCAGTGTACATATCCTTTAAAGGGTTCTTTACGTATGGAAAATGTATGGGATGTCTATTACACAATAGAAGTGGATTTTCCAGTTTCAGAACCAACAAGATTTTTCCTAATGATCGTTGATGGCATAGAATGCACACGTGGCACAATATATAGGAAGAATTCAGAGAAAACATAAAACTGAGATCCTAGAACATTTATAAAAACTAGAAAGGGAAAGTTTAAGTATAAACTTTGAATTTGGCTTGAAGGGCTGCATTTTGGAAGGGAATATGTGTGTTTGCTGCAGATTTTAAAACTCAATAATGTGAATGATGAGTTTGTAGTGAACGCTTGTTTGGGACAAGAAAAACTTTTGTGTGTACCCAGCCCAAAGTGGTGGTAATTTTGATCCAATCAGAAAGCTAACATCTGATTGGTTAGGGCAAAATTAGCACCATTTTCAATGATAACAACTTTTATTGAATCTCTCTGTATCTTTTTGATGATTGGTCAAAATTTGTTTTTTTTTTACTTTAGTTACCCTTTAGGTATGGCTGCAACAGTAATGGAGGGGTAGGTCAGTAGGTGTATGTAACTGTGCCACATGGGGGTTAAAAAAACAAACCTTTTTTATCTTTTATTGAGGATAAATCTACATTTGTTTTTTTGACTTTAGTTACCCTTTAAATATGGCTGCCACCGTAATGTGTAAGTAGATCAGTAGGTGTATGTGCCTGGGTCTGGTTGAGGGGGTATGTCTTTTTTGTGTTTACAACCATAAAACTATCTTTTATTGAGAATAAATCTAAATTAGTTTTTTTTTTTACTTTAGTTACCCTTTAAGTATGGCTGCCACAGTAATGGATAAGTAGATTAGTAGGTGTGTGTACCTGGGTCTGGTTGAGGGGTTGTCTTTTTTGTGTTTATAACCATAAAACTATCTTTTATTGAGGATAAATCTAAATTAGTTTTTTTGACTTTAGTTACCCTTTAAATATGGCTTCCATGGGAATGGAAAGGTAGGTCAGTAGGTGGGTGTACCTGGGTCTGTGTGGGGGGTTGGGGGTATCACCATTTGTATCATGAAAAAAACTGTTTTGAAATATCCACTTTTGAGGATTACCATTATAGTCTATGGGAAAAAATGTCTGGAAATTTGCCGATAACACCGTAATGCTTCCGCGGATTCCTTAGCTAGAAGATAGCACACTTTTCCTATTTGCCCCGCACGTCTGTACTAAATTTAATGTCTCTAGCTCAAAAACTGTGGGAGAAGATACGGTCCAAAAAAGCAGAAGAATAAAACGGAAGAAGAAAAAGAAGACGACATAGAAAGAACAGTAATTTGGCTTTTTCAAGCCAAATTAATTATAAATAAGAAAGACCAACCATTAGCAAAATATATCCTGCCCCAAGGTCCCTAAGGCTGAGGCTAAACTGTAACGCACTTGTGTGTGTTCCCGGTGGGCGAGAGAGCGCTTTCAGTGCGCACGCGCTTGCGATCATGCAATAGTGCACAATAGGAGTTAATGCAATTGCGCAAAAAATGCGGATCGCACGTGCAGCGCTCTGTAGCTCACTAGTGTGGCCACATAATGCAATTGCGCAAAAAATGCGGATCGCACATGCAGCGCTCTGTAGCTCACTAGTGTGGCCACATCAGCTTTTAAATCGGATCGCACTTAAAGGCACCTTGGTGTGGCCTAGCCCTAAAGATGAATGAAAGACTAAATTAAGTTCAGGTGATTCTCCGTGTAATGATGCAAACTTTTAACCTTCAAAATGTTATTAGTTACTTAAAAATGTATGTTGTTGGTGCTACTGCTTCTTCTCTTCTTCCTAAGATCCTTTGCTTATGGTTGCACCTGATTGTAAGCCAAATCCTTAATTCGCACAATCCCCATACACCTGAATAGGGTTTACGTCACCACCATCAAATGAAGCATTAACAATTTGAATGGCTTTAAAGGGTCACTAAACTCTAGGGCTGGGTACACACTATAAGATAATTTCGGCCGACTGACTGACCGTGACATGTAGTGGTCGGTCGGAAATATCGCATGGTGTGGATCACGGCCAATCGTGCAGTTTTCTATGGGACCGCACGATCAGTCGTGCAGCCTGTCAGCCATTCATTTGTCCCGGCCGAGCGCTCACTAGTAGCAAACCCAGCCTTAAGTTCCTTTGAAATTATTCTGTTATTCAAATGGAGATAGGTGCACTTCATCTTATTTCCCATTTTAACTCAGCAGCCACAAAATTTAGCAGCCATTGTGCTGAGGGCACACTCTCCCAGCCTCTCTCCATATTCTAACTTCAGCACAGTGACACAGATAGGGACATAAGAAATATACATGCTGCAGTGCAATTAAGTGTTGTTGCATTAAATACATGCTGCATGGCTACACTGAAATCAATGCAGCCAGCATCATGCTTCAAATTAATTATTCGTGTAGATTTTATAGGCAAAGGTGGCAACCTTAGATGCAGAGCCTGATTTAACACATGCGTGTGTGCATTAACACCCGGAGGAGTGCTGAAAAGGGAGACTGCAGCAGCAAAGCAGCTGCTAACTTTTATGCTGATTATCACAGCTGGTGAGTTAAAATGGGAGCTAGGAGCAAACTCCCATTAAGAAAGCACGCTCCTCCTACTTAAATGGCATCTGTTGTTTGAAATCCCCCTTCGGTAGGCCCACAAAGTATAGGTCAATTTCACAAATGACACATGAGCGTCCGCTTCAAAGTTTTAAATGCTTTATTGTGACATGTGCACAACATCTTTTAAGGGGGATCCACGCTTTATCAAGCAATAACAAGTTGTAAATATCCATACACATTTAAATAGTCCCAAAACTTGCATGCTCAATACATGCAGTGAAGTGTCTGTCAAATAATTGATGTTATTACTCGAACATCTTTAAAGTTTTCAGATTTATCAGGGACGCTGTGCCCATAGAGCAAGGTGAAAAACCTGCTTGAAAGTTAACAGCTGGGGGGGATGTGCTCCCATAGTTGGCTGGAAAGGGGGCAGTGTCGGGGGCTTTCGTTTCAAGCACTGTTCATCCTCATAGTGCAACTGTGTTTTTATATTTTTTGATGTATGTTTTATTATGTTGATACAAATACAAGGTTTGATAATTTGACTACAACACCCAGCATCCCCTGGGCCCTCTGCTATAGGGCATACTGGGAATTTTAGCTTTCAAAACATCTAGAGGGCTACTGTTATTCCTTATTGCTTATTCCTGAACTATATAAAACAGCCCCTAGTCCCTCTACAGGGGATTAAATAAATCTGATTGCCAAGCCCTAGAACCAATCAGGATATGTTCTGGCCAATTGCCCCTCCCCCATCATCGACATCAATAGCTTGTTTCTGAGCCGAGGTTTGTAAACTTAGATAATAAAAAGAAGCGTAGAAAGGTAACCAGGGTACACACCAACCCGAACTATGAAAGAAACGCAAATTAAAAAGAGGGTAACAGTTATAGAACTGTTTATCTGTACACAATCCAACATGGTCGCTGGAACACATAGACAAGTCAAGTGGAATGCACGACGTCATTTCCGCCTGTACTTGCAGGACATGGGATTGAGAAGCCATGGGAGATGGTATGGTATTTCCGAAGAAGCTGCTGTACTAATGTTACTGACAACTTCCGCGTCCTAAGGGTTACTGTATTATGACACTCCCTCACCATATTGAATGTTAAAAAGAGACCGCACTGGCAGTTTATCCCTATTGGTATTACTATTACCTAGTTACTACTCCTATTGGTATTACCTAGTTACTACCCCTATTGGTATTACCTAGTTACTACCCCTATTGGTATTACCTAGTTACTACCCCTATTGGTATTACTATTGGTTTCACCTAGTTACTACCCCTATTGGTTTCACCTAGTTACTACCCCTATTGGTTTCACCTAGTTACTACCCCTATTGGTCTTACCTAGTTACTACCCCTATTTGTTTCACCTAGTTACTACCCCTATTAGTATTACCTAGTTACTATACTTATTGGTTTCACCTAGTTACTACCCTTATTGGTTTCACCTAGTTACTACCCCTATTGGTTTCACCTAGTTACTACCCCTATTGGTATTACCTAGTTACTACCCCTGTTGGTATTACCTAGTTACTACCCCTGTTGGTATTTCAACCTATTACTACCTGTGGTATTACCTATTTACTACCCCTTGGTATTACCTAGTTACTACCCCTGTTGGTATTACCTAGTTACTATCCCTATTGGTTTCACCTAGTTACTACCCCTATTGGTATTACCTAGTTACTACCCCTATTGGTATTACCTAGTTACTACCCCTATTTGTTTCACCTAGTTACTACCCCTATTTGTTTCACCTAGTTACTACCCCTATTGGTTTCACCTAGTTACTACCCCTATTGGTGTTATACCTAGTTACTGCCCCTATTGGTATTACCTAGTTACTACCCCTATTGGTATAACCTAGTTACTACGTCTATTGGTATTACCTAGTTACTACCCCTATTGGTATTACCTAGTTACTACCCCTATTGGTATTACCTAGTTACTACCCCTGTTGGTATTACCTAGTTACTACCCCTATTGGTATTACCTGGTTACTAACCCTACTGGTTTCACCTAGTTACTACCCCTATTGGTTTTACCTAATTACCACCCCTATTGGTTTTACCTAATTACCACCCATATTGGTTTTACCTTGTTACTACCCCTATTGGTTTTACCTAGTTACTCTTACCCAATACTGATTTTAACCTGGTTTGACCAGAGATGCAATATTAACCCACTTGGTTTTTCCCCTTTCTCTCATTAAAGGTTTACTTTGGAGCAAAAGCTTAACACACCTTTTAACTTAAGTAGGTACATACATGTAGTTATGATCCCCCAACTGTACTGATGACCATCCTTACACAAATTGTCAGCTGAACCACCCGTTTAGCAGACAGTTGGGGGTTCTGTGTTGCATGTGTAATCGCACCTAGCTAAGCTTTTAGAGCTTCTGTCTACATGACATAAAACAGACCTGTGGATGTTTAAGATGGGTACAGCTGGGTACAAATTTTAGAAAGATGACAGACAGAATCCACAAGAATCTGTCTGTCAACTTTAAAAGATGTGGCTACACACAGTCCAGTGTGTTCTCCCTATATAAAGTCCTAGGGACTGACCGTTTCCCTAGGACCGCGGCTGTTTCCTAAACTATAGCACAGAAAATGTTTGTTTCTGCGGTACTTACTTTAGCAATAAAGGGGCAATTCTGTCAGATCCGACAGTGTGTATCCAGCTTAAGGAAAGAGTTCTAGTACTTAAAATTCTAAATATGATTATTAATTGCTAATTCTAGATTTTTGTTTATGAAAATCATCTTTAACATTTTATTTTAGAAAACTTAGTTACTGTTTATTTTAGATAATGAATATGAAACAATGTTTATTTACTTACAGCTACAATCTCCAGAAAAGGACTTTCAGATAAAATATTTTAGACCTCTGTAATGTTATATTTATCTTTTTAGACCAAAGTATGTTACCTACACCTGCATGTTCACATGTTGGATGTGGAATTTTTGTTGATGTATATGACCCAGCAGAGGATACTTTTCTCTTAATTGATGCTCTTGAAAAGGATGCAGATGAGCTAAAATCTAGGTAAGTACTCCATGGGATTCTAGAGTAGTCATATTGCTCCACTATACAAGTGTTTTACTTTAAGGGAAGGCCACACTTAGCGCCATTTCTCATGCGCTTATGATCTGTTAGCGCATCAGAAATGCAGCGTAGTGCTTGTGTGTGGCCACATTAGCAGAGCGCATATGGTCACCATTTTTTTGCAAATGACCTCCTTTCCTCTTGTGGCAAAGCTCTACCATTTCTATTTATATAATTTATAATTTTATTTACTGAACTATTTATGTATTTGTCCCCCTTGTATGACTTAATTGTATTTTGTTTCTGTACAGCGCTGCGCCCCCAAGTGGCGCTTTATAAATAAAGTATACATACATACATACATGCACTCTGATTTCTGAGAATTGCGCGAATCGCAGAGCAAACGGACAGTAATGCTCATTGCCGTCCATCACAGTGTGGCCTCAGCCTAAAAGTCTATAGAAATGTAAACTAAAGGGTATCTAAATGTTTGTAAATGTTTAAAAAGGGAGAAAATATTTTGAACACACAAATTTATTCCATTTTAACCTATTTCATCTAGTTAAAGCAGAGATACTGATGTTTGACATTAAAAAACAATCTAGCTTTTCTAAATTTTTAGGTAGATAGTTTACATATATAACAGTAGTAAACCTACAATTTCTAGGCTCATTGACTTTTGGGATTTGTTCAATATAAAAAAAAAGAAAATATTTTTTCCATTTAGGCAATTTTGAAAGATAAATATTAACACAGTACAAATTTCTGTTTAGTTACTTTTTAAAACGGATATATTAAGAGTTTGCACAATTATGAAAAGCAATGTGACATTACAATGCTATTTTGTCTAAATGGAAATATTTTACGTTATTATTTTTTTTCTTGCAGGGTTGGAATTTGTCTTGAGGTGGGCTGTGGGTCAGGTGTCGTGTCTGCATTCATTGCATCATTTATTGGACGTAAAGCATATTATATGTAAGTGAGAATATTTTATTTGTAGAATGTTCATTAAACTAGCTTTCTGATACAACAACGAACCCTAATGAGATTTTATGTGTTTCTTTGGATTTTGTGGTGAATTTGGTGGTAAAGCTTTAAACCAAAAATAAATTATGATTTTCTCTGCAAATCAACACCATATACTTAAACTGTGGTCTCCATAAAAGTGCCCTTTATTTAAAAGGGCGGCACACTGCAAACTTTAAAATTACTCCAGGACATCACCAGCACTTATAAAATATGGCTCTGGACACGCCCCCTTCACTTCCTGGTCTTCAAACAATGGGAAGACATACTCTTTGCAAAGCATGTATTCCCATTGATCAGCCCTGCCATAGTCCCGGACTTGGTAGCCCTGGAAGCAGCCTTATGAATCAAATTTTCAGAGCTTGTTTGTAGCGATTAAGTAAGACCATGGGATGAGGACTCCACAGTATAGGTCCTCACCCTGGATACTTTTAACTGGGGAGAGGTACATTTGAGGTGTATGTGAATTATTTTTGTTGCTCTGTGCAAGGTTTATATTTTTACGTATTCCATTGTCCCCTGATATATTTAACTTTCCCAGTGGTTTGCATGATCTTATTAGTCCGATATCGGAATTGAATATTCTTTAAATATTAGAGTGGATCACTGTAGAAGTTCATCCTTACCCTAATACAGACAGTGTTCTCCCCAGAAATTTTTTCCAGCTGGGTAGCATGAAAAAGTAGCCGGGTGGGGTGGGATGGGGAAATTTGGTGGTAGGGAAAAATGTGCACTGCATAATGCTCATTATATTGGTCAGGGATGTCTAACTTTCATCCCACTAGATGTTTGAAAGCTATGACTCCCAGCATTCGGTGGTTGTAGATTGCAGTAAGTTGTAGTTCGCCAACATCTGCAGGGAGTTGTAGGTAACCCAGAAGGTAACCCAGATGTAATATGGCAGCATATGTGCCACCATTTTGTGGCTTTAGGGATCTTGGAAAAACTAGTTAACATGTGCTAAAATAATCTTGCAAGTGTAAAAAAGGGGTCTGGACGGGTCAGTTTTTACTGACCTATTGGTACACCTTTTAAACCTACATCTAAATTCTTTTAAATCACAAGTGTTCTCTCAAGAAATTTTTTCAGCCGGGTGGCATGAAAAAGTAGCCGGGTGGGCTTCCCAGCTAAAATACCCTAGGGAGAACACATACAGATTTGCTTATGATCCACTTAACACGTGTATTCATTTTAATAACCTTCTCTTTGGGTAATAACAGCACCAGTTTAAGTTTGTAGGGGTCTCTAGGAAAGGCATGGTGTTGAGGGCCCTCCACTCACTTCTAAAAGCTGTATATTAATATATCTGTATGGTTTGGTTGACACTCTCCCTGTTTTCCTCTTTGGTTACACTGGCTTCTGGTAAAACTCTGGGGAATAACACCAGAATGGGTTTGTTTTAAAATACTGGTTCAGTTGTTGATCATTTGAACTACTGGCCATGCAGTTATGATATGATTGATTTTGGTATGTTTCCCCAGGTTGTACATTTACTGGGCACTATTGAACAGATTTTTTTTATCTCAGGGTGGCAATTGACAAAAATGCAGTAATCTGTAAGAAACAATCGGCTTTGAACCATCTAGCAGAGTTAGAAATATAAAAGCATTTATTTGCTAAGGAGCAACAAACTGTTGTTTGGAGAACAATGTTTGATTAGTCCTTACACTCAAATTAGTAAACCAAAGTATGCAGATCAAAAACTCCCAGTCCATAACTATTATATCATTATAATATACTGCACACTCACAGAAAAGTGGATGTAAACTTTATATATTTGCTTTTGTAAAAGTATGTTATGTCTGTAGAAAAAACCCTGATAATCTTGTAGTAGTAGCTTTATTTTCATACTAAGAATATTTCTTTTTGCAGATGTACAGATATCAACCCATTGGCAGCTTTATGCACTCTGGAGACTGCAAGGGTCAACCAATTACACATAGAGCCTGTCATAACTGACCTGGTAAATAAAAATTGTTACTGGTCTTTTATCGTTAATTTAATGAAATAAATAAATGTAATTTTTTAACTTTAAAGAATAAAAATTGAAAATCTATAAAGAATATTACACTTGTGAAAAGACCAACTGTCCCAGGTGTTACTATCTCCCCACAATCTATAATTTTTTGAGAGGTAAGTTAAAGGACAATTACAGTCCTAAAATTTTCTATATCCCCCTTACAAGTACCCAGGGTGAGGAGCTGAATCACCAAGTCCTCACCCCTGGGTACACTTTCTAAGTCAAGTAATACTTACCCAAAGTTCCCCTGGTGTAGCTTCTAGACTATCATTGACAGGACCAATGGTAAGACTGGATATGTAACAAACACGTTTTTCGATTGGCTGGATCATGGACAGTCTGGTAGGCAGAGCTACACCTGGGGAACAAAGGAAACTTTGGGTAAGTATTACTTGACTTGGAAAGTGTACCCAGGGGTGAGGACTTAGCGATTCAGGTCCTCACCGTGGGTACATAAGGTAGTGAGAAGAGGATCGGGGAAGGAGTATAATTGTCCTTTAATAATGTTAGATGTTTTACTCTTAGCACTTATGGCTCAAAGTCTGCCTGTCTGACATAAGGTCAGGGAGGCAGGCATGTAATTGATCATTGCTAGAAACCCTTAACACCTAAAGCAAGGGAGAATTCTTAGGAAGTTGCACCTAATGAAGCAATACATTTCTGTAACCAATTGCTTTCTTTAAATGTGTCCTAAATACTAATCCAAAGTCATACATAAAATCACGTTGCAGGTAATAGGTTAGTGGGTGCAGAAAAACAAATGCATTTGATCTATATAGTAAATTAGAAGTATTTCCGTATACTGACTAAAAATAGATATTATGGGTACATTAAAACTATAGTTTTCACAAACAAAATATTAATTAATACTTGTTGAAATATGAATAATCTCCGTTTTGTGGGGAAAGTGTCCAAATTAAACCCCAAAAAAGTCTCTAACCAAAATCTTACTTTTTGGCGCTGATCACAGTCGTTCAGGGCGCTCTGGAGCTCCCGGGGCTATCTGTCTGGGCTGGACAGTTACTCCAGATGCTGCACTAAGTTAGAAGTTATAGCTGAACACTTAACGGTACAACTAGAAAAAAAAAAAACAATATGTGTACTTGGTAGAATATATACCACTCTCCCACTCTAATATATATATATATATATATATATATATATATATATATATATATATATTATATAATATACATAAAATATTAGCACTGCTATGCGTTTATCGCTTAATAGCAATTTTTAAAAAAACTTTTTATTCATTTGAGATGAACCAATTCATAAGGTTCGTACACACGTGCAATCGCAGGTGGCGACGCTGTTTCGGGCAATAATCGGCCAGTGTATGGGCACTTTATCGCCCGAAATGTGCGCTCATTTGGAGATCCACCTGGCGGATCGGGCAACGAACTCCGAACGAGCGCCCGTTTCTGCCGATAAAGTGCCTATACACAGCCAATTACCGGCCAAAACACCCGTTCGTACACATCGTGTGTCGCAGGTCGGCAACCGCGATTGCGCAGGTGTACAAACCTTTACTCTCTAGTTAGCTGTTTCTATTGTATTTTATGACCTATGCACATTTTATGGAAATTTTTTATCCTAAATTTTTTAAATTACATTTTTATTCTAATTGTTAAGACTAAGACTTACCCCTCCCATGTGTGAATTTAGCTGATATAGCACTAAAAACTGTCTCCCTCTAAAGGTGCTGCTTTGTATTTCTTTATAGTGGCTATCAATATAAGGCAATATTGTTTCATCGCTTTGGCTTTTTTTTTTTACTGTTTTCTATAGCGCTTACCGTATATACTCGAGTATAAACCGACCCGAGTATAAACCGAGGTACCCAATTTCAGCTAAAAATCCTAATAAAAGTTGTTGACTCGAGTATAAACCGAGGGTAGAAACTTGGCATTCAAGATGTTTGGAAACTACAACTCCCAGCATGCTTTATTAGCTGGGAGTTGTAGTTTCCAAACATCTTCAATGCCAAGTGAGGGTGGATTCAAGATAGATAGATAGATAGATAGATAAGAATGGTAGAGGATAGATAGATAGAATAGCAGATATTAGATAGATAGATATGGTAGAGGATAGATATTATAGATAGATAGATAGCAGAAATTAGATAGATAGATAGATAGAATGGTAGAGGATAGAGTAGATAGAATAGCAGAGATTGATAGATAGATAGAATGGGAGAGATAGATGATGAATAGAGAAATTAGATAGATAGATAGAATGGTAGAGATTAGATAGATAGAATGGTAAGATTAGATAGATAGATGAATGGTAGAGAGATAGATATAATGCAGAGATTAGATAGATTTCAGTTTGTACCTGAAGGGCTTCCTGTGTAAGGCTGGTAAGTTCTCTTACTAGGGAGCAGACTGTGTGCCAGGTACCGGTAAACTGCTGCTCATTCGGCAGCCGCGCGCCCATTCCTGTACTGGCGCGCCGGCTGACGTCACTCCGCCGCGGCGCGGGCAGTGACGTCAGGCCGGCGCCCAGTAGAGAGAAAGATCGTGCGCGGCCGGGAATGCTCAGGTAAGCTTTTGACTCGAGTATAAACCGAGTCCGAGTTTTCAGGCTGATTTTCAAGCCGAAAATAACTCGGTTTATACTCGAGTATATACGGTATGTTCTCAGATGTGGGCTTTGACTTTTCTTATTGTTTTTCCAATATAACATCGATTGCAAGGACAAATCAACCAGGGGCATAGCTAGAAATTCCTGGGCCCCATAGCAAAATTTTGGGTGGGGCCCCTCAAACCACATTTTTTTACTACCTTGCATTGCCCTTTATGGTGTCTCCACCTGCTATTTGCACAAGACTGAGACCCACAAGGGAACGCACACTCTCTCTCAGACATACTGGCACGTCCGCACTCTCTCTCCCACACACACACACTCTTTCTCCCACAGACACACACACTCTCTCAGATATAGAGCCATGTCAACATGGCTAAATATGATTCAGGGTGCAGATTATCTATCACACAGAAACTCTTAGGTCTGTTCAGTCACGCAGACAGACAGACACACTCAGTCACACAGACAGACACGCTCTGTCACACTGACAGAGGCACACTCTGTCACACTGACAGAGGCACACTCTGTCACACTGACAGAGGCACACTCTGTCACACTGGCAGAGGCACACTCTGTCACACTGGCAGAGACACACTCTGTCACACTGGCAGAGACACACTCGGTCACACTGGCAGAGACACACTCGGTCACACTGGCAGAGACACACTCGGTCACACTGGCAGAGACACTGTGAACCGAGTGTGTCTCTGCCAGTGTGACCGGTGTTCTCTGGCCAGTGTGACCGAGTGTGGTCTCTGCCATTGTGACCGAGTGTGTCTCTGCCAGTGTGACCGAGTGTGTCTCTGCCGTGTGCCCGAGTGTGTCTCTGCCGTGTGACCGAGTGTCTCTCAGTGTGACTAGTGTGTCTCTGCCAGTGTGACCGAGTGTGTCTCTGCCAGTGTGACCGAGGTGTGTCTCTGCAGTGTGACCGAGTGTGTCTCTGCCAGTGTGACCGAGTGTGTCTCTGCCAGTGTGACCGAGTGTGTCTCTGCCAGTGTGACCGAGTGTGTCTCTGCCAGTGTGACCGAGTGTGTCTCTGCCAGTGTGACCGAGTGTGTCTTCTGCCAGTGTGACCGAGTGTGTCTCTGCCAGTGTGACGAGTGTGTCTCTGCAGTGGTGACCGAGTGTGGTCTCTGCCAGTGTGACCGAGTGTGTCTCCTGCCAGTGTGACGAGTGTGTCTCCTGCCAGTGTGACAGAGTGTGTCTCTGCCAGTGTGACAGAGTGTGCCTCTGCCAGTGTGACAGAGTGTGCCTCTGCCAGTTGTGACAGAGTGTGCTTCTGTCAGTGTGACAGAGTGTGCCTCTGTCAGTGTGACAGAGTGTGCCTCTCAGTGTGACAGAGTGTGCCTCTGTCAGTGTGACAGAGCGTGTCTGTCTGTGTGACTGAGTGTGTCTGTCTGTCTGCGTGACTGACAGACCTAAGAGTTTCTGTGTGATAGATAATCTGCACCCTGAATCATATTAGCCATGTTGACAGGCTCTATATCTGAGAGAGTGTGTGTGTCTGTGGGAGAAAGAGTGTGTGTGTGTGGGAGAGAGAGTGCGGACGTGCCAGTATTTCTGAGAGAGAGTGTGCGTTTCCCTTGTGGGTCTCAGTCTTGTGCAAATAGCAGGTGGAGACACCATAAAGGGCAATGCAAGGTAGTAAAAAAATGTGGTTTGAGGGGCCCCACCCAAAATTTTGCTATGGGGCCCAGGAATTTCTAGCTATGCCCCTGGTTATTTGTCCTTGCAATCGATGTTATATTGGAAAAAACATAAGAAAAGTCAAAGCCCACATCTGAGAACATACCGTATAACTCGAGTATAACCGAGTTTTTCAGCTGAAAAATCACGCCTGAAAACTCGGACTCGGTTTATACTCGAGTCAAAAGCTTACCTGAGCATTCCCGGCAGCCGCACGATCTTTCTCTCTACTGGCGCGCCGGCCTGACGTCACTGCCCGGCGCCGGGCAGTGACGTCAGCCGGCGCGCCAGTAGAGAGAAAGATCGTGCGGCTGCCGGAATGCAGAGCAAGTTTACCGGTACCTGGCACACAGTCTGCTCCCAGTAAGAGAAACTTACCAGCCTTACACAGGAAGCCCTTCAGGTACAAACTGAAATCTATCTAATCTCTGCCATTCTACTATCTATCCTCTACCATTCTATTCTATCTATATCTAATCTCTACCATTCTATCTATCTCAATCTCTACCATTCTATCTATCTATCTAATTCTGCTATTCTATCTATCTATCCTCTACCATTCTATCTATCTATCTAATCTCTGCTATTCTATCTATCTATCCTCTACCATTCTATCTATCTATTAATCTAATTTCTGCTATTTCTATATCTACTATATATCTATCCTCTACCATTCTATCTATCTATCTATGTCACACTGGCAGAGACACACTCGGTCACACTGGCAGAGACACACTCCTGACATCCTGACCTCCTGACACGCTGATGCCCAATTTCAAAGCAATTTCAACCCAATGCAACCCAACCCAACTCTGATTAGAAATCAGCAGATTGACTGTATATTACCTCTGGTTAATGTGTGACACAGTGACACTTGCTTCTGTCCTGACTCCTTGGGCTGAGCTTGGGGAGGAGAACTGAGGAACTGAACAAGAAGTCTGCTGCTAACGCTGCGCGCACTAACACTCCTGCTGTCATCTGACTTGTGTTCCGAGGCTCTGTCACATCCTGTGCGCATGTGCGTGCCTTGTGTGCATCCAAAGTCCCAGCCAGCATGAAAATATCGCGATTAGTCCGCATAAGAAACCAATAGGGCAGGGGTCCAGGCAGCAGAAATTTAAATGGCGCTGGCTTCTGGCAGTTAAACATTATTTATGTAAAGATATAGAAGAGTTTTTGTTGGAAGGCTTAAAATTTGTTCTTAATAGGAATTATTTTAGATATAGGAGGGCCTTCTAGGCAAAGAGCAGGGGCCGTGATGGGTACCCCAATCGGTAGCATTATGGGAGGAGCACATTTGGGAGAACCCTCTTTTTAAGAGACATGGGAAACTTGAAAAGTTTTACTGACTGATTAAGAGTTCCTATGTTGATTATGATAGCAATCATAGAAAATTGTGGCTTGATAATGTAAAAAAAAAAGAAAGTGAGAAACAAGTTTACCTTTAACTTATACATTATAGAAGAAATACATAGCAGGACCTTTAGAGAGAGCCAGTTGAAAGATGAGCTAAATTAAAGTATCTGATACAGAGGAGTGTGTGTGTGTGTGGGGGGGGGGGGGGGGGGGGGGGAAAGGGGAAGTTCGGTGCAAATACATATGCTTTTAGGAAAAAAGAGCAGTATTTTTCCGTCCCAGTGACCTTAACCTGCCAATTCCTCATTTTATCTGTAAATAAATGCCTGGGTTGATTCAGTTGCTCTGTAGAGATCTGAGCATGTTTGACCCATCCAACAGCCAGTCAGTAGAAATTACTGTTAGGAACATTCCAAGGAAGTGGTGCATTCTGGGAAGAAGAAGGACCGTTAGAACCTGAAATGGCAGCTCACTAATGTCAACAGCAGGTACTAGGGGTATAAAATCAACTGGTTTTTCAAAACTGGAGAGAATATGTAGAATGCATAATAAAAACCAAGACTTTTTAAAATATTGATATTTGCCACTGAACTTTCCATTTAAATAAGAAATGTGTTACAATTAGAATGAAAATGTAAAATTGGGGCCCTTTTTAGAATAAGAGAGGTGAAAGATTATATTAAATTGAAGGATATATAAACATGGAATATGATAAACACCTACTTAGAATAAGAATTGGTTCAACACAATGAATAAAAAGTTTTTTTGTTTTTTTTAAAATAATCACTCATTTAATAGCTTGAGGAAGCAGATGTGAAATGTGTAGCAGTGCTAATATTTTATTATATAGTATTTGATGTATATATGCATTAAAAGATAACTTGTAATGTACAGCGCTGCGTACCAAAGTGGCGCTTTAGAAATAAAATTATACATACATACATACATACCTGTATTGCGTCAATGCATTTTAAAAAAAAAATTGCTTTAAAAAGAGTAAAGGTATGCAGCCCTCCCCATAAATTTCCCCCTGATTTCGAGCCTCTCTCTGCCTTCAATTAGCCATGCTGGGAAGGGGTCGTAACAATTCTGTCTGCCTCTTGTCACTCAAAGCTAGCAAGCGAGAAAACACTCCTCCACCCACCCTTGATCAGCTTGATTATGTAGGCTGTATCCTAGCAACAGGACATTTCAAGTTTGTTTGACTGGCACAGGAGGAGGGGAGAGGTTGTAACAGACATTCCCACCAGCCAATGACAATTGTTGTGTTAATCATGGCACTGAACTGTCTAGGAGGCGGGCTTTTAGCACTCCTCTTTGCTGTGTGATATCTAAGGGAGGGCAGCATGGTTGTAAATGTGAGTAAGTGATTTCAGCTGCTGAAATGTGTGAACATGTAATGGGGGTGATGTTATTTTTTTGATATTGTTGTCAATATATTATTAGGGATGGACTCGAACCCGAGTTCGAGCCGAACTTTGAGTTCAAATGAACTCAAACTATTCGAACTAGTTCGTTTTTCCGGACTAGCATCCGATGTAACCATCCAGCCCAGACAGGTGTGTAGCCTTAGAAGGCCTTCTATGCCCCCCTTTGAAACAGCAGACGCACCAACGTTCCAGAGCGCGCTGAGGGCCAAAATAACAATAGTGTGAGCGGACCTGAAGGGGCTGCCAAATTAATGTAGTGTTAAATGTTGGGGAGCGGACCTTTGAGGGATCTCTAAGCAGAAGCATAAGGATAGATCAGCAAGTACGGACTATTTAGAGAACCTCCACGCAGTGCTTAGCGGAGTCAACAGACCAGGAAGTATTCGGTAGCAGAGGGATCGAGTTCTTGTTGTACCAGATGTTATTGGATCACCCTTTGTTGGGCTGCTCGGTTTGGGGTTGGAGTGTATGGAGAACGGGTATCCTCTAGGTTTTTTGCATGAGGTCCACTTGTCTTCAGTGGGTAAGTGATCAGCACCAACAGAGACTTTTTTGGAGTTCACTTTGGACACTTGGCACGGAAACAGAGATAACTTAAATTTTAACACAGATTACTCAATATATGTATTTATATAGCTATTTAATGTACTTATAATATCTATTTTTATTGAGTATATAAATAATAAATACTGAAGGATATCTTTCTTCTTGTTAATGGTGGAATACTTGTTATAATATATTCACTTTCTGGTATTGAGACCTATAGTTTTTTCCCCCCTTACATATATTCATTTAATGTTGGAGTTTCCGGGTACTGTTCTGAACAATTTGACTCGCAAGATCTCTAGCATGAATCTGCATACTGAAGGAGCTATAGCCAAAACGAAAAGGTGAAATCAACAGTTGCTTATTTTTCACTAAAGAAGGCTCCAAAAACAAAATTTGAGTATTCAGTTTTATTGAAGAATGGGAGGTAAGACACAGCTCCTTTACATCCCATTCTTCAATAAAACTGAATACCCAAATTTTGTTTATACCAGTGGAGAGACCCTTTAAATGGTCTACAGATTTGCTTGTTATTTATGCTTTAAAAATATTGTAGTACTTATTACAGTACTACCATGAAACCATGGAAATAACAGTCTGTTTGTTTGCAGTTATATATGCATATGTGCATGTATGTACTGTAGAATTACATTTGTTGTAAAAGGTTATACAAAAACTACAACCCCACAACTTTCTCTTTGCTAAAGATTTAAGGATGCTTTTTTTTTTTTTGTCCTGCAGAGTTAAAGGGGAAGTTCAGTGCAAATACATATGCTTTTCAGAAAAAAGAGCAGTATTTACCCATCCCAATGACCTTAATCTGCCAATTCAGCATTTTGTCTGTGTATAAATAAATGCAACCGAAATACTGACTTCCTGTTTGCTGGACCTCTAGTAGAGGCCGTTATGGTCTTGCCCTTGACCCAACACCTGGGTTGATTCAGTTGCTCAGTAGAGATCTGAGCATGTTTGACCCATCCAACAGCCAATCAGTAGAAATTACTATTAGGAACATTCCAAGGATGTGGTGCATTCTGGGAAGAAGAACCTGAAACCTGAAATGTCAGCTCACTAATGTCAACTGCAGGGAACAGCAAAGGGTATGAAATCAACTGATTTTTCAAAATGGGAGAGAATGTGTAATGCCTTCTTAGTTATGTTACATAAACTAACAATTTAACAAATATTGATAATTTCCACTGAACTGTCCCTTAAATCTGCAAGAAAAATTTACCTATCTCTCCACTGATATTGTTGGTTCTTTTATTGCTTGAAACCTCCTGGCCTAAACTACCTTGCGGTAAAGGGATTCTGCATACACATCTTCGTATTTGCTATCATTTAAGAAATAACCCTTGTTGTGTTTTATGCAGCTCTTATTTCACATTTACAGAAAAAATGTTCTAATTCATATGTGACATAATTTTGTTTTTGAATCGTCATAGGTCCAAGGCTTATTACCAAGGCTACATGAACAGATTGATCTGCTTGTATTTAACCCACCATATGTGGTTACACCCTCAGAAGAGGTAATGTGTTAAAAGATGCTCTTTTTAAACTTTTCTGTGAATTGGGATGATAATGTGAGTTATTAAAGGGTATGTCCAGCCTAAAATAAACTTTTCATACAAACGCAAACCCTAGTTTTGTATACATAATTCCCAAAGATGCCTCTGAAATGACTTACCTGACCCGGTCCCTTGCCTCTCTGACGCTCAACTCCACTGCTCTGCTGCGGTACTTCCTGGTCGCAGCTGTCAATCAAGACTCAATGTGACATCTCGCACAATTACCTGACAGCCGTGACCAGGAAGCACCTCACTGCTTCTGTTCTTGCTTGAAACAGGAGCAGGGGGTGGCACCCAGGCGGCGAGGGACCAGGTCAGGTAAGTTCATTCAGGGGCACCTTTGATGATTATGTACAACGCAAAACTGGAGTTTGGGGGGATGCTTTATATTAATATAAAGTTTTTTTCTTAAGCTGGACATGCCCGTTAATGGTTAGGCTCTGGAAACTGGCCTTATTAGATTATTAATGCAAAATAGTTTCTTATCCCAGTTATTGCCACAACTAAATCTTTTATTGCCAGTATCACAAGTGACAATTTTTGGCTCATTGGCATTATAAGGTATGTTGGTGTACACAAGCCACACATGCAAAGTGAGCAAGAATGACCGTTTTGCACAGTGTTTTCTTGTAAAAATATCAGTTGGGGTTGTGGGCAGAAAACTAACAAGTTGCCAGTTTTGAGGGTGGACATGCCCTTTAATGTCTGCCTTTAATCACCTCCCCACAATGGGGACTTGTGGTTGCTCCCCCCTCCATATAAAACAGATACATTAGTAAAAAAATGTCATGTGGACTAGTCCAAACCAGAATTCTCTTACTTGTATGTAGCTTAGTAGGAGGAAGTATTTTATCTTGGTACATTTCCTGAGCAAACCAAGGGCAGGTATTCCATGGAAGGTGACCAAAAACAGAAATAACAGTAAGGACTGATACAATTTCCTGTTTTTATTTCAAAATTTGATGTGGGTTTGTTGCATTACCAACTGATGTAGAATGAAGCTATCTCAATTATTCACTGACATTATTCACGTTCTTTGTTTTTGCCTAGGTGGGAAGCAGTGGAATCGAAGCTGCATGGGCAGGAGGAAGAAATGGCACAGAAGTAATGGAAAGATTTTTCCCTTTTGTTCCAAAACTTCTTTCTCCCACTGGAGTCTTTTACTTACTTGTTTTACAAGAAAACAACCCTGGTAACAAAAAAAAACAAAATATTCTGCACACACACATATAAGCTCTTCAGGGCAGGGCCTGATGTAAAAAGTACTAATTTTAATCTGCCTTCATGAACATTTCAATGTTTATGAGAGATATAAAAATATATAGTTTGAAAAATAAGTAACTTTTGCAATAATGCATTAAATATAAGTAAAAGTAATCCTAAATCTATGCAAATTGGTTTGGGCCTAGGCACTCCTGTAGCAGTTTGCTGGTATGGTAGTAGGTGCAGCCTCTGTCAGTCCTCTACCTCAGGACTCAAAGCTATATCACAAGCAATAATATTGTATGTTTCGGGATCATTATGTCCCCTTCATTAGGCCCACCTGACGAAGGGGACATAGTGATCCCCAAAACGTTGGGAGTATGTGATTTAGAATAAACAGAGCATTCTGAATAAGTAGTGTGTGCTTCTACAATATTTCTTGTGCTAATCCTAAATCTAACCTTTTTTTTTTGTAAATTGATATATTTCCCTTTAGATATATGAAATATAGAGGGTAGAGGCATTTCCACCGTCTTTTAACCTTTCTGTTTTTCTTGCAGATGAAATAATAGAGAATATGAAATCCTTTGGAATTATAGGATCCAGGTTTCTTTGCAGACAAGCTGGGAGAGAAAATCTTACTGTTCTGAAATTTTCCAGATCTTCTGAAGCCCTGTAAATGTTTTTTTTAATACCTGGTAGTACTGCATGTTTTGAAGGATTTATCCTCTGTAAGGAAGACGGCACAGACCAAGATTTCCCCAGAGATGACTGCATGGAATGCTGGAATCATATCTATTTAAAGCTGCCTGAAAAAGGCTTAGGTATTTTTTTTTGGTATTTTTGAACTTTTGGTAATTTAGAGGTTTTAGATTATCAGCCAAACTGGTTGAACCGTAAAATAAACCATATATCCTCATCCTTACTTTCTCTCAGCCAGGTGACCAGGAAACATTTAGGCTTTGTTCACACTGCGTTTTGGTGTGACGAATGGCGCGTTCACATTGCAGCACTGCAATGTAGGGCAGTTTAAAAATGCACAGCATTGCCATTAAAAATAATGGCCGCCACTGTGTTAATGCAGCGATGTTCCGCTGTGTTAAAAAACACTCAGTGTGAACGTAGCATTAAAGGGTATGTCCATTCAAAAATTAACTTGCTTTCTTACTGAAGAACAGGAGGTAAATGCACTATTTCTTACCTCCCGTTCTTCAGTAAATCTTGCAGGAACTTACCGGGATCGTTCCAGCGCTGACGAGCCGCGGCCGAAATCCCCGACCATCTTCCAGGTCCTTTGCACTGTGCGCGCATGCGCACACTATGCTAAGGAGAGTGGAAGCGCAGGAGGTATTGGAGATTTCGGCCGCGGCTCTGTCAGCGCTGGAACGATCCCGGCAAATTCTCCTGCAAGATTTACTGAAGAATGGGAGGTAAGAAATAGTGCATTTACCTCCTGTTCTTCAGTAAAACAGATAGAAAGCAAGTTAATTTTTGAATGGACATACCCGTTAAAGGGTAACTGTGGTCATACAAGTGACCTTTATTAAAAGAACACATTCCTACATTTAAAACAACCCCAGGATCATGCTTTTAGCTGCAATTTATCCAGACCTCTAGCTATAACTTAAGGGAAGCTAGAGACGTCATCCTAGGCTTGTTTGAAAGGTATAAGAGAGGACACTTGTATGGAGACACAAATCACTCTTATTTACATATTTCTCTTATTTTGTATGACTATGTTTTTTATCTTGACTTTTTTTTTTTTTACTAAATTAGGTCTGTAGCTACATTTATTTATTTTTCTTATTTAATTGATAAATGGACTTTGGCCCTACCAGTGATTTCCCTGGTATCTTATTTTTATTGTTTGAAATTACTGACTTTTTATCATGTATAGTTTACAATTACAAAGTAAAGAGCAAACTTCAATTTGTTTCTCTTCTTTCACAAACATTTATGCAGTTTTTTTTAATGTTTACTGTCTACATTGTTTAATAAACTGCTTTCTGCTTCTAAAGGGTGTCCAATTTGATGTTGTTGGCCTTTCTAGTTAGTTAACAATACTCTCCCTTATTTAAAATTTAAAAAAAATAAATAAATAATAAGGCTGTCCACCAGGACTGGGCTATTGGTTGGGATTAGGGAAAATAGATGATGCTATTCTTTTACATACTTTCTTGATGAATAACTGCATCCCTTTAGGTAGCCAAATTGGTGGATTAGAAGAGCAGTCCATTGTTAAGGTGGCCAATACACATGCAAGTACAACTAATACATTGTTATCTGTAGGCACATTGCGAAGGGAACTTGCACACATGAAACCGACCGTGCGGCCAGACACCGCACAATCGATATCACTTTTTTTTGCGTTTGTGCTTTTTGCGCTTTTTTTTGCGCTTGCCATTGCACATGCCATTTTTTTCTAACATTGCAATCATGGCAACGCATGCAATTTCTGTTTGTTATGCGCAATCGCATGCGATCACCATTTTAATGTGCAATCGCATGCGATTTCGTATCTCAAAAGGAGAAATCGCAAACGCAGAGCAGTGTGGCCGCGCCCTTACACAGCTTAAGTGTGAATGATCATACCAAAAATTACCTGATTTGTAAATTACTAATGAATGGCTAATGTGTTTGTGATACATGGTATATTATGGAAGATTGTATTTAATAAATTTGCTAGTGATGGTCACTGGGTTGTTTAACTATGAGTGTAAATGTAGTAAGTATAAAAAAAATATGCACCTGATAAAGGATGTAGAATCCAAAACCTCTATTAATGTTTATCCTTATAAAACTACATTGGTTCCACTTGCATTTTTTAAAGTTTGGTCCGGTAATAGCCCATATATACCAGGTGTGCGTTTCATTAAAGCAGCATAGTACATAAAGAGCTTACATATATCCTCTTTGTACTGTTTGCCCGGCCATACACTACAAACTTACCTCCCAATGTTTTCAGATAACAGTCTGACACAACCTTTTAGAAATGATCATCTGTCTGGGAAATGTCATCCAGTAAAACCACTGCTCCACTCAATATTACGATCGGTCCGATTATTATCTCAGATCAAATATCTAATTGGTTTAAAGGGACACTATACAGAAAAAATTACTTTGCCTCATCTTAATCTATAATTGAATATGTGTAAGTAGCACTTACTCTGATTTGCGTGTGTTGCTGCATGCCTTTAATCCAGCACACATTTTGTTTAGGAGCAGTATCCCCCTCCCTATTTTAACCACTCCCACTTCCACCCGACCTGACTTTTTTCCCACAAACCCAACTGTCAAGCCTGCACACAGCATTCCAACTGTCAAAACTGTCACCATTCCAGCTACTAGTTTTTGAAAGCAAGGAACTTGATTGACAGCTGAAAATAATTAGTTTTAGATTGGATATCTAAAGAAATAGGAGGCAGATAAACAAAAAAAGTATACAGTGGTGGTTGGGAAGAATTATAGTTTCCAGTTATGGCCCTTTAATGTTGAAGTATTTTATGGCTAGCTTTAAAGGTTAAAGGACAACTAAAGCCACAGAACAACACTGAACCGGAAGCCAGAACACCTGGATATAAAACCAGTAATATGTCTTAACTCTCATTTTGGTACGGGCGCTGGGAAATTTACCTAAATAACATATGACTTGTGCTTTACTTCATAGCATTCTAGTATCACACAGTTTGGTCAACGACCAATATGTTCTGCACATGCTCAGTCCTTAGCTATGGCAGAAACTTGTTACAGTTGGTCACACCCATTAATAATCTCTAGCCAATCCTTTTACAGGACAGATAAAGCAAGGAAGCATGTGACTGATATTAGCAGGTGTGGTCTGGCACAGCACATACACACAAATACTTCATCCAGTTCTTAACAGGTTTACATTTACTTTAATACAATTTACTGAAGTGAAATTTTATAGCTTTTTGGTGTTTTTAGGGGGGTTGTTTTCAGATTATAAGTATAAAAAATTGGTATTGCCTCAATGCATTTTTTAAAAATTGCTTTAAAAAGAGTAAAGGTATGCAGCCCTCCCTATACATTTCCCCCCCCCGGATTTCGAGCCTCTTTCTGCCTTCAATTAGCCATGCTGTGAAGGGGGTGTAACAATTCTGACTCTTAACTGTCACTCAAAGCTAGCATGCGAGAAAACACTTCTCCACTTCTTCCTTGATCAGCTTGATTATGTAGGCTGTATCCTAGCAACAGGACATTTCAAGCTTGTTTGACTGGCAGAGGAGGACGACTGAGGTTGTAACAGACATTCCCACCAGCCAATGACAAGTTTTATGTTAATCATGGCCCTGGGCCGTCTAGGAGGTGGGATTTTAGCACTCCTCTTTGCTATGTGATATCTAAGAGAGGTCAGCACAGCTGTAAACGTGAGTGATGGCAGCACAGCTGTAAACGTGAGTGATTGCAGCTGCTGGAAGTGTGGACATGTAATGGGGGTGATGTTTTTTTTTTTTATATTGTTGTCCTTTAAAGGACTCCACCCCCATGATAACATCTTTTAGAAAGAATGTTATCTTTAAAGAGCAAGTCCATCCCTGAAATGTATATACAGTTAAATTACCCCCCCAAAACCCTAAACTGTAGTATTTTGAAATCTGAAATATATATAGTCTAACATGAAATCCTGCACAATGCCCTGGTGCCCGTTTCTGCTTCCTGTTAGCAACTGTCAGTTATGTATTTGACAGTTGACATTACAACCAATGACTGAATGCTAATTCACTAGCTGCCTCTTCTGAGCATGCCCAGGCTCAGTACAGATTTCTAAATTGCTCAGTTTCCAGGAGGTATCCAGAAGCATAGCAGGCATACAGTAATAAACTCATGATAAAAGTATGATATCAACATATTTTAAAGAGACCATTCTTTCCAAAATGTTAGTATGGGGGTGGAGTTGTCCTTTTAAATATATGTCGATATATCCTACTTTTTCCTCTGAATTCATTACTGTATGCCTGATGGAAACTGAGCAATTTAGTGACCTGGTACAGAGCCTGAGCATGCTCAGACGAGGCAGCTAGGGGATAAGCATTCAGTCATTGGCTGTGATGTCAACTGTCAAATTCATAACGGACAGTCGCTAACTGGAAGAAGCAGAAATAGGGGCACCAGGACATTTGTGCAGCATTTTAGGTTAGTCTTATATGTTTCAGATTTCGAACTGTAACAGTTTTGGGGGGTGATTTATATAAGTTTATATTTGAGGGCTTGACTTGCCCTTAAAGTACATCATCTGTAAAGTGTGAGAGTTTAAATTTTACAATACAGCGACAACACCCTCAAAAAGTATGTGTGCGTTTGTCTTAGTATATACCTTTATTTTATTAGTTTTTATACACCCAAACCAGATTTTTATTGTGTTAATTGAAAGTATGAATGGAATTATATATTGACCCTTTCAATAGGGAGGGAATATATAAACCAGTTCATACACACTACAATGTAATCAAAGAAAGGCATACGCAGTTTAACTTCTTGGTGCATGGCCTATGTTTTATAAAATAGTATGACCCCTATTCTCAAACACGAGTAAATTATACGATCCACATAGAAACATTATTGCGTGTGCTATAGCATCGCAGAGGGGGAAATTCATTTTGCTATAAACCTCATTAGAAAGGTCTATTTTATCAATAACAAACAAAACAGCCACATGCAATATCTCTCTCATTCCCTATATGAGAACATTTTATTCTTGCAGGATGCTCTGTTTTTAAGTATCCCTTTACGTATATAAACATTTGTACATGAAGTTGGCCACACAAATTACAGCAGTGTGGCAAAGACAGTATTCCAAACATTTCAATAGCCATTTTCTTGAATTTGTTGCACACAGGCAGGAAACCAGTGCCACGCTAATAAAAAGAGTCCCTGTTTTTCTTAAAACTGCAGAAAGTAGTCAACTTTGCCACAAAAATGCTGAACCTATAACAGAAACAAACAGAAAAAAATCCTACAAAACAGAAATATAATTTACATATTTGTACAAATGTTTTCAAAACAAAGAGGTTAAACTCAACCCTCCCACAACACCCCAGTTTTAAAACTGTACTCACTATACAATCAGCTCCGTTTACAACCAAGCAATACAAAAAAAAAAAAACTTTATTGGAAAACTTCCAGAAAGGGTTAAATACATTTTTTTCTTTTATATTTTAACGCAAATCCTTCTGTGCGTCTTCTGGATAACAGAGTGCAACAAATTAAAATGTAAAAAAGAAAAGAAAAAACAGACAGCCCACTTTAGGTGTCTTGCATATGTTTTACGTAATCTGAAGATGTGCCAAAAGACTCCTTAGTTTGACACCGCCACATTAAAATCAAAATTGTCAAATTCTGAATTCAGGGTCACATACATCTTCATTAGGGAGACAACATGGATATTTATACAAAGACAAATAATTGTAGCTAGCTATTCTTGGTGGGCAGCTTCCCTTTATTATCTACTGCAGGAGAACTGAATAAATGTTTTCAATACTATATCCAGTAATTGGATGTTACAGGATATAAAAACACATGTATTCTGTAAACATGAACTCTTTAACAGCAGTGCTTAAAAAAATTACTGCATTATCAAAAATCTAATCTGAACTAAGGAAAACAAGAGAATGTCTAATTAGCTAATTGTAAGGATTTGAACATGGACCAGTATACTTTTGCCTTCAAATTTAGCAAACCTACAGTTACGCAAGCAGATCTGGCAAAGTGAAAAGGGTCTGTGTTTTGAGCAACTCTTATGTACCATGTAATAACTAATATGAGAGCACAAAATGAGCATGTGTGCAGAGGTCAATGGAGAGATGAAGTATCTGATTACGCAGTGCAGCCTACTGCCAACATAGGCTTGCATAGCCAGATATTGTGCGAACTCTGCAGGCTGCTAAATATACTCCCACGAGAGCAGGCTTGCTAATAACTCTCCTATGGCTAGGCAACACTTGCACATTTTCACATACGTTTACGGTTGCATGTGCGATTCATTAGCATGTGGGAACCACAGAGCAGTGCGTCAATGTGAGTGGCCACATTGCATGTTCCTGTTCACTTGCAGAGTGAATAATGTTTTGTTTCAGGTCTAAAAATGCATTTAAAAAAAACAAAAAAACAACTAGTAGCGAGTGGATTATTAGGTTGTATTTCTATTCTTTAACTTTGTATGTTAATTTAGAATTTTCTAAGTTAAAACAATCAAAAATTGATGCAATTTGCGGCAGGCTGTAGACCTAGAGCAAATAAGAATTTCCTGCTTTTGGGAGTTCAATAAATAGTCCAATTTCAGAAGAGGAACGTAATGAAAAACATTTAATTTGTCACATAAATACCAATTTTAGAGTTCCACCAGCAACATAAATATCCTGTAAAATAAAAAATAAGCTTCAGGATGCAACACATTAGATCTTCTCCTTTGTGTAAGTTGAAAAGTATATACCATAAGCAGAAAATGTTCAGAAGCACAGAACACATGGTGTTGCCTTAAATCTCAAGATATCAGTATGCTTTTAAAATATTCAGGAAATCAGAATGTATAAAAGGGAAGAAAGAAAAGAGGTTTTGGATCTATAGAAATCTGTGCACATCAGACATTTCCTTGCTGGTTACACAATTTTGGCACTTGGTAACTTAACTCCTGCAGTTTGCAATCTAGATGTTAATCTGAATATCGAAGTTTCCAAGCAAACATAACTACGCTCTGCAAAACAGCTGGGCCTGCAATGCATATACAATAGTGTGCATTCATATCAATATATACACACAGACTTCACAGGTTTGTGTGTATATATATCTATATACATACATACAATAACTAGAAAAATAATATATACACACTGTTATATACCTATAACATACATATGTCTATAAATGTATTATATGCATTTCAGACCCTGCAAGGGGTAAACAGTTAGTGGTTTATTCGATTTTAGATCTAAAATGCAAGTTTAAGTATTTTCCATATTTCATTTTAGTGTTTTATAAAAGGTTTATCAGAGTGTATTTACATTATACACAGCCATGGGCTTTTAAAGGATTCCCACACAATGACATTGCAGCTAGGAGGTCTCTTCTGTTTATTTAGAGTCCCCGAAATAACCTAGGGTGGGATGGGAGTGTAGCAGAAGCACAGCAAGTTTAAAATTTAAGAGCTCAGGAGTTAAAAGAATTAGAAACGATCCAATACTGCCTTAGCCTGTGCTGAGAGATATAGGTGCAAGGATTTGCTTGACTCCCAAGTCCCCAGTGTCTCTTTGCAGCAAAACCCATAAAATGCAAAGTAATATGATATAATATTTTTGAACATCTAAATTGCAGGGAGTTTCGTGCACCACTAATCACAGAAAACATTCTCCATCTTCAGACCCATTTGATTTGCTTTGTGGAGTTTGATTTTCTTAGGCTTCATGTAAATGCCAGGGCCAATGACTCATTGGGAAAGAATCTTGGTGATACAGCAAAAAAGGAGCACATGGAAATACAAAAAAAGGAGCCCCTGCTTAATAAAAGTCACTTACAAACAGCTAACAAATACAAGACAATGTACCTTATTAAAGTCCAAATGTTACCCCATTATAACACTCTGGAGACTTGAGAATATGTGCCATCCTGCCCTGACTGCTCAAAAATGTATGAGGAAGACAGTTCATAGGCTGAATGTATGAGTGATGGAGTGCATTAATTAATTATGCATAAAAACAATGTGTTGTCCTTTTAACTTCCAAGGTTTAACGAACGCTTAGAGGTATCAAAATTGGCCAAAAGTTTGTGACCAAAGGACACCAGCCCTAGGTCCATAGTGTATCAGTAAAGATAAGGAGCACTGCATACGCAGTAAAACAGAGCATGTTTTACAACTTCCACAAAACTTTCTTTCTTGCCCTTCAGTTGCAGGCAGATTTGAATAAATAGAACCCAGGCCTCTGGAAGGTAGGTATGGTTAAGAGCTGAGATGGGGCTGAAAAATGTACTGTGTCCGGAATTGAAGTGGGAAATTCAAGGCTTTTTGCAGAAAACTGTGGCCAAAGAAAGAAATATTCAACACCATTTAACTGATGTAAAGATTGTTTTTCCCACTGTTTCCTGCGATCCGGTCACATGACTTGCCAAGATCAACTTCCACTAGGGGGAAAAAACATGGGGTTAGTTTTGTGGATATAACAGGCATACAGTACATTTTATAGAGCACTCTGCTAGCTTAAAAACAACGTCATTTTAAAGTGATTTTATTTTGTAATAAAAAAAATTAAAATTGCTGCTAAAAAAAACCAAAAAAACTAAAAACTACCTTTATAGTAATTTTTTTTTGATTATAAAAGGAAGACAATAATGGCTAAAAATACATCATTTGAATAATCTTGAAGAATAATCAAACTAAAATCCAGAAGCACAGAGCTATAAATTAGGCAAAAGGCGCATGAACAAACACTGCTTTAATACAAGTAAAGTACAAAAGAAAAAATATCAATCTTATACAGATATATCTGGGGAGAGAGAAACTTTATTATAGCCACTGACCTACTAAATAAGGTTAACAAGATATACTGAACAAGGCAAATATTAATCGGCAACTAGAAAATGCTAAAAATGCAAATCAACTAACAAATTTATGGTATATCTCAATTTTCCCAACAAGCTAGATTGTTTGCAGGAGAAACAGTTAAGCTTTGTACCCACAAGCAAAATTTTAGCCAGTATTCCGCAACAAACAAGCAGCCGACAATTGCCCATGTATGTGCTTGGTCTCCAGGCAGACCAATGAATGCCCGCATCGACCATTCGTTCTCCACAGATTGCAGGCGACAATCACCTGTGTGTACGAAGCTTAAAAGCTTGTGGGGCTATATTAATAAAAGCTTAATAAATGTGAGGGAACAAAAAGTTACTCAGTTAACTTGTGATTTGCTTACCACTTTCACCTCCTGGGAGGTGGATATAAAGAAGGGGTTGAGCCTTGCTGACTGGCCACAATGGCTGTAGAAGACAGTCCTGCACAAACAGGAATAGATAAGTTAATCAGTAGGCAATCGGTAACAACATTTCAACAATATTCATCCTATTTTAAACATCAGTTTTGGGTAATTTAATTTGCCCTTCTAGTTAAGTTAATCTTAACCAAAGATATACTTGTGTAGTAGTAAAGTAAATAATTTTATTTCTGCAGTAGCTAGTAGAAGAAGCCCATTGGACAGCTTCTGTTTAGGCAATAATTTTATATTACAGGTTATAATTTGCAACTTGAAAACCTAACAGCAATTATATTACCAAACGGTCCTTACTGATAGATTGTAAGCTTTACAAATTTGCATCGTCATAATTTTCAGTTCTGTATACGACCATTAAAGGATAATTAAACCCCTCCCCCTCCCTCTACACTAACCAGGGTGAGGACATAAATTGCTAGGTACCCTGGGTATTTCAAATGTTGAAAAGACATGCGGAATGTGGTAAATTAATATAATTGTTCTTTAAAACATCATTTTTAAGTGCTGACTTTTTTTGGGGCATTATTACTAATGCGGAATTTGTGGCAGCGCTAATTACAATCAAGTATGTATTGCTAATTAGTCTTGCAGTATCTGAAGTTTCCAATTTCAGTTCTTTCCCATTAGCCTTTAAAAAAAACAAAAAAAACCCCAAAAGAGATGCACTGGTTTCTACAAAGTAATATAGCGTTAACGATCTTGCTAAATTATCAATGGTAACTCCCTTTTTTTCATTTCCCAAGTAATTTGTTAATTGCAGGTGTGATTTGCCAGTCTACACACATCTTCTGAAAAAAGATGAACATATTCTTATATGGCAGAAAGAGCACTGTGTGAGAGACTCTAACCAATTGCCTATTGCAGACTATTGCTGTTCCCAAAGTAGCTGTAATTTGGGTATTTAATATCAATTTTTACCAGTGGCATATGGTAGCTGATACTGTGCAGGCAGCAGAGAATAGCCGAGGTGATGATGGTGGTGGTGTGTAGACATCAAGCGCTGGGAGGGGGAAGTGCGAGGTCTTTCTGAAGTCCTGTCCCCTCCTCTGTCTGGAGCCCCCATAGTACTGCAGCCCCCCAATGTCCCTGCAGTTCCTCCTGGTACACTGCACCCACCTCGATCACGTTCCTGAGGGGATTTGTCTGTAATCTGTGTAAATAAAAAGAAAAGTATTACCAAAGTTAATAAACAGGAATCAATTACCTATTTTAACATTCTCTAGCAGTTTAATAACATATGAAACATTTATTCTATTCCTAGTTATTTACACCACTACATTAATGTGTTAAAGGGATGTTCATGAAAAAACAATTTCAATATACTATTAATAATAGAATTATTGATAGTGTTAATTCATTTTTTAAAATTCACTTTTACAATATAACCATAACATTGACAAGGAAACCATGTAGTACCAGATATCCATTATAGAGTTAGTTTAAAGTAGAGAACAGAGTCAGGTTTTTGACTGAAATAAGACAATGTATATTTTGTAAACTATATAGAGTGGCCACTCGTGTATATTTTTTTAAAAATTGTGTGGTCTCTGTGTAGAGGTGGGCGGGAATAGTAGGCAAAGGCAGAGTTTTATTAAGATGGGGGAAGGGTTGGCATCACAGTTTCTCTGGTGTACTCCAATGGCATGATGAATATGGGAAAGCTTGGAATTTATCCAGTCAGCCAGTCTGGGAGAACTGTCGATTTACCACACACAATACCGTGTTAAATTTCTTATATCAGGATTATGGTTTTGTGTGCATAGATGTGTGCTTCTCGTTAGAAAGATAAGCTTGTGGAGACCAGTGGTTTTCTTCTAAGGGCTATAATATACATAACTTATTGGAGTAGATTCGATAAAAATACAATAACCTGCTGCCACAAATAGTGTAATAAGTGGGCAAGAACAAAGAAGGTGCCAAGAGATATCCGAATTTGGTAAAAAATTGTCAATAACAGGCCCAAAGGAAGTCCCATTCAAGTGTATCGAAGTCTTTGTGCATGTCAAAGGATATCATAATGCACTGACTCATGTTGTCCTGATTAATTTGTGTTTGAATAGGGGTTCGCGGAATGTTGTTGGAAGTCGACCTACCAGGGCCTAAATCCAGTTTGGATAAAATAGAGCATAACAAAGTGTAACCTTTAAGTTGAACAGTTGTTCATTTTTATATTTGGTTTATTTTTCTCAATTAATGCTACCACACTGCTCCTTATCAAAGCATCAATGGTATTCCTTGCCAAAAAAAGGTATTGCCAGGAATCCTAAACATGTAAGCAACTATTTCCTGCAACCCATTTATTATAAAATGAGCACTTAAAATACTATTTTATTGTTATTATACAGCTCTAAAATACAAGCATATTTGCCTTGTCTTGATATGATCATCTTAAAGGGTATGTACATTGTAAATTGTAAATAACTTGATGTTAGTGGCTAGCTGTGGCTTTACATCAAAATGTGGTGGTCTTTAAATTTGACCTATTTCCCTCCCACACCCTAGCTTCAGTGCTTCAAGGTTGCTATCTATCAAAGGACCGCCCCCACAGGACTTGCAAAGCTGCATCGCAGAAACTGCATCAGTTTCACTTGTGTGTCAGATATACAACAGACAGATCTCACACCTTCCTCACACGTTTTTGGAGGAGAAGAAGCTGCCCGAGCTGTGTGTAGGAATCAGGCAGTGTCAGGCAGACTCCTCTCCTCCAAAAACGCGAGAGGAAGGCGCAAGATCTGACTGTTTTGTATCCAACGTTGTGATGGGGTCATTGGGGTGCATGCGCCAACGTGATTGGGCGTGAGACTGATGTGATTTCTGGGGCCAAGTGTGTGATGCTGCTTTGCAAATCTCACAGGGGCGGTCCTTACAAAGGAATAAAAACCGCAGAAGAGAAACAGCATCCGTCAAGCACTGAACACACTGTACATAACCTTGATCTGTGCAGGATCTGCCCCCCTAGCCCCCTCGATCCCCTCTCGGTTTTGTCCAAATCCGGGGGGGGGGGGGGGGGAAATGGGGTTGAGACAGCCTTTTTTTTTCTGCAGAGCCGGCAGCCGGGAGCAGGAGGAAGTCCTACGATAAGGGAGACCCCGTGACATCACAGGATTTCCTTCTTCACCTGGGTCTTCCCTTAGGCTTCCCCCTAGATGCCTGGTGGTGGAGTGGAGGTACTGCACTGCGATCTCCATTCAGATCACAGTGCAGTACCTGGTATAGTAAAGCTGGCAGTGTGACAGCTTTACTATACTTTTTGTGAATGGAACTCTAAGTTCCATTCACAAATGGGATTTTTTCTAAGTCTTTGCTACTTAGCAAAGACTTAGAAAAAAAAATGGGGACAGATCAAATTTTGGTGATTACTTCTGATCACCAAATTATTGATCTTTGCCAATGAATGAAAAATCACTTCCTGGAAAATGATTTCCGGGAAGTGATTTTTCAGATCGGATTTTGAATTGAACAACGGGCATTTATCATTCCCTAAGATGATCTGATGGTTATCTTTGGGAATGATCAAAAAAAAGGGGGAAATGCACACAAAAAATTCTTAAAGTGATACACACTTTTTTTTTTTTTTTTACACTAAAGCCATAAATTGGCAAAAAACGGTCTTCTGCAAGCTTCCCAATGTCCCCGGTGATATCGGTAAAGTAAATGCAGATACTTATTTGTACAATTTCAAGGGAAACTAAGCCTATTTTATAAGGAAATTTTGCAGAGGTACCAAAAAAAGACCGGATTGAATTTTTAGGGTCAGTAAAGTGTGCAAAAACGTGTGTGACTCTCCGTACTAACCGGTTTTCACTAAAATACCACTAAAAGGGGGAATGTGCGTGTGTGGGGGGTGGGTTGTGGCGTTTTTGAATTTTTTTCTTTTAACTGCACTTCTACATGCGTCCCATTTGAGCTAGTTGGTGGCCACGTCTCTGTGTGCATCCACGCATATGGCATACCGTTTGATTCAGGACATGTGGGAGATTGATATTAAGTGAATTTTTTTGCTTGTCAAGTGGGTTTAGGTGGGATTTCAACCCTTGAATCATCTTATTTTATTTTCACAAAACTCCTAAAAACACAGAGTTCTATGAATCACTGGGTCTGGAATTCTTCGTGTATGTATGAAAGCATGGCACCGTAATGTAGCTGAAGGTGTGTAGATTCCAAAAATATATCGTTTGTGGGGGGAATTTCCAAGTTTGTGACTTTCCTTAGAAAAAAGGTAGGCTGTTCAAATTACAGAGCACTTTGATTTTTTCTTGTAATTGCATTTGTGCATGCGTCCCTTTTGAGCTAGTTGGTGGCCACGTCTCTGTGTGCATCCACACATATGGCATACCGTTTGGTTCAGGACATGTGGGAGATTGATATTAAGTTGGGGGGTTTATTTGTGGGGGGTATTTCCAAGTTTTGGGGCTGTTTGAAATTACAGAGCACCTTGATTTTTTTCTTGTAATTGCACTTATGCATGCTTCCCATTTGAGTTAGTTGGTGGCCATGTCTCTGTGTGCAACCACGCATATGGCATACCATTTGATTCAGGACATTTGGGAGATTGATATTTGGTAACTTTTTTTTCATTACTTGGGGTTTTGGCAGAGTTTTTAACTTTAAAACTTGTTGTTTCTTTATTTTTTTTCAGAAAATATGCTAAAAGTACAAAATTCTACGAAGATCTGCACACACACAATTGATGGTATGAACAAAAAAAATGGCCCCGTTGCTTAGCTGAAGGTATGTAGATTCTGAGAATATATATTTTTGGGGCATATTTTTGAGTTAGAGGGGTGTTTAGATTGAAAAATCTTAAAAGTTGCTGTTATTGGGCCACTACGCATTGGCTCACTTTGTGACTAGTGGCTTTCATGTCCGTGTGTGTAACCATGCATATGGCATACCGTTTGATTCAGGGCATTTGGAAGATTGATATTTAGTAACTTTTTTTTACATGACATGGAAATTTGCCATGATTTTTAACTTTGAATTGTATTTTTATAAATTTTTAGCTGAAGGTGTGTAGATTCCAACAATATATAGTTTTGGGGGGTATTTCTAATATAGAGGGGTGTTTAGTCTGACAAATCTGAAAAGTTGCTGTAATTGGGCCATTGTTCATTGGCTCACTTTGTGGCTAGTTGATTCCACGTTTGCGTGTGCAACCATACACAGGGCATACCGTTTGATTCAGGACATTTGGGAGATTGATATTTGGTAACTTTTTTTTACATTACTTGGGATTTTGGCATGATTTCTACCTTTGAGAGTGTTTTTTTTCTAAAAAAATCTACAAACAACTGCGCCCACACCATTGATGGTATGAATGAACAAACTACAGAATTACGTAGATAAAGGTGTGTAGCTTCGAGAAATATAAGGTTTGTAGGGATTGTTTTGTGGGGAAAAATTGCAGACTGTTCAAATTCAGATTTGGCTAAATATTTTTGCTGTTTCTGAGCCATTGTGCATTGTCTCACTTCGTGGCCATTCACTTCCACGTCTGCGTGTGTAACCACACATATGGCATACCGTTTGATTCAGGACATTTGGGAGATTGATATTTAGTAACTTTTTTTTACATTCCATGAGGTTTTGGCATGATTTCTACCTTTTGAAGTTTTCTGTTCATTTTTTCAGACAAATCTGAATTTCTACGAAGAATTGTGCCCACACAATTGATGTTATGAATGAACAAACTACAGCGTTACATAGCTGAAGGTGAGTAGATTTCAGGTATATATAGTTTGTTTGGGGTATTTCTGAGTTACGGGGGTGTTTTGTGGAAAAAAACTGCAGACTATTTAAATTCAGAGTTGGCTAAATATTTTAGCTTATTGTGAGCCATCGTGCATTGTCTCACTTCGTGGCTATTCGCTTCCACACATATGGCATACCGTTTGATTCAGGACATTTGGCAGATTGATATTTGGTAACTTTTTTACAATCCATGGGGTTTTGGCACGATTTCTACCTTTTTGAATGTTGTTTGATGTTCATTATTTTTTTTGAAAATCTGGTAAAAGTGCAAATTTCTACAAAGAACTGCGCCCACACCATTGATGGTATGAATGAATGAGCCACAGCGTTACATAGCTGAAGGTTTGTAGATTTCAGGAATATATAGTTTGTAAGTTACAGGGGTGTTTTGTTTTAAATATTTTTGCTGTTTCTAAGCCATCGTGGGGGGGTATTTGGGGGTGTGTTTTGCGGGAAAAAAGTTGGGGGGTGTTTTGTGGAAAAACTGCAGACTGTTCAAATACAAATCTGGCTAATTTATTTTTTTTTGCTGCTACTGACATTTGGCACTGGTCACGCTCTGGGTTAGTTGGTAGCCATGTCTCTGGGTATAACCATGAATGTGGCATACCGTTTTATTCGGGAGGGGTTAGGCTTTCATATTTTAGATGCGTTTGAACTTTCCTCCGCAGTTTTTAGCTGAAATTCGCATTTGATTTTGTCTCTGATTTTACAGTTGAGGAAAAAAAGGAAAATGTGAGAAAATAACTTACAATTGGACGAAGTGCTGCGCCCGGGTATCTGCATTTTGATCGAAACTTACCTCACTCGTAAAATCCTGTGGGTGTGTAGTTTCTAAAAATATCTCACTTGTGGGGATATTTTAGTTAATTTGGTAGATATTCTATGTTAACCGTCAGGAGTGGTTATACATTTCAATTTGGTGTAATATTCTTGAAGGTGCAGTTTTAGTTTGGGGGGGGGGGTCTCCTGTACAGGAAAAGTGGGGTACCTACATATATCTGGTATCGTTGTACTCGGGAGTATCAGAGCTTTTAGAAACAGTAAGATTTTTGTGCGTAACCTTAAGATAACTATATATAAAAATGGGAAAAATCCATGAAAATTTGCAAATTTTTCATTTTTTTTTTATTTTTTTTTTTTACATATTTTACTCATAATTCCAGTAAAATTTCCAGAAAAGTAAAAAATTCTGTTAACGTGTTAAAGTACACTTTGTGCTAAAAAAAAACCCCAATGTATAATATTCCTGATTTACTGCAAGGTTTCCTACTGTAAAATTAGTCTAAAGCATTAAGGGCAAAATCCTGAAGATTCTTCTGGCACTTAATGCAAAAAAAAATGAAAATCTGCTGGCACTGAAAGGGTAAAAGGGCAACTGTGGTCTCCAAACAAGTGAAGTTTAAATAAAGCCTGTTTCCTTTATAATGAGCCATTTTTCACATGTTCAAACTTCCTGCTTCCAGTAGTGTCCAGAGAGACATCCTCTTCTCCTCCACCATCTCTAGGAGAGGAGCATGCTCACTTGGGACGTAAAGGGAAAGTTTACCCCTCAAATAAAAAACTGTATAAAGGTAAATCACCCACCTCAAATCCTAAAACTGCAAAGCTGAGATCTGTGAGACTAACCTGAAATGTTTCCGGATACTTTTATCTTCCTAACCTTCCAGTTAGTAGCTGCCATTTATGGATGCAACAGATAACATCATGACTGATTGCTTTAAAAGCTTGTAATAAAGCTTAAAGAGCTTGAAGAGGAGGCAAAAACCTTTTAAGAGGCAAAGTGCGTCTTTCAGAATTATAACTACTGTAGTTTTGGGTGGTGATTTACCGATTTATAATTTTTGATTCCAGGGGTGAACGAGCCTTTTAATAGTGGGAAAGGCACAGGCAAAAAAAAATTGACAGTTGAGATGGGGGCTGATTAATGCTGGCAGAGGTTGATGCCATGACTGGTCACATGCAACAAGCTGCTGAACACAGTAAGTGTTAAAGCAAGAAGGTGTTCAGAAAGTTATATCACAACCTTTCCAGGAAAACCTTCTTAAAATTGTACCTAGATATGTGATCTATGTGATCTAGGGTTCATTTTGAACGTACAGCAGATTTTGTGTTTGTGCTACGCCATTATAAAATTGCAGCCAAAGGCTGCTACATTGGAGAATGAGTAACAAAAGTCCATATGCACAGTACCCCTGAATGGGTGCACATAGTTTAATTCCCCTACTTCAAAGAGAATGAAGTACTGAAGAGAAACAAAGTAGACTTGCACTCCAATGTGAACGATTTATTGTGAGCCAAACATCAACAGGTAACACAACGTTTCAAGGGTAACACCCTTCATCACCTGATAAATCGTTCACATTGGAGTGCAAGTATACTTTATTGGAGAATGCCCTCCTCTGTTCCTGGCCAGATAACTATAGAGCTTATATAAACTAATGATCAAATGAAGCCAAAAAGAGTATAATGTAAAAAAATTTGCTAAATCAATATATACATAAAGCTGTGAGTTTTGGAAATATGATTTAAAAAAATAAATTAGATGATCCACAGACCAATTAATCTGTGCATCATCCAATGACTAGGAAACTAAACTGTAAGCCTCCAGTGATCCTGTTGATTTTATCAGATGCTTACAGCTCTGTCCAGTGATTTATTTTTTTAATAAGATGCACCATTTGAACATCAAGCTATACGACTACTACAGCACAATTTATGGACTTTATCTCTCCCCACAGTTTTCAAGCTAGTGACAGTACAGATGTGCAGGACATATTGCAGACGTGTGCTATCAGTGAGTTATCAGTGACTTGCCATTTTTCACCTATGGACTTGAATGAACATGCTACATTCAGCTGTGTCACAAAATATAATCAACACGGATTACCCCTCTTGGTTGTATTTAGCCATGTCACTGATGTAAATCAGCACCGATTACCTCTCTCGATTCCAATTAGCTGTGTCATAGGCATAATCAATGCTATTGACTCTACTTTGCTTTTATTCACCTGAACCGTAGACATATTCAACATGGATTACCTCTCTCTTGATTAGATACAGCTAATCGGAGGGTACACTAACTTACACTGTGTCTCTCTGACAGCACACACATTAATCGAGCTTTATGCAGCAATGGTAGGCTGCCTTCCAAAGTGTGTCCTTTCAAGTCAAATTCTAAGTTTAAACTTTCCCTTTCTATGTACTATTTTATGTGGAACAAGTTTGTTCAAGATCATTTATTAAGAGTGTAACATTATCAAGTTACAAGCAGCATCTGTACTCACTGTGGGTGATTTGCTCTTATAATGGCTAGCATGTTGCTGCAAAATGTCCAAGGCTTTGGACTCAGAGGTGGGTTTGCAACTAACACTTGGGCTTGCTCTGGACTTCTCGGATTCTTCACTGCCACTTACTTTGTTACCATATGGAGAAAATGAGTAACCAGAGGAAAGATACGGTCCTGAAAAGTGAAAACAGACAAACAGTCAATAAGAAAATAGAAAATAACTAAAATCTTTTGATTTTAAAATTGCATGCACACAACAGTATACAAAATAAACAGGGAGATTCAATAAAAGGTCTTATCGTTTAAAATGGTGCTAATTTTGCCCCAACCAATCAGATTTTAGCTTTCAAATGTTAAATAAGATCTGATGGTTGAGGCAAAATTAGCACCATTTTAAACAATAAGACCTTTTATTGAATCTCCCTGATAGTTTTTTAACATGTAAAATAGTTTATAAAAGTTACAATTAAAACAAACATTATTGTTACATCCCTGGCCACAGGCTATTTTTTACATATATCAGGCCTTCCTTAGTACCTGGATAATTCGGCATCATAACAGCACGGTAGCTTGGATGGCTGGGGTCATAAGCCGGACTGTAAGTATAGCTATGCATGTAAGGGATATAGGGTTGATGTTGGGTGAGGGGTGATGAAACTGGAACATGGGTGCTTGTGCGAGGGTCCTTGGGAAGCCCTCTAGGTTCTTCAGTGGATGGTGGTCGTTTTACATCACCAGTAACCCCTTCTTTGCCATCATCCTTAGAGGAACCCTCCTTGCTTCGAGCTCGTTCCTCTTTGGCTTTCCGTTCCCGTTCTTCCTTCCACCGTTCATCCTCAGATTTTAAAGTATCTGAGTACTTGGGGTACACGTAGGTCCACAAGCGAGATTCTGCCTCCTGTTAAGACAATTTCACATGCACAATTAATTCTGCCACGGTTTCATTGAGTAACAGATGCTTTTTAAGAGAAGACAGACTTAATTCATGTTCATTTTTAAACAGTGCTAAATCATTTGCATCTCTACATGCTAATCCCCCAGATTTTATTGAAGCTATGACACACTGAGTAGACGTTTGGTTTGCATGTGTGAGTCCCTGGTATCCCTCATACAGGGGAATAGTCGCTTTTGTAATTTCTGTATAGCCAAGGAAGGGTAAGGGTGAGTCCACACTAGCGCCTTTTCTTGCGCGTTTTGCGTCCACGGTTTTCGCTAAAATGGAAAGCTTGGGAACGTGAAAATTTCCGCGATTTCCGATGCGCATGCGTTTGCACGTCCATTTGTGTTTTGGTAACGCACGCATTCGCCATTTTTGGTGCGTTAACGCATGCGATTCCATAACGCAAAACAGCAAAAAAAACATGCGCAAAACGCACGCGCAATTCCTGTGCGTTGCAGTGTGGCCTCATCTTTAAAGTCGATCTAATTAATCAATAACTGAAAAATGCTGTGAGACTGGGTAATTCTGTCCTATAATGTTATAGACATTGTATGGATGTAATCTGCTGTTTGGGATTTTTTAAAAAAATATCTAAAACATAAATATTTTCAGATGGATAGGCAGCAATTCAAATCCCTGGCATTCTGTTTTGTTGCTGTAGGGAGGTCAGAAATGTCCATTGGATATTGGCAAATGCATTTCACCCTACCAGCAGTGAGGAGCTGGTGCAAGCATAGGTAGTGACATAACATAGGCCAATTTTCTGAAATCACAACAGGTGGGCAATGTTGGCAAAGGTAGATATTTCAGAGCACAAAGAGTAAAAGTACATTTCTGCATAATTCAATGGCAATACAGGTTATTGGAATGCTGCCTTACCTTTTCAAAAAGTTTTAGGTTATATTCTTTTATGGTATTATCAGATTTATTTTTATATTAAAAGCTGGTTTGAGGATGGTTGCCTTTGGCCACTTGTCTCCCCTGTTCTGTATGATGTAGGAGCAGGAGTAAAAAGTCTACATACTTCCCTTTTTTTTAAAAACAATAATAACAATACAACTATTTTATTAAGAAGATTAAAAGTAAAAAGGGATATCTCCTTTAATTAACATACAACAAAACCTTATTAAAAGATGAACATTAATTTTAATATGAATGTTGCCATATTTTTTTACCCCACTTTCACACATTTAAACTTAATTAAGCAGGGCGGTACAACAACTTACTCCTATCTTACTCCATTTCGACCCATAAGATTCATCGTAAGCCGTCATAAAGCTGGATGTCTTGATACTTTATCACTCCTGCTGGCTAGTGTGAATTCCTTCCAATCACTAACAGTCACACATGTGCAACCTGATAGAGGGGAGGAATGGTGAGCAGTCAGCAGCTCACCGCTGGGCTTTGGGGGCAAAATGGTAGGTATTGGTAAAGTCTCCTACCTCTTTGTTAAGGTAAATTAAAATACATGTATGTGTATGTGTGTGGGGGGGTTCATTGTATGGGCACTGTCGTTGTCCTTTAAACTGCTACTTATGCCAAACTTATGTTAACTTATGTTCATGTAGTGCCACATGAGAGCCCTTCACCTAAAGCCAGTAACATGGAGTTATATTTCAGAAGGCTCTTCATTGTGTTCAGCTGTAATACAAACGTGGGGAAGTAATCCTATATTAATTCTATATGGACATGAAGCATAGGGTGCCTCAACTGGGCCCTTCCGTGTATTTTTACTTCTAGCAAGCTGCTATGCTTGTTAAAGGAAAACTAAACTTGCATTTTTAACGTGTGGCACAAAGAACCGCCTACCAGCAACAATACTAAAAAAAAAGTCAGCTGATTTTACTGCCTTTTTTCTCCATTACGTTCTTAGGAAAAGATAAAAGTTTCCAAATGTACTTTGGTGGGAAAGTAGGTTAATGCTCTGTACATTGCAGGTTCAATTTCTCAGACTTCTATTTTTACAAAAATTTTAAAATTGCTTCTTACATCCATGCTAGCTAAAAAATGCAAGTACTTTTCTTTTTTATATGAAAAATGTTTACAAAAAACAAACCTACGATAAAATACATATTGTTTGTCAGATAGGCAGGAATTCTGAGCTGTTACAATTTGTCTTTCAGCATCTAGGGGACACATAGCTGGGCAGGAATTCCACCAAAAAAAGAGGTGAATTTACGGGAGCTGACCCCAAGGTTACTCACAGGTTAATTTCATAAATCACACAGCAGTAACAACAAATGGATAGATGTAGTATTTTTGTGAATGTGCTCTGTTTATTGAGACAATGATGTCCAGTGACTAAAGTTCCCCTTCAAAGGTTTTCATTTCATCAATTATTTAACTGTGTAACTATTCATGGACCCTGCAAAATATTTACAGAAGTACCGATATGCAGAACAGGTGTTCTATATATTATTTGTATTTCCAGTGTAAACAATGACAAAGAATAAAAACACTTATCAAAATCACATTGAGATTACCTGTCTATACCACAGTGCAGGGTCTAGTCCGGGTTGACGAGTGCATTCTCCCACAGGCTTAGTTTCTGATACATCCTTTCCTACATGCCCAATTGTTTCTGAAACTTTTGCCTTTAACCCTTCCGCTTGCTGCAAAGGCAACTTTACAGAATCTTCTGGTTTGGGGATAATCACCGATTTTCCAGAATCTGGACCAGTACCCAGCTCTTTCACCTTGCTAGGACCAGATTTTCCCAAGTCTGTAAGGCTTGGTGCCTTTGTTAGTGTTGGGGGTATAGATGACTTGTGCTTCCATTCCTCTTTTAAAGCCTCCCTTTCCCTCATTGCAATCTCTGCTTTTTTCTCATTATTGCGTTGCTGCTCTAAACCCTGTCTTTGTTTTTGTTGCTCTTCATAGTGCTGTCTGTAAGCTGGGTTTGTACTGAGCATATGTGCATGGTACCCTTGGTCACTGTAACCATAAGGAGGCACATAGGCGTACTGGTTGTAATACAAGGATTGCATGTACATATTGGGCCTTTGCTGTATAACGGAGGGCTGTTGATTTGTGCTGTTTATCTCTGGCTTCTTCTCTTCCACTGGCTCGGTTTTCATTTTTACCTCTGTGACCTCTAGATCCTCTTCCTTCTTAACTTTGAGGGGCTGGCTCTCTGGAGTTGCTTGTCCAGTGGGATTCATGGCACTTGGACTGGAATGTGCATAGTTGGGAGGGTAATAAGTATCAAAACTCTGGTAATATGGAGATTCTTTGCTTTGCGGCTGCTGTGAAAATAGTGATTTTTTGGCACCTTCCTTTACCATCACTTCTGTATCTTTGACTTTTGTACCTTCTAACTTACCCTCGCCATCATCTCCTGCATCAGATATATCAGAGTATGCAGGACTGTTTGTTTTTGCTGAAGCCCCTTCTGCCCCATTTTGGGTAACAACATGCAAAGGAGTCATAGGCTGTCCTGGACTAGGATTCTCTATTCTGCTTGAGGTCCCACCTCCACCAATAGATGGACTGGGAGCATTATCTGTAAAACTGTAAATTTTGTCTGCCTCAGCTTTTATGCTAGCCAGGCGGCTCTGATGGGAATCTGACCCATTAAGGATCCCATCAGATTTAGCAGCTGACTCACCAACTACCTCACCATAAGGGCTTTTTCCTTCTTCTGGTCGGCCAGACTTCATGGATGGACCAGGACTCTCTGCCTCCCTATTCTCTTTTTTCTTTTTGTCCTTCTTTTTCTTATCCCTAGAAGGGGTCAGTGCTGGATTGATTCCAGATGGTTCTCCCATTACAGTTGGTTTTGGCTGGATAGGTTTAAGCTGAGGGCTAGCTGGCATAGCTTGCACCACTGTGGTGGTTATGCCCCCTGTAGAACCAGGACTGGAAGCAGTGTAGGTGGTTGCTTGAAAGGTGTACATTGGCTGAGGCACAATAGCTGGAGCAATTGGACGAGCAGATTTTACACTTTTAGACGCAGGTGGTTTATCAATTTTAGAGCTTATGCACCCTTTTTTCATTGCATCCTTGTCTGCTAATCGCTTATCCTGCAGTTCAAAGCCATCATTACTGATGTCATCAGCAGCCATTGTCCCATCCTCTGATCCATCATTAGAAAGTGCACCAGGGTCTGTGTCTCCCTCTGTACCTAATTTTTTTTTGCAAGTAGCTTTACCTCCAAACTTAGCAGACAAAGGTGGACTGTGTGGGTCACCCAGACGTGCCTTAGGAGTTGCAGAACGGGCAGGTGAAAGAGACCCCTTCTGAGAAACAAAAGAGCCATTGCACCCTCCCATGTCCAAATGAAGATGAGGCTCCTCTCCACACTCACTATCACCATCTGCTTCTGGCTTACTGTCATCATCTGTGTGTGCATGTGCCTGATGGTATTTCAGGCCATTGATGTGCTTGTATTTTTTGTTGCAGTTAGGATGTGGACAGTCAATGAGAATTGGAGATGAGCAGTTCCTGTCATGTGCTGTAGGCTCAGCTTTAATAGTGCTTAGTGGCACTGTTAAAGGCAGGGATACTGACATAGGTGCAGAGGAGGAGCCCAATGAATTGGTGCGAGCACGCTTACTTCCTTTAGAATCCTCTGAGCTGGAAGTGAGTTCAAGATCAGAAGGGGGTTTGCTCTTGCGCTTTCCAGCAGAAGATGGACTAGCTTTAATGTCATCAGTGGCACCACAAGGAGGGGGGCGATGTTCACCTGAGTTTTGGCTCCCTCTTCTTCCTTTACTGTTGGTTCCAGCACGTGTCTTACTGCTGCTACTACTGCTGCTACTAGCTCCTTTGTTATCTGGAGCTGGTGCAGTTTCCGTAATCGGTGCATTGCTGCTGGGACGCATACGTTTGCCCCTCCCCCGTCCGTTCCGCATCTCCAAGTCACTGGTGGGAGAGTCGCAGAATCTGGAGGGGGAAGGGAACAGGTAAACCTTGTGAGTTTCTCGGTGCATAAAAGAAATGCAGTTACCAAACTATTAAGTATAATATAAACACCATAAACAACGAAATAGGCAATAGCTTTATTGATTATCTAATCAAAACAATGGTGTTCATTCCTGTGGTAAATTTAAGGGTATCTTGGCTCTAAAAATCGAATCTAGATCCCAATACTTTTTTTATTTTAAATCTGAGCTGTAGAAATCCTCATTTAAAAATCACAGCATGAACAGCTAAAGATCTGTCAGTCAAACCAGAAAATATATTTGCGCTCCTCCCCTTACTTCTTACAAGGATCTTTGGCTGCCTACCAGCACAATTTATGCAACAATTAAGATAATTAGCAAAAAAATATATAAGGAAGTGGGGAGATGTGTAAGCAGAGCAGTGTACATGATGAGGCTGAGCAGAACCTTTTACTGTTGCAGACACTTCAAGAAGGCATTTAGATAAAGGGTTGGCCGAGTTTTTTCTCTCACCATATGTAAATAAAATAGAATAAGAATGTAGTGTTACAGTGTGATATCAGTTTTAAACCCAACACTTAAAAAAAAAAAAAAAACACAAAAAATTATAAAAAGATACTTACGCCATCCAATGTGTTTCACAGCTTTAATTAGTTCAGTATAAAATTAAGATAAACATCCATTGATGTACTGCAGGCTGTAAAGGTGGCCATACACCAGCACGATATTACTTACCCGACCGACCGCTCACGCGACGTTCCTGCGATCCTGCCGGAACCACCTCTCCCGATCTTATATACGACCGACATGCGATCGCAAAATGAATGGGATTTTGCGATCGCATGTCGGTCGTATATAAGATCGGAGAGGTGGTTCCGGCAGATCGCAGGAACGTCGCTGAGCGGTCGGTCGGGTAATAATATCGTGCTGGTGTATGGCCACCTTAGACTTCAGTCCTAAGTTTATTCCAATCTAGCAAAAAGTGGAATCACTGCACTTTTATATCCTAAAGCATAGACACCACTAGGTTGGAATAGTTTTAAAAGGGGGTTTTAGCACTGGAGTCTAACAGTATTCGGTTTTAAACTCATATCACACAGTAACACTACATTCTTATTCTATTTTATTTATATATAGTGAAAGGATAAACATGTAGCCAACCCTACATCTAAACCATTTGGTTCAGCAGCTAACCACATACAACTCACCAACAACACCCTCCCATACAGACCTGAAGCGCCGAGGACCCCTATACAAAACTACAAGAAGGCAGTAATGCGGAGGGGGGTCATTAGGAGCACTAACTAAACATTAATAATTTAATGACAAGCAGGCACAGATAAATATTATATATATATATATATATATATAATTGTTCAATATAAGCAGCACTAACGGACTTGTAAATTGAAGAAAGAAAGTTTTTCTTCACATCGACGCATTTCAACCCTGCTCACGGGCCTCATCAGGAATCCTGATGACGGCCCGTGAGCAGGGTTAAAATGCGTTTATGTGAATAAAAACTTTCTTTCTTCAATTTACAAGTCCCGTCAGTGCTGCTTATATTTGAACAATTGGATAATTATTTGGTATGCACGCGGGCACATTTGCCTTTTTGAAGGGAGTGCTCACCACATCTGTTACGTGGGTGGGATTTTTCAAAAGTGCAAACAATTTATGGAACACAGAGTGTGATCGGAACCAGCGTTTCAGCCATCTTAGGTCAGATATAGATATAGATATATATATATATATAGCGCCCCGGTGCAAGAAAACATATACTTCATCCAAAGATTAGAGCACTTCATCCAAAGATTAGAGCACTCGTGGGTCTTCACACATAAAACTTTTATGCTTGAGTCAGCTGAAACGCGTTGATGTACTAATAAAAGTTTTATGTGTGAAGACCCACGATTGCTCTAATCTTTGGATGAGTAATATATAATATATATATATATATATTATATATATATTATATAAGATAACAGAGATCCGTCTCTATCGATATATTATATAAATATATATATATATATATTATATATATATATAATATATATATATATATTATATAACTGCAATTGGTAATAACGGGCAACTCCTTCAAAAGTCATCCGCCTGGGTGCTCAATCCAAATAGAACAATCTGTGGAAGAACGGAGGCACTCTCAGGACTTTTCCAACAGCAAACGGTTTATTAAAACGTGCAAGTTAACATGTTTCCGCCCTATCGTCAGGGCCGTCTTCAGAACGTTCTGAAGACGGCCCTGACGATAGGGCGGAAACATGTTACTTACACGTTTGCTGTTGGAAAAGTCCTGAGAGTGCCTCCGTTCTTCCACAGATTATATATATATATATATCTATATATATATATATATATTATATTATATTATATATATATACATATATATATATACACACACACACACGTTTGGTTGAACATTCGCCTGGCGGATCATCAACGAGACCCTCCTGAACATTAGTATCAGCCAACAAAGTGCCCATACATGGCACGATTGTTGGCCATATCGGTCGCTCATACACATCGTGCCTGGTTTATCATATCCACTAAATATGCTAACCTATTGTGTCAAAACAGTCACATTATTAAAAAAAAACTAAAATTAATTAATACAGCCTTACCTGGGAGGAGCCCAGTCGTGACGTGTGCAGTCCAAAAGGGTACCCACGTATGTTTTGTTTCTCCAAGTTACATTTACAACCAACATTCCTTAAGAAGAAAAGAGTAGAATAGTCAACTAGGTCTGTAGGTCGACACCCTTGTCCCTTTTTGACAATGCACTTAAGACTTTTTGTAAAGTGATAAATAACCACACTGTACATGGTCAGTGCTTTAATTAATAGAAATCTACACTAGAATAACAAAGCTTAAATAATTCTATTATGTGATGGATTAATGGTTGTAGATTTCAGTAAAACCCTGCACAGATGTTATCAAAAGTTCCTACAGGTTCCAGATGTTTTTCAACACCTGCTTAGCTTTATGCAAAAGATGGAGTCACAGGAGTACTAGAAAGATTTATGCGCTTTACCTAGATGTTTCAGATGGAAATTTAAATGCCAAGCTAAGATAAACATTTTTTTTTTAAAAAATGACTTAAAAAGGTGCTGGATAACAGTTCTTGTAAAGAGCTGCTGCATTTAGCCCTTCTTTTTACAAACCGTAAAAGAGATTGTTTCTGCAATTAGAGAGTAGTAACAGTTCCATTAATGCCGGATGTTTTATAGATATTAAATAGAGGTGACACTATTCTTAAAAGTACCAAATATCTAAACTGCTGTTGTGCCTGTCAATGTTTCTGTCCTGTCCCATTCATTTTGCAATGGAATATCAACCACAAATTTGACAAGGCAGTTGTCCAAACATCACAGTAACATCAGGTAAGTTTTGTTGTGTATGGCCTACTTAACACATCCTGAAAAAACTCATTTATCACAACCTCTGCCTCGATTTTAAATGAAACATGTATATCTGAAAAAATGTACAGTGGTACACCTCACACAGCAAGTAAACCACATTACATGATTTTTATCATTTGCAGTTTAGATTCTTTATTCACAATTCAGCTCTACTATGTTGCATGCAAAGCACATGCAAAATGCTTTAAATATGACCACCTCAGGTTTAGCTTTGAAAAGTAAAAGAAAAAAAAAAGAGAGAGTAAGAGAAAATCATATTGAGCTGCATGAAAATTGCATGCAAATGCAAAGTAAAAACTAGCTTCCAATCAATATTATTTGCATTCAGTTCTTTTGTTTGGCTTGGTTTCAGGAAGTTAAATTCAAATGAGCACAAGGCACCATCTAATGTGTCTTGCCATGCTCCATGAGTTACAATCAATCTTACTTTACTATAAAGTAAAGTTGTTAGGAGTCAACAAGACCCAGGGGGTACGCTTAAAGTTGAGAATAGATGTTTATACCAAAGTATGCTCCTGTGAACTCTTTTGTAGCTTACCTGAAAGTTAAGATTCTTCACTCGCCCTATTGAGAGATTGTCCCTTGCATTCTGTAATTCTATGTAAGTATGATCATTACGGGATGTAAATAACTAAATGAGGATTAATATTAATTAATATTAACCTGAAAATGAAATAGCATGTCCTAGGAACATTGCTAATAAAGCATTTAATAGCAGCCAAGATACTTCTCTTAGAATTCGAAAACCCAAGTTTCAGGGTTTAAGCTAAGCCATAGTCTGCAATCTAATGATTCATTAGCAAATTATTGAATACGGCATTATTGATTACTTTTAAATGTTCCCAATTTTAAGGTTGAATTTTTTTTTAATGTTGTCTCTGCTTTCACCATTGTCTAGTCAAAAAAATGCATAGATGGGCTTGCAGGTCAGATGCAAAAATCATTTATTCCAAAGAATATCTCCACCGTGAATTTTTTTTTCCTGTAGTGTAGCCCACCCTCAACCACCAACTTCTCTTGTAAAAAAAAGCAGTACAAATGTACTTATATGCCTTCGCTCCCCCCTGGAGCTCTGATCCCGGAAGTTGCAAGCAAGGGCCTGACCGGCAGCCAATTTAATATGCGGCGGCCAGAGAGGCAGCCAATCACAAACGCGGCTACCAGTAATGCAGAGTGCCGGGAGAATGAAGGAGTGTTACATTAGTGCAGTTTTTTTTTTTTACAAACAAACTTGGCGGTTGGGGAGTGGGCTACACTACAGAAAAGGACTTTCAATGGTAGGGTATCAAGGAGTTAGAAGGGATATGGAGGGAGGGGGGGTCAGGGAGGGCTCCCCTGCACATGTCACAGTCCTCCCGGAGGACAAGGCTGAATGTATGCCACGTTGTAACGTTGAGTGGGCCCTTCTCAAGCTTGAGGTAATCCCCTTGGACCGAAACATATAGCTTAAAATCTTGCCATTCAAAAAAAACTTTGTAAGGTACCCTCTGTCATAATCTCAGTTCCCTCCTCCATTGGTTTCTGTGCAGGGGACACGCATTTCATTATTAGTTCATTAGTGTACACACTGTCCTTGTCTTGTGAAAAAAGTCAGTGAGCTTAGGATGATTTAGGCTAAGTCATGGGAACAGAGGAAAATAAAGGGGGTTTGCACCAGGGCATTACACTGCCTGGTAATAGCAACAGTCCTAGTATTGTCTAAAATTCCACAATCAAAGAGATGAATATCCTTTTTATGTGATAATCATCAGTAAGAATCCCCACAACGTACTTGACTTTTTAAGATGTCTTTAGATTAATATTAGGTCTTACCATCCTCGGTTTCCTGCCATACGATGCCTTCCAAATTAACACTGGTGCCTGGTTCACAAGGCCCCAGACATTCAGGTTCAGTGGCCAGCGCCACATCACTTGTGTTGACACCTACTGAGCGAGTTCGCACCATAATCTGCTCACATGGAGAGGATATGTCACTGTTCACCATCGGGACAAGCAGATGTAGAGGCAGCCCAGCAGAGGCACATCCTGGAGTTTCCATCTAAAAAATGTAGAATGGGAGCAGCGCATACAAGAAAGAAAAAAAAAAAAAAAAGAGAAAAAAAGGAGAGTCAATACTGCTAAATAAATTTGAAGGGATTGAGAGAAGAAAAAAATCTATGTTAAAGGAATAGTTCACACAAAAAGTGAACTATTCCTTTAAAGCAGTAATTGAAGACCGGGAGGTAAAGGACTTATTCTTTACCTTCCGTTCTTCAATCACTTGACCAGGATCCAGGATTGAAGGTAAGTTTATTTACCAAATACACGATCCACCATGGCTCAGTTGACAAGACTTGACCGCTTCCTGGTTTAGTTTTACTACAACGTGAATGCGCGCTATAGTAAACTAAACCAGGAAGCGGTCAGCTATTTTCAACTGAGCCGTGGTGGATTGTGCACGAGGTAAATATACTTACCTTCAATCCTGAATACTGGTCAAGTGATTGAAGAATGGAAGGTAAGGAATAAGTCCTTTACCTCCTGGTCTTCAATCACTGCTTTAAAGTTCACTTTTTGTGTAAAATATTACTTTAAAACTTTAATTCACAAATGCTGGGAAAACAGCTAAAAATATATTAAAGGGTATGTCCATCCTAAAATACATTTCCTTCTGTAGTGTAGCCTCCCCCCTCCCAGCCCCAACCACACATTGACCATTTTTTTAAAAAATAGCAGAGAACCTACTTACCAGCCTTCATTCCCGTGGCCTCAGCCAGTAATGTTACTTCCGCAAAGGAAGTAACATTAGGAGCCAGACCGGCATCACAGACGCGGCTGCCGGCTATAGGAAATAGAGATGGACCCAAAACCGAACTTAGTTAGAGCCGAACTTTATGAGTTAGGACGAACTCGAACTTATCCGAACTAGTTCGTTTTTTCGGACTTCCAGCTATATTTTCGATATTTTCACGGGCCATTCGCTAACCCTCAAAAGTATTGTTCGTTTTTGGTAACCTTTGAATGTACGGATCCTTTTCGCTAACCTTAGAATTTACTGTTCGTTAACCCTCCAATGTAGCCTTCGATTTTCGGTAACCCTCGAAAGTATCGTTCATTTTCAGTAACCCTCAAATGTATGGATTGTTTTCACTAAACCTCGAATTGGCCATAGCCCTCGAATGTAGCTTGTACAAAACCCCAAAACTTTCCGCTCGTGTTTAAGAAGTGTTTTAACAAGTTTTGGCGATAGTGACATTTCTCCAGACCATTTCCCAGGTGCCACAGCCATTTACAGTAAGTTACCATTGTTAGTTTAGCTTTAAAATATCCGGACTTTAATGGGTCCGAATTCGAAATTTTGCTGAAATTCCATCTTTCGAAAAAACGGACCGAACTTTATATAGTTCGGCCATCTCTAATTGGAACCACTGCTGGAAAGAAGGCTTGTAAGTAAGTTCTCTGCTATTTTTTTAAAAAAAAATAGACAATGCGGTTGGGGTTGGGAGGGGGGAGGCTACACTACAGAAAAAGGGTTTAGCACAACTATTTAAATCCAGCGCACTGGATCTGGAGGGAGGGAGGGGTGAGAGGAGTCTTCTGCATAATGATTTAGAGGGCTGACTAACACTGCTAATGAACTGGAGGGCTGACTAACGCTGCTAATGAACTGGAGGGCTGAATGGTAAAGGACAAGCATTGAAGTGGAAGCGCACACTTGTCCTCAGAATAATCTCTTTATTTAATGTGCTATAACTGGGAGTCCTGGAGGTAGAGGACAGACGGGAGCTGCACCTTTAAGTTCATTGGCACATTGCCATAAGGAGTGCCTAGGCCCAAACCTATAGTATATGGACTGATTGGTAAAGGATCTAAAGGATGAGTTTCCTGTTCCTTGCCTGTGTTAGATCTAGAGGCGCGCGCTGTGTCTTTCAAGCATGTAACTTACTACTAGCTTTTGTGGCAGCCCAAATTTTTATTGTAGACCAGCCCGGGGGGCATTTTCCCCTCAGCCTACTGGGCCAGTCCTCCCCTGGCGAACCAAGAGGAAAGGTAGGGGTCATTTTACTGTTTAATGCCGGTCTGACCGTGCTAGCTTTCAGAGTCTAGTGAACACCGTTCCGAGACTGGCCAACGGGAAGACACACTGCTTGCAGAGCACGTCTTCCCACTAGACAAGTCCTGAATTATAGAGGGGGCCAGACTAGCACATCTAGAGGTTGGAACCTAATTGTTTAAGTCTTCCTGGTGAATATTTGGGGAGGGGTTTGTGAATACAGTATCGTTCTTCTTTAAGGTCATTTGATTCCCCAAGAAATAAGCTAATATATTACAAACGTGAAAACAAACAATTTGTGTAGTAACAGTATTTGGTGTGAGAAATCTGTATTTTTCCCCAGTATCTTAATAGGGCTGTCATCAGATGCAGCAAAGGACCATGGAAAGCTATATTTGGCTCCTTTTTAGAACTATATTAGTGGTTTAATAAAAAAAATAAAAATGGTCTGGGCAGAGTTGGTTTAAGATCAAATGAGACCCTAGGTAGGGCTAAAACTATGGTAGCTAGGTAGGGCAAAACTATGATGGTACCCCTCTTCCTGCTTCATCTACAGTGGTTTTCTGTGAGGAGGCTGTCTCCATCATTGGGAAAATAAGATGGGGCCCCCATGGCTCCCGGGCCCCCTGCAAGTGAATTTTCAAGGCTTGAGTTTCTAAAAAAAATGTTTCTATGCCACACTGCTGCAGAGAACCAAATACAAACTAATCCAAAATTAATGTTTTTCCCCAAAGACATAAATATGGTTATTCTTAAACTACATCCATCATCCTGTTACATAAAGGCTCCCTCTACTGGTATGTCTTGAAATATATTCCATTGTCTTCACCCTTATGCATGTACTTAACACTTAGTTTTCCTATGCGCATTTTGAAAACCAGTATATAGAGATTTAAAATAAACATTCAGCAAAAAAATGATTAAGCTTCAGCAATATCATTTGATAAACCCATGGCAAAGGAAGGATGCAGCTAAAACCCTATCATGCTGCCAAAAAAAATATTGCGGTAAAACTGATATCTGTTGCGAAAACTTTTGATCACCCCAATATAGGATTTAAAATTCAGTGTAGCTTTTAGGCTGCGTCTCTTAACTTAAACAGGTCTCAAATATTTTAGACAGAAGCTAAATTTTGCTGTCAGGTGCTTGTGTAGGAAGGCCGCCACCTTGAGAATTTGCCCAACTCAGCTTGATTTGGGCATAAACAGAAGAGAAACAGCATCTGCAATTGGCCAGCTGTACTAAATTAAACACTATATTGGAGGAATCCTAAACTCTATATACATTTGCCCTTTAAAAAGGAGCAAAGTTCACAGAATTTTTTTACATACACCTGTGGCTGGTATATTTTCCCCTGGCTCCAATAGGTAAATACCAGTCAGGTGGCAAACCGTATTGCCAGAGTGGATTGGATTTAAATCACAATATAAATTACTAGTTAGTAAGGCTTGATTTGAATCATAGTTTTCTACATAAAGACTAATTCTTGCTGGTATAACTTTAATATTCAAGTAGATGAAGATGTTTAGAATAACAACAATTTAAATAGATTTACTCAACTGAAACAATAACATTACAGCATATGTTATTTGCCTAAACAAACTTAGACTATGTATAATACTTTTTTATCAATTAGTATTATCTTGTTGTGTTGTATGGTTCCACCCACTTGGTACATTGTTTTTATTTAAAAAAAAAAAAACAGATTTTTTTGATTTAAAAAAAAAACATTGATTTTTATCCACCCTGCTTATTGCTGCATATAGGACATTCTAATGCACTTTGACTTTAAGCATACACTGCAGATCTTACTTAAATTAATATGGTCACTAGTTACCAAAATATACAGTAGTCATTAAAAACAACAGCAAATTATGTAGTTCCAGGAATTTACTGTTTAATTTGTCCACCTCAGGTTTAACTGGTAAATAAAGGCCTACCGTATATAATGTCTTTCAGCTAGGATTTCTCAGCTACACCTCTGTTGTGACATAAAACACAACATATTTATGTTCATATTCTTCCAATAATTGTGGGCCTATGGCTCATTAACTTAATCAAAACAAAGGGCATATAAAATCCCAAGGTAATATCTCCATATGTTTGATTTCTATATAAAAGGTGATAAAAGACGGACTTTGTAAGGTCGTCTACACACATGCCAATAACGTGATTTACTGTTAAAACTGATAACTTGACAGACTGATTCTGACTAAAAAAACAAGTCAAAGCAATTGACTGTTATGGTAAGTTGATACTTCGGGCCAATAAACTAAAATGTTGGTTTTGGTCATCAATCGTCCTGAAATACCAATAAATGTGGAGCTTCTTAAGAGAAAAAAACAAAGGCAGTCAAGTGATCAGTTTTGTCCATAAATCACATTTTATTCTGCAGTTTTAAATGGACCACAGTACTGATTGGACCAAAATGGCTGAGCAAACATTTTATATCTTAAACAGACAATGGTTGGTGTTTATTGATTGTTCATCAGGAATATCGGGCATAAAGCCTGTCTGTGTATACATGGACCAAAACTGGATGGTGCTAATAAAAAGGAATACTACTGGGAAAAACATTATAATTCCAGTTTCATTCTGCAAGAACGTGCTTTTGAGTTTTACACTATCAATATATACTGAGCAAGACAATATGTATGCACAAAGCACCCTTTACTGCTGCAATCTGCACTATTTTGCGCCATCAGAGCACATGCAACTTACCAAAAAAAAATGATCGGAGCTGCCATTTACTTTCTCTTCTAAAAGGATCACAAAAAAATGTGCCAAAAAACATTCACATGCACTGCTCTTCATTTTTCAAGTGCAAACGCATCACAAAACGCAATCCGAAGCACGTGAGAAACACCCTAGTGTGGCCTAGGCCTAAGTTTATGGGCGCTAAGTTGGGCCTTGATGATCTGACCTGATACCTGACCAAACAGGTGTTTTGCCCCGCAATTGCACGTTTGTATGGACATTAAATGATAAATGCACTGTAAAATCAAGTCATGTTCATTTGGAAGCTGCAGCTTTAAAAATAATGTTGCCATGTTTTTTTGTTTTTTTTTTTACCTATGACCCTCCAGAGCCTACCTTTGTGCCTTGAAAGTTGCTGACATCTTGTTACTGGTTTGCTGAATGTTAAGCTCCACCTCTCTGAGATTTCCTCTGCTTTCTCCTGCCTGAGCCTCAAACGATAATGCCTGTGAGTTCCATGCACACGCTCGTGCACGGAACTCACAGGTATTACTGTTTGAGGCTCAAGCAGGTGAGTGCGCGGAACTCACAGGCATTACTGTATCTTAGAAGAAAGGGCAGTTAGGGCACTAGATAGATAAAATCATATCTTAAAAAGGTATGATAGGTGCTCTACAGGTAAAAATAGAAATTCAAAAACAAAAGAGAAAGAAGACCTGTAGCACTCTAATAATAGTGAAATTTAAAAAACCTTTATTGTAAACTTACATGGACAAGAGATACATAAAAACATTTAAAAAAAATATATGTGCATTCCAAAAAACCATGGTCCTAATCCCGTAAACAGTATCAAAATATATATAGGACAGTGTGCAGAGACAATATACAAGTCAAAAATAATTTGGTCAAAAGAGTTTGTTAATATAAATATAACACATAAGGCTCTGGCATTTCAATGGGGAGGTGTAGTGGCGAGAATCTATATAAATCAGTCACTCCCTGTCTGTATTAGTTATGGAGCTAACAAGCCCGTTTTTGTAGAGGGATAGACAGACAGACAGTTCTGCTCCTTATCAGCACAGTAATCCAGTCAGTCAGTGTAATGAACCGGAACAGCACGGGGTGAGAGCCAATGTTTATTGTCTTCTTTTAGTTTGAGATAGAAACAACAGTTAACTATTTGTATATACAAAAACAGGCTTGTTATCTACATTACTAATACAGGGAGGGAGAGGGGAGACAGATTGCCTGTGCTGGATTTTTCTTTTTTTGACCTTATGTATTATATGGAATAATACGCTACCTACAGAATAATATACGGATATTACTTCACCTCGGAGTTCCCTGACCTCTATAAAAACACTCGGCCATGTGTTTTTATATGGTCAGGGAATTACTCGGTGGCGTAATATCCTTATATTACACTGTAGGTAGCGTATTATCCCTTATATATTAAGCCTGTGCTCACTAACCAAAAAGGGCACTAGAGTGTGCAAAAAGTTAGAAGAAAGGGCAGTTAGGGCACTAGATAGATATAATCATATCTTAAAAGGTATGATAGGTGCTCTACAGGTAAAAATAGAGGGGAAAAAAACAGTTTAGGTATTACTGTATGAGGCTCAAGCAGGAGAGTGCATGGAACTCACAGGTATTACTGTATGAGGCTCAAGCAGGAGAGTGCATGGAACTCACAGACATTACCGTTTGAGACTCAAGCAGGAGAAAGCAAAGGAAATCTCAGAGGGGCGGAGCTTAACATTCAGCAAACCACTAACAAGATGTCAGCAACTTTCAAGGCACAAAGTTAAGCTCTGGAGGGGCATAGGTAAAAAAAAAAAAATACGGCAACAGTATTTTTAAAGCTGCAGCTTCCAAATGAACATAACTTGATTTTACAGTGTACGGTACTTATCTTTTAAGTTTACACAATAGATCACACAACAACAATAGAAACCGTTTTGGGAAATTTGATTAGTCAGGAAAAAAGCTGCAGTAGACAAATATTTTACAAATGCCAGGTGTAAACTAAGCCTAAGTAAAGCTTGAGTGCGTAAAATGTTTATCTTCCAGCTCTGTGCTTTCTTCGCGAACAACAATAAATTGAGAGATTAAATAAGTATTAGTGCTGCATTCCAGAGCAGATCAACTCAGCTACTCAATGGAATTTTGAAACCCAAATGTAAAAATGCACAGGCAGCAAAATGTTAAGGCCTTAAAAGTTTTTTTTTATTATTATTCTTATTCTACTGTACTTTAGAAGACCAGTAAAAGGATAACATCTGATTGGTTGCCGCAGATAAATAGCAGAGGCAAATGTTTGCACCATTTTTTTTTTTTTTAAAAGCATACCTGAAACCAAAATATTCAACAGGAAACCTAATTCATTAGAACATGTAAGGTTTTTATGCCACATATGTTTCTGATATTAAGCAAACCCTGTTGGATCCAACTGGATTTACTGAATATTGTCCATTTGTATAGTCATCTTAATCCAATTTAAATATATACCCATATAAATTTAAAAAATATATTTTATCTACCGTACCTTTCTATATTCAACTACAAAATTCCTAGTTAAAGGATAAGTGCACTGTAAAATCAAGTTATGTTCATTTGGAAGCTGCAGCTTTAAAAAGACTGTTGCCATATTTTTCAAGGCACAAAGGTAGACTCTGGAAGGGCATAGGTAAAAAAAAAAAAAAAAAAAAATATGGCAACAGTATTTTTAAAGCTGCAGCTTCCAAATGAACATAACTTGATTTTACAGTGCACTTATCCTTTAAATGAAACCTGCTATTCTTAGTCTAATGTAAGGGCAGGAAAATAAATCATTATGTAATTTCTGTAGCAAACTAGAGCAAAGCCCATTTTTTGTCCTCCTCACATTTTCTCCTATATATGGAGAGCGAACTTCTAAATCATCTCTTTTTTATATTAGCTATTTATTATTAGACCAATCTCAAAAGAGGACACCAATACAGACAAAATATTCTGTGGACTGTGAATGAATGAACTATGTATAATTCCGGCAAGTTATTTTGGTGGCAATGTTATTTCGTATTTACTTTACAGTTTATAATGCCAGTGGGACGTAATATAACTTAATTGAAATTTTAATAAAACTTTGTGACAAAGTATCATATCTACTCAGGTACAAGCCAAGGTTTTCAGGCTTTAAAAAAAGCCTGGGGAGGGTGGGAGTGGCCCGCAAGAGGGAGGGGCGTCCAATTGGGAGGGGACCCACAAGTGGGAGGGGCCCCGGGAGGCTGCAAGGGAAAGGCCCAAGGGGCTGCAAGGGGAGGGGCCCACGAGGAGGAGGAAACACGGAAGAGGGACTGTCACATGGTTTCAGTGCAGGAAGCAGGAAGGTCAGAGGATCTGGTGATGCTGCAACCATATCACACATATAAATGTAAATATCTTCAAAACTATGTAAAATAAATAATGAAAGTAAATTGCAAAAATCCACAGGAAAGCAATTCCTGTCAATTTACCTAAAGTCATTTTTGGACCACAGTTACCCTTTAACTTCCTCTGGATCAACTGTTAGGTAGGGTTAAAAAAAAAAAAATTATTATATATATATATATATATATATATATATATATATATATATATATATATATATATATATATATATATATATATATATATATATATATATATAAAAAGAGGGTGAATAGGTTGGACTTGATGGGTATGTCTTTATTCAACCTTAATACTATGTTACTATGTAATTCAGAACCTGATTACAGGGAGTCACCAAAACTGAATTTATTCTTAGACTTCTATTCTCATTTCCTTTGTACATACAAGGACATTTTCATTTAATTTGTGCAAATTCAATTTGAAGAGAACCTTAACAATCAGCAGCTGGCTTTTGGAAGCATTTGTTTGGTAATTTTTTCAGATTTGCACAAATCAGTACAATCATTACAGTTTGAAGCTTTTCAACATCAGTTGCTTCTACCAGAAAAGGAAGTTCACCTCTCAAATGAAACATTACCGTATATGTCGAGTATAAGTCGAGGTTTTAGGCTTTAAAAAAAGCCTAAAAATCCAGCCTTGAATTATACTCAAGTCCCTTACTTCTTTTTAGTAAGCGGCATCCGCTCGCTCCGCTCCACTGTTCTGACGGGTGAGTCGTGACGTCAGTGTGCCGAGCAGTAGAGTGGAGCGAGCGGACACCGCTTACAGGATAAGAGGTAAGGGTATACATACTGCACCAATCCAACAGTTTCTCTGCAGTGATCCTACATGTACCTTTGCTCTGGGGGTGGGGGGACAGTAGTCCCATACAGTAAGCCTAATAATTGCCACTGAAGATTTTCTGAAACTACAACTCCCAGCAAATAAAGCATGCTGGAAGTAGTAGTTTTTTAAACATCTGCAGTGCCAAGGAATGGGGGTTGTATGAGATTAAGGGCAACTAATGGCTCAAAACAATACAGAACCAGGAGCATTTATCTATTGTTAAAAAGAAGCCTTCTGATTTTGTATTTGTGAGGCTTAGTTGCCCTTTAAATGGACAACAAAATTCCCATTCAGTGTCCCATACAGTAATAGCCATACTGGATTTGGCTATTACTTATGGGACTTCTGTATGGGAATTCTGGTCCATTTAAAGGGAAACTAAAGCCTCAAAACAATACGGAATCAGAAGACAGTAGTGGTCATATTTTCTACCCCAACTTATACTTGAGTCAATCATGTTTACTCATTTATTAGGTAAAAATAGGTACCTCGACTTATACTCTGATCGACTTATCTTTGAGTAATAGGGTATAGAAATAGGTAGATTGTCCCCCAAAACTCAAAACTACAATAAAAAATTGTTTTGCTTACATTTTAAGTGTAGATCCCCGCACTCCTATTATAGGTGTCTTAAGGTGTGTTCCTCGATTACTGCTAACCATGGCAGTTATATAGCTATTGGCATATTGTTTTTTTGAAGAACGCACTCCTGAAGACCTTACTCATTCAACTTTTGTTTATTTGTGAAATACGTGCACGCAGTCACAAATAAACAAAAGTGAATGAGTAAGGTCTTCAGGAGTGCGTTCTTCAAAAAACAATATGCCAATAAAAATTGTTGTCTTCCTACCTTGGACGATCTGCGCTGCATCCTCTGCCGCGTGTCCGCATCCTCTGCTGGCTGACGTCACTACTCTGCCCCGGCCTCACTTCCCAGCGCCGAGTAGTGATGTCAGCCAGCAGAGGATGCGGAGCACGCGGCAGAGGATGCAGAGCAGAGGAAACGATCGTCCAAGGTAGAGAAGACAACTATTTTTATTGTAGTTTTGAGTTTTGGGGGATAATCTACCTATTTATACACCGTATATACTTGAACATAAGTCGATATGTCTTTGACTCTAGTATAAACCGAGATCCCGTTTTCAGGCTATATTTTTAGCCTGAAAATCGTTTATTCTCAAGTATATACGGTATCTCTCAGAGTTTACTCATGATTTGTTAGATAGATAGTGGGGTGCTGGGGATTCCAAATCTGTGGTGATTTAGTGCCAATAGTGGTGTGTGGTTTTTGCTTTAAAAGTGACCATAGAGTATTTGTTGTTGATATGTATTTGATGTGTGATTAGATTGAACAATGTTCCCTTATCTGGTCCGGGTGTCCCCAAACCCCTCTTGGTTCCCACCTCCATCCCCCTATTTTGTATAGTAAGTAATATTGTGGTATTCTATACTGATATGTTTGTTCTTTTCTTGGGGCGACAAGGGTGGAGAAGTGGGTGGAAATATCCAGCTTTCTTGGCTTAATCTGTATTCGGTTCTCCTGTATATATTACAAGGGTCCATGTTTTGTTAAAATTAGGTATTCTGTTTTCCATTAAGGCTGTTAAGATTTTCACATCTTCATTTGGTTGTTTAATGATGATTGGGTTGGTGGGAAGGTGGTTTTCAGGAATTGGCAATTTCACATCTTGCAGCTGTGTTTATATGGGTGATAAGTTGTGGATTTCTGGTATTGGTGCATTTAATAATTAGAATATTGGGTCATGGTATGTTTCATGTAGTACTTGTGAGAGAATAATTTGTATCCAAAATTGTTGAGAGGGCAAGTCAGAATATATGATACAGTGATCCGGTTGCCGCCAAGCATCTCCAGCTAAATCAGATGTAGAGGGGAACATTTTATGTAGTAGTGTGTGTGTATGGCTACCATTGTAGCATGATTTTATGTAAGTTTTCTTTAATAGTGTGCATATTGACGTTTTCCTTGTTGCTAGCCATATCTCTGACCAGGTTGTCTCTGGGATAGGGGTTTCCCATCTTTCCATACATTTATGTGGGCCTAGAGATGCCCTATTCAGGTCTTATAATGGTGATATATTGATGACGTTAGTTTCTTTTGCTTCAGTCCTGAGTAGAAGATCCGTTCCAGTTGTGTAAGATGAGGGAATTTCGTTAAAAGGGAGTGTAAATGGGGTCGGGAATGTTCTGGTGATAGGTGAACAGTACGTCGTCGGTTTATAGGGGGAGTTTATATTTGTTTGGCGTGTTAGTATGTCTATACGTTTTGTTGTCGCCTAAAGTGGCGACTGTGTAAAGAGACATCGCTTTAAATACATGCTGTATGGCTTCACTCAAATCAATGAAGCCTGCATTATGCTTTTTAATCATAAACCAGCCATTTGTCTTGTAGATTTCATACGTGTTCGAGTCTTACAGGCAAAAGTGGCAACCCTAGTTAAACATCACATTTTCACATTTTCTTCCACTTCCTACCATCCAACATTCACCTTTTAATTGGTACAATAATGAGAAATGTATTGCGCAGAACTGCTAAGATCAGGGACACTATATTATCCGCTACCTGCAGCACTGCAGCATGTTGTTTCTATAAGGGAACATATAAAGGGGAATGTTGGAGGGTATGTCATATGAAGCACTGCACCATGTTGTTTCTATAAGTTATCAATTAAATGGGATGTGGAGGGGACGCATAAATGTTAAAGTGTATAAAATTGATGCAGCAATGAGGGCCGACTGTGGGATGTTTTCCATAAACAAAAAGACCCACCTTTGCCTTAAGACCCGAACACCCATTAAATCTATGCAAAAAAGGCTGTTTCTTTGAAGTATTTTTTTCAGTATAGCCATACAATATGTGTTCAATGCAGTGGTACTTAGCACTGCAGCATGTACTGTAGATTTTAAATGTGTAGGGGCTTAAAGACAAAGGTGGCTTTGCCTTAAAGGTATAGTTCACACATCGGTCGGCAATGTTCACGGCCGCGGTGGATCGTCCACCGGTAAATGTACTCACCCTCAATCCTGGTCAAGTGATTGAAGAAAGGAAGGTAAGGAATAGGTCCTTTACTTCCCATAAATTGTGAACTATTCCTTTAAGCACGGTAACACCCCATTCAATGGTTTCTCTGACCGACTGGTCTTCAACCGGTCAGCAAGGGGGAAGGACTGACCGTCATGGCAATACACTTGCGGTTAACCACAACAAGTGTGTGGTGATAGAGGACTGCCCGATTGGACATGGTTTTTTGCTATGTCCGATCATCCTTTAGTTCAATTCGGATGAATGGTCAGTGGATTGACCGATACACTGAACTATCGGTTGATCGGATTGAAATATGCATTGTGTGTACATAGTTTTACACTACTTCCAACCGGAGATTCCAGTCATTTGGTCTAGTAGGGACACATTTAATACATGTAATTAGCAGGCCTGCACGATTGCAATTAAACAATAGTAATAGTAGGTCCCTACACGTTTCACTGATTTGGCAACTGCTCCAACATTTCCCTTTCCCCTTTAAAATGCATTGTACAGATTTGTGCAAAGATCAGGTTCAATTCAATATGCTACACCTGCAGCCTGTGCAATTTGTTTTATAAGTGTACCTTGTAAAGTGAGCAGTACGATTCTACTGGGGTTGCTTCCTTACCCTTTAAGACTCAAACTTTTAGGCTGGGTACACACGGGGCTATATTTGTAAGACTATCGTTCATGGCAATAGTGGCAGCGGCCAAAAGTGCTCACCACTATTAGGTATTCCCCCCCCCATTGTTATGTTATTCTTTTATTAGAATATAATATAAAAGCACAGGTGTATGGATATATAATGCAACAAATTGATTCTATGATAATATGATGCAAAAATTGAATGTATTTTCAAAACAAAATATGTTTAAAAATAAACTAAGAGGTTGAATTCAGAGGTAAGAGAAATGGTTTACCAAGGGCTCGTTCACACTAGAGTGCAGCGGAACATCACGTTTGCGATTGAGTGTTTTGTTTCGCTGTGGTAATAACGATTAATAATTAAAATAATTTTAAAATGATTAAAATAAGCATTGCCATTGAAAATAATGGCATGCTTTGTGCGTTAACGCACCAAAATGCTGCATGCAGTGCATTGCACACTACATTGCAGCATTTAAATGTGAACGGCACCATTCATGTCAATGTGCACTGCGTTTTAGTACAATAAAATGCACAAAAACACACCTAGTGTGAATAAACCCTAAGTGACCGTTATAGAGTCTGTGGCTCTGCCGTTCTATTTCGGTTCGTTCCCCTTAAGGTTAACAGAAATATACATATGTTTTAGATTGCTGTGGACATCTCCCCAAGTTCTCTAATAAATGGGATACTGAGGGGACAGAAGTTGGGACAGGTTAAGACGTGTCATCCACAAACAGATAATTTTCGATTCAAGAAAATAATCGTATTAATTGAGGGGATTTTTCTAAAACTGGGTAGTCACCATGCAATTTTTAGGCAGAATGAACGATGTTTCAGGTATTGGTCGGTCGGTCGAAAAATGGCCAATGTCTTTGCCCAGTAAATCACGGCCGATCATGCCATATCCTATGAGTTCGCACGATTGGTCACAACAGTCAGCCATGGTTACTTTTGCCGCAATGAGTTATTAGTTCTGTCCGACCACTCTCTAGTGGGAACGGCCTATGGGACAAAGATCTTACAGTGTGTACCCAGTCTGTCACTTGCGGCCAAAGATTAGTAGGGGGGATTTTGGGAAACCCTGTCTTGTCCATTGCATCTATAATTTCTGAGGTGCCAGATAATAAACTTTCTAACTCCCAATTAAGATATTGTTGGATATGTAGTGTTTTAAAGATTGATGACTTATTTTGTATTTATACTACATATTTATGATGCAGTGTCATTAGGGAGATCTGTTACCATGTCTTTTGGGCTTCTCTCATTTTTTGTAACCAGCACCATGTTTCAATTTTTTTGGTCGTAGTTAACTTCACAAACATGACAATATTCCTGTCTTTAATAAACTGTTAAGGTGTTTACACCTTGCCAATACCTGACAAATTTTTCCTAAGTAATATTGTAAGGTCTGCTGTGCAATATATGACAAAGAAAAAAATGTTACCCCAGTATTATTATATATATATATATATTATATATATATATATATATATATTATATATATATACACACCATATATATATATATCTATATCTAGCCCCAAAAAAACATAGGCTACTTTACAACTTTACAAACCACCTCTTATCCCTTTTCTGACATGTGTGCGGACATCTGGTGATAAGTGAGTGATTGCCCAACACAAAACCAAATTGAAGCAGAGATTCAGATCTTCAAGGAGCTTTTAGGCAGTCTGCACAGTTGGTTAAAGGAGAATAAACCCAATTTTTTATACTCCAGAATCTGAAAACAACCCCCCTAAAAACACCAATAAGCTATAAAATTCCACTTCAGTAAATGTATTAAAGTAAATCTAAGCCTTTTAAGAACCGGATGAAGTATGGGTGTGTAGGTGCAGTGTCAGACCACACCTCCTGACCTCAGTCACATACCTCCTACTTTATCTGTTGTAAAAGGATGGCTAGAGATTATTAATAGGTGTGACCAACTATACAAGTTTCTGCCATAGCGAAGGACTGAGCATGTGCAGAACATAATGGTCGTTGACCAAACTGTGATACTAGAAAGCTGAAAAGTAAAGCACAAACCATATGTGTATTTAGTTAAATTTCCCAGAGCCTGTTTCAAAATGAGAGGTAAGACACAGATCATTAGTTTTATATCAAGGTGTTCTGCCTCAGGTTAAGTGTTGTTTGTGGCTTTAGTTGTCCTTTAATGCTCAACTATAGAAGAGACACATACAGCAAGAACCACAAACCAACTCAGGACAGAGGCATGCTCACAGATTGTAATTTATTTACCTTCTATATACAGACTTCTAACCCTATCCATGTTGATATCTGGATATCAGGTCACTGCTGGTGAAGGTCGGACACATAGTGGATGTGGATACGCTTCCATGTCTGTTAATTTCGGGTGCAGGTTGGGTGCTGGTCTGACTACTTGCAGGTGGATCTGGTGCACAATATGAAACCCACCAGCAAAGCAGGTGTGGGTTGGGTGCCTGTTTAATTTCATATGCGGGTAATGGTTTTGTGGTTGCTGCGGGACTCTAATCTGACCTTTGTGCTGCTATTGTTGGTGAATCGACTATCACCCCTCCGAAAAAAGACTAAGCCCAACAAAATTTTGACTTTAAGAAACCGGGCAACGCTGGGTACTCTTCTGGTAATATTATAAAAAGTAGAGTACTGATACATTTATTTTAGTGTCAAGTCTCCTCTTCTTCATGTGATTCCTAACTCTTTATTATTATAATTATATTTTGACTGTTTGTATGTGTTTTTCTTTTATCACTCTTTAGCATTCATTTTGGGGACAGTGCAGAATTGGGTGTTGGCTGCAGGCACAGAAAGAACACAGCGCAACAGATCACACTTATTTCTTAATGCTGAATCAATAGCCATGCCAAGACAAAGAAATAAGCTTGCTTTTATTGAATGGATAGTTTATACATGAAGTGTGCCAGGGGAAGGTTGTGGAGTACGTCATTGACAGTTCTTTACCGACTAGCTGTGCCTACCCCCTTTAAAAAGTTCAACTCCCAGAGCTAAAATGATTTGGCGCAGTTTACATATACTTTTATTACAACAACAGTTTTTTTCTTTCTTCCTTTTTAATTTATTTGATTTGTTTCTGATGGAACTTGTTTTACTTTGTTATTTCTGTTAAACCTTGTTTCAGTTAGTACGCCTTACCTATGAACAAAGGTAGAAACCTCGAATGCTTGGCAATATGACAGCAGTATGCTTCTTTTGTTGGAAACAGTATTAGTAAAGGAAACTTTAGCCAAAAATAAAACAAACACTCTAAATGCCTGGTACACACAGGTCAATTTCGATCCTATTTTTATGACTGATAAATTACTGATCAATCTGCCAGTCAAAAAATGTAACATCAAATATGCAATCATCTATTGAAGACAACGTGATTAGCTGATTTAAAATTAAAACAGAAAGTACACTTACTAGAATTCTCTGTCAGAATACAAACAATGTTTCAAACACCAAACCCTACCTAAATAGTATAAAGTAAGGCTCAAGGAACTGTATAAACTTAATGTCAATTTAAAGGGAATGTCCACCCTTAAAATATTTTTTAATATGATGTTCCCCCATGTCTGCCAGCCCCAACCGCATATATTTTATTTTCAAAAGCCCCCCAAACTCTTACTTAACTCCCTCGTTCCTCCGCCGCACTGCAGGCCCTCGCTTGAGAGAATGCAAGCAGAGGGGGCGGACCGGCAGTCGCGTCGTTGATTGGCTGAGCGGCAGCCAATCACGGACGCGGCTGCCGGTCATTCAGTGCAGCGGAGGAAAGTGGAGAGGTAAGTAAGAGTTTGGGGAGCTTTTGGAAATAAAAAATATGCGGTTGGGGCTGGCAGACATGGGGGAACATCATATGAGAGGGTTTAATGCTAGGGGGAGGGATACTAGAAAGGAGGGAGAGGGAGGGGGAGGGAGTGGGGAGAAGGGCTGCAGGACGATGACAAATACTACCGGAGGCAAGGGTAGCAGGCAGAGTCCTGCTAGCTCCTGGTGGACAGTTTTTGGGACTTTAGGGGGGGGTCTACAGGAGAACCCTATGGAGCTGGGATGTGAGGTAAAGATTACACTACACTACATGGTGGGGCCATTACTGGGGGGGGATTATAGTTTTTGGGTGGACATGCCCTTTAAGCTTCATAGTTGAATAAATTAAAATGATTCTCTGTGCCCAGAAGCCTATTTGACAGGAAACAAACTGTCTCACACTTTTAGCAATGTGGCTATGTGAGAATAGCTGCCAACTCTATGTGTTCACCTCTCTCCTATAAAATCCTTTTACCTTGAGAATACACTTACACTTTCCAATACAACACTGCACCCCCACTGTCCATTAAGTCCAACCTTTTCATCCTCCTTTTAACCCTACCTAAGGGCACAGCCACACTGCAACGCACACGGAATCGCATGCGGTTTCATGTGCGATTTTGTTGCGTTTGCGCATGCATTTTTTAATTAAGTATTGAAAACGCATGCAATTGCGATTTAGATGCGGAACGCAAATTGCAAACGCAACCGAAAACGTGCGTTTAAGGTGTGTTGCCGTGTTTTCAGTGATCTGAAAAAAAACAAGCGCAAACGCATGTGCAAAAAAAGCGCAGCAGCGTGGCCTAGCCCTAAAGTTGATCCAGGGGAAGGCAAATAACCCAGATAAAAATGAGGAGAAATCCTTCCGACTCCATATGGCAAAAAAGTATCCCTGGATCAAATCAGAACTACACTATATGTATTAATACCAGTAATTCTCAATATTTTTTAATTTTACAAACTTATCTAGGCCACTTTTAAAGCTATTTATTGAACTTGCCATTCCCACATATGCTGGAAGACAGTTCACAGTTTAAAAAGAAATGTAGAAAATGTAAAAATGGTTATGGTAAAAAAAGCATCTCTGCAACTATATAGTGGGAATGAAAATATAGCGTTTTGCAATGTTAACGCAGCGGTGGACAACTGAAATTGCTGGTTTAAACAATAATAAAACATGCTGAAAGCTGGCCATACAGTGTAACCGAGTGCAGCAATGGTTTTACTTTCTGATGTTCCATAGGAATCATTCTGTCATCCGCTACAAAAAGCATACACACTTTAAAAAGCTGTCTCCCAATAGAGTCTATAGATAAAAACGTGTGTAATTTTTCACCACACACAAGGCAAATAGACAAATCCTGTTGCATCTCACAAGATATCTGTTGTATTCAGTTGTATCAAATGGACTTAAAAAGTTCTTGAAGAGGTTTCGCTAGGCCTTTGACTGGCTTTTTCAATTCAGAATCTGTTGGCAATTAAGTACCATGGAAAGTCCCAATTAGCATATAATAATTTAATTGCCAATTTATTTAGAACAGATTCTGTACAAGTCATTCTGAATTGAGAAAGCCCGTCGGATGGCTAGCGAAAGGTCATCAAGAACTAAACAAGATTTGTGAGATGTGCATACCCAGCTTAAAGAGAATGTCCACCGACAAAATGAAATTTACATTAAACTTCAGCACACCTCCAAAACCCACATACGTTTTACTTACTTTCCCCAAAGATGCCATGAAGATTCTTACAAGACCAGGTCCCTCAACGCCTGCTGCTGCGTAGGAAGCTAATTTCGAGCAAGCACAGCAGCGAAGAGCAGCAAAGAAGCGAGAGGCCAGGTTTTCTAAGTATGTTCAAATCTTTGGGGAAGTAAGAAAAGTGAAAGGTTTTTTTTTTTTTTTTGGTGGACATGACCTTTAGAGATTTCTTAACAGATATAGAGCACTATAAAGTTGTTTATTGAAAAGAAAGATGAAGATGCTTGTGTCGTCACCTTAACCAGAGGGGATACTTTTATTCCTCTGTGCCAGGGGGTGGGGGAGAAATTGTTGGACGTTTCTGTGAAAGATTTCTATGTCAATTTTATTTCATAAAAGAAAAATCATATAGGACAAGTGCTATACAGATTAACTCTCAGGTAAAAATGTGAAATTTTTCAGATTAAGCTGGAACAAATTTTCACTAAAGCATAGTCACATTTATTTGTTACCTGTATTTTTAAAGAATTATTTTTCAGAAAATCTAAAAGGTTTCAGATATTAAAGGGTATGTACACCCCTAATAAAAACTTTTAAATGTTATTCAGGGACCCCCAAAAGCTAGGTTATGTCTTGCTTAAAAATAAATAATGATCCTAGAGTGAGTAATCATACTTCAATCATACATGCTCCACAATCCACTCTCTGCCACTTCTGTGTAAGGCAGTCAGCCACGGTGACTTCATGCCTAATTACTGACTGCCATTCCTGGATTAGCCCACTGCTGTGCTCATGAACAGAAAAGGACGTACAGCAGCAGCAGTGGAGAGGGAGCAAGCGGCGGTGGATCGTGGACTTGTAAGTATGATTACACACTCTGCGAACATTATTTAAAGTTTTAAGCAAAAGGTAACCTAGCTTTGGGGCACTGAATAACATATTAAAAGTTTTATTAGGGGTGGACATACTCTTTAAATAAAAACAGCACTTTTCCACTCACATTTCTGATTTATTTTTTTCAGTCCACGACTTTCTGCTTCAGGGTCTTCTGGTTCAGTTTTTATTCCTGGCATATTAAAGTACTTCCCATCCACAGCCATACCCCTCCCAAATGGTCCACAGTAGGTCCCCCTGTTTCTGGCATAACTACTCCTCTCCCCACCATTCCTGGTGTTGGTTGTAAAACTCCAGAGGTCTCTTGTCTCCACCAACATCAGTTTTGTCTTTTTTGGCTTTTCCACTAACCTTCTTGGAGCTGGAAGAGCTGCGAGAAGCTTTACTAGATTTTCATTGCCCTTAGAAGTTGGAACAGTTGTAGAGGGGGGGCCAGAGCTACCACCACTTTCCCCAGACCGTCCTGTGCCTTCCTTCTTTGCAGACCCCCTGCTGGGAAAAGTCCAGAGGATACCTGTGCAGTTCGGCTTCCATCTTTACTACTTTGCTTCTTTGACTTTGATTTAGATCCTTGCTTGACCACTAGGAACGGAGTCACAAACTTGAGTTGTCAGGAAGAGTAGCAACTGATTGGGGGCCGGCAAGCCCACCTCCTTGGAACCAGACATCTCAAGTTTTTGCTGGTCTTTCTCTAGATCAGCATCCAAATCAATTATCAGATTGCCCCACTCCAATATCCCATCCTCACCACTGTCGTAGGTCTCCACCGGATTTGTGTCCAGACCTTTCCCTCTGAGGCGCCACTGCTCAAGGACATCTTAAGGCACACACCCTCGCGGCCTCAATATGCTCCAATTTTGATGTACGCCAGCCCCTCTAATTCCAGACGTCTTTTGATGAAATGAAATACTTTCCAGAAGAAAAAGGATTACACTGGAAGCCCAGGCTACACAGACAGGACACTGGAGACAGCAAATTACTGTGGATAAAATAATAAGAAAAAAGTATTTAGAAACCCAAAAACAACAATTATATACATTAAATCTCAAGACAAGACTGGGCTTTCAGCACAAATGACTTGCTGACTTCTTGTTTTAGGGTAAACAAAACTACAGAAATGGAGTGGAAAAAGAAAACAATATAAATAGGCTGTGGATAGTGTGCACATTATAAGAAATAAAAAAACATTATAGTATTTTGGTTATATACATATTTTTGAAGCAATTACATTTTTAAAGGCATGTCCATCCCCAAAACATAATTTTACCACATACTGGCCCCACTCTGTGTGTAATAAAAAATCCCTGCTCCAAATGGCTGCCTGCAATGCCCTTCCAAAGTCCCAAAAACTGGCCACCAGGAGCCTAGCAGAGTCTATATAGGACTCTGCCTCCTGTCTCTCCTCCAGGAGAATTTGTCATGCGCACTGCTGCCCTCCCCCCCTCCCTCTCCCTAGCACAAATCCCCTTTGGGTATAGTAGGGCTTCCTCCTCCAGCCCCAACCGCTATAATAGTTTCGTAAACTCCCCCGAACTTACTTACCTTTCACCCCGGCGTACTTCATTGCCGGCAGCCGCGTCCGTGATTGTGCCAGTTTATGCAAGCAGAGGGCAGGACGGTACTCCAGAGGAAAAAGGTAGGTAAGTTATGATCGGAAGAGTTTCTGACAAAACTATTATAGGTTGGGGCTGGGGGAGGAAGCCCTACTATATAACAAAAAGTTTTAAATGGGGTGGACATGCCCTTTAATATAAAAACTTTGGGTTGGATATAAGGTAGCAATAAAACATTTCCTAGCACCATGAGACTGTCCGGGACAATTATCTGTAGATTTCTGTAAACACGGGTTGTTCTCTCTCAATGGGGAGTAATATAGAGGATCCCACATTACAGAAGAACAATAGATCCACTTCCCGACATAACTTTACATTTGGTTAACTGTAAAGGATTTTTAAGGACAATACCCATCTCCACCCTATTAAAAATAGTGAGCTCCATTAGTAGTGGGTATTCCTCTAGATCAAGATAGATATCCCATTCATTTTGCTATGAAGAACGGGAAAGGCAGTTCTGGCAGGATCGCTCTAATGTAGTGGGATTGCTCGGTCGGGTTAATAAAATCTTTTTAGTGTATGGCCACCTTTATACACAACCACCAATGATTCTACTCATCAGGCTAAAATTTAGAGGCGTCCTGTTGATTGGCTCGAAATATGCCAGCAGTAACACAGTAAAAAGCCAACAACCGATTGGTTGCTGCAAATAATAGCACAGGCAAATGTTTGCACCCTTTATTTCACCAGCCAATTTAATCTTTTGCAAATGTAAAAGCCCAAATAGCTCACATCCCCAACAACTTAGCAAAAGGAATACAAAATAGTGTTTGGAGAGCTGAGCTCTCTCTCCCTGGTTGAAGAACAATGATTATGTCTGGTTTGTGAAACAGAGGAGAAGCAGACACCAGGGGCTTTGTCTAGTGGGAAAAAGGAAGTTTACAATGCTACATTTCTGTAAAGAAATAAAATGCTGGCCATACAATCTATAGGACACATAATAGTTCAGTTCCTGGTGGCGCACCATGTAAATGCTTGTGTTTTAGGAATACACAGCCAAAGAAGCCACAAGTTAAAATCCCGAGCATACTTACGAAACAATACAACATAGTCCACGAGTGTATTGCTTTTTTGTTTGTTTCCATTATGTTTTTAGAAAAATATAAAGTTTCTACATATAACAAAACTTTATAGCAGCAGCTCTGTGTTTTATTTACCAACTAGCATGAATTGCTGACAGCCTTCTTGGAACAATATAAAATAGTGAAGTGATTTTACTGACTCATGAAGGTTTCATTCATGGTATATCTGTCGTAATCAGTTAGATCAACTGGACTTAAGGTTTGACACATGTGCTATTGCGGATCCGACCCGCGACGCATGATGTGTACGAATGTTCATTTCGGTCGATAATTGTCCATTAAATTGCCCATACACAGGCCGATTATCGGCAGAAATGAACGTAGCAGGTCATGACCCCCCGCGATTGCAATGTGTGTACGAACCTTTAGTTTAATTCTTGAAGATGTTTTTCTAGTCATCCAACTGGCTCTCAATTCGAATGACAAGAATCTGTTGGCAATTATGTACGCTGGAAAGTCCCAATTAGCATATCACAGCCAGGTGTAGGGATCTTCTGAATGCAAGGCGTGATTGCATTGTGGCTAAGAGGTGTTATAGGAATTGCCCAGGGTAATGTTGTAAATGTGCTCTTTCTATTTGGGCAAAATTCCTGGAGATTTAGTTTCCCTTTAAGAGTGATTTAGGTCTTCACTATGTGTCTTTTGTAGATGGCAAAATGAAGGTGGGGGTTTAGTGGGAGGTGCTTTGGGGTCATTATGAGGTCCTCACCTAAGTACTTGTTGTATAGTTCCCACAAAAAGCTACTACTCTGGAAGGAGATATAATAACAGTATTTTGGAAATCCTGCCACCTTAGAAAATATTTCAAAACCTTCTAAATCTAAACAAAATCATGTTAGATATCTGAACCTGGTCATATATCTTTTAAAGGGCATGTCCACCCCCAAAACTATAATCCCCCCAACTAATGGCCCCACCATGTAGTGTAGTTTAATCCTTACCTCAATCCCAACTCCATCTGGTTCTCCTGTAGTCCCCCCCAAAGTTCCAAAAACTGCCCACCAGGAGGCTAGCAGGTCTATATGGACACTGCCTGCTACCTGGCCTCCCGGAGATTCCTGCCATGCGTGCTGCAGTCCTTCTCCCCTCCCTCCCCCCTCCCTCTCCCGTTCTACTATCTCCCCCTAGCACAATCCCCCTAATATTGTGCTCCCCATGTCCCCCAGCCCCAACCGCATGTTTTTTTTTTTTTAAAAGCTCCCCAAACTCTTACTTACCTCTCCGATTTCCTCCGCTGCACTGAATGACGGCAGCCGCGTCCGTGATTGGCTGCCGCTCAGCCAATCACAGACGCGACTGCCGGTTCCGCCCCTCTGCTTGCATTCTCGCAAGCAGAGGGCCGGCAATGCGGCGGAGGATTGAGGGGAGGTAAGTAGAGTTGGGGGGCTTTTAAAAAAAAAAAAACATGCGGTTGGGGCTGGGGGACATGGGGGAGCATGATATTAAATTTATTTTAGGGGTGGACATAGCCTTTAACAATGTAATAATACACAAAACAACATATCAATTAGGTAGTGCTATGTGGGACTTGCCAATATCCATACACAACTGCATAGTCTTTTGCTACTAACGTTTGCAGCAGTGCTCTTACCTCTCGCCAATCACATGATGAACACTTTTCACGCATGAACTTCATGAACTTACTTGTCATTAGCACTAAAAATTAACTTGAACAGTAGTGCTAATTGTAGATATTTGACCGAATTTACCTAGCAGAAACATTACTGTGTCGTTTGTCAACTTGTTTGAAGGCCTCTAGGGTGAATTCTATGCTGGTCAGTGAACATGTCATTGTGTTTTAATCATCAGTATGATTGTCCCATGTATTACAAGAAATTAAAACTGAAACAAAATGTAATTCATCAAATGTAATTTCTATAATTTCTTATGATTTTTTGTTTAAGAAATATGAATGGGTTTTTTAGGAGTGAAACTATATGGACTGCAAAGTGTAGCATAAATAAATTAACATAACTGACTAAAAGAATATTGAAACAGGCTTAAATCAGGTATTTAACACAGTGATGGGCAATTACTTTTACAAGGGGCACATGAGAAACTTTGACGAACAAATACCGGGTTCAGCTCAATTCTCAGAGACTGCAAAACTGGATTTTTGTATAAAGATAAAAAATGTACCCAATTAATTCAATGTTTTTTTATTATTAGTTGCAATATTTAATAGAAGGTGTGTAATATTTAGGTCCATTCAATTAAATGAATTGATCAGGTCACATTAAAAAAAAAATCAATTATCCAACCTGATAAATTAATTAATATTAAGATTTTTTGGGTACAGGTCTAGTATTAAGGGCCAGTCAGGGGCAATCAATGAGACACTTTGCCCAGGCCTGTCTTAAGGCTAGGCCAACAGTGCGTTTTTAGCGCATTCGTGTTTTGCACTCTCAATTTTCAACTAACATGGAAAATCGCGGAAACGCAAACGCTCCTGCGATTTCCGATGCGCCTACAAGTCCGTTTGCCTTTTTTCTCGCAAACGCTTGCTGTTTCGCTTTAAAGATAGTAAAACCGCGAGTGCAAACGTGAAAGCGTGCGCGCTTGGTGCGTAGTAGTGTGGCCTCAGCCTTACCGTTTAAGCTTCTGAAAATAAAGAATTGCAACTTTTGTTATAAGTACGTCTACAATCTGCCCAACAAAAACAATGCAACCATTTATGGCCTACAGTTAGCCATTGAAAAGTTCAAAGGATGCCCATAAAATAGAAATTTTAGGTGTGTGATCCTTTGGATAATGCCATGGACAACGCATCTGGTACTTCTGAAAGAATGTGTATGCATGAAGTATGATCAGCCAATAATATTGATCTAAAATAATATTGATGTATGGCCACTTTCACATTGCCACTTTTTGCACTAAAATAATTCAATAGCCGGCCATCCTCCAAATTATTTACTGTTTATATCTATATCCTTATGAGGCCAGCGAGAACAGAAGCTATGGCTAAAAAAGGATCCTGAAAGACAAATTTAGGAATGGGATGAACCGCTTTTAAACTCGTCTCCCCCAAAACTCAAATTTTATCCCTTTACATCTTGCATAGGTCCTATTTGACCCCTTGAAGCAACTAGATCCCCCCAAATCACAGCCCATTCTCTGGGCTTGCCTCAGATTACAATCTACAGATAATTACCTTCTTAAATTATTATATTATATGGGCACACCACAGGGTTTAAACCCCAAAGCTTGCATATTGGGAATTTGGACACGGGGTTTAAACCAAAGCTGCATATTGAGTACTTTGGATTTTATTTTTACTAGACTAATTTACTAATTTCTTTGTCATATTTTATTTACAGCTAAGAACAAAAACTTGGGTCCAAGTCTTATCCCCCACAATCATCAATGGAAGTTATTGTTATCCAATAATTCGTCCAGACCAACTGTCATTTAAGTCCATCGCTCAATAGTTCTTCTTCGGCCGGATACGACCGACGGACGATCGTTCGTTCTTCCATATCAGAAGGGTTGTAAAACCCTGGCCAATGGTGCGGCCCTTCATCCTGGCCAACTGGTCGCACAGTGCAAACGGTTGGTCGTGACAATGATTGGAAGGTGTGTCCCCACTTTACCCTATAAGAATGAATAGCTATACAGATACTGTTTACCTTTACACCATAATGCATAACTTAGGGTAGCAGCTTTCATTTCCTGTTAGAACTGCTTTCCTGTTCATTTAATTTGGCTCCTATTTTCCTTCTTTCCCAAAGTCTGCTATGTTGAACATTTGCCACATAATTGTTGAACAGACTAAACAGAGTTCTCACTCTGTTTTAAACTACAGGAGAGCACCCTAGCAGCCAAAATCGACTATTAGAAAACATACAGGACATCCAAACGGTATGCAACACCACCAAAATACTGCTATATGCAGATGATGTATTAACTCACTATAACGCAACCCACTCACCACTTTACCCAATATCCACTAAGAACTACAACAATATGGAGCTCTATCCAGCTACAAATTTAATAATGACAAAACTGGAGCCCTACCCCTCAATATACCATCCCCACAACTCAAATTACTGCAAATTAATTTCCCCTACGGCTGGAAACAAGATAGACTCACATACCTGGGCATCACCTAACAAATACTACACTTCACTTTATGGTAAACATACTCCGATGTTCACCACCATAGATTGTATCTAACATCTTGGCAGACGTTATATCTTTGATGGACAGGCCGTATAACGGCAATTAAAATGTCAATACTGCCAAAACTCCTATACCTCTTACCAATCTACCGATATTCTGTCCCAACCAATATTGCTAGATAAACTACAGTCAGGGACTACTTCATTTTATAGGGGAAAAACCCCACCGGCTCTCTAAAAAGAGTGATTACAACCTCTCGCAGACAGGTGGTCTGTCAAAACCAATATAAAACTATACTATTACGCCGTTCAGTTAAGGAGCTAATCAAGGACAACCCCCTACAACAACACACAGGCGGGCTGAGATACAATATAATGGCTACAACCCTATCACCTCTTAGATCTTTTTAAACAGCTAAAAAAAAAGCGTATCCACTACTTTCCACTATGCAATGGTCCTAAACCTTGGCTTTTAGGGCTAGGCCACGCTGCTGCGCTTTTTTTGCACATGCGTTTGCGCTTGTTTTTTTTCAGATCACTGAAAACACGGCAACACACCTTAAACGCACGTTTTCGGTTGCGTTTGCAATTTGCGTTCCGCATCTAAATCGCAATTGCATGCGTTTTCAATACTTAATTAAAAAATGCATGCGCAAACGCAACAAAATCGCACATGAAACCGCATGCGATTCCGTGTGCGTTGCAGTGTGGCTGTGCCCTTAGGTAGGGTTAAAAGGAGGATGAAAAGGTTGGACTTAATGGACATGGGGGTGCAGTGTTGTATTGGAAAGTGTAATGTGTATTCTCAAGGTAAAAGGATTTTATAGGAGAGAGGTGAACACATAGAGTTGGCAGCTATTCTCACATAGCCACATTGCTAAAAGTGTGAGACAGTTTGTTTCCTGTCAAATAGGCTTCTGGGCACAGAGAATCATTTTAATTTATTCAACTATGAAGCTTAAAGGGCATGTCCACCCCAAAACTATAATCCCCCCCAGTAATGGCCCCACCATGTAGTGTAGTGTAATCTTTACCTCACATCCCAGCTCCATAGGGTTCTCCTGTAGCCCCCCCCTAAAGTCCCAAAAACTGTCCACCAGGAGCTAGCAGGACTCTGCCTGCTACCTTGCCTCCGGTAGTATTTGTCATCGTCTGCAGCCCTTCTCCCCACTCCCTCCCCCTCCCTCTCCCTCCTTCTAGTATCCCTCCCCCTAGCATTAAACCCTCTTCATATGATGTTCCCCCATGTCTGCCAGCCCCAACCGCATATTTTTTATTTCCAAAAGCTCCCCAAACTCTTACTTACCTCTCCACTTTCCTCCGCTGCACTGAATGACCGGCAGCCGCGTCCGTGATTGGCTGCCGCTCAGCCAATCAACGACGCGACTGCCGGTCCGCCCCCTCTGCTTGCATTCTCTCAAGCGAGGGCCTGCAGTGCGGCGGAGGAACGAGGGAGTTAAGTAAGAGTTTGGGGGGCTTTTGAAAATAAAATATATGCGGTTGGGGCTGGCAGACATGGGGGAACATCATATTAAAAAATATTTTAAGGGTGGACATTCCCTTTAAATTGACATTAAGTTTATACAGTTCCTTGAGCCTTACTTTATACTATTTAGGTAGGGTTTGGTGTTTGAAACATTGTTTGTATTCTGACAGAGAATTCTAGTAAGTGTACTTTCTGTTTTAATTTTAAATCAGCTAATCACGTTGTCTTCAATAGATGATTGCATATTTGATGTTACATTTTTTGACTGGCAGATTGATCAGTAATTTATCAGTCATAAAAATAGGATCGAAATTGACCTGTGTGTACCAGGCATTTAGAGTGTTTGTTTATTTTTGGCTAAAGTTTCCTTTACTAATACTGTTTCCAACAAAAGAAGCATACTGCTGTCATATTGCCAAGCATTCGAGGTTTCTACCTTTGTTCATAGGTAAGGCGTACTAACTGAAACAAGGTTTAACAGAAATAACAAAGTAAAACAAGTTCCATCAGAGAACAAATCAAATAAATTAAAAAGGGAAGAAAGAAAAAAACTGTTGTTGTAATAAAAGTATATGTAAACTGCGCCAAATCATTTTAGCTCTGGGAGTTGAACTTTTTAAAGGGGGTAGGGCACAGCTAGTCGGTAAAGAACTGTCAATGACGTACTCCACAACCTTCCCCTGGCACACTTCATGTATAAACTATCCATTCAATAAAAGCAAGCTTATTTCTTTGTCTTGGCATGGCTATTGATTCAGCATTAAGAAATAAGTGTGATCTGTTGCGCTGTGTTCTTTCTGTGCCTGCAGCCAACACCCAATTCTGCACTGTCCCCAAAATGAATGCTAAAGAGTGATAAAAGAAAAACACATACAAACAGTCAAAATATAATTATAATAATAAAGAGTTAGGAATCACATGAAGAAGAGGAGACTTGACACTAAAATAAATGTATAGTACTCTACTTTTTATAATATTACCAGAAGAGTACCCAGCGTTGCCCGGTTTCTTAAAGTCAAAATTTTGTTGGGCTTAGTCTTTTTTCGGAGGGGTGATTAGTCGATTCACCAACAATAGCAGCACAAAGGTCAGATTAGAGTCCCGCAGCAACCACAAAACCATTACCCGCATATGAAATTAAACAGGCACCCAACCCACACCTGCTTTGCTGGTGGGTTTCATATTGTGCACCAGATCCACCTGCAAGTAGTCAACCAGCACCCAACCTGCACCCGAAATTAACAGACATGGAAGCGTATCCACATCCACTATGTGTCCGACCTTCACCAGCAGTGACCTGATATCCAGATATCAACATGGATAGGGTTAGAAGTCTGTATATAGAAGGTAAATAAATTACAATCTGTGAGCATGCCTCTGTCCTGAGTTGGTTTGTGGTTCTTGCTGTATGTGTCTCTTCTATAGTTGAGCTTAAAGGACAACTAAAGCCACAAACAACACTTAACCTGAGGCAGAACACCTTGATATAAAACTAATGATCTGTGTCTTACCTCTCATTTTGAAACAGGCTCTGGGAAATTTAACTAAATACACATATGGTTTGTGCTTTACTTTTCAGCTTTCTAGTATCACAGTTTGGTCAACGACCATTATGTTCTGCACATGCTCAGTCCTTCGCTATGGCAGAAACTTGTATAGTTGGTCACACCTATTAATAATCTCTAGCCATCCTTTTACAACAGAAAAGTAGGAGGTATGTGACTGAGGTCAGGAGGTGTGGTCTGACACTGCACCTACACACCCATACTTCATCCGGTTCTTAAAAGGCTTAGATTTACTTTAATACATTTACTGAAGTGGAATTTTATAGCTTATTGGTGTTTTTAGGGGGGTTGTTTTCAGATTCTGGAGTATAAAAAATTGGGTTTATTTCTCCTTTAACCAACTGTGCAGACTGCCTAAAAGCTCCTTGAAGATCTGAATCTCTGCTTCAATTGGTTTTGTGTTGGGCAATCACTCACTTATCACCAGATGTCCGCACACATGTCAGAAAAGGGATAAGAGGTGGTTTGTAAAAGTTGTAAAGTAGCCTATGTTTTTTTGGGGCTAGATATAGATATATATATATATGGTGTGTATATATATATAATATATATATATATATATATATAATATATATATATATATAATAATACTGGGGTAACATTTTTTTCTTTGTCATATATTGCACAGCAGACCTTACCAATATTACTTAGGAAAAATTTGTCAGGTATTGGCAAGGTGTAAACACCTTAACAGTTTATTAAAGACAGGAATATTGTCATGTTTGTGAAGTTAACTACGACCAAAAAAATTGAAACATGGTGCTGGTTACAAAAAATAGAGAAGCCCAAAAGACATGGTAACAGATCTCCCTAATGACACTGCATCATAAATATGTAGTATAAATACAAAATAAGTCATCAATCTTTAAAAACACTACATATCCAACAATATCTTAATTGGGAGTTAGAAAGTTTATTATCTGGCACCTCAGAAATTATAGATGCAATGGACAAGACAGGGTTTCCCAAAATCCCCCCTACTAATCTTTGGCCGCAAGTGACAGACTGGGTACACACTGTAAGATCTTTGTCCCATAGGCCGTTCCCACTAGAGAGTGGTCGGACAGAACTAATAACTCATTTGCGGCAAAAGTAACCATGGCTGACTGTTGTGACCAATCGTGCGAACTCATAGGATATGGCATGATCGGCCGTGATTTACTGGGCAAAGACATTGGCCATTTTCGACCGACCGACCAATACCTGAAACATCGTTCATTCTGCCTAAAAAATGCATGGTGACTACCCAGTTTTAGAAAAATCCCCTCAATTAATACGATTATTTTCTTGAATCGAAATTATCTGTTTGTGGATGACACGTCTTAACCTGTCCCAACTTCTGTCCCCTCAGTATCCCATTTATTAGAGAACTTGGGGAGATGTCCACAGCAATCTAAAACATATGTAATATTTCTGTTAACCTTAAGGGGAACGAACCGAAATAGAACGGCAGAGCCACAGACTCTATAACGGTCACTTAGGGTTTATTCACACTAGGTGTGTTTTTGTGCATTTTATTGTACTAAAACGCAGTGCACATTGACATGAATGGTGCCGTTCACATTTAAATGCTGCAATGTAGTGTGCAATGCACTGCATGCAGCATTTTGGTGCGTTAACGCACAAAGCATGCCATTATTTTCAATGGCAATGCTTATTTTAATCATTTTAAAATTATTTTAATTATTAATCGTTATTACCACAGCGAAACAAAACACTCAATCGCAAACGTGATGTTCCGCTGCACTCTAGTGTGAACGAGCCCTTGGTAAAACCATTTCTCTTACCTCTGAATTCAACCTCTTAGTTTATTTTTAAACATATTTTGTTTTGAAAATACATTCAATTTTTGCATCATATTATCATAGAATCAATTTGTTGCATTATATATCCATACACCTGTGCTTTTATATTATATTCTAATAAAAGAATAACATAACAATGGGGGGGGGGAATACCTAATAGTGGTGAGCACTTTTGGCCGCTGCCACTATTGCCATGAACGATAGTCTTACAAATATAGCCCCGTGTGTACCCAGCCTAAAAGTTTGAGTCTTAAAGGGTAAGGAAGCAACCCCAGTAGAATCGTACTGCTCACTTTACAAGGTACACTTATAAAACAAATTGCACAGGCTGCAGGTGTAGCATATTGAATTGAACCTGATCTTTGCACAAATCTGTACAATGCATTTTAAAGGGGAAAGGGAAATGTTGGAGCAGTTGCCAAATCAGTGAAACGTGTAGGGACCTACTATTACTATTGTTTAATTGCAATCGTGCAGGCCTGCTAATTACATGTATTAAATGTGTCCCTACTAGACCAAATGACTGGAATCTCCGGTTGGAAGTAGTGTAAAACTATGTACACACAATGCATATTTCAATCCGATCAACCGATAGTTCAGTGTATCGGTCAATCCACTGACCATTCATCCGAATTGAACTAAAGGATGATCGGACATAGCAAAAAACCATGTCCAATCGGCAGTCCTCTATCACCACACACTTGTTGTGGTTAACCGCAAGTGTATTGCCATGACGGTCAGTCCTTCCCCCTTGCTGACCGGTTGAAGACCAGTCGGTCAGAGAAACCATTGAATGGGGTGTTACCGTGCTTAAAGGAATAGTTCACAATTTATGGGAAGTAAAGGACCTATTCCTTACCTTCCTTTCTTCAATCACTTGACCAGGATTGAGGGTGAGTACATTTACCGGTGGACATCCACCGCGGTCGTGAACATTGCCGACCGATGTGTGAACTATACCTTTAAGGCAAAGCCACCTTTGTCTTTAAGCCCCTACACATTTAAAATCTACAGTACATGCTGCAGTGCTAAGTACCACTGCATTGAACACATATTGTATGGCTATACTGAAAAAAATATTCAAAGAAACAGCCTTTTTTGCATAGATTTAATGGGTGTTCGGGTCTTAAGGCAAAGGTGGGTCTTTTTGTTTATGGAAAACATCCCACAGTCGGCCCTCATTGCTGCATCAATTTTATACACTTTAACATTTATGCGTCCCCTCCACATCCCATTTAATTGATAACTTATAGAAACAACATGTGCAGTGCTTCATATGACATACCCTCCAACATTCCCCTTTATATGTTCCCTTATAGAAACAACATGCTCAGTGCTGCAGGTAGCGGATAATATAGTGTCCCTGATCTTAGCAGTTCTGCGCAATACATTTCTCATATTGTACCAATTAAAGGTGAATGTTGGATGGTAGGAAGTGGAAGAAAATGTGAAAATGTGATGTTTAACTAGGGTTGCCACTTTTGCCTGTAAGACTCGAACACGTATGAAATCTACAAGACAAATGGCTGGTTTATGATTAAAAAGCATAATGCAGGCTTCATTGATTTGAGTGAAGCCATACAGCATGTATTTAAAGCGATGTCTCTTTACACAGTCGCCACTTTAGGCGACAACAAAACGTATAGACATACTAACACGCCAAACAAATATAAACTCCCCCTATAAACCGACGACGTACTGTTCACCTATCACCAGAACATTCCCGACCCCATTTACACTCCCTTTTAACGAAATTCCCTCATCTTACACAACTGGAACGGATCTTCTACTCAGGACTGAAGCAAAAGAAACTAACGTCATCAATATATCACCATTATAAGACCTGAATAGGGCATCTCTAGGCCCACATAAATGTATGGAAAGATGGGAAACCCCTATCCCAGAGACAACCTGGTCAGAGATATGGCTAGCAACAAGGAAAACGTCAATATGCCACATTAAAGAAAACTTACATAAAATCATGCTACAATGGTAGCCATACACACAACTACTACATAAAATGTTCCCCTCTACATCTGATTTAGCTGGAGATGCTTGGCGGCAACCGGATCACTGTATCATATATCTCTGACTTGCCCTCTCAACAATTTTGGATACAAATTATTCTCAACAAGTACTACATGAAACATACCATGACCCAATATTCTAATTATTAAATGCACCAATACCAGAAATCCACAACTTATCACCCATATAAACACAGCTGCAAGATGTGAATTGCCAATTCCTGAAAACCACCTTCCCACCAACCCAATCATCATTAAACAACCAAATGAAGATGTGAAAATCTTAACAGCCTTAATGGAAAACAGAATACCTAATTTTAACAAAACATGGACCCTTGTAATATATACAGGAGAACCGAATACAGATTAAGCCAAGAAAGCTGGATATTTCCACCCACTTCTCCACCCTTGTCGCCCCAAGAAAAGAACAAACATATCAGTATAGAATACCACAATATTACTTACTATACAAAATAGGGGGATGGAGGTGGGAACCAAGAGGGGTTTGGGGACACCCGGACCAGATAAGGGAACATTGTTCAATCTAATCACACATCAAATACATATCAACAACAAATACTCTATGGTCACTTTTAAAGCAAAAACCACACACCACTATTGGCACTAAATCACCACAGATTTGGAATCCCCAGCACCCCACTATCTATCTAACAAATCATGAGTAAACTCTGAGAAGATACCGTATATACTTAGATAAACGATTTTCAGGCTAAAAATATAGCCTGAAAACGGGATCCGGTTTATACTAGAGTCAAAGACATATCGACTTATGTTCAAGTATATACGGTGTATAAATAGGTAGATTATCCCCCAAAACTCAAAACTACAATAAAAATAGTTGTCTTCTCTACCTTGGACATCGTTTCCTCTGCTCTGCATCCTCTGCCGCGTGCTCCGCATCCTCTGCTGGCTGACATCACTACTCGGCGCTGGGAAGTGAGGCCGGGGCAGAGTAGTGACGTCAGCCAGCAGAGGATGCGGACACGCGGCAGAGGATGCAGCGCAGATCGTCCAAGGTAGGAAGACAACAATTTTTTATTGGCATATTGTTTTTTGAAGAACGCACTCCTGAAGACCTACTCATTCCTTTTGTTTATTTGTGACTGCGTGCACGTATTTCACAAATAAACAAAAGTTGAATGAGTAAGGTCTTCAGAGTGCGTTCTTCAAAAAAACAATATGCCAATAGCTATATAACTGCCATGGTTAGCAGTAATCGAGGAACACACCTTAAGACACCTATAATAGGAGTGCGGGGATCTACACTTAAAATGTAAGCAAAACAATTTTTTATTGTAGTTTTGAGTTTGGGGGACAATCTACCTATTTCTATACCCTATTACTCAAAGATAAGTCGATCAGAGTATAAGTCGAGGTACCTATTTTTACCTAATAAATGAGTAAACATGATTGACTCAAGTATAAGTTGGGGTAGAAATATGACCACTACTGTCTTCTGATTCCGTATTGTTTTGAGGCTTTAGTTTCCCTTTAAATGGACCAGAATTCCCATACAGAAGTCCCATAAGTAATAGCCAAATCCAGTATGGCTATTACTGTATGGGACACTGAATGGGAATTTTGTTGTCCATTTAAAGGGCAACTAAGCCTCACAATACAAAATCAGAAGGCTTCTTTTTAACAATAGATAAATGCTCCTGGTTCTGTATTGTTTTGAGCCATTAGTTGCCCTTAATCTCATACAACCCCCATTCCTTGGCACTGCAGATGTTTAAAAAACACTACTTCCAGCATGCTTTATTTGCTGGGAGTTGTAGTTTCAGAAAATCTTCAGTGGCAATTATTAGGCTTACTGTATGGGACTACTGTCCCCCCACCCCCAGAGCAAAGGTACATGTAGGATCACTGCAGAGAAACTGTTGGATTGGTGCAGTATGTATACCCTTACCTCTTATCCTGTAAGCGGTGTCCGCTCGCTCCACTCTACTGCTCGGCACACTGACGTCACGACTCACCCGTCAGAACAGTGGAGCGGAGCGAGCGGATGCCGCTTACTAAAAAGAAGTAAGGGACTTGAGTATAATTCAAGGCTGGATTTTTAGGCTTTTTTTAAAGCCTAAAACCTCGACTTATACTCGACATATACGGTAATGTTTCATTTGAGAGGTGAACTTCCTTTTCTGGTAGAAGCAACTGATGTTGAAAAGCTTCAAACTGTAATGATTGTACTGATTTGTGCAAATCTGAAAAAATTACCAAACAAATGCTTCCAAAAGCCAGCTGCTGATGTTTAAGGTTCTCTTCAAATTGAATTTCACAAATTAAATGAAAATGTCCTTGTATGTACAAAGGAAATGAGAATAGAAGTCTAAGAATAAATTCAGTTTTGGTGACTCCCTGTAATCAGGTTCTGAATTACATAGTAACATAGTATAAGGTTGAATAAAGACATACCCATCAAGTCCAACCTATTCACCCTCTTTTTATATATAATATATTATATATATATATATATATATAATATATATATATAATAATATAATATATATATATTATATATATATATAATAATTTTTTTTTTTTTAACCCTACCTAACAGTTGATCCAGAGGAAGTTAAAGGGTAACGGTGGTCCAAAAATGACTTTAGGTAAATTGACAGGAATTGCTTTCCTGTGGATTTTTGCAATTTACTTTCATTATTTATTTTACATAGTTTTGAAGATATTTACATTTATATGTGTGATATGGTTGCAGCATCACCAGATCCTCTGACCTTCCTGCTTCCTGCACTGAAACCATGTGACAGTCCCTCTTCCGTGTTTCCTCCTCCTCGTGGCCCCTCCCCTTGCAGCCCCTTGGGCCTTTCCCTTGCAGCCTCCCGGGGCCCCTCCCACTTGTGGGTCCCCTCCCAATTGGACGCCCCCCCTCTTGCGGGCCACTCCCCACCCTCCCCAGGCTTTTTTTAAAGCCTGAAAACCTTGGCTTGTACCTGAGTAGATATGATACTTTGTCACAAAGTTTTATAAAAATTTCAATTAAGTTATATTACGTCCCACTGGCATTATAAACTGTAAAGTAAATACGAAATACATTGCCACCAAAATAACTTGCCGGAATTATACATATTTCATCATTCACAGTCCACAGAATATTTTGTCTGTATTGGTGTCCTCTTTTGAGATTGGTCTAATAATAAATAGCTAATATAAAAAAGAGATGATTTAGAAGTTCGCTCTCCATATATAGGAGAAAATGTGAGGAACAAAAAATGGGCTTTGCTCTAGTTTGCTACAGAAATTACTAATGATTTATTTTCCTGCCCTTACATTAACTAAGAATAGCAGGTTTCATTTAAAGGATAAGTGCACTGTAAAATCAAGTTATGTTCATTTGGAAGCTGCAGCTTTAAAAATACTGTTGCCATATTTTTTTTTTTTTTTTTTTTACCTATGCCCTTCCAGAGTCTACCTTTGTGCCTTGAAAAATATGGCAACAGTCTTTTTAAAGCTGCAGCTTCCAAATGAACAACTTGATTTTACAGTGCACTTATCCTTTAACTAGGAATTTTGTAGTTGAATATAGAAAGGTACGGTAGATAAAATATATTTTTTAAATTTATATGGGTATATATTTAAATTGGATAAGATGACTAACAAATGGACAATATTCAGTAAATCCAGTTGGATCCAACAGTTTTGCTTAATTCAGAAACATATGTGCATAAAAACCTTACATGTTCTAATGAATTAGGTTTCCGTTAATATTTTGGTTCAGGTTGCTTTTAAAAAAAAAAAAAATGGGTCAAACATTTGCCTCTGCTATTTATCTGCGGCAACCAATCAGATGTTATCCTTTTACTGGTCTTCTAAAGTACAGTAGAATAAGAATAATAATAAAAAAACTTTTAAGGCCTTAACATTTGCGCTGCCTGTGCATTTTTACATTTGGGTTTCAAAATTCCATTGAGTAGCTGAGTTGACTGCTCTGGAATGCAGCACTAATACTTATTTAATCTCTCAATTTATTGTTGTTCGCGAAGAAAGCACAGAGCTGGAAGATAAACATTTACGCACTCAGCTTTACTTAGGCTTAGTTTACACCCTGGCATTTGTAAAATATTTGTCTACTGCAGCTTTTTTCCTGACTAATCAAATTTCCCAAAACGTTTCTATTGTTGTTGTGTGATCTATTGTGTAAACTTAAAAGATAAGTACCGTACACTGTAAAATCAAGTTATGTTCATTTGGAAGCTGCAGCTTTAAAAATACTGTTGCCGTATTTTTTTTTTTTTACCTTGCCCCTCCAGAGCTTAACTTTGTGCCTTGAAAGTTGCTGACATCTCTTGTTAGTGGTTTTGCGAATGTTAAGCTCCGCCCCTCTGAGATTTCCTTTGCTTTCTCCTGCTTGATCTCAAACGGTAAGTCTGTGAGTTCCATGCACTCTCCTGCTTGAGCCTCATACAGTATACCTGTGGAGTTCCATGCACTCTCCTGCTTGAGCCTCATACGTAATACCTAACTGTTTTTTTCCCCTCTATTTTTACCTGTAGAGCACCTATCATACCTTTTAAGATATGATTATATCTACTATGTGCCCTAACTGCCCTTTCTTCTAAACTTTTTGCACACTCTAGTGCCCTTTTTGGTTAGTGGGCACAGGCTTAATATATAAGGGATAATACGCTACCTACAGTGTAATATAAGTATTACGCCACCGAGTAATTCCCTGACCATATAAAACACATGGCCGAGTGTTTTTATAGAGGTCAGGGAACTCCGAGGTGAAGTAATATCCGTATATTATTCTGTAGGTAGCGTATTATTCCATATATACATAAGGTCAAAAAAAGAAAAATCCAGCACAGGCAATCTGTCTCCCCTCTCCCTCCCTGTATTAGTAATGTAGATAACAAGCCTGTTTTGTATATACAATAGTTAACTGTTGTTTCTACTCAAACTAAAAAAGACAATAAACATTGGCTCTCACCCCGTGCTGTTCCGGTTCATTACACTGACTGACTGGATTACTGTGCTGATAAGGAGCAGAACTGTCTGTCTGTCTATCCCTCTACAAAACGCTTGTTAGCTCCATAACTAATACAGACAGGAGTGACTGATTTATATAGATTCTCGCCACTAACACCTCCCCATTAAATGCCAGAGCCTTATGTGTTTATTTATATTAACAAACTCTTTTGACCAAATTTTTTTGACTTGTATATTGTCTCTGCACACTGTCCTATATATATTTTGATACTGTTTACGGGATTAGGACCATGGTTTTTTGGAATGCACATATATTTTTTTTAAATGTTTTTATTATCTCTGTCCATGTGTTACAATAAAGGTTTTTTAAATTTCACTATTATTAGAGTGCTACAGGTCTTCTTTCTCTTTTGTTTTTGAATTTCTATTTTTACCTGTAGAGCACCTATCATACCTTTTTAAGATGATGTTTATCTATCTAGTGCCCTAACTGCCCTTTCTCTTAAGATACAGTAATCCTGTGAGTTCCGCGCACCACTGCTTGAGCCTCAAACATTAATACCTGTGAGTTCCGTGCACGGCGTGTGCATGGAACCACAGGCATTATCGTTTGAGGCTCAGGCAGGAGAAAGCAGAGGAAATCTCAGAGAGGTGGAGCTAAACATTCAGCAAACCAGTAACAAGATGTCAGCAACTTTCAAGCACAAAGGGGCTCTGGAGGGTCATAGGTAAAAAAAAAAACAAAAAACTGGCAACATTTTTTAAAGCTGCAGCTTCCAAATGAACATGACTTGATTTTACAGTGCATTTATCATTTAAGGTCCATACAAACGTGCAATTGCGGGGCAAAACACCTGTTTGGTCAGGTATCAGGTCAGATCATCAAGGCCCAACTTAGCGCCCATAACTTAGGCCTAGGCCACACTAGGGTGTTTCTCACGTGCTTCGGATTGCGTTTTGTGATGCGTTTGCACTTGAAAAATGAAGAGCAGTGCATGTGAATGTTTTTTGGCACATTTTTTTGTGATCCTTTTAGAAGAGAAGTAAATGGCAGCTCCGATCATTTTTTTTGGTAAGTTGCATGTGCTCTGATGGCGCAAATAGTGCAGATTGCACAGTAAAGGGTGCTTTGTGCATACATATTGTCTTGCTCAGTATATATTGATAGTGTAAAAACTCAAAAGCACGTTCTTGCAGAATGAAACTGGAATTATATGTTTTTCCCAGTAGTATTCCTTTTTATTAGCACCATCCAGTTTTGGTCCATGTATACACAACAGGCTTTATGCCCGTATTCCTGATGAACAATCAATAAACACCAACTTGTCTGTTTAAGATATAAAATGTTTGCTCAGCCATTTTGGTCCAATCAGTACTTTGGTCCATTTAAAACTGCGAATAAAATGGTGATTTAGGCAAAACTGATCACTTGACTGCCTTGTTTTTTTCTCTTAAGAAGCTCCACATTTATTGGTATTTCAGGACGATTGATGACCAAAACCAACTTTAGTTTATTGCCGAAGTATCAACTTACCATAACAGTCAATTGCTTTGACTTGTTTTTTTAGTCAGAATCAGTCTGTCAAGTTATCAGTTTTAACAGTAAATCACGTTATTGGCATGTTGTAGACGACCTTACAAAGTCCGTCTTTTATCACCTTTAATATAAATCAACCATATGGAGATATTACCTTGGATTTTATATGCCCTTTGTTTTGATTAAGTTAATGAGCCATAGGCCCACAATTATTGGAAGAATATGAACATAAATATGTTGTGTTTTTATGTCACAACAGAGGTGTAGCTGAGAAATCCTAGCTGAAAGACATTATATACGGTAGGCCTTTTTTTACCAGTTAAACCTGAGGTGACAAATTAAACAGTAAATTCCTGGAACTACATAATTTGCTGTTGTTTTTAATGACTACTGTATATTTTGGTAACTAGTGACCATATTAATTTAAGTAAGATCTGCATTGTATGCTTAAAGTCAAAGTGCATTAGAATGTCCTATATGCAGCAATAAGCAGGGTGGATAAAAATCAATGTTTTTTTTTTAAAATCAAAAAATCTGTTTTTTTTTTTTTAAATAAAAACAATGTACCAAGTGGGGTGACCATACAACACAACAAATAATACTAATTGATAAAAAAGTATTATACTAGTCTAAGTTTGTTTAGGCAATAACATATGCTGTAATGTTATTGTTTCAGTTGAGTAATCTATTTAAATTGTTGTTATTCTAACATCTTCTCTCTACTTGAATATTAAAGTTATACCAGCAAGAATTAGTCTTTATGTAGAAAACATGATTCAAATCAACGCCTTACTAACTAGTAATTTATATTGTGATTTAAATCCAATCCACTCTGGCAATACGGTTTGCCACCTGACTGGTATTTACCTATTGGAGCCAGGGGAAAATAACCAGCCACAGGTGTATGTAAAAAAATTCTGTGAACTTTGCTCCTTTTTAAAGGGCAAATGTAATAGAGTTTGGATTCCTCCATATAGTGTTTAATTTAGTACAGCTGGCCATTGCAGATGCTGTTTTCTCTTCTGTTTATGCCCAAATCAAGCTGAGTTGGGCAATTTCTCAGGTGGCGGCCTTCCTACACAAGCACCTGACAGCAAAATTTAGCTTCTGTCTAAAATATTGAGACCTGTTTAAGTTAAGAGACGCAGCCTAAAAGCTACACTGAATTTTAATCCTATATTGGGTGATCAAATTTTTCGCAACAGATATCAGTTTTACCGCAATATTTTTTTTTGGCAGCATGATAGGGTTTTAGCTGCATCCTTCCTTTCCATGGGTTTATCAAATGATTATTGCTGAAGCTTAATCATTTTTTTGCTGAATGTTTATTTTAAATCTCTATATACTGGTTTTCAAATGCCATAGAAAACTAAGTGTTAAGTACATGCTAAGGGTGAAGACAATGGAATATATTTCAAGACATACCAGTAGAGGGCCTTTATGTAACGGATATGGGTGTAGTTTAAGAATAACCATATTTATGTCTTTGGGAAAATTAATTTTGGATTAGTTTGTATTTGGTTCTCTGCAGCAGTGTGGCTAGAAACATTTTTTTTAGAAACTCAAGCCTGAAAATTCACTGCAGGGGCCCGGGAGCCATGGGGGCCCCATCTTATTTTCCCATGATGGAGACAGCCTCCTCACAGAAAACCACTGTAGATGAAGCAGGAGGAGGGGTACCATCATAGTTTTGCCCTACCTAGCTACATAGTTTTTTAGCCCTACCTAGGGTCTCATTTGATCTAAACCAACTCTGCCCAGACCATTTTTATTTTTTTTATTAAACCACTAATATAGTTCTAAAAAGGAGCCAAATATAGCTTTCCATGGTCCTTTGCTGCATCTGATGACAGCCCTATTAAGATACTGGGGAAAAAACAGATTTCTCACCCCAAATACTGTTACTACACAAATTGTTTGTTTTCACGTTTGTAATATATTAGCTTATTTCTTGGGGAATCAAATGACCTTAAAGAGAAACGATACTGTATTCACAAACCCCTCCCCAAATATTCACCAGGAAGACTTAAACACTTAGGTTCAACCTCTAGATGTGCTAGTCTGGCCCCCTCTATAATTCAGGACTTGTCTAGTGGGAAGACGTGCTCTGCAAGCAGTGTGTCTTCCCGTTGGCCAGTCTCGGAACGGTGTTCACTAGACTCTGAAAGCTAGCACGTCAGACGCCGGCATTAAACGTAAAATGACCCCATCCTTTCCTCTTGGTTGCGCCAGGAGGACTGGCCCAGTAGGCTGAGGGAAAATGCCCCCCGGGCTGGTCTACCATAAAATTTGGGCTGCCACAAAAGCTAGTAGTAAGTTACATGCTTGAAAGACACAGCGCGCGCCTCTAGATCTAACACAGGCAAGGAACAGGAAACTCATCCTTTAGATCCTTTACCAATCAGTCCATATACTATAGGTTTGGGCTAGGCACTCCTTATGGCAATGTGCCAATGAACTTAAAGGTGCGCTCCCGTCTGTCCTCTACCTCCAGGACTCCAGTTATAGCACATTAAATAAAGAGATTATTCTGAGGACAAGTGTGCGCTTCCACTTCAATGCTTGTCCTTTACCATTCACGCCTCCAGTTCATTGCAGCGTTAGTCAGCCCTCCAGTTCATTAGCAGTGTTAGTCAGCCCTCTAAATCATTATGCAGAGACTCCTCTCACCCCTCCCTCCCTCCAGATCCGTGCGCTGGATTTAAATAGTTGTGCTAAAACCCTTTTTCTGTAGTGTAGCCTCCCCCCTCCCAACCCCAACCGCATTGTCTATTTTTTTTTAAAAATAGCAGAGAACTTACTTACAAGCCTTCTTTCCAGCAGTGGTTCCATAAGAGATGGCCGAACTATATAAAGTTCGGTCCGTTTTTTCTGAAAGATGGAATTTCAGCAAAATTTCGAATTCGGACCCATAAAGTCCGGATATTTTAAGCTACTACAATGGTAACACTTACTGTAAATGGCTGTGGCACCTGGGAAATGGTCTGGAGAAATGTCACTATCGCCAAAACTTGTTAAAACACTTCTTAAACAGCAGCGGAAAGTTTGGGGTTTTGTACAAGCTACTTCGAGGGCTATGGCCAATTCGAGGTTTAGTGAAAACAATCCATACATTTGAGGGTTACTGAAAATGAAACATACTTTCGAGGGTTACCGAAAATCGAAGGCTACATTGGAGGGTTAACGAACAGTAATTTCTAAGGTTAGCGAAAAGGATCCGTACATTCAAGGTTCCAAAAACGAACAATACTTTTGAGGTTAGCGAATGGCCCGTGAAAATATCGAAAATATAGCTGGAAGCCGAAAAACGAACTAGTTCGGATAAGTTCGGTTCGTCTACCTCATAAAGTTCGGCTCTAACTAAGTTCGGTTTTGGGTCCATCTCTATTTCCTATAGCCGGCAGCCGCGTCTGTGATGCCGGTCTGGCTCCTAATGTTACTTCCTTTGCGAAGTAACATTACTGGCTGAGGCCACGGGAATGAAGGCTGGTAAGTAGGTTCTCTGCTATTTTTTAAAAAAATGGTCAATGTGTGGTTGGGGCTGGGAGGGGGAGGCTACACTACAGAAGGAATGTATTTTAGGATGGACATACCCTTTAATATTTTTTAGCTGTTTTCCCCAGCATTTGTGATTAAAGTTTTAAAGTAATATTTACACAAAAAGTGAACTTTAAAGCAGTGATTGAAGACCAGGAGGTAAGGACTTATTCCTTACCTTCCATTCTCAATCACTTGACCATATTCAGGATTGAAGGTAAGTATATTTACCTCGTGCACATCCACCACGGCTCAGTGAAAATAGCTGACCGCTTCCTGGTTTAGTTACTATAGCGCGCATTCACGTTGTAGTAACTAAACAGGAAGCGGTCAAGTCTTGTCAACTGAGCCATGGTGGATCGTGTATTTGGTAAATAAACTTACCTTCAATCCTGGATCCTGGTCAAGTGATTGAAGAACGGAAGGTAAAGAATAAGTCCTTTACCTCCCGTCTTCAATTACTGCTTTAAAGGAATAGTTCACTTTTTGTGTGAACTATTCCTTTAACATAGATTTTTTTCTTCTCTCAATCCCTTCAAATTTATTTAGCAGTATTGACTCTCCTTTTTTTCTCTTTTTTTTTTTTTTTTTCTTTCTTGTATGCGCTGCTTCCCATCTACATTTTTTAGATGGAAACTCCAGGATGTGCCTCTGCTGGGCTGCCTCTACTCTGCTTGTCCCGATGGTGAACAGTGACATATCCTCTCCATGTGAGCAGATTATGGTGCGAACTCGCTCAGTAGGTGTCAACACAAGTGATGTGGCGCTGGCCACTGAACCTGAATGTCTGGGGCCTTGTGAACAGGCACCAGTGTTATTTGGAAGGCATCGTATGGCAGAAACCGAGGATGGTAGACCTAATATTAATCTAAAGACATCTTAAAAGTCAAGTACGTTGTGGGGATTCTTACTGATGATTATCACATAAAAAGGATATTCATCTCTTTGATTGTGGAATTTTAGACAATACTAGGACTGTTGCTATTACCAGCAGTGTAATGCCCTGGTGCAAAACCCCCTTTATTTTCCTCTTGTTCCCATGACTTAGCCTAAATCATCCTAGCTCACTGACTTTTTTCACAAGACAAGGACAGTGTGTACACTAATGAACTAATAATGAAATGCGTTTGTCCCCTGCACAGAAACCAATGAGGAGGAACTGAGATTATGAACAGGGTACCTTACAAAGTTTTTTTTTGAATGGCAAGATTTTAAGCTATATGTTTCGGTCCAAGGGGATTACCTCAAGCTTGAGAGGGGCCCACCAACGTTACAACGTGGCATAACTCAGCCTTGTCCTCCGGGAGGACTGTGACATGTGCAGGGAGCCCTCCCTGACCCCCCATCCCCGCTCCTTGATCCAGGGGAAGGCAAATAACCCCAGATAAAAATGAGGAGAAATCCTTCCCGACTCCATATGGCAAACAAAGTATCCCTGGATCAAATCAGAACTACACTATATGTATTAATACCAGTAATTCTCAATATTTTTTAATTTTACAAACTTATCTAGGCCACTTTTAAAGCTATTTATTGAACTTGCCATTCCCACATATGCTGGAAGACAGTTCCACAGTTTAAAAAGAAATGTAGAAAATGTAAAAATGGTTATGGTAAAAAAAGCATCTCTGCAACTATATAGTGGGAATGAAAAATATAGCGTTTTGCAATGTTAACGCAGCGGTGGACAACTGAAATTGCTGGTTTAAACAATAATAAACCACTTGCTGAAAGCTGGCCATACAGTGTAACCGAGTGCAGCAATGGTTTTACTTTCTGATGTTCCATAGGAATCATTCTGTCATCTGCTACAAAAAGCATACACACTTTAAAAAGCTGTCTCCCAATAGAGTCTATAGATAAAAACGGTGTGTAATTTTTCACCACACACAAGGCAAATAGACAAATCCTGTTGCATCTCACAAGATATCTGTTGTATTCAGTTGTATCAAATGGACTTAAAAAGTTCTTGAAGAGGTTTCGCTAGTCCTTTGACTGGCTTTCTCAATTCAGAATCTGTTGGCAATTAAGTACCATGGAAAGTCCCAATTAGCATATAATAATTTAATTGCCAATTTATTTAGAACAGATTCTTGTACAAGTCATTCTGAATTGAGAAAGCCAGTCGGATGGCTAGCGAAAGGTCATCAAGAACTAAACAAGATTTGTGAGATGTGCATACCCAGCTTAAAGAGAATGTCCACCGACAAAATGAAATTTTACATTAAACTTCAGCACACCTCCAAACCCCACATACGTTTTACTTACTTTCCCCAAAGATGCACCTGAAGATTCTTACAAGACCAGGTCCCTCAACGCCTGCTGCTGCTGTAGGAAGCTAATTTCGAGCAAGCACAGCAGCGAAGAGCAGCAAAGAAGCGAGAGGCCAGGTTTTCTAAGTATGTTCAAATCTTTGGGGAAAGTAAGAAAAGTGAAAGGTTTTTTTTTTTTTTTTTTGGTGGACATGACCTTTAAGAGATTTCTTAACAGATATAGAGCACTATAAAGTTTGTTTATTGAAAAGAAAGATGAAGATGCTTGTGTCTGCACCTTAACCAGAGGGGATACTTTTTATTCCTCTGTGCCAGGGGGTGGGGGAGAAATTGTTGGACTGTTTCTGTGAAAGATTTCTATGTCAATTTTATTTCATATAAAAAGAAATCATATAGGACAAGTGCTATACAGATTAACTCTCAGGTAAAAATGTGAAATTTTTCAGATTAAGCTGGAACAAATTTTCACTAAAGCATAGTCACATTTATTTGTTACCTGTATTTTTAAAGAATTATTTTTCAGAAAATCTAAAAAGGTTTCAGATATTAAAGGGTATGTACACCCCTAATAAAAACTTTTAATATGTTATTCAGGGACCCCCAAAAGCTAGGTTATGTCTTGCTTAAAACTTAAATAATGATCCTAGAGTGAGTAATCATACTTCAATCATACATGCTCCACAATCCACTCTCTGCCACTTCTGTGTAAGGCAGTCAGCCACGGTGACTTCATGCCTAATTACTGACTGCCATTCCTGGATTAGCCTCCACTGCTGCTGCTCATGAACAGAAAAGGGTACGTAGCAGCAGCAGTGGAGAGGGAGCAAGCGGCGGTGGATCGTGGACTTGTAAGTATGATTACACACTCTGCGAACATTATTTAAAGTTTTAAGCAAAAGGTAACCTAGCTTTTGGGGCACCTGAATAACATATTAAAAGTTTTATTAGGGGTGGACATACTCTTTAAATAAAAACAGCACTTTTCCACTCACCATTTCTGATTTTATTTTTTTCAGTCCACGACTTTCTGCTTCAGGGTCTTCTGGTTCAGTTTTTATTCCTGGCATATTTAAAGTACTTCCCCCATCCACAGCCATACCCCCTCCCAAATGGTCCACAGTAGGTCCCCCTGTTTCTGGCATAACTACTCCTCTCCCCACCATTCCTGGTGTTGGTTGTAAAACTCCAGAGGTCTCTTTGTCTCCACCAACATCAGTTTTGTCTTTTTTGGCTTTTCCACTATCCTTCTTGGAGCTGGAAGAGCTGCGAGAAGCTTTACTAGATTTTTCATTGCCCTTAGAAGTTGGAACAGTTAGAGAGGGGGTTCCAGAGCTACCACCACTTTCCCCAGACCGTCCTGTGCCTTCCTTCTTTGCAGACTCCCCTGCTGGGAAAAGTCCAGAGGATACCTGTGCAGTTCGGCTTCCATCTTTACTACTTTTGCTCCTCTTTGACTTTGATTTAGAATCCTTGCTTTGACCACTAGGAACTGGAGTCACAAACTTGATGTTGTCAGGAAGAGTAGCAACTGCATTGGGGGCCGGCAAGCCCACCTCCTTGGAACCAGACATCTCAAGTTTTTGCTGGTCTTTCTCTAGATCAGCATCCAAATCAATTATCAGATTGCCCACTCCAATATCCCACTCATCACCACTGTCGTAGGTCTCCACCGGATTTGTGTCCAGACCTTTCCCTCCTGAGGCGCCACTGCTCAAGGACATCTTAAGAGCACACACCCTCCTGCGGCCTCAATATGCTCCACGTTTTGATGTACGCCAGCCCCTCTAATTTCCAGACGTCTTTTGATGAAATGAAATACTTTTCCAGAAGACAAAGGATTATACACTGGAAGCCCAGGCTACACAGACAGGACACTGGGAGACAGCATAATTACTGTGGATAAAATAATAAGAAAAAGTATTTAGAAACCCAAAAACAACAATTTATATACATTAAATCTCAAGACAAGACTGGGCTTTCAGCACAAATCGACTTGCTGACTTCTTGTTTTAGGGTAAACAAACATTACAGAAATGGAGTGGAAAAAGAAAAACAATATAAATAGGCTGTGGATAGTGTGCACATTATAAGAAATAAAAAACATTATAGTATTTTTGGTTATATACATATTTTTGAAGCAATTACATTTTTAAAGGGCATGTCCATCCCCAAAACTATAATTTTACCCACTACTGGCCCCACTCTGTTGTGTAATAAAAATCCCCTGCTCCAAATGGCTGCCCTGCAATGCCCTTCCAAAGTCCCAAAAACTGGCCACCAGGAGCCTAGCAGAGTCTATATAGGACTCTGCCTCCTGTCTCTCCTCCAGGAGAATTTTGTCATGCGCACTGCTGCCCTCCCCCCCTCCCTCTCCCTAGCACAAATCCCCTTTGTGGTATAGTAGGGCTTCCTCCTCCAGCCCCAACCGCTATAATAGTTTCGTCATAAACTCCCCCGAACTCTACTTACCTTTCACCCCCGGCGTACTTCATTGCCGGCAGCCGCGTCCGTGATTGGCTGCCAGTTTCATGCAAGCAGAGGGCCAGGACGGTACTCCAGAGGAAAAAGGTAAGGTAAGTTATGATCGGAAGAGTTTCTGACAAAACTATTATAGCGGTTGGGGCTGGGGGAGGAAGCCCTACTATATAACAAAAAGTTTTAAATGGGGTGGACATGCCCTTTAATATAAAAACTTTGGGTTGGATATAAGGTAGCAATAAAACATTCTCCTAGCACCATGAAGACTGTTCCAGGGACAATTATCTGTAGATTTCTGTAAACACGGGTCTGTTCTCTCTCAATGGGGAGTAATATAGAGGACTCCCACATTACAGAAGAACAATAGATCCACTTCCCGACATAACTTTACATTTGGTTAACTGTAAAGGATTTTTAAGGACAATACCCATCTCCACCCTATTAAAAATAGTGAGCTCCATTAGTAGTGGGTATTCCTCTAGATCAAGATAGATATCCCATTCATTTTGCTATGAAAGAACGGGAAAGGCAGTTCTGGCAGGATCGCTCTAATGTAGTGGGATTGCTCGGTCGGGTTAATAAAATCTTTTTAGTGTATGGCCACCTTTATACACAACCACCAATGATTCTACTCATCAGGCTAAAATTTAGAGGCGTCCTGTTGATTGGCTCGAAATATGCCAGCAGTAACACAGTAAAAAGCCAACAACCGATTGGTTGCTGCAAATTAATAGCACAGGCAAATGTTTGCACCCTTTATTTCACCAGCCAATTTAAATCTTTTGCAAATGTAAAAAGCCCAAATAGCTCACATCCCCAACAACTTAGCACAAAGGAATACAAAATAGCTGTTTGGAGAGCTGAGCTCTCTCTCCCTGGTTGAAGAACAATGATTATGTCTGGTTTGTGAAACAGAGGAGAAAGCAGACACCAGGGGCTTTGTCTAGTGGGAAAAAGGAAAGTTTACAATGCTACATTTCTGTAAAGAAATAACTAATGCTGGCCATACAATCTATAGGACACATAATAGTTCAGTTCCTGGTGGCGCACCATGTAAATGCTGTGTTTTTAGGAATACACAGCCAAAGAAGCCACAAGTTAAAATCCCGAGCATACTTACGAAACAATACAACATAGTCCACGAGTGTATTGCTTTTTTTGTTTGTTTCCATTATGTTTTTAGAAAAATATAAAGTTTCTACATATAAACAAACTTTATAGCAGCAGCTCTGTGTTTTATTTACCAACTAGCATGAATTGCTGACAGCCTTCTTGGAACAATATAAAATAGTGAAGTGATTTTACTGACTCATGAAGGTTCTCATTCATGGTATATCTGTCGTAATCAGTTAGATCAACTGGACTTAAGGTTTGTACACATGTGCTATTGCGGATCCCGACCCGCGACGCATGATGTGTACGAATGTTCATTTCGGTCGATAATTGTCCATTAAATTGCCCATACACAGGCCGATTATCGGCAGAAATGAACGTAGCAGGTCATGACCCCCCGCGATTGCAAGTGTGTACGAACCTTTAGTTTAATTCTTGAAGATGTTTTTCTAGTCATCCAACTGGCTCTCAATTCAGAATGACAAGAATCTGTTGGCAATTATGTACGCTGGAAAGTCCCAATTAGCATATCACAGCCAGGTGTTAGGGATCTTCTGAATGCAAGGCGTGATTGCATTGTGGCTAAGAGGTGTTATAGGAATTGCCCAGGGTAATGTTGTAAATGTGCTCTTTCTATTTGGGCAAAATTCTCTGGAGACTTTAGTTTCCCTTTAAGAGTGATTTAGGTCTTCACTATGTGTACTTTTGATAGATGGCAAAATGAAGGTGGTGGTTTAGTGGGAGGTGCTTATGGGGTCATTATGAGGTCCTCACCCTAAGTACTTGTTGTATAGTTCCCACAAAAAAGCTACATTACTCTGGAAGGAGATATAATAACAGTATTTTGGAAATCCTGCCACCTTAGAAAATATTTCAAAACCTTCTAAATCTAAACAAAATCATGTTAGATATCTGAACCTGGTCATATACTCTTTAAAGGGCATGTCCACCCCCAAAACTATAATCCCCCCAACTACTGGCCCCACCATGTAGTGTAGTTTAATCCTTACCCTCACCTCCCAACTCCATCTGGTTTCTCTGTAGTCCCCCCCCAAAGTTCCAAAAACTGCCCACCAGGAGGCTAGCAGGTCCTATAGGACACTGCCTGCTACCTGGCCTCCCGAGATTCCGCCATGCGTGCTGCAGTCCTTCTCCCCCCCCCTCCCCTCCCTCCCGTTCTACTATCCCTCCCCCTAGCACAAATCCCCCTTAATATTGTGCTCCCCCATGTCCCCAGCCCCAAACCCATGTTTTTTTTTTTTTTAAAGCTCCCCAAACTCTTACTTACCTCTCCGATTTCCTCCGCTGCACTGAATGACCGCAGCCGCGTCCTGATTGGCTGCCGCTCACCAATCACAGACGCACTGCCGGCCCGCCCCTCTGCTTGCATTCTCGCAAAGCAGAGGGCCGGCAATGCGGCGGAGGATTGAGGGGAGGTAAGTAAGAGTTTGGGGGCTTTTTAAAAAAAAAAAACATGCGGTTGGGGCTGGGGGACATGGGGGAGCATGATATTAAATTTTTATTTTAGGGGTGGACATAGCCTTTAACAATGTAATTAATACACAAAACAACATATCAATTAGGTAGTGCTATGTGTGACTTGCCAATATCCATACACAACTGCATAGTCTTTTGCTACTTAACGTTTGCAGCAGTGCTCTTACCCTCTGCCAATCACATGATGAACACTTTTCACGCATGAACTTCATGAACTTACTTGTCATTAGCACTAATTAATTAACTTGAACAGTAGTGCTAATGTAGATATTTGACCGAATTTACCTAGCAGAAACATTACTGTGTCGTTTGTCAACTTGTTTGAAGGCCTCTAGGGTGAATTCTATGCTGGTCAGTGAACATGTCATTGTGTTTTAATCATCAGTATGATTGTCCCATGTATTACAAGAAATTAAAACTGAACACAAAATGTAATTCATCAAATGTAATTTCATAATTTCTTATGATTTCTTTGTTTAAGAAATATGAATCTAAGGGTTTTTAGGAGTGAAACTATATGGACTGCAAAGTGTAGCATAAATAAATTAACATAACTGACTAAAAGAATATTGAAACAGGCTTAAATCAGGTATTTAACACAGTGATGGGCAATTACATTTTACAAGGGGCACATGAGAAACTTTGACGAACAAATACCGTAGGTTCAGCTCAATTCTCAGAGACTGCAAAACTGGATTTTTGTATAAAGATAAAATAAATGTACCCAATTAATTCAATGTTTTTTTATTATTAGTTGCAATATTTAATAGAAGGTGTGTAATATTTTAGGTCCATTCAATTAAATGAATTGATCAGGTCACAATTAAAAAAAAAAATCAATTATCCAACCTGATATAATTAATTAATATTAAGATTTTTTTGGGTACAGGTCTAGTATTAAGGGGCCAGTCAGGGGCAATCAATGAGACACTTTGCCCAGGCCTGTCTTAAGGCTAGGCCACACAAGTGCGTTTTTAGCGCATTCGTGTTTTGCACTCTCAATTTTCACTAACATGGAAAATCGCGGAAACGCAAACGCTCCTGCGATTTCCGATGCGCCTACAAGTCCGTTTGCCTTTTTTCTCGCAAACGCTTGCTGTTTCGCTTTAAAGATAGTAAAACCGCGAGTGCAAACGTGAAAGCGTGCGCGCTTGGTGCGTAGTAGTGTGGCCTCAGCCTTACCGGTTTAAGCTTCTGAAAATAAAGAATTGCAACTTTTGTTATAAGTACTCGTCTACAATCTGCCCAACAAAAAACAATGCAAACCATTTATGGCCTACAGTTAGCCATTGAAAAGTACAAAGGATGCCCATAAAATAGAAATATTTTAAGGTGTGCTGTGATCCTTTGGAATAATGCATGGACAACGCTATCTGGTACTTCTGAACAGAATGTGTATGCATGAAGTATGATCAGCCAATAATATTGATCTAAAATAATATTGATGTATGGCCACTTTCACATTGCCACTTTTTGCACTAAAATAATTCAATAGCCAGGCCCATCCTCCAAATTAATTTCTACTGTTTATATCTATATCCTTATGAGGCCAGCGAGAACAGAAGCTATGGCTAAAAAAGGATCCTGAAAGACAAATTTAGGAATGGGATGAACCGCTTTTAAACTCGTCTCCCCCAAAACTCAAATTTTATCCCTTTATACATCTTGCATAGGTCCTATTTGACCCCCTTGAAGCTAACTAGATTCCCCCCAAATCACAGCCCACCTTCTCTGGGCTTGCCTCAGATTACAATCTACAGATAATTACCTTCTTAAATTATTATATTATATGGGCACACCACAGGGTTTAAACCCCAAAGCTTGCATATTGGGTAATTTGGACACGGGGTTTAAACCCCAAAGCTTGCATATTGAGTACTTTGGATTTTATTTTTACTAGACTAATTTACTAATTTCTTTGTCATATTTTATTTACAGCTAAGAAACAAACTTGGGTCCAAGTCTTATCCCCCACAATCAATCAATGGAAGTTATTGTTATCCAATAATTCGTCCAGACCAACTGTCATTTAAGTCCATCGCTCAATAGTTTCTTCGGCCGGATACGACCGACGGACGATCGTTCGTTCTTCCATATCAGAAGGGTTGTAAAACCCTGGCCAATGGTGCGGCCCTTCATCCTGGCCAACTGGTCGCAAGTGCCAAACGGTTGGTCGTGACAAATGATTGGAAGGTGTGTCCCCACATTTACCCTATAAGAAATGAATAGCATATACAGATACTGTTTACCTTTACACCATAATGCATAACTTAGGGTAGCAGCTTTCATTTCCTTGTTAGAACTGCTTTCCTGTTCATTATATTTGAGCTCCTATTTTTCCTTTCTTTCCCAAAGTTCTGTATGTTGAACATTTGCCACATAATTGTTGAACAGACTAAACAGAGTTCATCACTCTGTTTAAACTACAGGAGAGCACCCCTAGCAGCCAAAATCTGACTATTAGAAAACATACAGGACATCCAAACAGGTAGCAACACCACCAAAATACTGCTATATGCAGATGATGTATTACTCACTATAACGCAACCCACTCACCACTTTACCCAATATCCACTAAGAACTACAACAATATGGAGCTCTATCCAGCTACAAATTTAATAATGACAAAACTGGAGCCCTACCCCTCAATATACCATCCCCACAACTCAAATTACTGCAAATTAATTTCCCCTACGGCTGGAAACAAGATAGACTCACATACCTGGGCATCCACCTAACAAATACCTACACTTCACTTTATGGTAAACTATACTCCGATGTTCACCACCATAAGATTGTATCTAACATCTTGGCAGACGTTATATCTTTGATGGACAGGCCGTATAACGGCAATTAAAATGTCAATACTGCCAAAACTCCTATACCTCTTTACCAATCTACCGATATCTGTCCCAACCAATATGCTAGATAAACTACAGTCAGAGATACTTCATTTTATATGGGGGAAAAATCCCACCGGCTCTCTAAAAAGAGTGATTACAACCTCTCGCAGACAAGGTGGTCTGTCAACACCAAATATAAAACTATACTATTACGCCGTTCAGTTAAGGCAGCTAATACACTGGACAACCCCCCTACCAACAACAGGCTGGGCTGAGATACAATATAACTGGCTACAACCCTATCACCCTCTAGATCTTTTAACCAGTAAAAAAAAAGGCTATCCACTACTTTCCACTATGCAATGGTCCTAAACCTTATGGACAAAACTAAATAAAAAAATTTTTTTTTTCCCAACCAACCTCTCAACTACTACCATTCACACACACCTCAACCTCCCTCCCAAAAATTACACAAAACTCCTACAAACCATGGAAAGTATCAGGTCTATTTAGATACTATGATATAATAGACCCGATTACCAGACAGATACGTGCATTCCCGGAACTCCGGAAAAGATGCCTATCCCTCCCTGCCTCCTTATGGTTGACTTATAACCAAATCCAACAAAACATCCGAACTATAACCACCATGGGAATCTTCCCCCAACTTAAATGACAATTATATTCACCTTCCCCCCGCTCCTCTTCTTTGTTTATTAGCTTTTACCCAGGGTGAGGACCTGAACCGCTAGGTCCTCACCCCTGGGTTCGCGTAACTTACAGCAGAGTCTTAGAGCAACGCTGCTCTGGTAGGCTTCTGCCCCCTCCTCCCCGTCAGCGACGAGGCCAATAGTAAGGCACGCTTGTTGCAATTCAGAATGAATTTTGAATTGAGAAAGCCAGTCGGATAACTAGCGAAATGTCTTCAAGAACTAAACTTCAAGTCCAGTTGATCTAATTGAACACAACAGAGATACTAGGAAATATGGGAAGATGCAGGAAAGACCTCAATCTGTACCACGTATAAGGAGAAAATTTACAAAATTATAATGTTCTGGTAATATACACCGGATAGGTTAAGCAGAATTTTCCTAGGGAACCCAGATGTGTGTTGGAGATGCAGGAGGGAGAAGGGCACTATGATACATTTCTTTTGGGAATGCAGTGTACTATCTGGAAAAGGTGTTCCACTTGCAACTTCCAAAATTACCAAAACATGCACTATTGTGAGTGAGACTTCCCTATTTAACTAGAAGAGAAAATGTATTGGCTACACATCTCACAGCAGCCCGATGCCTAATACCTAATCCCAACAGAATGGGAATTTTTAATTAGAATCAGAGACATCCGAAACATGGTATACCTGACCGCTAGACTCCATGGTACAATGGAAATATATAGTGTTATTGAGCAATGTTATTCTTTATTATATGATGATTTCTTTGGATATACAAGTGAAAAATGGATAATATATGTCTACCATCTAACCAAAAGCCAAACAGCCTCCTTGGAACACAACCAACGAAACACCTTCAACTAATCCCACTCAACTCTAAAAAAATTAAAATCCACCAGTTTTTAATGAAGAGAGGATCAAAGTAGGGACATTTATGGACTAATACCCAGCTCCAACCTATACCCTCAACGGACAACTAACGGTACTAGAAACATCGTCAAAAAGGACTGAAACCTCCATTTAAACATTTATGAGGCAATGGGCTCAATCCGGATCAGACGATAAAAAAATCACTTGGAATTTTTAATGACAAATTGCAATTGTAAATGTTTATTATTGTTAAAAATTCAATAAAAATTTACAATTAAAAAAAAAAACTACAGGAGAGCAGTTCACAGGGAAATAAAAGGTACCAATCGATTTTCTTTTGTGTTCTCCCCAGAATTTTTTTCCAGCCGGGAAGGGCAGGGCGGAGAAATCTTGTGAACCACATACAAAGCACACAGGTTTGCCATGCCACCCTTTCGCAGACTGGCAATCTTGCAAGTGTTAGTCAACCTGTCCTTACATTATCCTGCAAATGTTAGAAAGGGGGCTTGATTGGGCAGATTTGACCCGAGTTTTGTCTGGCCTTGATGCCGGGCACACACCTATTAACCCTACATCTACATTATTTATTGAATCACAACAATGTTCTATCCAGAATTTTTTTCCAGCCGTGTGGCATGAAAAAGTTGATGGGTGGGTCGCCCGGCTTAAAGATTATAGAGAGAACACTGCAACAAACAGCCTCTGCGACAGGCAGCTCTGAGATCCCTATCCTGTCAATTTATTATGTAGGCATCGGGAAAGTTGATGGTAAATGGAAAGTCTGCTGGCACTGGGAAAGTTGATGGTAATGAGAAAGTCTGCTGGCATTGGAAAGTTAAAGTGCATGTCCACCCCAAAAACTAACAATCAACCCACTACTGGCCCCACTTTTTCAGGGTGGAGATAACCTTTAATTGTAATGGGAAAGTCTGCTGGCACTAAGAGTAAAGGTGCACATACACTACTAAGATATTAGATGTACACCTAATGTATCCAATGTCTTTAGCGCCAGCATTTTTTTACCTTTGGATGTTCCCACGACGATCCCATCTAGTCCTTTTATTTTTCAATTGTAATAAAGCACAGGTTCCTGCTGCATTGTCGCGGGGATGTCAAAAGGTAAGTTCTAATGAGGAAGGAATCTCAAACTATATAAATTTCTCTATATCTTTCTGTCAAAAGAACCCCTCGAAGTACCCCACCTTGAGGCTCCGATATTTATTTTGAGCAATCCAATCTAATTTATGGGGGGCTTAAAGGATAAGTACAGTCAAAAAACAAATAAAGTTTAAATAGAAGCTGTATCCCTAACTAACCTTTTTCCGCCCCCCCCCCCTTTTTTGGGGGGGTCTCTCCAGAGCCTAACTTTGCCCTTGTAAAGTGCTGGCCATCTTGGATACTGTGTGCTGTCAGGTAAGCTCCGCCCCCGAGACTTGCTGGACCTCGTTTCTGCCTGTGTCCAAATATGCAGTGCCAGTTCCCTCCGTGCGAGCGAGCGCCACAAGGGCGAAGCAAGTCTTGGGGGCGGGGCTTACCTAACAGCACACAGTATCCAAGATGGCCAGTACTTTACCGAAAAAAAAAAAAAAGCAGAAAAAGGTTAGGGGTACAGTTTCTATTTAAACTTTGTTTGTTTTTTGACTGTACTTATCCTTTAACATTTGAGCTTTCATTCAAGTTCCTTAGTATCATAAACTCTTCTGTTATGTATCATTTTGCTGGAATGGTGATAGTTGGTACATGAACTGCATTTTTGGAAATTCACTGAAGCCTCATAGTGATTACGGAGCATGCTTGCCCACACAGATAGTCTTGCAGGGGGCTGGGGGCGGAGTTTAAGCAAAACAAAATAGTGGATTAAATTCATGCAGCAACACAACCACATTAGAGTAAGTGCTGCTTACATGTATTTTGTTATAGTTGAAATGAGGCAAAGTCTCATTACCGGGATCGTTCCAGCGCTGACAGAGCCGCGGCCGAAATCCCAACGGAGGTATGGGGATTTTCGGCCGCGGCTCTGTCAGCGCTGGAACGATCCCGGTAAGTTCTCCTGCAAGATTTACTGAAGAAGGGAGGCAAGAAATAGTGCATTTACCTCCTGTTCTTCAGTAAAACAGATAGAAAGCAAGTTAATTTTTGAATGGACATACCCTTTAAGTTAGCAGATTCCTTTAAGTTAGCAGAATTTGTGTAATGGGTGGGGCTAAAGGTGATAAAGGTGACTGGGTGGAGCTAGGGTGGGAGGGAGTGGGTCACATGTCAGTAATGAGACATTGGGAAGTATGAGTAGTTGCTGGATCCTAAATAATTGGATAATTTGTCCAGCCCTGGCATAATGATTCATGAATATACAGCCTATACGACCCAGCTTTCACATAGAGGATTTTGATGTTTTTCCCCCCCTTTTTTTGTCATGCTTTGTTATGATATTTTTGGGATTCTGTATAATGATTATTTAATCAAGCCCTTTCCCATCCCAAATATTTTTCTGTATCTTTTTGTCCGATATCCATTATTACCCTCTTTAGGCTGAGGCTATGATGGACGGCTGGGCGTTTGCTCTGCAATCTGCACCATAGTGCGTAATCTGAGCGCGTGCTATCAGCAAAAACATGGTGATCTTCTGTTTCGAAAACAGATTGTGTTGCATGCATTGTGGTCACCCACATTTACATGCACTGAGCTGGGATTCTCATGTGCCAATGTATTGCAAACACGGTCGTTAGTGCTTGAGAAACCATGCTGGTGTGGCCTAGCCCTTAAACTATATTTATATAGTTTGAGTACTAATGAAAAACACCACTTTGAATGATTAAAGAATCACTATACCCAAAAAACAACTTTCCTTACCTATAATCTATTAAAGGATAACTGTATTACCTTAATGTATTTTTTTTATAATTGCTTAAAATAGAGAAAAGTTATGCAGCCCTCCCCATACATTTTTTCTCCTGATTTCGAGCCTCTCTCTGCCTTCAATTAGCCTTGCTGTGAAGGGGGCCTAACGATTCAGTCTGCCTCTAACGGTCACTTAAAGGGCATGTGCACCCTTCTAAAAAACACATTTATATGCTGTAGGGCTTCCTTCCCCAACCACATTGTTATGGCCAGAAACTCCCACGATCTTTATTACCTTCCCCATATCCTCTGCCGTACTGTCCAGACTTCTGCTTGCATGAAACTGCAAGCAGGGAGCCGGACCGGCAGCCCCGTCAGTGATTGGCTGAGAGGCAGCCAATCACGGACTCGGCTTCCGGCGGAGGATAGAGGGAAGGTAAGTAAAGATAAGGGGGAGTTTCTGGCCATAATAATAATGCGGCTGGGGCTGGGGGAGGATGCCCTACAACAACATATAAAAAGGGTTTTGTGCTAGGGGGAGGGAGAACAAAACAGGAGGGAGAGAGAGGGGGGGCTGCAGTGCGCATGGCAAAATTCTCCCGGGGGGAGAGACAGGAGGCAGAGTCCTATATGGACTCTGCTAGGCTCCTGGTGGCCAGTTTTTTCGACTTTGGGGGAACATTGCAGGAGAACCATTTGGAGCTGGGATGTAAGGTAAGGATTTTTATGCACAACAGAATTGGGGCCAGTAGTGGGGGAAATTATAGTTTTGGGGGTGGGCATGCCCTTTAAATCTAGCATGCGAGAAAACACTCCTCCACCCACCCTTTATCAGCTTGATTATGTAGGCTGTATCCTAGCAACAGGACATTTCACGTTTGTTTGACTGGCAGGAGGAGGAGGAGAGAGGTTATTGATAACCATGGCCCTGGGCCGTCTAGGAGGCAGGCTTTTAGCAGCCATCTTTGCTGTGTGATATCTAAGGGAGGGCAGCACGGTTATAAATGTGAGTAAGCGATTTCAGCTGCTGGAAGTGTGGACATGTAATGGGGGTGTTTTTTTTATATTGTTGTCCTTTAATCTATTAGAGTCAGGAGCATGTATTCCTACTTTTCATTCTGCTTTCATGTCAAAGTAATTAGCTAAAACGTAGTACAGATATCTGGTGAATTCAGTTAGATTAACTGGACTTAAAGTTTGGTCCTTGAAGATGTTTCACTAGTCATCCAACGGTTTTGTGACAAGAATGACTTGTACAAGAATCTGTTGGCAATTAAGTACCCTGGAAAGTCCCAATTAGTATATAACGTCCAGGTGTTAGGGACCTTCTGAATGCAAGGTGTGGATGCATTAAGGCTAAGAAGTATCGAAACTGCCCATGGCCTCCTTGACACCTCTCTTGAACCAATCATGTTCCTTTGCCAAGATGTTGACATTACAATCTTAAAAATGTATTTATTTTTCCTTTTCATTCCTGTGCCCCATATAATGTCATAATATCTATGCTTGTGTGAACAGTAAAAACATTGGGGTTTAGTTACAATTTAAACATAAAAGTGAAAAGCCTTTCAACCATGTTAAAGGGTATCTCCACTCACAATTTCAAGGTTTAGGCATCCAGTTCTTTTAAAGAACGGGAGGTAAAGGAGCTCTGCCTTACCTTCCGTTCTTCAATAGAACAAGCAGGAGACTGGTGAGAAGTTAAGAAACTTACCCGCTCGCTCGCTCCCCCGGCGCGTAGTCTGACAGGTCCTGACGGACCTTGTCTTCTATGCGCATGCGCGATCTATTCGCATAGAAGACAAGGTCTAACTAATTAGTTAGGATGGTCCTAACTAATTACCTTGGGTTATTTATCTGGGCTGACACCCCCTGCTTGGTTGCATTTCCTTGGGAGTTGCCTCCCTGACCCTGGTGTCAGCTAAGATAAATGACCCAAGTTAATTAGTTAGGACCATCCATATTGAGGTTACCTTGACGAGGTTGGAAGGCTTTTCACTTTTATGCATAAAATTGAAACTAAAACCCCAAAGTTTTTACTGTTTGCACTAGCGCAGATATTATGAGATTATAATGGGCCCAGGAATATGTGCATTGATAATCTTTTTCTTTGTTTGTTTTGGTCAGATAGGTAGCACTTCCACTATATATTATAGTAATTTTGCCTAATGGTGGCCAATGTACAATCCTACATTTGGATTGCCGGTCGGCCCAAACATTTTTCAACTGGCCTGAGATGGAAAAGTTATTGGATCTTTGAACGATTGTCCACACACGATCCAACGATCGTACGATATCAGTATATTCCGATATTGTACGACTGGGATTTTAGCATGTATGGCCACCATAAGGAGTACTCCCACAGTTCCTCTTTTGTGTATTTCCTGCTGTTGACATAAGTGAGCTGACATTTCAGATTCTGTAACAGTCCTTCTTCCTAGAATGCATACTACATTGGAATGTATTTTTTACCGATTGTCTGTTGGGTGGGTCAAACATGCTCAGATCTCTACTACTACTACTCTAGAGGCACTGGGTCATGGGCAAGACAATAACTATATTAGTAGTCCTGCAAACAGGAAGTCAGTATTTCAGGAGTATTTATTTATACACGGAATGCTGAATGGGCAGGTTAAGGTCATTAGAATGAAAAAATATTGCTCTTTGTTTCTTAAAGTATTAAGTTAAGTATTTGCACTTAACTTACCCTTTAATGTAAATTTCTCAGCACCCACATCAAAATGAGAGGTAACACACAGATTAATGTCATATCAAGGAGATCTACCTTATGATTCAGCAATAAAATAAAACGGAGCAGAAAAAGCAGGGATTCTAACTGTACTAGACAAGGTGGATAAAAGAAGTCAATGCTACATGCAAAGTTTCATTTCTAATCCAGTTTTCCCAAGGGAACCTAAAGCACTCTGCAGCAGACAAGACAGCCATCTTTTCACAGACTATGAATATTAGGTCACCAAGTGCAAAGTGATTTGCCTAAGGTCACGCAAAGCCAGGACTGCAGACGGAGACCTGCTGAGTGAGGCACAATATCAAATATCATTTGCTGTTTTAGACAAGCCAAAATTGACGATCATATGTACCGTAAGCTGATTTTAAAAATAAACAATTAATGATTAAGAAGAGGAAGTTATAAATGTGTTCTTTTTATAATACATATTCTGTAATAATATAAATACTGGATAGCTTTGAATCAATACCCAGAAATACAATTCTCATTTAGGTTGGTATTAGGCTAGACTTTAATTGCATTTTCGCAGGCAATTCCAGATGTTTTTCCAATGGGAAACTGTTACATGTATCATTTTCCTATCAGCAGCCGTTGTGAACTAAAGGGAAAATGCATTCAAAAGTCAGAAAACTGTACGCCTGAAGTTAAATAAAAATATGCACTTTAAGTATAGCCTACATTAGAAAAGGGGGAAATTAAAAAAAGGCAAATGTGAATTAAAACACAAACACAGGTCAACAATGATCACCTATTCCCCCCATTAAAAACCACTGATATTTTAGCCTAAAGGTGGGTACACACAGTACAGATCTTTAAAAGATGAGTCAGAATCTTTACGATTCTGCCTGTCATTTTTTTAAAGATCCCCCTACACACAGTGTCGAGCATGCTCCATATGTAAAGCATATGGAGAATGTTCTGGACTGCACATTTCCTTAAACTGCGTCTGACTTCCAATTTTTTTTTTAAAATTAGTTTTAATACATATAGATCACATTACAGTCATATAGTTGTCAACATTTCAGGTTTATATTTATAACATTGTTTTTATCATTTGCTAGACACCTCATGACTGTTGGTAATTTATTTTGCATAAATGGACAACAGGGTTTTTATTAAACATTGTAACATATTATAAACCGGATATTTAGTTTGACAAGAAATAGTCCAAAGTTGTTAATTAACGTTAGTGCAATAAATACATTTTGCACTACTTTCTAGCTCTGGTTTTTCCTTTCTTAAAGAATTGTTATTTTGTAGTATTATACACTTTTTTATCGGGTTGCTGTTATTGTGGAGGATATACATTTATTCCATACCTTAGTGAACTTATTAGGACAACCTCTTCTGGTGTACATTATTTTTTTGATAGGGAAATATGTTATTTATAAGTTCCTTCCACTGTTGTATACTTGGGGGTTCTGGTGACCTCAATTTCAAAACAATGGCCTTTCTAGCATAGAAAAATGTCACTTAAGAATATGGCTAAAGCTGGGTACACACACGGAAGGCCACTGAAAGAGGACAGACAGGATCCAACTGTATCTGGGCTTTATCAGCAGTGTGTGAACCTAGTTTAAGTGCCTAGTGGTTAGCTCTTTTTAAATTATTCCTGGAACCATCATTTTTTTTATCTATTGGAGCGACTTCCTATACTTTAGTACAGAAGGACAACCAAGGGGAAATTTTTGGGGAGTTCTGAACGATCCCGAGGCCGACAGTGACCGCTCAGAACTGTGGTATACACATTACCAATAAAGGACCAGTCCCTTAGGTACAGAGATCAGCCCTTTATTTGTAACCCAGTAGTGGGTTCAACTTTAGTTTTGGGGGTGGAAATGCCTTTTAACTGTATGAGTAAAAGACTTGTATTTATCAATGTTTCGGAACTGTTTAAACAGACTGATTTCACCATAAGAAGTAGAAATAACTGTCTGGTCCAACTAATAGATGAGGCCAAAGTACTGCCCCATGTGTACAATATAAGATTTTAGTTGGATCTCAGTCCAATATTTTTGTTAGGCACCAAAACCGATGAGATTAATTTATGATGAGTAACTTTTTTTTTTGTTGTTGTTGTTGTTGATCTGCCCATTTCATTAGATATCCGATCTGAAACATCTTACATCATTACAGCATTACTATAAGCAGTTTTGCTGTAGCTGGAATGGTTTGACAGTTGGTGTGCTGTATATGCAGTATTGACAGTTGGTGTGTGTGTGTGTGGGGGGGGGGGGGAATACAGGTCAGTGGTCAGAGCCTAAGCAAGAAAAGTATTGTATTGAAGGCATGCAGCAACACACACACCTCAGAGTAAGTGCTACTTACATGTATTATACTTATATATTAATATGACGCAAAGTAATTTTTTCAGTATACATACACTTTAAGATATAAAATCCTCCTAAAAAAAGATGACTCTTTCTAAACTCTAATATATCTTATTTCAATTACTTGATCTATAATTTAGGAGTGATATGCTTCTTTTAAAATAAACTAGATTTAATCTGAAGCAAAAAATTTCACTTTAAAATAAAGCTCCAACAAAGCAATGGAGAAACCGATTAGTGACATCTCACACAAATATTATTTTTAACATATAGCTCCAATAAACATTCAGTGGGCCGGACTAACAAGAGGCACAATGGTTATTCGAGGACTGAAACAAAAGACCATTTATCCCCTTGTACCTCATTTTGTCTTACACAAAGGACCACTAGTTTAAAGACATTTTTGTACCTTTCACACGACCTTGAATCCCCCACTGCCTACACATTACATCTTTATACATAAAGGCAGGTTACATTGAACTAAGAGTACAGAGATCAATGTATTAAGGCAGTGTAGAGAGGAAGGAAGAGATGAGGCGGGATCAAAAATGAAGGGGGGAGGTGTGAGATGGAGGTTAGGCTACAGGGAAAAACAAGGGAAAAGATGGGAAGCAGGAGAGAAGAGTAAAATGGTTAGACAGAAAAAGGTAATACACAGTGAAAAAAATATCAGAAAAGAAAGGGTGTGGTTATAGAAGGTTGGGGCAGCTGCTGTGTCTTTTATACTACTATTATCGTAGTAATCCAATCTACAACTGCAGATGCTAAGGATAAAAGAAAAGGGAACCTAGACAATTGGCAGTGGGGGATGGAAGGAGGGGGGCATACTATTTCCCAGGCTTAATTCCCTCCTTCATTTTGAGACAATATTCAATAACTGGTGCAAGGAATTATAAAAATCACCAGCAGGTAATACATGACCAACTCCATCCAACTAGACACCCCTGAAAGATTCAATTTTGTCCATTAAGCCATAACAAAATAACAAAGGCAGTTCAAAACCTTTGGTCTTATTTAAAACCTTCAAGATTAAAAATAAGAAATATGTCAAAATATCCTAGTACAAAGGTCAATCCAATGAAGAAAAAAGGTATACAGAAAAAAACAACTTTGTTTGCAAATGAATGATTTTAGTAGCAAAAATAGCTAATGTAAAAAAACTAAATGACAAAGTTTAAACAAAAGATTTTTCAGATTACAAAATGTAACTCAATAGGATTTGATGATTTACAAAAACTAGAAAAAAAAAACTATAGCAGTAATATTCAACCTCTGGTCCTGCCCTCCTACTGTGCAAACGAATAGTGAGCTAGTGAACCATATATTGAACATTTCTTTCACATGCAGCAGAGCCTTCTCAACACAGAAGGTAGCCCCATGCTATAAAACAGTATGTCCAAATAATCTAAAAAACAAGGAATTACTCCTCACTCCCATAATTACCAGAATTGTTGTGAGAATTCTATTAAAAATTAAAACAATTTTTAATAAATATGCCCATTAAAATCTTTTGAAGGAGATTTGTCACCAATATTTGTCTGTAAGGCTGGGTACACATGGTTCAACACTGGTCTAATATTCCCTTCAAATACACTAGCGATAAATAAACTGATCAAATCAGATCTGGCTCAACGCTGATATTTCACGTTAAATATTCCCAGACATATTTTGTGATGGAAAATGGAATGAAAATGAAATCCCACCAGGCAATCAATCAGGTTGTAATATCGACCATGAGTATCGTTTGTATACAGGCCATTGAAAAAACTCAGAGGGTCTTTTTTAAGTAGACTCATGTGCACCTAGTAAAAAACCATGCTGCACAAAGTTCTCCTACAATCACTACAAATTATATAATCTTTAAAGATGACCAATTATGAAAGATATTATAGGGTTCCCACACAGGTGCAGATTTTCTTATGACCAGTCATTTTAATGCAAACTATGTTTTCACTTCATCATCATTGGTTTGGTTAAAAAAAGCACCACAACTAATCAGCCAAAATAAAATCAAAATGATTTAGAACCAAAAAAACAAACAAAGTCATTCAAGAAGTAAAAAGGGATGGCAACTTCTTTGCACTTTCTGACTCAACAGATTGGCCTCTAAGAAAATATAGCAGATCTGTACTAACTGCACTGCAAATTGTACAAAAACTGATCAATTGTTGCATATCAACTAAGCTGCCCCTTTACTGCAGCTTCCTCGTGTCTGCTTAGCACATACATTAAAAAACTCAATTATGTTTTTGATAGTGTTCTATATGAAAAGCAAACGCTACAAAAATGTACAGCAAGTGTCTAACCTGCGGCCCCCTATATGTTTGAAAACTACAACTCCCAGCATTCTCTGGCTAGAGGCCCGCAGCTTGGACATATCTTATGTGCTCTTTTTATACCACTTTTAGAACAGAACAAACATTACAGACACATGTATACGCATACAAAATATATGCGTATTCAGATATATAAATTATATTTCTAAAAATCCACAGAAAGGACTGTTGGCAAGGATTTCACTGAATGGTGTATGTAAATCACAATCATAGTCCCATACAGATAAATTTAATGATCTAAATAGCCAATGCACTTAAACATTCACAACTGGTCAATTACTTTATAAAGGATTTCCTATTGACACCTATCAAACTGGCACCTAAAGAGGTAGATTAGCTATCACATTTCTCTGACATTTATGTCCAAAACTGACTTTTGTCTTATGTGTGCACGTGCTCAGCCGTTGTTCCATGTCCCTCCTGTCATACGTGTGTATGAGGCTTTACTGTCCCTTTATTACTGTATTTCAATTTCAGCAGTTCTGTTTTCTTGGGTGAATGGGCTGTCGGACACGGATTATACATACATTAAAAAATAAGTCCCAATGCTATAGAACAATGCTATGCACAATATAACAAAAAGTAAAGTGCTACAAATATAAACGTTTGGTATTAGTTTAACTGCATGCAAGAAGACAAATAGTAATTACAACTTTGGTTACAATGAACCAGGGCAGGGAGGTAAACTACCATTAGAACTAAAAGGTGAGATGCTGAAATCAGTCTAATAGGCACATAAATAACAATATTCTTTATAACAGATCATTGAAATGTATACTAAACATCATTATTAGTTATTTCTATCTGAATGCAAAACACTGAAAATGTAACTATATCTTTAACTTCCTTAAAGACCCACATTTTAAATTCTGGCAACAAGGCAATAAGCTTGTAAAGATAGAATCCGAACATAGGTATATATATAAATTATTATATATAATATATATATAATATATAATGAAGTACTTACTACCTCACTTTCCCTCTATTGGTTAACCCATCCACCCATTGGTTAACCCATAAGCTCTTCAGGCACATTAAACTTTCAATATCTATTCATTCTCAATTTACACATTCATATTATTTGGCTATTTTTAGAACTATAAGTTTTGTTTATTTATATAACTGCCTGCACATTTTTAGAATGTACAGATCTGCATACTCAAAAGGTACTTTACAGCTAAAATGGTATACCATACATACACATATATTGTTGTATATGGAAAAGAAATTGGAAATGTCCAATTATCCTATGAACACTGTGTGTCCAAGGCAAGCCGCAGCTCCTTAGAAAACTGTATGTTTATTATAGGACTACGCTTGCACAATAAAACACAAATATCACCAAGGTTATTTTCTATCACCAAAAAAAAAAAAGCTATCAAACATGTTTTTGTTGCAGGATTCTGCACATCTAGTTAGGCTTTTTGATGAAAGGTAACAATGTGCTATAGTCACTAAAGAATTTAAAACCATCGGCCATCCATTTTCTTTGGAAATACAAAACTCCAAAGCACCACAAGTTCAAAGACAACTAGCAATGAATGCTGGGAGTTGTAGTCCCATAAGCAATGTGATGACCCAGTTTAGAGTTCCATGGAAGGCGGATTTTATTGTAAACACAAGAACTGAGGCAAAGCATTCACATTAATAACTATGACATCTGTGTTCCGTCTGTCCAGAAACACAATGACATCCACACTTGTAGTTCCCAGGCTAATACACTAACACAACAATACGTATTGTAATCTGGATTCCCAATCTGACACGGAAACACTGCGTTGTGTTAACCAAGAGTGGTATAAACACATTTAATGCACACGCACACAAACAGGATCTCACCCTCTCCCCGGCCTCAAGTGTCCTCCATCTTGTACTATCCCGAAGAGTTCCTAGGGAAACTGTCAATCACGCTTCGGGTCTCCCCCATCCCTGCTCCCTCCCCCCACACTTGGTCAGAGTCCCAACTAATCCAGATTTAGGATGAAACGTCCAAACAGGCCGCAGCCGATCTCGGACCAAAGCCTGGATTGCGCTTCCGGCGCTGCCGGGGACACGACCACTGATCCGACCGGAGACACGCCTCTTCCCGCAATACGTCATCAGAGACGCCTCAGAATACGTCCGCAGCAACGCAGTGTAACGAAGGAAGCGATTGGACGTCACGTGGTGTGAGCCATGTGACCACCAAACAACGTTTTTCTTTAATATTCCCGTGGTGCTTCCAAACCTGGAGCGTGTTTAGATGTTCACAGTTTGTGTCGCCTTCGAATCGTCACCAAGTTTATCTTTAATCATTCATTTTCTTTAGCGGGCTGTTGACTTCCTGTTTGTTGTCGCGCCAAGGGAAATATGGCGAATTGGCTGAACAGTGATCTACTGGAGCTCTATTGTACAACGTATTGCAAGTAGGGAACCTGGTGATTTGCTTCTGAACATTTTTACAATGGAGTTCTTACAATCAGAGTTTTATTGGGCATGTGGGGCCCATCGAGCGATCGGAGTACAATTTCTTTTTAATTCGGCCAAATGGGAAAATGTTATTGTATGATCAATCGTTTGTATGGCCGTGATTTGTTGGGATTTAAGTTTTCTGGGAGGGGGGAATCTCTCGATTCACCAACAGATGGTAGCACGAAGGTCAGAGTTCTGAGGGCAACCGCAAAAACCTGCATTTGAAATTGAACAAATATCCAACCCACAACTGCTAAATCACAGCTCAAACCTGACCCACAACCGCATTGCTGGTGGGTTCCTTAACTGCACCGACCTGCAAGTAGCTAGACACCCAACCCACACCCACTATGTGATCCGACCTTTGCCTGCAGCAACCTGCACACAAAATTTAACAAATCCGCTTAGTGTCAGGACCAGCACCCGCAGCTTTCTAACTGAATCTGACCGGCAACCCATTCAAACTCACTGTTTACACGAACATGACCTGCAGATTTGGTATACCATGGGTACCTGACCCAATACAGGACTCTAGGTCAGATCTCATCCTCCGTTTACTTATGGCGGGTATAAACCTAGCAATCCTCCACTGTGACCAATCGTTAGGCACTTCCGACTGGTCGGCCAAGACAAAGGACTTTTGTTTTCAGCAAAAGTAGTCATGGCCGAAAGTTCAGCATGACTGAATGGTCGAACTCGTCTGAAAACCATGACCAATCAATGGGTCCTCTATGATTTTAAGACACGTCCAACCTGAAAATACGTTCGAATGAACGTATGGCATCTGGCTGAAAACCCATGCAATGTTTTTGTCCCAATTGGCCGATGGACTGAAGTACTGGTCAATGGGGCCAAAATATTGTATGGTGTGTACCCAGCCTTAGACCAGGTGTGCCCAACCTATTTGATCTCAAGGGTCTCATGTGTGGCCCCTGACCACCCAATAGATTTATAGGCTTACCGTATATACTATAAACCGACCCAAATATAAACTGAGGCACCTACTTTTATCTTTAAAAAGGAGTAAGTGATTGACTTGAGTATAAACAGAGGGTAGAAATAGGACCACGTCTGCCTTCTGATTCTGTATTGTTTTGAGGCTTAGTTGCCCTTTAAATGGACAGCAGAATTTCCATACAGTAGTCCCATACAGTAATAGCCAAATCCAGTATGGCTATTACTGTATGGGACTACTTTATGAGAATTCTTCTGTCCATTAAAGGGCAACTAAAGCCTCAAAACAATACAGAATTCTGTATTGTTTTAAGGCTTTAGTTGCCCCTTAAATGGACAGCAGAAGTCCCATACACTAATAGCCATACTGTATTTGGCTATTACTGTATGGGAATTCTTCTGTGCATTTACGGTAAAAGGCAACTAAAACCTCATTCCTTGGCACTCTAGATGTTTGGAAACTACAACTCCCAGCATGCTTTAGTTGCTGGGAGTTGTAGTTTCCAAACGTGCAGTGGAATGCAGGAATTAGTGTACTTCCCCCTCCCCCTTGTGAGACTCCCCACAGTTGCCTTCTTCCTGCTCCGGTTCCCCTGCTCTGGATCCTCTGCTTTGTCTGTTGTATTCAATTAGATCAACTGGACTTGAAATGTAGTTCTTGAAGACGTTTCGCTAGTCATCCGACTGGCTTTCTCAATTCAGAATGACTTGTACAAGAATCTGTGGCAATTATGTACCCTGGAAAATCCCAATTAGCATATCACAGCCAGGTGTTAAGGGTGAGATTAGATAGTGGCTAAGAGGTGTTATAGGAACGCCCAGAGTAAGGTGTTAAAACAGCATTGTACATGGCAGACAGTTGGTGTCGAACCCCCCCACCTCTATTTAGGCTTGGTTTCTTTATTTTCACATAAATGGCCTCCTTAACACCTCTCTTGAACCAGTCACGTTCCTTCGCCAGTATGTTAACATTACAATCTTCAAAGGTATGTCCTTTATCCTTAAGATGCAGATACACGGCTGAGTCCTGACCCGAGGAATTGGCTCTTCTGTGCTGGGCCATACGTTGTTGCAGTTGCTGTTTGGTCTCCCCCACATACAAATCAGAGCATTCTTCACTGCACTGCACCGCATATATGATGTCGCTTTTCTTGTGTTTTGGTATTGGGTCTTTTGGATGTACCAATTGCTGCCTCAGTGTGTTGTTCGGTTTAAAGCAGACAGGGATACGATGTTTTTTGAAAATTCTTCTTAATTTCTCGGAGACCCCTGCTACATATGGGATGACCATGTTCTTCCTCCTGTCTTGCTTTTCCCCTTCACTGTTGGTATTTGTGTTCTTTTCTTTCCTTCTACTTCTTTTGACAAAGGCCCAGTCAGGATATCCACAAGTTTTAAGGGCTCCTCTGAGATGTTTCATTTCTTTAGCCTTCGCCTCTGTGCTAGTGGGGATGTTCTCGGCTCTGTGTTGCAGGGTTCTGATGACACCCAGCTTGTGATCTAAAGGGTGGTGGGAGTCAAACATCAAATACTGATCTGTGTGTGTTGGTTTTCTGTAAACCTCTACTTCCAGTTTACCATTTTCCTTAACTTCTACCAAGCAGTGCAAGAAAGCCAGTTTGTTGTTTTGTACCTCTTCCCTTGTGAATTTAATGTTTTGGTCCACCGCATTAATGTGTTCTGTGAAAGCTTGTACTTCCTTCTGGTGGATTTTAACCCAGGTGTCATCAACATATCTGAACCAGTGGCTGGGTGCTATGCCCTTAAAGGTATTAAGCGCCTGTGTTTCTACCTCCTCCATGTAAAGGTTGGCCACAATAGGTGAAACTGGAGATCCCATAGCACATCCATGTTTTTGCTTATAGAACTTATCCCTGTATTTGAAATAGGTGGTATTCAGGCACAAGTCCAACAAGGAACACACCTGTTCTGGGTTGAGATCAGTTCAGCTGGTAAGAGTGCTGTCTTGGCCCAGCCGTTTTCTCACCATGTCAACAGCCTCCTTGGTGGGTATACAAGTGAAGAGAGAAGTCACATCATAGGACACCATAGGTTCTTCTACACCGAGTACTATATCTTCAATCTTGTTGGTGAAATCCTGAGAGTTCTGGATGTGATGCTTAGAACTTCCCACCAAAGGTCCTAAGATGTTAGCTAGATATTTTGCCACCAGTATCACCATTCTACCGGCAGATAAAGGAAGATGCACAGTGGTACTCAACACCTCAGACTACCATGATAAGGTGACCATGCTCCTGGCCGATAACAACACATATGAGCTTTAACAAGGGATCCCACCAGCCGTTACAAGAAAGAGTCATAGACTTACTACAACAGCTTCAAAAGGATAAAGCCATTGACCGAGCAACGTATCATCGCCTCTACCCTGTGAGGCACATCCATCACTATATAGACTCCCAAAGATACATAGGAAGGGGCCCCACTAAGACCTATAGTCCAGCAATCAACTCTGTAACATACAAGGTGGCAAAATATCTAGCTAACATCTTAGGACCTTTGGTGGAATTTCTAAGCATCACATCCAGAACTCTCAGGATTTCACCAACAGATTGAAGATATAGTACTCGGTGTAGAAGAACTATGGTGTCCTATGATGTGACTTCTCTCTTCACTTGTATACCCACCAAGGAGGCTGTTGACATGGTGAGAAAACGGCTGGGCCAAGACAGCCACTCTTACCAGCAGAACTGATCTCAACCCAGAACAGGTGTGTTCCTTGTTGGACTTGTGCCTGAATACCACCTATTTCAAATACAGGGATAAGTTCTATAAGCAAAAACATGGTGTGCTATGGGATCTCCAGTTTCACCTATTGTGGCCAACCTTTACATGGAGGAGTGAAACACAGGCGCTTAATACCTTTAAGGGCATAGCACCCGCCCACTGGTTCAGATATGTTGATGACACCTGGGTTAAAATCCACCAGAAGGAAGTACAAGCTTTCACAAACACATTAATGCGGTGGACCAAAACATTAAATTCACAAGGAAGAGGTACAAAACAACAAACTGGCTTTCTTGCACTGCTTGGTAGAAGTTAAGGAAAATGGTAAACTGGAAGTAGAGGTTTACAGAAAACCAACACACACAGATCGTATTTGATGTTTGACTCCCACCACCTTTAGATCACAAGCTGGGTGTCATCAGAACCCTGCAACACAGAGCCGAGAACATCCCCACTAGCACAGGCGAAGGCTAAAGAAATGAAACATCTCAGGAGCCCTTAAAACTTGTGGATATCCTGACTGGGCCTTTGTCAAGAAGTAGAAGGAAGAAAAGAACACAAATACCAACAGTAAGGGGAAAAGCAAGACAGGAGGAAGAACATGGTCTCCCATATGTAGCAGGGGTCTCCGAGAAATTAAGAAGAATTTTCAAAAAACATCGTATCCCTGTCTGCTTTAAACCGAACACACACTGAGGCAGCAATTGGTACATCCAAAGACCCAATACCAAACACAAGAAAGCGACATCATATATGCGGTGCAGTGCAGTGAGAATGCTCTGATTTGTATGTGGGGGACCAAACAGCAACTGCAACAACTTATGGCCCACACAGAAGAGCCAATTCCTCGGTCAGGACTCAGCCGTGTATCTGCATCTTAAGGATAAGCGCTACCTTTGAAGATTGTAATGTTACCATACTGGCGAAGGAACGTGACTGGTTCAAGAGAGGTGTTAAGGAGGCCATTTATGTGAAAATAAAGAAACCAAGCCTAAATAGAGGTGGGGGGGTTCGACACCAACTGTCTGCCATGTACAATGCTGTTTTAAACACCTTACTCTGGGCGTTCCTATAACACCTCTTAGCCACTATCTAATCACACCCTTAACACCTGGCTGTGATATGCTAATTGGGATTTTCCAGGGTACATAATTGCCACAGATTCTTTTACAGTCATTCTGAATTGAGAAAGCCAGTCGGATGACTAGCGAAACGTCTTCAAAACTACATTTCAAGTCCAGTTGATCTAATTGAATACAACATCTACCATGACCTGGATGAATAAGAACCTTCACAAGCATCCTCTGCTTTGGCGGCCGCGTGCTCCGCATTCCTCTGCTGGCTGACGTCACTACTCAGCGTCAGCCAGCAGAGGATGCAGAGTGTGTGGCCACCGGAGCAGGTAAGTTTTGACTCGAGTACAAACAGAGTCTCAATTTTCAGGCTATTTTATTAGCCTGAAAATCTCGGTTTATACTAGAGTATATAGGTTTTAATTAAAACATGCAGCAGACTAAGTCACAAATTGTTGTTAAGTACAAACTAACTGCATTTATTGTGACTCACAATCTTCTAGCTAAGGAATCTGCAGAAGCATTACCGCATTATCAGTGAATTTTGGGACATTTTTTTCCCATAGACTATAATGGGAATAATCCTCAAATGTGGATATTTTGAGGTTTAAAGGATAAGTACACTGTCTATACAACTTGCTGTTAGTGGGTAGCTGTGGCTTTAAGAAAAAATGTGGTCAATTACCCTACCTGCAGTGGTTAAAAGTTGCTGTGCTTGTTCTGTGCTGAACTTCCTATGTCAGGACCTTCCTCACACGATTCTGAAAGTAGCATCATGCAGTTGGCCTCACTATTCTGATCATTTACACTTGCGCTGTGCACACGCCTGGTTACTTTGGCACGTGTGCACCGGTGATGTAATTTACAATCGCGCACAGCACGAGTGTAAATGATTGGAATACTGAGGCCAACTGCATGATGCTTTTAGATTCATGTGGGGGAGGTCCTGACAATGTTAGTTTAGCACATTTTTGCTTAAAGCCACAGCTATCCACTAACAGCTAGTTGTGTAGACAAGTGTGCTTATCCTTTAAGGCTGGGTACACACTGAGGGACTGTTTGTCCTGAGTGAGCGCGTGGTAAATGGCTGTGAGGTTGGTGCCCATTTCCTGCCACATATTACATTTTTGTATGGGTGGGGTGGACATACCCTTTTAACCCTTTCACTGCCACAGATCGTATATTCACAATCTGTGCAGTGAATGATCAAACACGATCTGTGGCTTCCCCTCTGCAAAAAAAAATTTGCCCCCCGCTAGGGGCGATCGGGGGGCAGCATTCAACTGCCCCCCTAGCCCTCTCGATCCCCCCTCTGTTGTGTCCAAATCCGAGGGGGGGATCGGGAGTTACGGTACCTTAATTGCCGTGACCGTATAGCTGCTGCCAGTCCCACGTGGATGAAGAGTAGGAAGCGGAAAGGGAGACCCTGACATCACAAAACTTCCTCCTTCACCGGGGTCTTCCCTAAAAGTGGTGGTCTAGTGGAGGTACTGCAGTGTGATCTCCATTCAGATCACGCTGCAGTACCTGTATAGTAAAAGCTGTCATGCTGACAGCTTTACTATACATTTTGTGAATGGAACTCAAAGTTCCATTCACAAATAGGATTTTTTCTAAGTCTTTGCTAATTAGCGAAGACTTAGAAAAAAAATCTTTGCCAATGAATGAAAAATCACTTCCTGGAAAATGATTTCCGGGAAGTGATTTTTCCGATCGGATTTCGAATAGGAAAACGGGCATTTATGCCTGTATTCCAAGTTCGTTATCATTCCCAAAGATGATTTGATGATCATCTTTGGGAATGATCAAAAAAAAGGGGGGGGGGAGAAATGCGCACAAAATTTTTTTTAAAGTGATACACACACTTTTTTTTTTTTTTTTAGTATGGACAGTTTTGTTGGGGCCGCGCAATGTGCATCCTGCTGCATGTATGGGATCTTGGAGCAGCCGCCCCAAGGGACCTATGTATGTGTCAGATGTGAGTGGGTTGCCCATTTTGAATCTGAGGTCCAGAATCTAAGGGGTCAACTTGCAGCATTGCAGGGCTTGGCAAATCTGGGGGAAATGCAGGTACTGGCAGGGGCCAGTAAACTGGAGGGTGGAGATGGGGCAGATAAGGTGGTAAAGGAAGATAGATTTGTAAGGGTCACCAGGGGAAGTAGGGGACGGAAGGATAGAGTTGCTTCTTCCCAGTTTGTCGATCCCAACAGATTTGCCATTTTAGGTGAAGATGTGGAGGACGATGGCTCGGAAGCAGCATGTATGGAGCGGGCCTTTCCCTTGAGCACCCAGGGGACGGCCATCTCCAATACAAGGGAGGGAGAACTGGGGGCTAGGAAGGATAGGCAGGTGGTAGTGGTAGGGGACTCCATTATTAGAAGGGTAGATAGGGTAATCTGTCGCCAAGACCCTGCATGCCGAACAGTGTGTTGTCTGCCTGGTGCTAGGGTTCGACATGTGGTGGATCGTGTAGACAGATTATTGGGTGGGGCTGGGAGTGACCCGGCGGTCTTGGTTCACATTGGTGCCAATGACAAAGTTAGAGGTGGAAGTGAGGTCCTTAAAAATGATTTCCGAGAATTAGGGGCCAAGTTAAAAGCAAGGACCTCCAGGGTAGTGATTTCAGAAATACTACCGCAGCCACGTGCTACGCTAGGGAGACAACGGGAGCTCAGGAGTATAAATGCGTGGCTAAGAGAGTGGTGTAAGGAGATGGGGTTTGGGTTTTTAGAGAACTGGGCTGATTTTTCTGTTGGCTACAGGCTCTTTAGTAGAGACGGATTGCACCTCAATGGTGATGGTGCAGCTGTTTTGAGGGAAAAGTTGGCTAGGGGGTTGGAGGAGATTTTAAACTAGGTATGGGGGGGAGGGAACGTTTAACTACATTGATAGAGAAGTTAGGGATCAGGGGGCTATTAACACAACGGAGGGAGGAGAAGGGGGAGGGGGGAGCATAGAGGATAAGGAGGCATGTACGACCATGTATGGAAGTAAATCAATTGATAATCTAAAATGTATGTTTACAAATGCAAGAAGTCTGGCTGGAAAAACCGGTGAACTTGAAATAATAGCTTTAAAGGAAAGTTATGATGTAATTGGTATAGCAGAATCATGGCTTAATGATTCACACGACTGGACAGTAAATATTGAAGGATACTCCTTATTTAGACATGACAGAGTTAATAAGAAAGGAGGAGGAGTATGTATGTATGTTAAACAGGAATTAAAGCCAAATTTAAAAGATGGAATAGATGGGGGAGTAAACGATACGGCAGAAACATTATGGGTGGAACTGTGTACAGGAAGCAAGAAGGTAGGTAAATTAATTGTTGGAGTATGTTATAAGCCGCCAAATGCCGGGGAAGAGGTGGAAATGAATCTCCATATGCAGTTGGCGAAGGCTGCTGGTATGGGGCATGTTCTGGTTATGGGGGATTTTAACTACCCTGACAGATTGGAGTAAGGGAACTGCCAGCACCTCAAAAGGTATAAAGTTCTTAAATTTCCTATATGAGCATTTTCTTTCACAGATGGTAGAAGTTCCTACTAGACAGAATGCATGATGATATCTGGTGATATCTAATAACCCTGAGCTCATTTTGGAGATGAGGGTAATGGAAAGCTTAGGGAATAGTGACCATGATATAGTGTCATTTAATATAGGTTGCAAAAAACTAAAGTGCACTGGCTTAACAAAAACTTTTAACTTTAGGAAAGCTAATTTTATGCTGTTAAAGGAATCGCTCCTGCTCATAGACTGGGGGGAACTGTTTCTAGGTAAAGATGCTGAGCAGATGTGGACCACTTTTAAAGGGATATTAAACTATTACATTTCTATATCGGTACCTTTAGGTAACAAGTGCAAAAAAATTAGATCCAGTCCTGCATGGCTTAATGCTCAGGTAAAAAGGGAGATGGAAAAATAGAAAAAGGCTTTTAAAATTTTGAAAACAGAAGGCACAGAACAGGCTTACAGGGAGTACAAAAGCTGTAATAAAGAGTGCAAGAAAGTAATTAAACTAGCTAAAATAGAAAATGAAATACGGATTGCCGAACAAAGCAAGTCCAACCCCAAAATGTTTTTTAAGTATATAAATGGTAAAAAGATGAGGACTGAGAATGTGGGACCATTAAATAATGGAGCTGAGGTGGTAGTAGAGGATGCCGAAAAGGCTAATCTGCTAAACCGTTTTTTTTACATCGGTTTTTACTGTTGAGAATCCTTGTCCTTACAGTAGGGATTGAATAATATGCAGGGAAGAAATGAAGAGTTTTCACATTGGATAACAGAGGATATGGTACGGAAACAATTAGACAAGGTTAATATCAATAAAGCGCCAGGACCAGATGGATTGCATCCTTGGACTTTAAAAGAGCTTAGTTCAGTTCTATCTAGACCACTGTTTCTCATCTTTTCAGATTCGCTTTTGTCTGGGGATGTGCCGCTGGATTGGAAAAAAGCCAATGTAATACCAATATTCAAAAAAGGTAGTCGTTCACAGCCTGGAAACTATAGACCTGTAAGCCTAACATCAGTGGTAGGGAAGGTGATGGAAACCTTGTTAAGGGATCATATGCTTGACTTTGTTTCCAGAGATCATCTTATTAGTAGTAGTCAGCATGGATTTATGAGAAATAGATCATGCCAGACAAATTTAATTGGTTTTTATGAAGAAGTAAGAAGCTAGATTCAGGCACAGCAGTGGATGTGGTATATTTGGATTTTGCAAAAGCTTGATACTGTGCCACATAAGCGACTAATGTTTAAACTGAGGACTGTTGGCCTTGAAGAAAACATTTGTTCATGGATAGAGAACTGGTTATTGGACCGCAAACAATGAGTGGTGGTTAATGGAGCTACATGTATGTGGGCTAAAGTTCTAAGTGGAGTGCCTCAGGGTTCTGTACTGGGGCCGCTTCTGTTTAATCTGTTTATAAATGACTTAGAAGAGGGCATTGAGAGCAAGGTCTCAGTATTTGCTGATGACACTAAACTATGCAGAGCTTTGGAAACTTCCAATGATGTGCAAGTGCTGCAAGCAGACCTAGATAGATTATCAAAATGGGCAGCAGAATGGCAGATGAGATTCAATGTTGATGTAAGGTGATGCATTTGAGATTTAATAATCCCTGTGCCACCTGCACCATAAATAACTCTGTGTTAAGTGCATCTGTAATGGAAAAAGATTTGGGGGTTCTGGTAGATAACAGACTTAGCGATAGCAAACAATGCCAGGTAGCAACGGCTAGAGCTAGCAATATATTGTCTTGTATAAAAGGGGGAATAGATTCAAGAGAGAAAAATATTATTCTCCCTCTTTACAAGGCACTGGTAAGGCCTCATTTGGAATATGCGGTGCAGTTTTGCAATCCCATATACAAAAGGGACATCTTGGAAATTGAGGCAGTTCAGAGAAGGGCAACTAAATTAATAAGGGGAATGGAGGGGCTTGAATATGCAGGCAGATTAGACAAGTTAGGGCTGTTTACATTGGAGAAGCGACGTTTGCGTGGGGGCATGATAACCTTATACAAATATATTAATGGGCCATACAATGAACTCTCTGGTGCATTGTTCACTAATAGGTCATATCAGAGGACACGTGGACATCCTCTAAGGTTGGAAGAAAAGAAGTTTCATCTTCAGGTTAGGAAGGGTTTCTTTACAGTGAGAACGGTGGAACTGTCTTCCGGCAGATGTGGTAATGGCAAGTTCATCGAATAGCTTTAAAAAAGGCCTGGATAAGTTTCTAAAACTAAAAAATATTGAGAATTACTGGTATTAATGCATATAGATCTGGTTGATCCAGGGATACATTCCGATTGACGTTTGGAGTCAGGAAGGAATTTTTTCCCCCTTTTTAGCTGGGGCTTTTTGCCTTCCTCTGGATCAACTGTTAGGTAGGGTTAAAAAAAAAAAGTGGCGTTTTTTTATTTTTTCTTGTAATTACAATTGCGCATGGATCCCATTTGAGCTAGTTGGTGGCCCCATCTCTGTTTGCACCCACCCATATGGCATACCGTTTGATTCGGGACATGTGGGAGATTGCCATTTAGTGGGTTTTTTTACTTGCCAAGTGGGTTTATGTAGGATTTCAACCATTGAGTCCTCTTATTTTATTTTTTCACAAAATCTCCTAAAAGCACGGAGTTCTATGAATAACAGCGTCTGGAATTCTTCATGTATATACGAAAGCATGATACCATCACGTAGCTGAAGGTGTGTAGCTTCCGAAAATATATAGTTTGTGGGGGGAATTTCCATGTTTCTGGACTGTTTCCTTAGAAAAAGGGTAGGCTGTTCAAATTACAGAGCACTGATTTTTTTCTTGTAATTGAACTTGTGCATGCGTCCCATTTGAGCTAGTTGGTGGCCACGTCTCTGTGTACATCCACGCATAAGGCATAACGTTGGATTCAGAACATGTGGGAGAGTGATATTTAGTGGGGGTTTTATTTGTGGGGGGCATTTCCAAGTTTTGGGGCTGTTTGAAATTACAGAGCACTTTGATTTTTTTCTTGTAATTACACTTGTGCATGTGTCCCATTTGAGCTAGTTGGTGGCCACGTCTCTGTGTGCACCCACACATATGGCATACTGTTTGATGCAGGATATGTGGGAGATTGACATTTTGTGGGGTTTTTTGCTTGTCAAGTTGGTTTAGGTAGGATTTCAATCCTTGAATCATCTTATTTTATTTTTCACAAAACCTCCTAAAAACACAGAGTTCTTTGGATCACTGGGTCTGGAATTCTTCATGTATGTATGAAAGCATGGCACCGTAACGTAGCTGAAGGTGTGTAGATTCCAAAAATATATAGTTTGTGGGGGGAATTTCCATGTTTCTGGACTGTTTCCTTAGAAAAAGTGTAGGCTGTTCAAATTACAGAGCACTTTGATTTTTTCTTGTAATTGCATTTGTGCATGCGTCCCATTTGAGCTAGTTGGTGGCAACGTCTCTGTGTGCATCCACACATATGGCATACCGTTTGATTCAGAACATGTGGGAGATTGATATTTAGTTGGAAATGCCCCCCACAAAAAAACCCCAAGTTTTGGGGCTGTTTGAAATTACTGAGCACTTTGATTTTTTTCTTGTAATTACACTTGTGCATGCGTCCTATTTGAGCTTGTTGGTGGCCACGTCCCTGTGTGCATCCACGCATATGGCATACCGTTTGATTCAGGGCATTTGGAAGATTGATAATTGACAAATTTTTTTTACATGACATGGAAATTTGCCATGATTTTTAACTTTGAATTGTATTTTTATAAATTTTTTCTGAAAATCTGGTAAAAAAGCGAAATTTTACATGAAACTGCACCCACACAATTGGTGGTATGCATAAAGGAATCACACCATTGTGTAGCTGAAGGTGTGTAGATTCCAAGAATATATAGTTTTGGGGGGTATTTCTAATATAGAGGGGTGTTTAGTCTGACAAATCTGAAAAGTTGCTATAATTGGGCCATTGTTCATTGGCTCACTTTGTGGCTAGTTGATTCCAAGTTTGCGTGTGTAACCATACATAGGGCATACCGTTTGATTCAGGACATTTAGGAGATTGATATCTGGTAATTTTTTTTTTACATTACTTGGGATTTTGGCGTGATTTCTACCTTTTCAAATTTTTTAGAAAATCTGCTAAAACTGCGAACTTCTACAAAGAACTGCGCCCACACCATTGATGGTACGAATAAACAAACTACAGAATTGCGTAGATAAAGGTGTGTGGATTCGAGAAATATATGGTCTGTGGGGAAAAATTGCAGACTGTTCAAAATCAGATTTCGCTGAATATTTTTGCTGTTTCTGAGCTATTGTGCATTGTTTCACTTCGTGGCTTTTGGCTTCCACGTCCGCGTGTGTAACCACACATATGGCATACCGTTTGATTCAGGACATTTGGGAGATTGATATTTAGTAACTTTTTTTTTACATTCCATGAGGTTTTGGCATGATTTCTACCTTTTGAAATTGTTTTTTGTTCATTTTTTCAGACAAATGCGAACTTCTACAAAGAACTGCGCCCAAACCATTGATGGTATGAATGAACAAACAACTGCGTTACATAGCTGAAGGTGTGTAGATTTCAGGAATATATAGTTTGTGGGGGTTATTTCTAAGTTACAGGGGTATTTTGTGGAAAAAACTGCAGACTGTCCAAATTCGGAGTTGGCTAAATATTTTCGCTGTTTCTGAGCCATCGTGCATTGTCTCACTTTGTGGCTTTTCGCTTCCACGTCCGTGTGTGTAACCACACATATGGCATACCGTTTGATTCAGGACATTTGGGAGATTGATAATTGGTAACTTTTTTTTACATTCCATGGGGTTTTGGCATGATTTCTACCTTTTTGAATGTTGTTTGATGTTCATTTTTTTGGAAAATCTGGTAAAAGTGCAAATTTCTACGAAGAATTGCGCCCACACCATTGATGGTATGAATGAACGAACTACAGCATTTACATAGCTGAATGTGTGTAGATTTCAGGAATATATAGTTTGTGGGGGGTATTTCTAAGTTGGGGGGTTGTTTTGTGGAAAAACTGCAGACTGTTCAAATACAAAACTGGCTAATTTTTTTTTGCTGCTACTGACATTTGGCACTGACGCTCTGGGTTAGTTGGTAGCCATGTCTCTGGGTACACCCATGAATGTGGCATACCGTTTTATTCGTGAGGGGTTAGGCTTTCATATTTGAGATGCGTTTGAACTTTCCTCCACAGTTTTTAGCTGAAATTCGCATTTGATTTTGTCTCTGGTTTTACAGTTGAGGAAAAAAAGGAAAATGTGAGAAAATAACTTACAATTGGACGAAGAGCTGCGTCCGGGTATCTGCATTTTGATCGAAACTAACCTCACTCATAAAATCTTGTGGGTGTGTAGTTTCTAAAAATATCTCACTTGTGGGGATATTTTAGTTAATTTGGTAGATATTCTATGTTAACTGTCAGTAGTGGTTATACATTTTAATTTGGTGTAATATTCTTGAAGGTGCAGTTTTAGTTTGGGAGGGTCTCCTGTACAGGAAAAGATTTTTGTGCGTAACCTTAAGATAACTATAAATAAAAATGGGGAAAATCCATGAAAATTTACAATTTTTTTTTTTTTTTTTTTTATATATTTTACCCATAATTCCAGTAAAATTTCCAGAAAAGTATAAAAAATTCTGTAAAGGTGTTAAAGTACACTTTGTGCTGAAAAAAACAATGTATAATATTCCTGATTTACTGCAAGGTTTCCTACTGTAAAATTAGTCTAAAGCGATTAAGGGCAAAATCCTGAAAATTCTTCTGGCAGTTAACGCAAAAAAAAATTTAATTCTCCTGGCAGTGAAAGGGTTAAAGGGTAATTGTACAAATTTTGATCAATAATCAAAAAATTTCCCCCCCAACCTGACACAGGTACAAATAATTATTAACCTACACTTTTATACCTATTGCAGCCAGGGTATGTACACTGGCAAATTTGTTTTTTTATATTGCCCATTAGTAGAAACTATAATTCATCCCAACTATTACTGTACCGCCTTTTTGTTGATCTGCCCCCTATTTATTTCGATATGCAATCTGAAATATCTTCCATTTCAGCATTTCTGTAAGCAGTTTTGCTGTAGCTGAAATGGTTTGATAGTTGGTGTGCTGTATACTATATGCAGTATTGACAGTAGGTATGGGGAGAAATAGGTCAGCGGTCAGAGCCTGAGCAAAACAAGTATTGTATTGAAGACCTGCAGCAACACACACCTCAAAGTAAGTGCTATTTGTATTGTTACATGTATTTATTTATAAAGATGACGCAGTCATTTTTTCAGTATACATACTTACCACCAGATGGCAGCACACAGGATAGATCACACCCCTATTAACTTATACGTGAATGAAAAGGGGTAATAAAAAAAAGTGTAAGGAGTGGTTTGTACAAGTTGAAGGTTTTTTTCCGGTTACTGAAACATATATTTACCAAGTCTCATCAAAATTGTCCCAGCCATTCAGATTTTTTTCTGGAACATACTGTACAAACACACATTGACTTATATATATTATCCCTTATATAAATAAATTTATATTTTTACGGAGATTGCATTGAGTTTTTAGGAGCAACCAACTAGGTGGGGGTATATAGCATTATTACACATAGGAAAGGTCCATATGTATGTGTGTAATTAGCACAATTTAATTAAAATCACCATAAGAAATAACACCATACAAAGTATAGTACTACTACCTACTACTGAATTACAAAACAATTTATATACAATTAATAAACTAAACTTACTTTACTGGACACCCCTAAGTTTGAATGGAAAACTCAAAATGATAGGTTAAGACACCCCCCCAGGATTTCTACAGGTAGACACTAAAAGGAAGTGGAATTTTACTAACATCCAATGAGAGGTTCTGATCTTCCACTGTTAGCAAATCAAAAAATCTCTTAGGCACTGTACATGACAAGACAGGAAGTGTAAGGAAGTTCCTGTATTACACCCAGTTAGTTACGTGCTGTTTGTAAAACATGTGACAGTCTTAGCCAATTAGAAAATTCTTCAGACTCTCACATTTACACCCCTTCCCCTCTCCATAGAAAGTAATGAGACAATCCAGTTTCTGTTTGCTAGACAGATTTAATCATCTGATTAAATGACTTTGCATGTCTTAAACTACCCAGCATTCTTAGAGAAATGGGCAGTTTTTACCCCAATATTAATATATTAAACATGAGGCTGTCAGGTACCATCAGTTATAAGAAGGCTCTACTTCATTTTATACCCTGTGGGGAGCTTTTATCTCCTTTATCCAAACCTCTCCCTCACTTGTCAAGCTAATCAGAATCCTGTGTTTCTAACCCCATATTGAGTGTTAATCTGGAACTTGCTGTGGTAATTACCATTAAGTATGAGCCTAGCATGTTATTCTGGATCCTGTATAGGGTCTCAGGATGTCCAATGGAGCTGTTCAGATTGAATTGCACATTGTGGCAGGATTGCTTGGATCTGTATTCAGATCTGCAGGTTAATACCATTTTGTCTGGATACATATAACACTATCAGTGTCCCAACTGAGCATCTGCTTTGTGAGAACCCTGCCAGGACAGATGACTGTTGGTCACAGTAACAGTGGCTGCAGCCAGCAGCGCATGTGACAGACTGATCATGTGGTCCCATAGGGAACTGCATAATTGGCCGTGATTTACTAACTGACCCATTTGTCTGATATGGATGACCAAACTCGGTCGCGGCTGGCTGCCCCACACCATCACATATTTCTAGCCAACTAATCCGTGGCACTATTGGTTCGTTACTGGTGTTTACCCAGCCTTAAGGCTCGTACACACATGCGATCTCAGGTGCCAACCCGTGATGCACGATGTGTACGAACAGCCAATAATCGTGCCATGTATGGGCACTTTATCGGCTAAAATGGCCGTTTTGTCGATACACGGCACTAATATAATCCGAAACGGCCGTTTGCACGTCATGCGTCGGCACCGGTGATCGCATGTGTGCACGAACCTTTAGACTTTATAGATTATAACTGCCAGGTAGGTGGTATTTGGAAGTGAGTGCAAATATGGTAAAGTTTATGACTCTAACAGGAAGATTCACCCAGAGGCACAAGCTCTCTGGGCAAATCTCCCGTACGGGATTTACCAGAGGCTGTGCGATTTTGGGTGAATCTCACCCGCACATAAGTATTTATCACCAGCTATTAGTTGGTGTTAAATACTAATTTACCAGAGGCACACAACCTCTGGTAAATTACTTTGAAACGGCCACATGAGTGCCTCTTCTGGTACTCGCGCTGCTGCCCGCAAAGCGGGCATTAACGTTGCGCCAACCTATCGACCCATATAATGCTTCCCTAATCCAATAGCTATGGATGTAAGGGAAGGGCAGATGAATCACTTGCATGTTCAAACCCTTGGGTAGGAAGCGCTAAAGCATGACCGTGGGCTTTTAATGTCTGTAAGTCAGGAAAATGTAGTTTTCAAACATGTGAAAGGTCACAAGCTTAGGCTGTATTAGATCTAGACAGATGCCTTAGCTACAGGATATTAAGAAAAAAACTTACTGCAAACAGAATGCTGGGAATTGTGGTTTTCAAACACGTAAAAGGTCACAAGTTAAACACGCCTGCTCTATGCCATTAGGCTGTATTAGATCTAGACACATGCCTTTGCCACAGGCAATAAATAAGATACTTTGCATGTCCCCACCCATTTCTTTAAGTGAGAAATATGTGTTTTTATGTTAGATTATTAAGGCAATGCTATTATAATAACATGAATAATATGATTCTATGAGGTACCTTCTGTTATAAGAAGGCTCTTCTATTTTATACTCTGTGTGGAGCTTTTAGTTCCTCTATCCACACCTCTCCCTAACATGTATATTTAATCAGTATCCTGTGCTCCAAAGTCCTAACCCCATAGGTTAGTTAAACTTGTTGTGGTAAATACTAATAAATATGAACCTTGCATGTTAATCAGGATACTGTATAGGATTTAAGGTGGCCATACATATATCCGATTTTACTTATCCAACCAAGCGCTCATGCAATATTAGTTTGATCTTGCCAGAATCGCCTTTCCCATTCTTCTATGCCACAGACATGTCGCGGGAGCACTCGGTCGGGAAAGTAAAATCGGATATATGTATGGGCTGCTTTTGATTGCCCAAAGGTGCTGTTTAGATTGCCTGGGTCAGTTCTCATACCTGCAGGTTTATTCCACATAGACCCTCTATATTCTAGCTGGCAAGTAGTATAGGTAAGGGAGGATATAAATATGTTTGTTCATTCAATATGATGCGATTTTTTTTTTTTTTTTAGGACCTTCGAGAGAGAGAGAGAGAGAGAGAGAGAGAGAGATATTCATGCACCTTATGGTTCTCCTGTAGTGCTTGTCTAAAGTCCAGGAAACTCAAGGGTACGAGCTGTCTTATTGATCAAAAGGTTTCTGCCTCTTATCTGTCCTCTGAGAGGACAGTGGCATAGTGTGTACCCAGCTTAATGGTTAGGTCCCACACACAGGAGCGCATGCAGGATTTTTGCAATGTGATGCTGTGCATGATAAGCTATGTGCGCTGTGAACCTGTACCCAACTATTTTATTGGGATGCATGCGGTACGCATAAAAGGCGCACACATCCGCAATGGCAATGAGAATCGGATGCGCGATCGGAGCACAAAATGTTATATGAATTGTGACAGTCAGACCTAACACTTAAAGGGTTTGTACACTGAAAAAAAAAAAAATTTTAATCGTCCATTAGTGGACATCCCAACTATCACTGTCCCGTTTTTTTTTGTTGTTGATCGGCTCTGATCTGGGGTACCCGGAAGTTCCACGGGTACCCCAGATTGGAGCGAAATGCGTTAGTCATTAGTGGACATCCCAACTATCACTGTCCCGTTTTTTTTTTTTTTGATCGGCTCCAATCTGGGGTACCCCAGATCGGAGCGAAACACGTTAGTTGTGAGCACCCCCCCTTTGCTTGTATCCCCTCTCACCAGACTGGTATAAGTAAAAACCTTTTTTTGCATTTGCTTTATATCAGTTGAACTAGGTCTATATCATTGCATTATACAGTGTTTGACCGGAATGAGGGAGATTACTAGTGTTTTTAAATTGTGTCCCAATTAAATAATTATAATAAAGGACAGTATTACTATATATTTACAGAGTTTTGCAGTCTGTCTTTTTGCTCTCTAACTTTTCAATTTTATTTTCCAGACTAGCACTTGTACTATACTGTGTAGTTTATTGTATTTCAGTGCCTTCTTTTCCATGACATTTTGGTCAATGTCTGTAGTTAGATGTCCGCAAGTGTTTGTCTTGGGGTGTAGTATATTAAATTGAAAGGGTATGCCCACCCCCCCAAACTAAAATTTGGTATTCTGCAGGAAATGGCTATAAACCTCGACCTGGCAAGGTTTATAGCTTTCAAAGACCTCTCCAAATGTACTTACCAGCCTTCGTTCCCTTGTCACGTTCTGTCTATCTTTTGTGCCTTTTCCGTGTGCATGGAAGACATGTAGAAGGGGCTTGACTAGCATCCGCTCTTGTGATTGGTCAGAGATATTTACTGTCGACCTTGTCGAATGCCTTTTCGACATCAAGGTATAGGATGCTGCCTGGTGCAAGCCATTGTGTCAATGTGATTCATTTCCATAAGTTATTCGTGGTTTGTCTGCCCTCCACAAACCCTGTCTGATCGTAATGAATGAAGGATGGTCTTAAATCTGTTGGCTAACATTTTGTAATAGAGCTTCACATCACAATTTACTAATAAAATCAGTATGTAGTTAGTGTTTGCATTGTATCTGTCGGGTGTGTGTGATACTACAAAACATTCTCTTGAGTACTATAGAGAGGTGAAACCCTCTGGGCCTCTTGGTTTTGTGAAGTTTTACAGTATAAAAATTCCCAAAAATCCAGGGATTTACTCAGTGAATTCTTTAATTTAGATATTAATCCATTGCTTAGATTCCTCAAAGATAATTGAAACACTGGAAAGTTTATATATATATATAGATTTATTCTGCAACTTTACTACATTCTTAAAGGGCGAGTCCAGCCCCGAAATGAAAACTTACATACAGGTAACTAACCCCCCAAAACCCTAAACGGAAATAGTTTGAAACTGAAAGGTGTAAATCTAACCTGAAATCCTGCACAATGTGCTGTTTACCCTGTTTCTGCTACCCGGTTCTTCTAGTTAGCAACTGTCAAGTTATGGACATCACAGCCAATGACAATGTTAATCACCTGCCTGCCTCTTCTGAGCATGCACAGGCTCAGTACAGGTTTCTAAATGGCTCAGTTTCCATGAAGTGAGCTGGAAAGAGTCATTAGGAAACTTGCTGTAAATCCTGTGTAAGCCTACACACTATACCGGCATGCTTTTTTTTAATTGACTGCTCAAGCAGGAGTGGTGTATTGAAATCTTCACTTCTTTTAACTTGTATATCTCAGGACAAAGGTGGAATCTGAAGAAAATAAAGGTACTCTGGGGGTTGGGGGGAATTCTAGAACACATAGAAAGAAAAAAATTTTTAATTTTCCTACTATAGATGCCCTTTAACTTCTATAAACAATCTACTGGTATAATGTCTTTGGAGCAACAAAAGAAACATAGTTAAGCTTTGCAGTTACAAAAGATGGACTGGCCTTGTCTGATTTTCAACTATATTACTAGGCGGGTCAACTTAAATATCTATGCTATTAGCTAGCCAATAATGAGAAACTGACTCAATCAGACTTTATGCTACATTATCTAAAAGGGATATGATCTGGTATACATGCAAATGCTTCTTTGCATTTTTGGGCATAGAATAGCAGCTGGCAGTGTGATTAGGTGGTTGGCATCCAATTCACTTACATCAACACAATGGATGGAGCTGGATAAAGATATACCCTCTTAAAAATTATGCACAGAAAATGTCAATTGAAATATACAGACGTGTGGGAACCATGGTATTTCATCTGCTGCTACTAACTAGTCCTCCTACCCTCCTGCTTCCCCTCTTGTTGACTTTCCCATTCAAATACACCACAATCTTACCGTTTCCCACCACCCCTGGATGGGACCTACCCTATATTGGCTACATTTTATTTCCGTTTAATTTAGCTTAGGTGCAGTTTGATTGCTACTTTGGAATAAAGATATACGGACAAAAGTTGTTTGGTTAAACTTTTTTTTTTAATTGAATGCTTAGAGGTATACCATATTAGTAATCAAAACTAATATATAATTGTTCTCCAAGATAGAACTATACCTGTTCAATGCATATGTGATGTCATGGCTTCTAATACCGACCGGATTGTTGTTTTGTAACTATTATTCATAAATAAACCAAATGTAAAAAATTGTAAATCCAATATTATTGTCTGAAATATTGGCAGTTAATCAGGGCCAAAATACCCGCTTGTATGTACACATTATTTGATGGCATGACCATAAAATGTTTGCCAGGTAGTGCACATACAAAACAATGCACTTTGCAAAGGTTTGACTGTTAATAATTATTTAACAAATTCAGAAAACATCTGGATATACTCCTTCAGTTTAAAGGACATTTATACTTACATCCCCTTGCTATTCTTCTTCATTTCCTGCATAGTACCCAGGGTGAGAACCTAAATCACTGTTCTGGATACTTTACCTAGCATCTGTAATTACTTTTTGTAATTAAGTTATGTTAAGTTTAGTAATATTAAGTTACCCTCGCCATTCTAGTCCTCTTCTGCAATCTGGAGATGTAGACAATGTGAAGACACGCTCTGCAAAGAAGTGTGTCTTCCCACTGGCTACATTGTGGAATGTTACGGACAGTGGCAGAGGGGTGAAACAGACCAGAGCACAGAGGGAAGTAAGTAAAGTAAGTAACAGCAGTTAGGTAAAGGACCCAGTAATGAGGTGAATGGTCGCGAGCCCGACAAATGTTCACCATCAGACTCACGATCTTTCGGAAATGCCCAAAATTCTCTTAGGCTGCAGTCGTTTTCCCTGTACTTAAAGTATAGGGAGTGGGCCACGGCTGGGGGAAATCTACACTACAAAGGGAGAATACTGAGTGAGTAGCACGCTCGTTAGAAGATAACAGACAAAATCTTGCAGATTTTGCAAGTGTGTACCCAGCTTTAACGTGGGTACACACTAACGATAAAGGGACCATACTGTCAGATCCAATGGTATCTTATCTTTATTGTTAGTTACTGCGTGTGGTGCATTTCCATGCACTCCTGAGGCCGACAGATGTTCACTGTCGGCCTCACAATCAATTGAAAATGCCCGAAAATATCCCTCGCCTGCTGTCGTCTCCCTGTACTTAAACTATAGGGAGTCGGGCGCAGCTGAGGTAAATGTGCAGTCCCTAGCATTCTCCCTACAGTGGGAGAACACACAGGACTGTGAGTAGCATGATCTATAAAAAAAAATTGCAGAATCTTGCAGATTTTGTCTGTCATCTTTTAAAGATCTTCCATGTATGTACCAAGCTTTAGCAATTTAACCTGGGTACTATGTAGGTATGGAATAGGGAAAAGGTGATTATAATTGTCCTTAAGTTATTAACTGAATACCCACTGTGCATAATAATCTGTATTTTACATAAAACAAATGCACATAAACAGTATAGTATGGATGTATGTATCAGAACAGCTATTCCTCATTACTTTGAAAAGCAAACCCTCTATCTACAGTACATAATTTAGGTGACCCTTTTTGGCATCATTGGTTCATCTTACACTCCTCTTTCTGGTCATTAATCCTTTTTTTGCTCCCTGATGGATTTTAGTGTCCAGTTTCCCTGTAAAGATACAATAGATTTAATTTGGACCAGAGCACTTGTATGTATATTTATATACATATATTAAACCCCCCTCCCCCCCCCCAAAAAAAATACAGAAGTCAATGTTTTAAATGCAATAAAGTAATAAATATGAACAGAAATAAACACTGCTGTATATATTTTTTATAACACTGCATAAGAGAAAAAAGATTCTTGAAAAGGATTTCTATTATTTCTGTGGAAATATTTCACTTGTACAAATTTGCAAAAAGTTAAGACTAAGTCTTTATTTTATTTTTGCAAATGTTAGTCCAACCCATCTAGCAGTATCCTCGTTTCCTGCCTAACTGTTGATACAGAGAAAAGCAAAAAAAAACACCAAATTTATGAAGGGGAAATAAGTCCAGGGTAATAAGTCCTAAGGGAAGGCTTGTCAAATTAAAAAGTTTCTATAATAAAAAGCATCCCACACAAGGGACTAAAAAACATAACTTTGTTACCATGATGTTTTTAACATGTATGTCTTTCCATACCACATTTGGTAATCAATTTGCAGACAGTTGTAAATGACTGTTCCCTTGTCCCAAGTTTTTTTGACCATTCCAACAAATATATCACCTGATACATTTTCAAGTTATCAGAGATAACTTGCTTGTTTTGCAGCCATAAGACCTGGCACAGTTTACTCACTGAGATGCCCATAAACTTCTGTAAACCAAAGTCGAACGTGAAGGTAAGCAGAAACTGGATTATGCAACAGGACAATGGACAAATCAAAAGGGTATCTCCACTGAAAAAATAAAGTTTGGCCATTTAGTTTTATTGAAGAACGGAAGGTAAAGGAGCCGTGTCTTACCTCCCATGCTTTAACAAAACCTGCAGGAGCCGGGAGAGAAGGTAAGATACTTACCTGATCAATCGATCCTCCGCCACATAGTCTGACAGATCCCGATGGACTCTGTCTTCTATGTGCATGCAAATTGCACTTAAGCATAGACGGACAAAGTCCGTCGGGACCTGTCAGACTACACGGCGGGGTTTTGTGTTTTTTTTTTTAAGAACAGGAGGTAAGACACAGCTCCTTTACCTCCCATTCTTCAATAAAATGAAATGGCCAAACTTTATTTTTTCAGTGGAGATACCCTTTAATAGTATTTAAAGGGACTGTCCACCCCTTTTGAAAAATGTATATATGGTAGATTTACCCCCCAAAACAGAGATCGTTTAAGTCTAAAGCTTTAAATCGGCTCCCACACGGAGCTATTATACTTACATGCTCCTCGCTCCACCACCGCTTCCGGGTTGTTAGTCAATCTCCACTGCGGCTGCTGTGTTCTTTTTATGTTCTTGAGCAGCCGCAGTGGAGACTGTTCCAGGAATGGCAGTCAGTGATTGGCCGTGACGTCACAGTCACGGTCAACACTGACTGCCTTACCCAGAAGTGCAGAGCCGCGGCGGTGGAGCGAGGAGCATGTAAGTATAATAGCCGATTTACAGCTTTAGACTTAAACGATCTCTATGTTTTGGGGGCTAATCTACCATATATGAATTTTTTAAAAGAGGGGTGGACAGTCCCTTTAATAGGAGATGCAGCACAACATATTTCACCAGGTGAAAATTCAGACCCCTATTATACTTAAGCTCTATATCAATGCCTGCTGCCTTTGGACAAACAAAACACACTGCTTCTGTACTTCTTTTTTAAAATACTGTAAATAATGGCATGGTGAAATCGGTTTTCGTATTTTTTTTACTCAACACACTTACAGACCCTCTATCTCCTCTGTAGCTCCGGGAAAGTAAGTCAGTTGGTGGCCAGGACATGGACTTCTAGACCTGGAAGCTGCAGAGGAGAATGTAAAAGCCAGGGCAAAGGATCAGGTTCTGCAAGTAGAAGATAGAAGTTTTATTAAAATTCAGTATTGTGAGGTTTAAGGTGAGTGTGTGGGGGTGGTTAAACTGTTTCTTAAAAATAAAGGGTGAGTTGGAAATGCCCTTTAAATTTCTTGCCCACTCTAATCGTAAACCTGTCAAGCAGCACTTCCAACTGGCCCCAAAAAATATATTAGGAAGAGACCATTAACAGATACTAAGCTGTGATTAGGCACTAGAGATGTCCGAACTTAGCAAAATCCGGTCCGCTCGAGGATCCGCGAATTTTCGGAAAAATTCGAAAATCCGCGAGCGGACCGTTAAAATTAAAAATACCCTTGAAATAACGAGATTTTTCGTATTTTCGAAAATTTTCGAAATTACGAGTTTTCATGTATTTTCGAAAATATAAGTAATCCTCGTAATTTCGAATATTTTCGAAAATACGTATGTAAGGAATTAAGAGAAATCCTTGTATTTTCGAAAATTTTCGAAAATACATGTTTTCCCGTATTTTCGGAAATTTTCGAAAATACGTGAAAACTCGTAATTTCGAAAATACGAAAAATCCGCGAATCGGAAGTCGGAAAAATCCGCCGTTCGCGAACGGGGTTCGGATCCGCGAACCAGCCATCCCTATTAGGCACACTGGTTTGTGCTTTTTTTTTTTTTTTTTTTTTTTTTTTAAACAGTCAGTCACAGCTAGTCACAGCTTATCCCTACAATACTTTTTTTCGTTACTAGTTATTAGTAATACAAGGTAAATCTGGGAACATAATATAGTTTCTAGTTCTCAAATGTGCATTTAATTATACAAATAAATTAACTTACAGACTTTATGTTGTCCTTTGATAGGAAATTTAATTACCAACTCCTGGGGATTTGTGCAAACAAACACAAATGGAGAGGTTGATTCCTGGCTTAGAGTAGGATACTGCGAAGAGAGAAAGCATAACTACATAAATATATATATATATATATTATATTATACACGCACAAAGAAACAATGTCAGGTTGAATATTACGGGTTATAATTCAGTCAAAAAAGCATAAATCTTGCTAGTTAATCGACCCAAATTATCAACAATCAGCCTTGTCTTAGGCTGGGGGCAAATGTCTGTTGGTCTCGGAAATAGTGGCTGCAGGCAGACAGTTCGTGTGACCGATTGTGCAGTCCCATAGGGAACCGCACGATCGGCTGTGATTTATCGACACGTGCAATCTGGACAGGCGACAGACAGTGGTCGCGGCTGCGTACCAAAGCAGCACAGATTTTTCGGCCCAACCGACCAATACACGGAAGTATTTGTCAATTGGGCCAAATAATCTGCCCGTATGTACCCAGCCAGCTCTGCACCGGCACACAACATAGGTCCGAGAGACGAATGGCTGTTTCATCCGTATCAGTAGGTCTACTTCATCATTGAGGAAGCCCGACCAAGCGTCCATAGTCTTTCCGAAACCCCTCAGGAGCGGTTATTCGTTCACCAGTTCGACTCATGATCGCACATCAGTACGGAATTTTTTCCAAACGTTTTCTTACAAATAAACTTATATGAATAGGTCAATGCAAAACTTACTTGTTCTTTCAACTGTTCTAGTGGCAGACAGTCGACTAAATCAACACAACCAAGAAGACAACCAGTGGGGTAGTCTTTTGGAAACTGTAGGTCTACAGAAAGTAAAAAAGAGGTGGAATAATGAGACAACTTCTAAATCTTTACAGAAATTAAGAGTAAAATGGTATACAACTTGTTTTTCTAGCTATATATACATGTGAAATAAGTAAAATCTCACAAATTGTGCAATAACTTTCAATTTATTCTGCGGGAAGAGCAAAAAAACTGGAATTAGTGCACACGCCTGCTACTTCCAGTTCCGTGAACATTCATGGATTTGTGAATGGGGGAGGGGGTTTAGGGGGGCCGGACAGTAGTAGGGCCCACCACTCCCTTCCGCGGTCAGCTGTTTTAAACAGCTGATCGTGCGTATGAATGAAACATACGAGCGATCAGCTGTTTAAAAGACTGGACCCGAAGTTCCAGTTCAGTCCGGTCTTTTAAACAGCTGATCACGCGTATGTTTCATTCATACCCGCGATCAGTTATTTAAAACAGCTGACCGCGGAAGGGACCTTGGGAAGGGGGTCAGGGGCCCCTGAACACAACCAATGACTGTCTGCTGTTTTGCCTCCTCTGCACATGTTCAAGCATTTAAAAAGCTCTTAAAGCAGAGGGAGAAGACAGATACCTTTGCCAGAAAGAAACAGAATGTATCATTAAATGTCTGGTTACAAATGCATTTAATAAACTAGTAAAAATAGCAGTTGAGGTTGCTGGCAGATAACGGACAAGTCACCAGCTTTTTGATTTAAAGGGAAAGTCCAGCCCCAAAATGAAAACTTACATACAGGTAAATCCCCCAAAACCCTAAACAGTAATAGTTTGAAATCTCAAATATATAAGTCTAACCTGATATCCTGCACAATTTCCTGTTATCCCTGTTTCTGCTTCCTGGTTCTTCCAGTTAGAAACTGTCAGGTATGGATTTGACAGTTGACATCACAGCCAATGACTGAATGTTAATCCCCTAGCTGCCTCTTCTGAGCATGCCCAGGCTCAGTACAGGTTTCTAAAGTGCTCAGTTTCCATGAGGCAGCCAGAAGCATAGCAGACATACAGTAATGAATTCATAGGACAAACTATAATATATCAACATATTTTAAAGAGGCCATTCTTTCTTAAAGATGTTCTTATGAGGGTGGAGTTGTCCTTTAAGGGTGGACATGCCCTTTAAAGGGCAAAAAAATCCACACCTACATGGCCCTATCTGAAGAAGTTATTGCTCCCTAAACCAAATAACTGTTTGTGCCAGTTTTAGCAGCTACAATTGCAATCTATTGTTTGGGATGCCCGAACTTCCGAAAATCTGTTTCGCTCGATGATTTGCAGATTTCTGAAAAAATTCAGAAATTCAAAATTCACAAATTTTGCCATTAAAGTCAATGAGAGAAAAAGTTCGGAAATTTCTGCCAAATAAGGGTTTAAATAGCAGTTGTAACTTACTGTAAATGGCTCTGGGACCAGGGAAATGGTTCAAGGAACACGTCCCTGTGGGAAGAACAGAAAAAAACTGGAATTAGCGCACGTGCGTGCTACTTCCAGTTTCCGTGAACATTCAGGGATTTGCGAATCGTCCGTTAAAGGATTCCCAAATGTCCGAAAGTCGCAAGGCCAGACGTTCTTAGAAGGCCGGGTTCTTAGAAGGACCATTGTGGCCCTTACAAGGGCCCTTTGGGGCTTAAGGGGTCCCGCAGTTCTAACCAAGACCCCCTCCCTGGCACTTAGAAGTGCCCTTGTGGATCTTGGAAGGGCCCTTGTTGCACTGAAAAGTGCCCTTTGAGGCTTAAAGCGTCCCGCAGCTCGAACTGGGACCCCCCTCTCTGGCACTCAGAAGTGCCCTTGCGGCACTGACAAGTGCCTTTGCTGGGGGTCCTGCAGCTAGAAACCAGAACCCCCATTGGCTCTTAGAAGAGCCCTTGGGGGAGTCTTCTTTCTTCCCAGCCGGCGACATCAGTGGTGCGGATGTGACACCACCGGCGCTGGCGGCCACAGTGACATCAGTAGGGCTGGTGTCCCTGGCTGGGAAGAAAGAAGGGCTCTTTTAAGAGCCAATGGGGGTCCCGGTTCGAGCTGCGGGACCCCTTAAGCCTCAAAAGGCACTTGCCAGTGCCACAAAGGCCCTTCTAAGGACCCAGGAGGAGGTCCCGGGTTGAGCCGCTAGACTTTCGGCCATTTGGAAATCCTTGGCTGTTTGAGCCAAGGAATTGGGAAAAAGTTCGGAAAGCGGATTTCGGGAAAATCCGCGAGATCCGTGTTTCGCGGTCCCCCGAAATCCTCCCATCCCTATTTGGGACAACTGGCAATGAGTTTTTCTTTGCTGTAAAGACATTTTATCCCTCTTCTTTGCAGAATTGTTTTACTCCAGTCATATTGGAGGGTTTCCAAGCATTAACCAACTTCTTAAGGTTATGCCAAAGCATCTCAATTGGGTTCAAGTTCAGACATTGACTAAGCCACCTGAGGAAGTATTACCGATATTAAATTCTGTTCTAGTGTGTGTCCTGAACTTTTATATATACTGTATGGACGTTATTGGTTAGGGCTCTAGCAAGCCATAAATTAAGGAGAGTGAGGCTGTAGTATGAAATGTCAAATGTAAGTTTGTGTTTGGCAAAAAGATTATGAAATTGTCTGAATAGATTACAGTCTTTAGAAATGCTTTAGATATGATATACCCCTATTAACCCAGAGCAGCAGCTGAGCGAAGTATCATTAAAGTGACACTAACCAATTCACTGCCGGTTAGTGTGACTTTCATCCCTTGCTAGCAAAAGACACATGTGCAGCTGCTGTATGCTAGTCACACCTGCAGCTGTGGGGCTCTAGATACACAAGTATTTAATGCCAGCTAATTTTTGGAATTAAATACTCATGTAAGGGTAAATAACTGAGTCCGCACAGCTCTCCGTAAGAGATATACACAAAGCAACCTTGGATCTGGTAAATCTACCCAACAAGAACACCCCCCAACAAACAATAATAACTTATAAGCATAACTAATATTAGAAATACATATGGTAATTATGTTGCTGTATGCAATAATATCTATGCACAATTTATTACATTTACCCAACCTTTCTGAAGCAAAACTCGGTAGGAAGCTTCTAACTCTGATATCTCCTGTGGGGAAGGTCGTTTGGCAGCAGCTGCAATCCATAGACGGCCTCTGTGAGCACTATACCAAGTCCGTCCCTCCACCCTGTGAAGACAAAAAAAAAAAAGAGGATTTTGTTACTTACTGTAAAATCTCTTTCTCTGAAACTGAAGGGGGACCCAGGCACACCAGGGGTTAAGCAGTCTACCTCCAGGAGCAGTTACAGGCTCTGGTGCTCCTCCCCCTACCTTATCTCCTCTGTAGAACTGGAAGCCTGCCTCAGGTTGTCCCAAAGAGGGAGTGAAAGGAAGAAGAACAGAGGAACCAGTTGACCCAGGGTCGCCTCTGCTGAAACAAAAACCTCCAAAACGACAAAACTTGACAATACTTAACGTATTAAATGGCATGTCCACCCGTTTTTCATTTTTTTCTGTAGTGTAGGGCTCCCACCCCCAACCGCTATAGTACTTTGTCTAAAAACTCCCCCGATCATTACTTACGTTGCCTCTCTCCTACGACGTTTAGTCCCGGCCCTCTGCTTGCATGAAACTGCAAGCAGGGGGCCGGACTGGCAGCCAATCACGGACGCGGCTTCTAGATGTAAAAAATGCCGGGGGAAATAGGCAAAGTAAGCATAGATTGGGGGAGTTTTTATACAAATTACTATAGCTGTTGGGGTTGGGAACCCTACATTACAGAAATGCGGTTCGTAGCTAGGGGGAGGGAGAGCAAAACAGGGGGAAGGGGGGGAGGGCTGCACTGAGCATGTGCAAATTCTCCCGGAGGAGGGACAGGAGGCAGAGTCCTGTATGGACTCAGCCAGGCTACTGGTTTTCAGTTTTCTGGACTTTGTGGGGACATTACAGGAGAACCGTTTGAAGCAGGGATGTAAGGTTAGGATTTTTCTACACTACACATTGGGGCAAGTAGTAGGTTAAAATATAGTTTTGGGGGTGGACATGCCCTTTAATTGATGATAATTGATGACCAGGTTGCTGCTCGGCAACAGCGGCCCTATGATGAGCCCTCCACGAAGCACCTAAAGTCCTAGTAGAATGGGCTGCAACCCCCAAGGGAGGAGAAGTCCCAGCCTCTGCGTAACACCGCAGAATGTCATTACAAATCCACAGAGCCAAGGTCTGGGGCGGTGCCCAAGAGCCTCTATGAGGACCCCCTAGGAGAATGAATAAGGCTTTGGATGAGCAAAAATCCATCCTGGCAATATAGATTCAGAGAGCTCTGACCAAAAAAGGGGGGACAACAATCTCCTGATTCAGGTGAAAAGAAGAGACTGCCTTGGGAAGAAAGGCCGGATGTGGCCGGAGAATCGATTTATCCCCATGGAAGGATAAACAAGAAGGCTCTACCGACAGAGCTGCCAATTCGGAAGCTCTTCGAATAGATGAAATCACCATCAGAAAAAAAACCGCCTTCCAAGACAGAAGAGACAAGGAGGCTGATGACAGGGGTTTCAAAGACCCTGCATGACTTCTAAAACCAGAGAAAGGTCCTAAGGTTGTACAGTCTGCCTGCGAGAGGGGCAGACATGAGCCATGCCTTGCAAAAAAGTTTGTTTATCCTTCAGAAGTGCCAGGTGGTGGTGGAAGTATAAAGACAGAGCCTGATGGAGCCGTAGGGTTCTTGACAGGACAAATCGACCTGGGGGAAAACCCCTAGAAGAAGTCCAAGATACTTATTTCTGCCAGATGCGGTGATAGTTTCTGGCCAATTATGGTTTTCTCGCAGCCAACATTCTCGGAATTACTGCTGTGGAAATGCCCCTTCTTCTTAGGATAGTGGATTCAAGCGCCACGCCATCAAACTGAGGCATTGTAAATCTGGATGGAAGAAAGGCCCTTGTGATAGCTGGTCCAGGTGAAGAGGTGGGGTCCACAGTTCCTCCACTGATATGTCGAGTACATCCGAGAACCATGCTCTTCTCTGCCACCTGGGAGCTATGAAGATTGTTGGAACGGTCTCCCACTTAACCCTCTTGAGTATGCGAGGAATCATAGCTTGAGGGGGAAAGACATACACTAGTCTGAAACACCAATGGACAACCAGGGCATCCACTAGAGATGCTTGAGGATTCAGAGTTCTTGCACAGAATGTTAGAACCTTGCAGTTGAGATGAGAGGCCATGATGTCTATATCGGTTGGTCCCCCACCTGAGGACCAGGTCCTTGAACACCTCTGGGTGAAGAGACCATTTTCCTGGGCCTAGAGTGTCGGCTGAGGAAGTCTGCCTTCACATTTAGGACTCCCAGGAACTGGATCCGGATGTATTTGCCTGATAGTTTCTCTGTCCAATGAGATAGAGCCAGAAAAATGGAGGGATGATTCCTTCTTTGACCACATTCCCTGGGTTGTCAGAGATCTCGAATACCAACCCGTCATTCCACGATGGAATACAGGCAGATTATTGAGTCCAGTGATCCCAAAGATCTGTTCCAGATCCCTAGCAGATGACACTGTAGAGGCCGAAGGTGGAACATGACATATGGGACTGCCTCAATTGCAGATACCATATTGTCGCATGGTCTGGCGAATGGGTATCTGTGGAGCAAGGTGCTTCAGAGCTACCATTTCGTCCAGAGGAAGGAAGAATCTCTGAACTGAAGTGTCACATAGCTTGCCAAAAAAGGGCATATGGCAACTGGGAGAGGGAGAGGACTTGCAAGGGTTGATTATCCAGCCGAAGGAGGTCAGAATTTGGGAGCACGTGAGAACATGGGACAGGGTTACGGACATGGACGGAGCTTTGATCAGCAGGTCATCCAGATATGGGAAGAAGAATATTCCATTTGCAAGCTGAATGAAGGCTGCCTGGCAGGCCATGATTTTGGTCAAGACCCGAGGGGCTGAAGCAAGGCCAAATGGCAGCACTGTGAATTGAAAGTGGAGGTTCCCCATCGCAAATCTAAGGAAGCGGTGGTGGTGACCCTGCCAGATCCATGCCAGGGGACATGTAAATAGGTGTCCTGAATGTTGAGAGATGCCAGGAATTCTCCAGGTTCGATCGCTAGAATGACAGAACATAAAGATTCCATCTTGAAGTGAGCCTTTCTGACATGCTGGTTGAGCTCCTTTACGTCTAATACCAGAACTAGAAAAAGCTTGGAGTAGAATCCAGGGAATCTTTGCTCTGCAGGAACCCTGGCTAGTAATAACAAACTGATTGCCTGTTGAAGGGCCCTGTGGTGCAGGTGGCATCAGGGAAGTCTGAAGGGGAAGAAGTGTAGTGGAGGGAGAGAAATGAACTCTGCTGATCATATCCCAAGGATATCGCATAGAGTCCAGGCGTCTGTGGAAGGATGATGCCATGCCTCCTGAAAAAACTGAATACGTCCTCCCACAAAGGATGTGGGAGGATAGCCATGCAAATTTAGGTTTGTTTCCAGAGGGCCGAAATGCTCTTCGTCCAGGGAGGACGGGAGGAGGAACCCTGACTGGTAGGAGGGACTGGAGGAGGCTCAACAGTTGTCCTGGGTGAAGCTCAAAAGTGACAGAAAAGGCCAAAGATTTGGCTCATACTGGTTCAGACTCCCGGGTAGTCCCTTGAGGAACTGTAGGCAAAGCAGACTCTACTCATTGATTCTTAAGAGAATAGATAGATTCCCACAGGGTTTTAGCCCAGTTGGGTTCTTGTTCGGCTTTGCCAGAAGGCGCAGGTGGTGGGTCACAAATAGCACAGCACGAGGTACACATTGGACCAAACTGACCTGCTGGCAACATCTCTTGGCAAGCAGAACACACGTATGATACTGCGACCGGGGAGATTCTGTACCCTTATGTCGGTACGGGAACGACCCCTTGCTAGACATAGTAAAATAAAATTTAAAAAAGGTTTGTTTTTTTTTTACTATATATCCCTCTATTTCTCCTTCCACTAGGCTTTTAAGGGAGGAAATAAAAATAAAAGGGAAAAAACCCTCCCAACACCACTTTTCCAAAACTAATTGTGCTATAAAATAGAAAGGAACAAGAAGCTGAAGCAGACAATGCAGGAAGTCCAGTGAGAGAAAAGAATCAGGGGAGGAAGCCAGAAAGAGAGCCATGTGGTGGATCGGTTGCTAGAGGAGACACCCCTCTGCTAGCAATGCGAGGAGATCAGAAACTAAGGAAGGAAGGGAGGAAGTCCTGCCCCCCCCCCCCTGCAGCCAATGAGAAGTTGCTGCCCAGCCAATCGGAGCGCAGCTCAGCTGCATGGTGCGAGGGACTGCTTCTGTAATGGCAGAGTGTAAGTCCGCACATTTTAGCCATCAGGGCATGATGTGCGGCCCCTCCGTCTGGCATGAGAAGGGGATGACAGGTCCACTCTGCATGCCTCTCATGTAAGGAGCAACTGGAAAGTCCAGCTGCTCCATGATTGTCTTCTTTACAACTCACAGCAAGAATCAGTCCAACTTCTGAAGCAGACACTTAAAAACAGGTTTCTGGTGCTACAGAGGATAAGGTAGGGGGAGGAGCACCAGAGCCTATAACTAAAAGGGTAAAATTAGATTTTGCTACACAAATTTTACCCACAAGAAAGGAAATTTGATTAAAATCAGCTCTTACTGTTTTATGCCTGCCACAAGAAGGGAAGCCCAAGGTTGGTGCATGCTCAAGCACATTCCATGGTCCCAGATTTCCTGCAATTCACGGTCCTGTATCCTCAGTCGGTTTCTTTCAGACCATGTATCAGTTTCCTCTAAACAATTTTTATTCTTGTGCGATCCTGCACTAACCTGATCTATAAACTTGAACAATAGAGCAAGAAAACTAAGTCAGCAGAATACTTTACTACCTTATGTAGCTTAAAGGGAAACTAGTGCGTATAATTTAAAAAAAAAAAAACATTTAAATAAAAAGTACCTGAGGCAGGAAGTTAGGATTGGTGCTTTTTACCTCCTAATATAATTTTTGTGAGGAGCAGCAGGACAAAGAAAACTGCCTCTATTAGTCTTCCCGTATGCCCCAGCCCTATGGTCCAGGGCTATAACCTGGCAGATGAAAAAGGTGCTGTAGCTCCTCAACAAAACAATATTGGGAGGTAGGAATAATCAATCCTATCTCCTTGCCCCAGGTGCTTTTGATTTTTAAAAATTTACATTTTATGGTATAGTTGTCATAATGGTATACAATCTCACATAAACAGCATGTGAAATCAAAAGTAATAAAAGCGCAATAAAAGGACTCATTCTACAAAATGTCATAAAACACACTATTTCCATGAACAAATAGTGTCAGTGAGATATGAACATTTGAGTGGGGTAGGGTCTATAGAAACATTGTAGAGGAGCCCAGAGACTTCCCTTGCTTCATACCTATGAATTTACCTTGAGGAGCTGCATGTGGGAACCAAAGTTTAACTTAACAGTGAGTATGACTAAACTTATACTACTGTAGCAACTACTCTTTTCCACACTTTGTAGGATTCCCCCCCATCACATGACCGGTATGTCAAAGGGATACTATAATAGATGTTGACACAGAGAATTTAGACCGCCTCATACCATGGCAGCCACTGATATTTTAACATTGGCAGCTAAATGGCAAAAAAACATACCATCATTAGACCGGGAGCAAATAGAAGATTTAACAGAGACACCTTCCTTAGCCTCCCCGTGGCAAATAATAGACTGATTCAATATTTTATTATGCATCTGTCAAATTAGACTCCCTGAAAGTCCTCATAAGCACTTCCAAATGAATGTGCCAAATATATAAAATGTGGAGCACTCCACGCTGACTTCTGGCACCTTATATGGGACTGCCCTACGGATCCAGCCTACTGAAGAAGAGTACCGCGCAATCAGCAGAAGAGGTGTGTATACGTGGCTTGATTGACTCTTGGAAGCCTGTTTCTCCTATGGGAGTGTACTATCTGGGTAGACTTCAACTTTCCATGTTGGTACCTAGTTACCTGATATGAACTTTGAGAACAGACCCCCTTTCATTAACTCTGTGGCAATTTTACTTGGGTATTGATACTGGGGACGCTAAATCAGTATTATTTTGGCTATATTTTTATTAGCACTATTGCACTTTACACATTGTTTGCACCTTCGCATTATTTGGTGGTACGATGGATGCCTTTAAGTGGTCTTTATCTGTATAAATAAATTTATTTTGATTACATAGGCCTCAAGTGTGCAAATGCTTCCCCAAACTAGTTATATACATTTTAAAAGTGTCTGAACAAGATTCACAATACATATTCTTGAACCATTTATTTTTAGTATTATTCAGTTCCTTTAACTAATGACAATTTATTTCTTCATAAGAAGCAGTTCAGGCTAAATCACATATTTTCTTGACTAAGATCACAGGACTACTGAATAAAACAATGTGGCAAAAAACTTAAAAGCTAAAAGTGAAACGTCAGTCAAATAATAATCAAACAGAGAACTTCCTAATATTAACTGAATGTAATGGTATGCAGAAGAAAGAGAGGACTTCGACACACTCCGGAATTGTTGCACAATGACTCCCAGTCTTGGAAGTGAATGTATTTTATTAGTATTTAAAGACGAACTAAATGTCTCTAGACAACATTGTCCCAATAGACATAGCACATTCACAAATATACAGCAAGCTGCGTCTCACCTCTCCCTTTGCTGTGGCCATTGGGTGATTTATGAAAATCTGTGAGTACTAGGGGTCAGCTCCCACAATCCACCTTAGCTGGGTAAACCCCCTGCTAAGTCTCTGCATACAGGCACATGCTCTGTAGTGTTCAACAGATCAAAACAAGGAAGTTGCAGGCTTGCTTCCAAGAAGCTGATAGCCAATCACATTATAGCACAGATATCCTCCCTCTCCCTGACACAGAACAGGGATTTCAGTTTTTTGTTTTCAAACACATTCAAGGCTCTTGTCCTAACAATGATATAATCCTTTACTTTACATACAAAAAGAAAAGTCATCTTTGCAGTATATTTCATAGATAGCATGGAAGTAAGAAATGGAATAGTAAGTCTGGGGAATAGAACCTGCAACTTGTACATATACTCTGTTTTACTAAAAGCAGAGCTCTCACTTCTACGCTAAGCGAGATACTATATAAACCATTGGTACATGGAGAATATTGTACTAGGAACATAATGGAAACAAAAAATAAAGGTAAGTTTTGGGATTCAAACTTGTGCCCTTATGAACTGTATGTGTTTTAACCTGGAATCTTACAAGGTGAGCCACCACTGAATAAGCTGAAAACCTAGGTACATTTAGAAGCTTTATCTTTTGCATGGAATAATAGAAATAAAAAAAGGTATGTCTGGGATATTGAACTTGTGACCTTTTAAACTGTCTATTTTTTAAACCTGGTGCCTTACCTGGTGCGCCAACACTGAATAAGCAGAAAATACATGTACATTTGGAAGCTTTATATTTTGCTAGGAAAAGAATAATAAAAAAATGGTATATGGAAGTCCTTGATAAGATTTTGAAAGCTGCTCGTTACCCTGACGTTTATTTTTCAGCAACTCACACTGACTGGTAAATAAACTGCAGGGTAACAAGCAGCTTTCAAAGTCTTATCAAGGATTCCATATTGGTGTGGAGACATCTGCATAGAAAACACTGTACATTGAGACAGTGAATACTGGGGTCAGGGGGCGTGGTTCTTCAAGGGCTGTGGGTTGTACTGGCAACAACATGAAACTCTTCTTATTTACAGGATCTATTTCTCACATGTACTAAATTAAACTTACTAGAGAAGAACCTTACTATGTAAAGGTGTTCTAGGGAAAAAAACTTTCACATTAGGTTTTTAAAAAATTAAGTTTAGTTCTCCTTTAATAATAAGTTCACTTCCATGTAAGACTTGGAGTCGTTGTGCAGCAATTCCGTAGTGTGTTTAAGTATTATGCTCATTATATAGGTCAGGGATGTCTAACTTTCGTCCCATTACATGTTTGAAAACTGACTCCCAGCATTCCGTGGTTGTAAAATGCAGGGAGTTGTAGTTCAGCAACATCTGTAGGGAGTTGTAGTTCGGAAACTTATGCAGGTAACCCAGATGTAATATGGCAGCAACATCTATGGAGAGCTGTAGTTCGACAACATCAACAGGGAGTTGGAGTTCGGCAAAATCTGAAGGTATCCCAGATGTAATATGGCAGCACAAGCACATGTGCCACCATTTTGTGGCCTTAGGGATCTTGGAAAAGCTAGTTAACATGTGCTAAAATAATCTTGCAAGTGTAAAAAAGGGTTCTGGACAGGGCAGTTTTGGCGGAAGTTTTTACTGACCTATTGGTGCACCTATTAAACCTACATTTAAATTCTTTTAAATCACAAATGTCAAAAAAAAATTCCAGTCGGGTGACATGAAAAAGCAGCCGGGTGGGCCGCCCGGATAAAAGACCCTAGGGAGAACACTGACCAAGTTGAGTAAGGTTCCCTTTCAGGTCCACTGCAGACAAGACCAAATTGAGTGAAGTTTCCTATCTGATCTGCTGCAGACGAGACCAAGTTGAGTGAAGTTCCCTATCAGGTCCGTTGCAGACAACACCAAGTTGAGTGAAGTTCCACATCAGGCCCGATGCAAACTAGACCATATTGAGTGAAGTTCCCTACCAGGTCCGCTGCAGACGAGACCAAGTTGAGTGAAGTTCCCTATCAGTTCCGCTGCACACAAGACCAGATTAAGTGAAGTTCCCTATCAGGTCCGCTACGGACATGCCCAAATTGAGTGAAGTTCCCAATCAGGTGCGCTGTAGACAAGACCAGATTAAGTGAAGTTCCCCATCAGTTCCGCTGCAAACTAGGCCAGATTGGATGAAGTTCCCTATCAGGTCCCCTGTAGACTAAACCAAGTTGAGGGAAGTTCAGTATCAGTTCTGCTACAGACATGCCCAAATTGAGTGAAGTTCCCTTTCAGATCTGCTGCAGATGAGACCAATTGAGTGAAGTTCCCTCTCTGGTCCGCTGCAGACATGACCACATTGGGTAAAGTTTTGGTCACGAGACCAATTGAGTGAAGTTCCCTATCAGGTCCGCTGCAAACTTGGGTGAAGTTCCCTATCAGGTCCGCTACAGACGAGGCCAATTGAGTGAAGTTCCCTATCAGGTCCGCTGCAGATGAGACAAAGTTGAGTGAAGTTCCCCATCAGTTCCGCTGCAAACTTGGGTGAAATTCCCTATCAGGTCCGCTACAGACGAGACCAAATTGAATGAAGTTCCCTATCAGGTCCGTTGCAGATGAGACCAAATTGGGTGAAGTTCCCTATCGGGTCCGCTGCAGACGAATTGAGTGAGGTTCCCTATCAGGTCCGCTGCAGACAAGACCAAATTGAGTGAAGTTCCCTATCAGGTCTACTGCAGACATGACCAAATGGAGTTAAGTTCCCTATCAAGTCCGCTGCAGACATGCCCAAATTGAGTAAAGTTCCCTATCAGGTCCGCTGCAGACGTGACCAATTGCGTGAAGTTCCCTATCAGGTCCGCTGCAGACATGACCAATTAAGTGAAGTTCCCTATCAGGTCCACTGCAGACGAGACCAAATTGAATGAAGTTCCCTATCAGGTCTGCTGCAGACGAGACCAACATTTTTCTCCCCAGAATTTTTTTCCAGCCGGGTGGCAAGAAAAACCAAACGATTCATTGCCGGGCCGTATAGCTCTGATTCCCACTGATTAAGATCGGAAGCTAATTTAGACCACTGACATCACAAAATTCCTCCTCCCACTTGGTCTTCCTAAAAGTGGTGGTCTATTAGAAGTACTTCCGTTTGATCTCCATTCGATCCCTCTTGCGTAGCTTAATATAAAAGCTGTCATATCTGACAGCGTTACTATCCATTTTTGTGGATGGAACTCAAGTTCCATTCCCCATAGGATTTTTTCTAAAGTCTTTGTTTGCTAATTAATCGAATACTAGAAAAAAAAAACTCTCTGCCATGAATGAAATCACTCCGTGAGAATGATTTCCCGGAAGTGATGTTTTGTTTCGATCGGATTCGAAATATGAGAAAACTGGCTGGCATTTATGCCTGTATTCCAAGTTTGTTATCATTCACAAAATGAGTGTGAGATCATCTTGTGAAGGATCAAAAAAAAAAGGGGGGGGGAGAATGCGTCACAAAATTTTTTATAAGTGTACCACACTTTTTTTTTTTTTTAGTCATGACAGTTTGTTGGGGGCCGCGCAATGCATCCTGCTGCATTATGGATCTTGGGCCAGCCGCCCCAAGGGACACTAATGTACTGTGTCAGATTGTGAAGTGGGTGGTCGCCCATTTTGAATCTGAGGTCCAGATCTAAGGGTCAACTGGCAGCATTGCAGGGCTTGGACCCACTCTGGGGAGAATGAACCGGTACTGGCAAGCGGGCAGTAAACTCTGGAGAGGTGGAGAATGGGGCAGACAAGGGTTGGTAAAGAGATAGAGTTGTTGAAGGGTCCCAGGGGAGTAGGGGACTTGGAGGATAGAGTTGCTTCTTCCCAGGTTCTTGGTCTGATCCCACAGATGCCATTTAAGGTGAGATGTGGAGGACGATCGCGATCGGAACAGCAATGTGTTGGAGGGGCCTTTCACTTGAGCAACCCAGGTGACGTGGCCATCTCCACTCAAGGGAAGGGAGAAACTGGGGGATAGGAAGGCATAGGCAGCGTTGGTAGTGTAGGGGACTCTTATTAGAAGGGGTAGATACGGTAATTCTGTCCGCCACGACCTGCATGCCGACAGAGTGTTGTTGTCGTGCCTCGGTGCTAGGGTGTCGACTGTGGTGGAGTGTCGTGTAGACACGATTAGGGTGGGGTGGGAGTGACCCTGCGGGTCTTGGTTCACATTGTGCCAATGACAAGCTAGAAGGTGGGAAGTGAGGTCCTGTAAAAGATGATTTCCCCGCGAAATGGGGCCAAGTTAAAAGTCAAGGACCCACTCCAGGGTAGTGATTTCACCAGAAATCTACCGTCAGTCCACTGTTCTACTGCTAGGGAGACAACGGTATCTCAGAGTATAAATGCGTGCTAAGAGAGTGGTGTAAGGATGTGTGTGTTTGGGTTTTAGCAGAAACTGGCTGATTTTTCTGTTGGCTGACAGGTCTCTTTTTAGTAGGAGAAGAGTTGCACCTCAATGTGATGGTGCAGCTGTTTGTTGAGGGAAAGTTGGATAGCGGGTTGATGAGAGATTTCAATACTATGGGGGGGAGGAGTTTAAAACTACACCTTGATAGAGAGTTTAGGGATCAGGAGGGCTCTTTAACGACAACGGAGGGGAGAGGGGGAGGGGGAGCCATGAGGATAAGGAGGCATGTACACATGTACTGGAAGTAAATCATTGTAATCTAAAATGTATGTTTACAACTGCAGAAGTTCGGTCTGAAAACACCGGTGAACTTGAAATAACAGCTTTAAAGGAAGGATTATGACTGTAATTTTGGTATAGCAAGCAAATCATGCTGTAATGATTAACAGCGACTGGACAGTAAATATTGAAAGGAAGATTATCCTATTTAACTACCTGACAGAGTTAATAACGAAAGGAGGCGAGTATGTATGTCTGGTTAAACAGGAATTAAAGCATTAAAGATTGGAAGATGGGGAGTAAAACGATACGCAAAAACATTATGGGGTGGACACTGTTGTACAGGAAGCCAAGGAAGGTAGGTAAATAATGGTTGGTATGTTTAAGCCGCCCAAATGTTTTTCCCTGGGGAAGAAGGTGGGGAAACTGATCTCCATATGCCAGTTGGCGAAGGCTGCTGGGATAGGGGCATGTTGCTGGTTATGGGGGATTGTTAACTACCCTGACGATGGAGTAGGAAACTGCCAGCCACTCAAAAGGTATAAAGTTCTTAAATTTCCTATATGAGCATTTCTTTCACAGTATGGTAGAGTTCCTACTAGACAGAATGCATGAATATCGCGTGATATCTACATAACCCTGAGCTCCATTTTGGGGCGAGATGGGGTAATTGAAAGCTTAGGAATGTGACACCGATGATATAGTGTCATTTAATATAGGTTGCAAAAACCTAAGGCACGGCTTAACAAAAACTTTATATACGTTAGGAAGCTAATTTTATTGTGCTGTTTAAGGAATCGCTCCTGCTCATAGACGGGGGGAACTGTTCTACGGTAAAGATGCTAGGCAGATGTGGCCACTTTAAAGGGATATTAAACTATTACATTCTATAATCGGTACCCTTTAGATAACAAGTGCAAAAATTAGATCAGTCCTGCATGGCTTAATGCTCAGGTAAAAGGGAGATGGAAAAAATAGAAAAAGGCTTTTAAAATTTTGAAAACAGAAGGCACAGAACAGGCTTTACAGGGAGTACAAAAAGCTGTAATAAAGAGTGCAAGAAAGTATTAAACTGCTAAAATAGAAAATGAAATACGGATTGCCGAACAAAGCACAGTCCAACCCCAAAATGTTTTTTAAGTATATAAATGGTAAAAAGATGAGGCTGAATGTGGGGACCATTAATAATGGCGCTGAGGTGGTAGTAGAGGATGCGAAAGATGCTAATCTGCTAAACCGTTTTTTTATACATCGGTTTTACTGTTGAGAATCCTTGTCCTTACAGTAGGGATTGAATAATATGCAGGGAAGAAGTGAAGATTGTTTCACATTGGATAACAGAGGATTATGTAACTGTAAACATTAGACAAGGTTAATATCAATAAAGCGCCAGGACCAGATGGATTGCATCCTGGACTTTACAGGCTTATTCAGTTCTAGACCTACTGTTTTCTCATCTTTCAGATTCGCTTTGTCTGGGGATGTTGCCGGTGATTGGAAAAAGCCAATGTAATCCAATATTCAAAAAAAGGTATCGTTCAAGCCTGAAAAACTATAGACCTGTAAGCCTAACATCAGTGGTAGGGAAGGTGTGGAAACCTTGTTAAGGGATCATAGCTTGACTTTGTTTCCAGAGATTCATCTATTAGTAGTAGTCAGCATGGATTATGAGAAATAGATATCTGCCAGACAAATTTATTGGTTTTTAGTGAAGAAGTAAGAACTAGATTCAGGCACAGCGTGGATGTGGTATATTTGGATTTGCAAAGCTTGATACTGTGCCACATAAGCGACTAAATGTTTAACTGAGGACGTTGGCCTTGAAGAAAACATTTGTTCATGTGAGACTGGTTATTGACCGCAAACAATGAGTGGGTGGTTAATGGAGCTACATGTATGTGGGCTAAAGTTCTAAGTGGAGTGCCTCAGGGTTCTGTACTGGGCCGCTTCTGTTAATAATCTTGTTTATAAATGACTTAGAAGAGGCATTGAGAGGCAAGGTCTCAGTATTTGCTGATGACACTAAAACTATGCAGAGCTTTGGAAACTTCCAATGATGTCAAGTGCTGCAAGCAGACCTAGATAAGATATCAAAATGGCAGCAGAATGGCAGATGAGATTCAATGTTGATGTAAGGTGATGCATTTGAGATTTAATAATCCCGTGCCACCTGCACCATAAATAACTCTGTGTTAAGTGCATCTGTAATGGAAAAAAAGATTTGGGGGTTCTGGTAGATAACAGACTTAGGCGTAGCAAACAATGCCATGGTAGCAACGGCTAGAGCTAGCAATATATTTCTGTATAAAAGGGGGAATAGATTCAAGAGAGAAAATAATTATTCTCCCTCTTTACAAGGCACTGGTAAGGCCTCATTTGAATATGCGGTGCAGTTTTGCAATCCATATACAAGAGGGACATCTTGGAAATTGAGGCAGTTCAGAGAAGGGCAAACTAAATTAATAAGGGGAATGGAGGGGCTTGAATATGCAGGCAGATTAGACAAGTTAGGGCTGTTACATTGGAGAAGCGACGTTTGTCGTGGGGCATGATAACTTATACAATATATTAATGGCCATACAATGAACTCTCTGGTGCATTGTTCACTAATAGGTCATATCAGAGGACACGTGGACATCCTCTAAGGTTGGAAAAGAAAAAGAGCTTTCATCTCAGGTTAGGAAGGGTTTCTTTACAGTGAGAACGGTGGAACTGTTCTTCCGGCAGATGTGGGTCAATGCAAGTTCATCGAATAGCTTTAAAAAAGCCTGGATAAGTTTCTCTAAAACTAAAAAATATTGAGAAGTACTGGTATTAATGCATAAGATCTGGTGTGATCCAGGGATACATTTCCGATTGACGTTTGGAGTCAGGAAGGAATTTTTCCCCCTTTTAGCTGGGGCTTTTGCCTTCCTCTGGATCAACTGTTAGGTAGGGTTAAAAAAAAAAGTGGCGTTTTTTTTATTTTTTCTTGTAATTACAATTGCGCATGGATCCATTTGAGCTAGTTGGTGGCCCCATCTCTTTTGCACCCACCCTAATGGCATACCGTTGATTCGGGGACATGTGGGAAATTGCCATTTAGTGGGTTTTTTTACTTGGCCAAGTGGGTTTATGTAGGATTTCACCATTGAGTCCTCTTTTTATTTTTTCACAAAATCTCCTAAAAGCACGGAGTTCTATGAATAACAGTCGTCGGAATTCTTCATGTATATACGAAAGCATGAATACCATCACGTAGCTGAAGGTGTGTAGCTCCGAAAATATATAGTTTGTGGGGAATTTCCATGTTTCTGGACTGTTTCCTAGAAAAGGTAGGGCTGTTCAAATTACAGAGCACTGATTTTTTTCTTGTAATTGAACTTGTCATGCGTCCCATTTGAGCTAGTTGGTGGCCACGTCTCTGTGTACATCCACGCATAAGGCATAACGTTGGATTCAGAAACATGTGGAGAGTGATATTTAGTGGGGGTTTTTTATTGGTGGGGCATTTCCAGTTTTGGGGCTGTTTGAAATTACAGAGCACTTTGATTTTTTTTCTTGTATTACACTTGTGCATGGGTCCCTTGAGCTATTGGTGGCCACGTCTCTGTGTGCACCCACACATATGGCATACTGTTTGGCTGCGGATATGTGGGAGATTGACATTTTGTGGGTTTTTTGCTTGTCAAGTGGTTTAGGGGGATTCAATCCTTGAATCATCTTATTTTTTTTTCACAAAACCTCCTAAAAACACAGAGTTCTTTGGATCACTGGGTCTGGAATTCTTCATGATGTATGAAAGCATGGCACGTGACTTAGCTGAAGTGTGTGTAGATTCCAAAAATATATAGTTTGTGGGGGAATTTCCATGTTTCTGGACTTTTCCTTAGAAAAAGTGTAGGCTGTTCAAATTACACAGAGGCACTTTGATTTTTCTTGTAATTGCATTTGTGCATGCGTCCCATTTGAGTTTGGTGGCAACGTCTCTGTGTGCATCCAACATATGGCATACCGTGATCAGAACATGTGGGAATGATATTGTTGAAATGCCCCCCCAAAAAAAACCCCAAGTTTTGGGGCTGTTTGAAATTACTGAGCACTTTGATTTTTTTTTTGTAATTACACTTGTGCATGCGTCCTATTTGAGCTTGTTGGTGGCCCACGTCCCTGTGTGCATCCACGCATATGCATACCGTTTGATTTCAGGGCATTTGGAAAGATGAAATTGACAAATTTTTTTTTACTGACATGGAAATTTGCCATGATTTTAAACTTTGATTGGATTTTTATAAATTTTTCTGAAAATCTGGTAAAAAAGCGAAATTTTTACATGAAACTGCACCCACACATTGGTGGTATGCATAAAGGAATCACCATTGTGTAGCTGAAGGTGTGTAGATTCCAAGAATATATAGTTTTGGGGGGTATTCTAATATAGAGGGTGTTTGTCTGACAAATCTGAAAGTTGCTATAATGGGCCATTGTTCATTGGCTCACTTTGTGGCTAGTGGATTTCCAAGTTTGCGTGTGTAACCATACATAGGCATACCGTGTGATCGGACAGTGTTAGGGAGATTGATATCTGGTAATTTTTTTTTTACATTACTTGGGATTTTGGCGTGATTTCTACCTTTTCAAATTTTTTAGGAAAATCTGCTAAAACTGCGAACTTCTACAAAGAACTGCGCCCACACCATTGATGGTACGAATATAACAAACTACAGAATTGCGTTAGATAAAGGTGTGTGATTCGAGAAATATATGGTCTGTGGGGAAAAATTGCAGACTGTTCAAAATCAGATTTCGCTGAATATTTTTGCTGTTTTGAGCTATTGTGCATTGTTTTCTCACTCGTGGCTTTGGCTTCCACGTCCGCTTGTGTAACCACACATATGGCATACCGTTTGATTCAGGACATTTGGAGATTGATATTTAGTAACTTTTTTTTTACATTCCATGAGGTTGGCATGATTTCTACCTTTTGAAATTGGTTTTTGTTCATTTTTCAGACAAATGCGAACTCTACAAAGAACTGCCGCCCCAAACCATTGATGGTATGAATGAACAAACCCTGCGTACATAGGTCTGAAGGTGTGAGATTTCAGGAATATATAGTTTTGTGGGGTTATTTCTAAGTTACAAGGGGTATTTGTGGAAAAAACTGCAGACTGTCCAAATTCGGAGTTGGCTAAATATTTTCGCTGTTTCTGAGCCATCGTGCATTGTCTCACTTTGTGGCTTTTCGCTCCACGTCCGTGTGTGTAACCACACATATGGCATACGTTTATTCAGGACATTTGGGAGATTGATATGGTAACTTTTTTTTACATTCCATGGGGTTTTGGCATGATTTCTACCTTTTTGAATGTTGTTTATGTTCATTTTTTTGGAAAATCTGGTAAAAGGCAAATTTCTACGAAGAATCTGCGCCCACACACCATTGATGGTATGAATGAACGAACTACAGCATTTACAGCTGATTGTGTGTAGATTTCAGGAATATAGTTTGTGGGGGTATTTCTAAGTTGGGGGGTGTTTTGTGGAAAAACTGCAGACTGTTCAAATACAAAACTGGTAATTTTTTTTTGCTGACTACTGACATTTGGCACTGACGCTCTGGTGTAGTTGGTAGCCATGTCTCTGGGTACACCCATGAATGTGGCATCACCGTTTTATTCGTGAGGGGTTAGGCTTTCATATTTGAGATGCGTTTGAACTTTCCTCCACAGTTTTAGCTGAAATTCGCATTTGATTTTGTCTCTGGTTTTACAGTTGAGGAAAAAAAGAAAGTGTGAGAAAATAACTTACAATGGACGAAGAGCTGCGTCCGGGTATCTGCATTTTGATCGAAACTAACCTCACTCATAAATCTTGTGGGTGTGTAGTTTCTAAAAATATCTCACTTGTGGGGATATTTTAGTTAATTGGTAGATATTCTATTTTAACTGTCAGTAGTGGTTATACATTTTAATGTTGTGTTAATATTCTGAAGGTGCCGTTTTAGTTTGGAGGGTCTCCTGTCGAAAAAGATTTTTGTGCGTAACCTTAAGATAACTATAAATAAAATAAATGGGGAAATCCATGAAAATTTACAATTTTTTTTTTTTTTTTTTTTATATATTTTACCCATAATTCCAGTAAAATTCCAGAAAGTATAAAAATTCTGTAAAGGTGTTACAGTACACTTTGTGCTGAAAAAAACAATGTTAATATCCTGATTTACTGCAAGTTTCCTACTGTAAAATTAGTCTAAAGCGATAAGGGCAAAATCCTGAAAATTCTTCTGGGCAGTTAACGCAAAAAAAAATTTTAATTCTCCTGGCAGTGAAAGGGTTAAAGGGTAATTGTACAAATTTTGATCATAATAATCAAAAAATTTCCCCCCCAACTGACACAGGTACAATAATTATTAACCTACTACACTTTTATACCATGCATTGCAGCAGGGTCATGTACACTGGCAAATTTGTTTTTTATATTGCCCATAGTAGAACTAGATTCATCCCAACTATTACTGTACCCGCCTTTTTGTTGATCTGCCCCCTATTTATTTCGATATGCAATCTGAAATATCTTCCATTCAGCATTTCTGAAGCAGTTTTGCTGTAGCTGAAATGGTTGATAGTTGGTGTGCTGTATACTATATGCAGTATGACAGTAGGTATGGGGAGAATAGGTCAGCGGTCAGAGCTGAGCAAAACAAGTATGTATTGAAGACCTGCGCAACACACAACCTCAAAGTAAGTGCTATTTGTATGTTACATGTATTTATTTATAAAGATGACGCAGTCATTTTTTCAGTCTACATACTTACCACCAGATGGCAGCACACAGGAAGATCACACCCTTAACTTATAGTAACTGAATGAAAGGGGTAATAAAAAAAAGTGTAAGGAGTGGTTTTGTACAAGTTGAAGTTTTTTTTCCGGTTACTGAAACATATATTTACCAAGTCTCATCAAAATTGTCCAGCCATTCAGATTTTTTCTGGAACATACTGTACAAACAACACATTGACTTCTATATATTATCCCTTATATAAATAAATTTATATTTTTACGGAGATTGCATTGAGTTTTAGGAGCAACACAACTAGGTGGGGGTATATAGCATTATTACACATAAGAAGGTCCATATGTATGTGTGTAATTAGCACAATTATTAAAATCACCAAAAGAAATAACACCATACAAAGTATAGTACACTACCTACTAACTGAATTACAAAACAATTTATATACAATTAATAAACTAAACTACTTTACTGGACACCCCCTAAGTTTGAATGGAAAACTCAAAATGATAGGTTAAGACACCCCCCAGGATTTCTACCAGGTAACACTAAAAGGAAGTGGAAATTTTACTACATCCAATGAGCGTTCCTGATTTCACTGTATCAAATCAAATCTCTTAGGCACTGTACATGACAGACAGGAAGTGTAAAGAAGTTCCTGTATTACACCCAGTTAGTTACGTGCTGTTTGTAAAAACATGTGACAGTTTAGCCAATTAGAAAATTCTTCAGACTCTCACATTTACACCCCTTCCCCTCTCCATAGAAAGTAATGAGACAATCCAGTTTCTTTGCTAGACAGATTTAATCATCTGATTAAATGACTTTGCATGTCTTAAACTACCCAGCATTCTTAGAGAAATGGGCAGTTTTTACCCCAAATTAATATATTAAACTGAGGCTGTCAGGTACCATCAGTTATAGAAGAGCTCTACTTCATTTTATACCCTGTGGGGAGCTTTTATCTCCTTTATCACAACCTCTCCCTCACTGTCAAGCTAATCAGAATCCTGTGTTTCTAACCCCATATGAGTGTTAACTGGAACTTGCTGTGGTAATTACCATTAGTATGAGCCTAGCATGTTATTCTGGATCCTGTATAGGGTCTCAGGATGTCCAATGGAGCTGTTCAGATTGAATGCAACATTGTGGCAGGATTGCTTGGATCTGTATCAGTATCTGCAGGTTAATACCATTTTGTCTGATCATATAACACTATCAGTGTCCCAACTGAGCATCTGCTTTGTGGAGAACCCTGCCAGGACAGATGACTGTTGTCACAGTAACAGTGGGCTGCAGCCAGCAGCGCATGTGACAGACTGATCATGTGGGTCCCATAGGGAACTGCATAATTGGCCGTGATTTACTACTGACCCATTTGTCTGATATGGATGACCCAAACTCGGTCGCGGCTGGCTGCCCCACCATCACATATTTCTAGCCATACTCGTGGCACTATTGGTTCGTACTGGTGTTTACCCAGCTTAAGGCTCGTACACACTGCGATCTCAGGTGCAAACCCGTATGCACGATGTGTACAACAGCCAATATCGTGCCATGTATGGGCACTTTAGGCTAAAATGGCGTTTTGTCGATACACGCACTAATATAATCCGAAACGGCCTGTTTCACGTCATGCGTCGGCACCGGGTGATCGCATGTGTGGCACAAACCTTTAGACTTTATAGATTATAACTGCCAGGTAGGTGGTATTTGGAAGTGAGTGCAAATATGGTAAACGTTTATGACTTAACAGGAAGATTCACCCAGAGGCACAAGCTCTCTGGGCACATCTCCCGTACGGGATTTACCAGAGGCTTGTGCGATTTTGGGTGAATCTCACCCGCACACTAAGTATTATCACCAGCTATTAGTTGGTGTTAAATACTAATTTACAGAGCACACACAAACCTCTGGTAAATTACTTTGAAACGCCACATGAGTGCCTCTTCTGGTACTCGCGCTCTGCCCGCAAAGCGGCCTAAACGTTGCGCCAACCTACGCACCCATATAATGCTTCCCTAATCCAATAGCTATGGATTGTAAGGAGGCAGATGAATCACTTGCATTTCAAAACCCTTGGGTAGGACGCTAAACCATGACCGTGGGCTTTAATGCTGTAAGTCAGGAAAATGTAGTTTCACAACATGTGAAAGGTCACAAGCTTAGGCTGTATTAGATCTAGACAGATGCCTTGCTACAGGAATTAGAAAACAACTTACTGCAACCAGAATGCTGGGAATTGTGGTTTTCAACACGTGAAAAGTCACAAGTTAAACACGCCTGCTCTGCCATTAGGTGTATTAGATCTAGACACAATGCCTTTGCCCACAGGCAATAAATAAGATACTTTGCATGTCCCCACCCATTTCTTTAAGTGAGAAATATGTGTTTTTTATGTTAGTTATTAAGGCATCTGCATTATGATAATAACATGAATATATGATTCTAGAGGTACCTTCTGTTATAGAAGGCTCTTTCTATTTTATACTTGTGTGGAGCTTTTAGTTCCTCTTCCACACCTCTCCCTAACATGTATTTTAATCAGTATCCGTGCTCCAAAGTCCTAACCCTCATAGTGTTAAACTTGTTGTGGTAAATACTAATAAATATGAACTTGCATGTTATCAGGATACTGTATAGGATTTTAAGGTGGGCCATACATATATCGCTTTTACTTATCCACCAAGCGCTCATGCAATATTAGTTTGATCTTGCCAGGAATCGCCTTTCCATTCTCTATGCCACAGAACATGTCGGCGGGAGCACTCGGTCGGGAAAGTAAATCGGATATATGTATGGGCTGCTTTTGATTGCCCAAGGTGGTTTAGATTGCCTGGGTCAGTTTCTCTACCTGCAGGTTTATTCTCCACATAGACCCTCTATATTCTAGCTGGCAAGTAGTATAGGTAATGGAGGATATAAATATGTTTGTTTCATGTCATATGATGCGATTTTTTTTTTTTTTTAGGACCTTCGAGAGAGAGAGAGAGAGAGAAGAGAGAGAGAGTATTCATGCACTTATGGTTCTCCTGTAGTTCTTGTCTAAAGTCCAGAAACTCAAGGGTACGAGCTGTCTTATTGATCAAAAGTTTTCTGCCTCTTATCTGTCCTCTGAGAGGACATGGCATAGTGTGTACCCAGCTGCATGGTGAGGTCCCAACACACAGGAACGCAGCAGGATTTTTGCAATGTGATGCTGTGCATGATAAGCTATGTGCGCTGTGAACCTGTACCCAACTATTTTTATTGGGATGCATGCGGTACGCATAAAAGGCGCACCACATCCGCAATGGCAATGAGAATCGGATGCGCGATCGGAGCACAAATGTTATATGAATTGTGACAGTCAGACCTAACACTTAAAGGGTTTGTACACTGAAAAAAAAAAAAATTTTAATCGTCCATTAGTGGACATCCCAACTATCACTGTCCCGTTTTTTTTTTGTTGTTGATCGGCTCTGATCTGGGGTACCCGGAAGTTCCACGGGTACCCCAGATTGGAGCGAAATGCGTTAGTCATTAGTGGACATCCCACTATCACTGTCCCGTTTTTTTTTTTTTGATCGGCCTCCAATCTGGGGTACCCAGATCGGAGCGAAACACGTTAGTTGTGAGCACCCCCCTTGCTTGTATCCCCTCTCACCAGACTGGTATAGGTACAAACCTTTTTTTTTGCATTGCTTTATATCAGTTGAACTAGGTCTATATCATTGCATTATACACGTGTTTGACCGAATGAGGGAATTACTAGTGTTTTTAATTGTGTCCCATTAAAATAATTATAATAGGACAGATTTACTATATATTTACAGAGTTTTGCAGTCTGTCTTTTTGCTCTCTAACTTTTTCCAATTTTATTTTCCAGACTAGCACTTGCTATACTCGTGTAGTTTATTGTATTTCAGTGCCTTCTTTTCCATGACATTTTGGTCAATGTCCGTAGTTAGATGTCCGCAAGTGTTGTCTTGGGGTTAGTATATAAATTGAAAGGTATGCCACCCCCCCCAAACTAAAATTTGGATTCTGCCAGGAAATGGCTATAAACCGACCTGGCAAGGTTTATAGCTTTCAAAGACCTCTCCAAAGTACTTACCAGCCTTCGTTCCCTTGTCACGTTCTGTCTATCTTTGTGCCTTTTCCGTGTGCATGGAAGACATGTAGAAGGGGCTTGACTAGCATCCGCTCTTGTGATTGGTCAGAGATATTTACTGTCGACCTTGTCGAAGCCTTTTCGACATCAGGTATAGGATGTGCTGGTGCAAGCCATTGTGTCAATGTGATTCATTTCCATAAGTTATTCGTGGTTTGGTCTGCCCCACAAACCCTGTCTGATCGTAATGAATGAAGGATGGTCTTAAAATCTGTTGGCTAACATTTTGTAATAGAGCTTCACATCCAATTTCTAATAAAAAATCAGTATGTAGTTAGTGTTTGCATTGTATCTGTCGGGTGTGTGTGATACTACAAACATTCTCTTGAGTACTTATAGAGAGGTGAAACCCTCTGGGCCTCTTGGTTTTGTGAAGTTTTACGTATAAAAATTCCCCAAAATCAGGGTTACTCAGTGAATTCTTTAATTTAGATATTAATCCATTGCTTAGATCCTCAAAGATATGAAACACTGGAAAGTTTATATATATATTAGATTTCTTCTGCAACTTTCTACATTCTAAAGGGCGAGTCCAGCCCCGAAATGAAAACTTACTACAGGTAACTAACCCCCAAACCCTAACGGAAATAGTTTGAAACTGAAAGGTGTAAATCTAACCTTAAATCCTGCACAATGTGCTGTTTACCTTTTTCTGCTACCCGGTTTTCTTCTAGTTAGAACTGTCAAGTTATGGACATCACAGCCCATGACATGTTAATCACCTGCCTGCCTCTTCTGAGCATGCCAGGCTCAGTACAGGTTTCTAATGGCTCAGTTCCATGAAGTGAGCTGGAAAAGAGTCATTAGGAAACTTGCTAAATCCTGTGTAAGCCTACACACTATACCGGCATGCTTTTTTTTATTGACTGCTCAAGCAGGAGTGGTGTATTGAATCTTCACTTCTTTTAACTTGTATATCTCAGACAAAGGTGGAATCTGAAGAAAATAAAGGTACTCTGGGGGTTGGGGGGAATTCTAGACACATCGAAAGAAAAAATTTTTAATTTCCTACTTAGATGCCCTTTACTTCTATAAACAATCTACTGGTATAATGTCTTTGGAGCAACAAAAGAACACATAGTTAAGCTTTGCAGTTACAAAAGTGGACTGGCCCTTGTCTGATTTTCAACTATTTACTAGGCGGGTCAACTTAAATATCTATGCTATTAGCTAGCCAATTGAGAAACTGACTCAACTCAGAACTTTATGCTACATTATCTAAACGGGATATGATCTGGTATACATGCAAATGCTTCTTTGCCATTTGTGGCATAAATAGCAGCTGGCAGTGTGATTTAGTGGTTGGCAATCCAATTCACTTACATCAACAACAATGGAGGACTGGATAAGTATATACCCTCTTAAAATTATGCACAAAATGTCAATTGGAATATACAGACTGTGTGGAACCATGGTATTTCATCTGCTGCTACAACAGTCCTCCTACCCCCTGCTTCCCCTCTTGTTGACTTTCCCATTCAAATCACCACAATCTTACGTTTCCCCCACCACCCCTGATGGGACCTACCCTATATTGGCTACATTTTATTTCCGTTTAATTTAGCTTAGGTGCAGTTTGATGCTACTTTTGAATAAAGATATACGGACACAAGTTGTTTGGTTAAACTTTTTTTTTAATTGAATGCTTAGAGGTATACCATATTAGTAATCAAAACTAATATATAATTGTTCTCCAAGATAGAACTATACCTGTTCATGCATATGTGATGTCATGGCTTCTAACCGACCGGATTGTTGTTTTGTAACTATTATTCATAAATAAACCAAATGTAAAATTGTAAATCCAATATATGTTCGAAATATTGGCAGTTAATCAGGGCCAAAATACCCGCTTGTAGTACACATTATTTGATGGCATACCATAAAATGTTTGCCAGGTAGTGCACATACAAAACAATGCACTTTGCAAAGGTTTTGACTGTTAATATTATTTAACAATTCAGAAAACATCTGGATATACTCCTTCAGTTTAAAGGACTTTATACTTACATCCCCTTGCTATTCTTCTTCATTTCCTGCATAGTACCCAGGGTCAGAACCTAAATCACTGTTCTGGATACTTCCTAGCATCTGTATTACTTTTTGTAATGAAGTTAGTTAAGTTTAGTAATATTAATTACCTCGCCATTCTGTCCTCTTCTGCAATCTGGATATGTAGACAAGTGAAACCGCTCTGCAAAGAAGTGTGTCTTCCCACTGGCTACATTGTGGAATGTTACGGACTGGCAGAGGGTGAAACACCCAGAGCACAAGGGAAGTAAGTAAGTAAGTAACAGCAGTTGTGTAAAGGACCCAGTAATTGGGGTGAAGGTCGCGAGCCCGACAATGTTCACCATCAGACTCACGATCTTCGGAATGCCCAAAATTCTCTTAGGCTGCGTCGTTTTCCCTTGTACTTAAAGTATAGGAGTGGGCCACGGCTGGGGAGAAATCTACACTACAAAGGGAATACTGAGTGAGTAGCACGTCTCGTTAGAAGATAACGAAAATCTTGCAGATTTTGCAAGTGTGTACCCACTTTAACGTGGGTACACACTAACGATAAAGGGGACCATACTGTCAGATCCAATGGTACTTATCTTTATGTTAGTTACTGCGTGTGGTGCATTTCCATGCACTCCTAGGCCGACAGATGTTCACTGTCGGCCTCACAATCAATTGAAAATGCCCGAAAATATCCCTCGCCTGCTGTTCGTCTCCCTGTACTTAAACTATAGGGAGTCGGGCGCAGCTGAGGTAAATGTGCAGTCCCTAGCATTCTCCCTACAGTGGGAGAACACCAGGACTGGTGAGTAGCATGATCTATAAAAAAAAATGCAGAATCTTGCAGATTTGTCTTCATCTTTTAAAGATCTTCCATGTATGTACCAAGCTTTAGCATTTAACCTGGTACTATGTAGGTATGAATAGGGAAAAGGTGATTAATTGTCCTTAAGTTATTAACTGAATACCCACTGTGCATATAATCTGTATTTACATAAAACAAATGCCACTAAACAGTATGTATGGATGTATTTATCAGAACAGCTATTCCTCATTACTTTGAAAAGCAAACCCTCTATCTACAGTACTAATTTAGGTGACCCTTTTTGGCATCATTGGTTCATCTTACACCCTCTTTCTGGTCATTAATCCTTTTTTTGCTCCCTGATGGTTTTAGTGTCCAGTTTCCCTGTAAAGATCAATAGATTTAATTTGGACCAAGCACTTGTATGTATATTTATATCATTATTAAACCCCCCTCCCCCCCCCAAAAAAAATACGAAGTCATGTTTTAATGCAATAAGTAATAATATGAACAAAATAACACGGCTTATATATTTTTTTAACACTGCATAAGAGAAAAAAGATTCTTGAAAAGGTTTCTTTATTTCTGTGGAAATATTTCACTTGTCAATTTGCAAAAAGTTAAGACTAAGTCTTTATTTTATTTTTGCAAATGTTATAGCCCCCCCATCGCGCAGTATCCTCGTTTCCTGCCTAACTGTTGATACAGAGAAAAGCAAAAAAAAAACACCAAATTTATGAAGGAATAAGTCCAGGTAATAAGTCCTAAGGGAGGCTTGTCATTAAAAAGTTTCTATAATAAAAAGCATCCAACACAGGGACTAAAAAACATAACTTTGTTACCATGATGTTTTTAACATGTATGTCTTTCCATACCACATTTGTAATCAATTTGCAGACAGTTGTAAATGACTGTTCCCTTGTCCCAAGTTTTTTTGACCATTCCAACAAATATATCACCTGATACATTTCAAGTTATCAGAGATAACTTGCTTGTTTTGCAGCCATAAGACCTGGCACAGTTTACTCACTGAGATGCCCATAAACTTCTGTAAACCAAAGTCGAACGTGAAGGTAAGCGAAACTGGATTATGCAACAGGACAATGGACAAATCAAAAGGTATCTCCACTGAAAAAATAAAGTTTGGCCATTTAGTTTATTGAAGAACGGAAGGTAAGGAGCCGTGTCTTACCTCCCATGCTTTAACAAAACCTGCAGGAGCCGGGAGAGAAGGTAAGATACTTACCTGATCAATCGACCTCCTCCGACATGTCTGACAGATCCCGATGACTCTGTCTTCTATGTGCATGCAAATGCCCTTAAGCACTAGACGGACAAAGTCCGTCGGGCCTGTCAGACTACACGGCGGGTTTTGTGTTTTTTTTTTAAGAACAGGAGGTTAAGACACAGCTCCTTTACCTCCCTTCTTCAATAAAATGAAATGGCCAAACTTTATTTTTTCAGTGGAGATACCCTTTAATAGTATTTAAAGGGACTGTCCACCCCTTTGAAAAATGTATATTGGTAGATTTAACCCCCCCAAAACAGAGATCGTTTAAGTCTAAGCTTTAAAATCGGCTCCCCACGGGAGCTATTATACTTACATGCTCCTCGCTCCACCACCGCTTCCGGGTTGTTAGTCATCTCCACTGCGGCTGCTGTGTTCTTTTTATGTTCTTGAGCAGCCGCAGTGGAGACTGTTCCAGGAATGGCAGTCAGTGATTGGCCGTGACGTCACAGTCACGGTCAAAACTGACTGCCTTACCCAGAGTGCAGAGCCGCGGCGGTGGAGCAGGAGCATGTAAGTATAAGCCGATTTTACAGCTTTAGACTTAAACGATCTCTATGTTTTGGGGGCTAATCTACCATATATGAATTTTTAAAAGAGGGGTGGACAGTCCCTTTAATAGGAGATGCAGCACAACATATTTCACCAGGTGAAAATTCAGACCCCTTTATACTTAAGCTCTATACATGCCTGCTGCCTTTGGACAAACAAACCACACTTTCTGTACTTCTTTTTTAAATACTGTAAATAATGGCATGGTGAATCGGTTTTCGTATTTTTTTTTCTCACACACTTACAGACCCTCTATCTCCTCTGTAGCTCCGGGAAAGTAAGTCAGTTGGTGGCCAGGACATGACTTCTACCTGGAAGCTGCAGAGGAGAATGTAAAAGCCAGGGCAAAGGATCAGGTTCTGCAAGTAAAATAGAAGTTTTATTAAAATTCAGTATTGTGGTTTAAGGTGAGTGTGTGGGGGTGGTTAAACTGTTTCTTAAATAAAGGGTGAGTTGGAAATGCCTTTAAATTTCTTGCCCACTCTATCGTAAACCTGTCAAGCAGCACTTCCAACTGGCCCCAAAAATATATTAGGAAGAGACCATTAACAGATACTAAGCTGTGATTAGGCACTAGAGATGTCCGAACTTAGCAAAATCCGGTCCGCTCGAGGATCCGCGATTTTCGGAAAAATTCGAAAATCCGCGAGCGGACCGTTAAAATTAAAATACCCTTGAAATAACGAGATTTTTCGTATTTTCGAAAATTTTCGAAATTACAGTTTTCATGTATTTCGAAAATTAGTAATCCTCGTAATTTCGAATATTTTCGAAATACGTATGTAAGGAATTAAGAGAATCCTTGTATTTTCGAAAATTTTCGAAATACATGTTTTCCCGTATTTTGAAATTTTCGAAAATGTGAAAACTCGTAATTTCGAAAATACGAAAAATCCGCGAATCGGAAGTCGGAAAAATCCGCCGTTCGCGAACGGGGTTCGGTCCGCGAACCAGCCATCCCTATTAGCCACACTGGTTTGTGCTTTTTTTTTTTTTTTTTTTTTTTTTTAAACGTCAGTCACAGCTAGTCACAGCTATCCTCTACAATACTTTTTTTCGTTACTAGTTATTAGTAATACAAGGTAAATCTGGACATAATATAGTTTTAGTTCTCAAATGTGCATTTAATATACAATAAATAACTTACAGACTTAATGTTGTCCTTTGATAGAAATTAATTACCAACTCCTGGGATTTGTGCAAACAAACACAAATGGAGAGGTGATTCCTGGCTTAGAGTAGGATACTGCGAAGAGAGAAGCATAACTACATAAATATATATATAATATATATTATATTATACACGCACAAAGAAAACAATGTCAGGTTGAATATTACGGGTTATAATTCAGTCAAAAAGCATAAATCTTGCTAGTTAATCGACCCAAATTATCACAATCAGCCTTGTCTTAGGCTGGGGCAAATTCTGTTGTCTCGGAATAGTGGCTGCAGGCAGACAGTTCGTGTGACCGATTGTGCAGTCCATAGGGAACCGCACGATCGGCTGTGATTTATCGACACGTGCAATCTGGACAGGCGACAGACAGTGGTCGCGGCTGCGTACCAAAGCAGCACAGATTTTCGGCCCAACCGACCAATACACGGAAGTATTTTCAATTGGGCCAAATAATCTGCCCGTATGTACCCGCCAGCTCTGCACCGGCACCAACATATCCGAGAGACGAATGGCTGTTCATCCGTATCATTAGGTCTACTTCATCATTGAGGAAGCCCGACCAAGCGTCCATAGTCTTTCCGAAACCCCTCAGGAGCGGTTATTCGTTCACCAGTTCGACTCATGATCGCACTCATTACGGAATTTTTCCAAACGTTTTCTTACAAATACTTATATGAATAGGTCAATGCAAAACTTACTTGTTCTTTCAACTGTTCTAGTGGCAGACAGTCGACTAAATCAACACAACCAAGAAGACAACCAGTGGGGTAGTCTTTTGGAAACTGTAGGTCTACAGAAAGTAAAAAAGAGGGTAATAATGAGACAACTTCTAATCTTTACAGAAATTAAGAGAAATGGTATACAACTGTTTTTCTAGCTATATATACTGTGAAATAAGTAAAATCTCACATTGTGCAATAACTTTCAATTTATCTGCGGGAAGAGCAAAAAAACTGGAATTAGTGCACACGCCTGCTACTTCCAGTTCCGTGAACATTCATGGATTTGTGAATGGGGGGGGGTTTGGGGGCCGGACAGTGTAGGGCCCACCACTCCCTTCCGCGTCAGCTGTTTAAACAGCTGATCGTGCGTATGAATGAACATACGAGCGATCAGCTGTTTAAAAGACTGACCCGAAGTTCCGTTCAGTCCGGTCTTTTAAACAGCTGATCACGCGTATGTTTCATTCATACCCGCGATCAGTTATTTAAAACAGCTGACCGCGGAAGGGACCTTGGGAAGGGGGTCAGGGGCCCCTGAACACAACCAATGACTGTCGCTGTTTTGCCTCCTCTGCACTGTTCAAGCATTTAAAAAGCTCTTAAAGCAGAGGAGAAGACAGATACCTTTGCCAGAAAGAAACAGAATGTATCATTAAATGTCTGGTTACAAATGCATTTAATAAACTAGTAAAAATAGCAGTTGAGGTTGCTGGCAGATAACGGACAAGTCACCAGCTTTTTGATTTAAAGGGAAAGTCCAGCCCCAAAATGAAAACTTACAGGTAAATCCCCCAAAACCCTAAACAGTAATAGTTTGAAATCTCAATATATAAGTCTAACCTGATATCCTGCACAATTTCCTGTTTCCCTTTTTCTGCTTCCTGGTTCTTCCAGTGAAAACTGTCAGGTATGGATTTGACAGTTGACATCACAGCCAATGACTGAATGTTAATCCCCTAGCTGCCTCTTCTGAGCATGCCCGCGCAGTACGGTTTCTAAAGTGCTCAGTTTTCCAGGAGGCAGCCAGAAGCATAGCAGACATACAGTAATGAATTCATAGGACAAACTAATATATAATCACATATTTTAAGAGGCCATTCTTTCTTAAAGATGTTCTTATGAGGTGGAGTTGTCCTTTAAGGGTGGACTGCCCTTTAAGGGCAAAAAAATCCACACCTACATGGCCCTATCTGAGAGTTATTGCTCCCTAAACCAATAACTGTTTGTGCCAGTTTTTAGCAGCTACAATTGCAATCTATTGTTTGGGATGCCCGAACTTCCGAAAATCTTTTTTCGCCGATGATTTGCAGATTTCTGAAAAAATTCAGAAATTCAAATTCACAATTTTGCCATTAAAGTCAATGAGAGAAAAAGTTCGGAAATTTCTGCCAAATAAGGGTTTAAATAGCAGTTGTAACTTACTAAATGGCTCTGGGACCAGGGAAATGGTTCAAGGAACACGTCCTGTGGGAAGAACAGAAAAAAACTGAATTACCGCACGTGCGTGCTACTTCCAGTTTCCGTGAACATTCAGGGATTTGCGAATCGTCCGTTAAGGATTCCCAAATGTCCGAAGTCGCAAGGCCAGACGTTCTTAGAAGGCCGGGTTCTTAGAAGGCCCATTGTGGCCCTTACAAGGGCCCTTTGGGGCTTAAGGGTCCCGCAGTTCTAACCAGACCCCCCTCCTGGCACTTAGAAGTGCCTCTGTGGATCTTGGAACCCTTGTTGCACTGAAAAGTGCCCTTTGAGGCTTAAAGCGTCCCGAGCTCGAACTGGGACCCCCCTCTCTGGCACTCAGAAGTGCCCTTGCGGCCTGACAAGTGCCTTTGCTGGGGGTCCTGCAGCTAGAAACCAGAACCCCCATTGGCTCTTAGAAAGCCCTGTGGGAGTCTTCTTCTCCCAGCCGGCGACTCAGTGGGGCGGTGTGACACCACCGGCGCTGCGGCCACAGTGACATCAGTAGGCTGGTGTCCCTGGCTGGGAAGAAAGAAGGGCTCTTTTAAGAGCCAAGGGGGTCCCGGTTCGAGCTGCGGGACCCCTTAAGCCTCAAAAGGGGCACTTGCCATGCCACAAGGCCCTTCTAAGGACCCAGGAGGAGGTCCCGGGTTGAGCCGCTAGACTTTCGGCCATTTGGAAATCCTTGGCTGTTTGAGCCAAGGAATTGGGAAAAGTTCGGAAAGCGGATTTCGGGAAAATCCGCGAGATCCGTGTTTCGCGGTCCCCCGAAATCCTCCCATCCCTATTTGGGACAACTGGCAATGAGTTTTTCTTTGCTGTAAAGACATTTTATCCCTCTCTTGCAGAATTGTTTTTCCCAGTCATATTGGAGGGTTTCCAAGCATTACCAACTTCTTAAGGTTATGCCAAAGCATCTCAATTGGGTTCAAGTTCAGACATTGACTAAGCCACCTGAGAAGTATTACCGATATTAATTCTGTTCTAGTGTGTGTCCTGAACTTTTATATATACTGTATGGACGTTATTGGTTAGGGCTCTAGCAAGCCATAATTAAGGAAGTGAGGCTGTGTATGAATGTCAAATGTAAGTTTGGGTTGGCAAAAAGATTATGAAATTGTTGAATAGATTACAGTCTTTAGAAATGCTTTAGATATGTATATACCCCTATTAACCCAGAGCAGCAGCTGAGCGAAGTATCATTAAAGTGACACTAACCAATTCACTGCCGGTTAGTGTGACTTCATCCCTTGCTAGCAAAAGACACATGTGCAGCTGCTGTGGCTAGTCACACCACTGCAGCTGTGGGGCTCTAGATACACAAGTATTTAATGCCAGCTATTTTTTGGAATTAATACTCATGTAAGGGTAAATAACTGAGTCCGCACAGCTCTCGTAGAAGATTACACAAGCAACCTTGGATCTGGTAAATCTACCCAACAAGAACACCCCCAACAAACAAAATAACTTATAAGCATAACTAATATTAGAAATACATATGTAATTATGTTGCTGTATGCAATAATATCTATGCACAATTTATTACATTTACCCAACCTTTCTGAAGCAAACTCGGTAGGAAGCTCTAACTCTGATTCTCCTGTGGGGAAGGTCGTTTGGCAGCACTGCAATCCATAGACGGCCTCTGTGAGCACTATACCAAGTCCGTCCCTCCCACCCTGTGAAGACAAAAAAAAAAAAGAGGATTTGTTACTTACTGTAAAATCTCTTTCTCTGAAACTGAAGGGGGACCCAGGCAACCAGGGGTTAAGCAGTCTACCTCCAGGAGCAGTTACAGGCTCTGGTGCTCCCCCCCCTACCTTATCTCCTCTGTAGAACTGGAAGCCTGCCTCAGGTTGTCCAAAAAGGGAGTGAAAGGAAGAAGAACAGAGAACAGTTGACCCAGGGTCGCCTCTGCTGAAACAAAAACCTCCAAAACGACAAAACTTGACAATACTTAACGTATTAAATGGCATGTCCACCCTTTTTTCATTTTTTTCTGATGTAGGGCTCCCACCCAACCGCTATAGTCCTTTGTCTAAAAACTCCCCCGATCATTACTTACGTTGCCTCTCTCTCCTACGACGTTTAGTCCCGGCCCTCTGCTTGCATGAAACTGCAAGGCAGGGGGCCGGACTGGCAGCCAATCACGGACGCGGCTTCTAGATGTAAAAAATGCCGGGGGAAATAGGCAAAGTAAGCATAGATTGGGGGAGTTTTTATACAAATTACTATAGCTGTTGGGGTTGGAACCCTACATTACAGAAATGCGGTTCGTAGCTAGGGGGAGGGAGAGCAAAACAGGGAAGGGGGGGACTGCACTGAGCATGTGCAAATTCTCCAGGAGGAGGGACAGGAGCAGAGTCTGTATGGACTCAGCCAGGTACTGGTTTTCAGTTTTCTGGACTTTGTGGGGACATTACAGGAGAACCGTTTGAAGCAGGGATGTAAGGTTAGGATTTTTCTACACTACACATTGGGGCAAGTAGTAGGTTAAAATATAGTTTTGGGGTGGACATGCCTTTAATTGATGATAATTGATGACCAGGTTGCTGCTCGGCAACAGCGGCCCTATGATGAGCCCTCCACGAAGCACCTAAAGTCCTAGTAGAATGGGCTGCAACCCCCAAGGAGGAGAAGTCCCAGCCTCTGCGTAACACCGCAGAAGGTCATTACAAATCCACAGGCCAAGGTCTGGGGCGGTGCCCAAGAGCCTCTATGAGACCCCCTAGGAGAATGAATAAGGCTTTGGATGAGCAAAAATCCATCCTGGCAATATAGATTCAGAGAGCTCTGACCAAAAAAGGGGGACAACAATCTCCTGATTCAGGTGAAAGAAGAGACTGCCTTGGGAAGAAAGGCCGGATGTGGCCGAGAATCATTTATCCCCATGGAAGGATAACAAGAAGGCTCTACCGACAGAGCTGCCAATTCGGAAGCTCTTCGAATAGATAAATCACCATCAGAAAAAAAACCGCCTTCCAAGACAGAAGAGACAAGGAGGCTGATGACAGGGGTTTCAAAGACCCTGCATGACTTCTAAAACCAGAGAAGGTCCTAAGGTTGTACAGTCTGCCTGCGAGAGGGGCAGACATGAGCCATGCCTTGCAAAAAAGTTGTTTATTCCTTCAGAAGTGCCAGGTGGTGGTGGAAGTATAAAGACAGAGCCTGATGGAGCCGTAGGGTTCTTGACAGGACAAATCGACCTGGGGGAAAACCCCTAGAAGAAGTCCAAGATACTTATTTCTGCCAGATGCGGTGATAGTTTCTGGCCAATTATGGTTTTCTCGCAGCCAACATTCTCGAATTACTGCTGTGGAAATGCCCTTCTTCTTAGGATAGTGGATTCAAGCGCCACGCCATCAACTGAGGCATTGTAAATCTGGATGGAAGAAGGCCCTTGTGATAGCTGTCCAGGTGAAGAGTGGTGGTCCACAGTTCTCCACTGATATGTCGAGTACATCCGAACCATGCTCTTCTCTGCCACCGGGAGCTATGAAGATTGTTGGAACGGTCTCCCACTTAACCCTCTTGAGTATGCGAGGAATCATAGCTTGAGGGGGAAAGACATACACTAGTCTGAAACACCAATGGACAACCAGGCATCCACTAGAGATGCTTGAGGATTCAGAGTTCTTGCACAGAATGTTAGAACCTGCAGTTGAGATGAGAGGCCATGATGTCTATATCGGTTGGTCCCCCACCTGAGGACCAGGTCCTTGACACCTCTGGGTGAAGAGACCATTTTCCTGGGCCTAAGTGTCGGCTGAGGAATCTGCCTTCACATTAGGACTCCCAGGAACTGGATCCGGATGTATTTGCCTGTAGTTCTCTGTCCAATGAGATAGAGCCAGAAAAATGGAGGGATGATTCCTTCTTTGACCAATTCCCTGGGTTGTCAGAGATCTCGAATACCAACCCGTCATTCCACGATGGAATACAGGCAGATTATTGAGTCCAGTGTCCCAAAGATCTGTTCCAGATCCCTAGCAGATGACACTGTAGAGGCCGAAGGTGGAACATGACATATGGGACTGCCTCATTGCAGATACCATATTGTCGCATGGTCTGGCGAATGGGTATCTGTGGAGCAAGGTGCTTCAGAGCTACCATTTCGTCCAGAGAAGGAAAATCTCTGAACTGAAGTGTCACATAGCTTGCCAAAAAGGGCATATGGCAACTGGGAGAGGGAGAGGACTTGCAAGGGTTGATTATCCAGCCAGGAGGTCAGAATTTGGGAGCACGTGAGAACATGGGACAGGGTTACGGACATGGACGGAGCTTGATCAGCAGGTCATCCGAATATGGGAAGAAGAATTTCCATTTGCAAACTGAATGAAGGCTGCCTGGCAGGCCATGATTTTGGTCAAGACCCGGGGGCTGAAGCAAGGCCAAATGGCAGCACTGTGAATTGAAAGTGGAGGTTCCCCATCGCAAATCTAAGGAAGCGGTGGTGGTGACCCTGCCAGATCCATGCCAGGGGACATGTAAATAGGTGTCCTGAATGTTGAGAGTGCCAGGAATTCTCCAGGTTCGATCGCTAGAATGACAGAACATAAAGATTCCTCTTGAAGTGACCTTTCTGACATGCTGGTTGAGCTCCTTTACGTCTAATACCAGAACTAGAAAAAGCTTGGAGTAGAATCCAGGGAATCTTTGCTCTGCAGGAACCCTGGCTAGTAATAACAAACTGATTGCCTGTTGAAGGGCCCTGTGGTGCAGGTGGCATCAGGGAAGTCTGAAGGGGAAGAAGTGTAGTGGAGGGAGAGAAATGAACCTGCTATCATATCCCAAGGATATCGCATAGAGTCCAGGCGTCTGTGGAAGGATGATGCCATGCCTCCTGAAAAAACTGAATACGTCCTCCCACAAAGGATGTGGGAGGATAGCCATGCAAATTTAGGTTTGTTCCAGAGGGCCGAAATGCTCTTCGTCCAGGGAGGGAGGGAGGAAACCCTGACTGGTAGGAGGGACTGGAGGAGGCTCAACAGTTGTCTGGGTGAAGCTCAAAAGTGACAGAAAAGGCCAAAGATTTGGCTCTACTGGTTCAGACTCCCGGGTAGTCCCTTGAGGAACTGTAGGCAAAGCAGACTCTACTCATTGATTCTTAAGAGAATAGATAGATTCCCACAGGTTTTAGCCCAGTTGGGTTCTTGTTCGGCTTTGCAGAAGGCGCAGGTGGTGGTCACAAATAGCACAGCACGAGGTACACATTGGACCAAACTGACCTGCTGGCAACATCTCTTGGCAAGCAGAACACACGTATGATTGCGACCGGGGAGATTCTGTACCCTTATGTCGGTACGGGAACGACCCCTTGCTAGACATAGTAAATAAAATTAAAAAGGTTTGTTTTTTTTTTACATATATCCCTCTATTTCTCCTTCCACTAGGCTTTTAAGGGAGGAAATAAATAAAAAGGGAAAAAACCCTCCCAACACCACTTTTCCAAAACTAATTGTGCTATAAAATAGAAAGGAACAAGAAGCTGAAGCAGACAATGCGGAAGTCCAGTGAGAGAAAAGAATCAGGGGAGGAAGCCAGAAAGAGAGCCATGTGGTGATCGGTTGCTAGAGGAGACACCCCTCTGCTAGCAATGCGAGGAGATCAGAAACTAAGGAAGGAAGGGAGGAAGTCCTGCCCCCCCCCCCTGCAGCCAATGAGAAGTTGCTGCCCAGCCAATCGGAGCGCAGCTCAGCTGCATGGTGCGAGGGACTGCTTCTGTAATGGCAGAGTGTAAGTCCGCACATTTTAGCCATCAGGGCATGATGTGCGGCCCCTCCGTCTGGCATGAGAAGGGGATGACAGGTCCACTCTGCATGCCTCTCATGTAAGGAAACTGGAAAGTCCCTGCTCCATGATTGTCTTCTTTACAACTCACAGCAAGAATCAGTCCAACTTCTGAAGCAGACACTTAAAAACAGGTTTCTGGTGCTACAGAGGATAAGGTGGGGGAGGAGCACCAGAGCCTATAACTAAAAGGGTAAATTAGATTTTGCTACACAAATTTTACCCACAGAAAGGAAATTTGATTAAAATCACCTCTTACTGTTTTATGCCTGCCACAAGAAGAAGCCCAAGGTTGGTGCATGCTCAAGCACATTCCTGGTCCCAGATTTCCTGCAATTCACGGTCCTGTATCCTCAGTCGGTTTCTTTCAGACCATGTATCAGTTTCCTCTAAACAATTTTTATTCTTGTGCGATCCTGCACTAACCTATCTATAAACTTGAACAATAGAGCAAGAAAACTAAGTCAGCAGAATACTTTACTACCTTATGTAGCTTAAAGGAACTGTGCGTATAATAAAAAAAAAAACATTTAAATAAAAAGTACCTGAGGCAGGAGTTAGGATTGGTGCTTTTTACCTCCTAATATAATTTTTGTGAGAGCAGCAGGACAAAGAAAACTGCCTCTATTAGTCTTCCCGTATGCCCCAGCCCTATGGTCCAGGGCTTAACCTGGCAGATGAAAAGGTGCTGTAGCTCCTCAACAAACAATATTGGGAGGTAGGAATAATCAATCCTATCTCCTTGCCCCAGGTGCTTTTGATTTTTAAAAATTTACATTTTATGGTATAGTTGTCATAATGGTATAACATCTCACATAAACAGCATGTGAAATCAAAAGTAATAAAAGCGCAATAAAAGGACTCATTCTACAAAATGTCATAAAACACACTATTTCCATGAACAAATAGTGTCAGTGAGATATGAACATTGAGTGGGGTAGGGTCTATAAAACATTGTAGAGGAGCCCAGAACTTCCTTGCTTCATACCTATGAATTTACCTGAGGAGCTGCATGGTGGAACCAAAGTTTAACTTAACAGTGAGTATACTAAACTTATACTACTGTAGCAACTACTCTTTTCCACACTTTGTAGGATTCCCCCCCATCACATGACCGGTATGTCAAAGGGATACTATAATAGATGTTGACACAGAGAATTTAGACCGCCCTCCATGGCAGCCACTGATATTTTAACATTGGCAGCTAAATGGCAAAAAAACATACCATCATTAGACCGGGAGCAAATAGAAGATTAACAGAGACACCTTCCTTAGCCTCCCCTGGCAATAATAGACTGTTCAATATTTTATTAGCATCTGTCAAATTAGACTCCCTGAAAGTCCTCATAAGCACTTCCAAATGAATGTGCCAAATATATAAAATGTGGAGCACTCCACGCTGACTTCTGGCACCTTATATGGGACTGCCTACGGATCCAGCCTACTGAAGAAGAGTACCGCGCGCAATCAGCAGAAGAGGTGTGTATACGTGGCTTGATTGACTCTTGGAAGCCTGTTTCTCCTATGGGAGTGTATTATCTGGGTAGACTTCAACTTTCCATGTTGGTACCTAGTTTACCTGATATGAACTTTGAGAACAGACCCCCTTTCTTAACTCTGTGGCAATTTTACTTGGGTATTGATACTGGGGACGCTAAATCAGTATTATTTTGGCTATATTTTTATTAGCACTATTGCACTTTACACATTGTTTGCACCTTCGCATTATTTGGTGGTACGATGGATGCCTTTAAGTGGTCTTTATCTGTTAAATAAATTTATTTTGATTACATAGGCCTCAAGTGTGCAAATGCTTCCCCAAACTAGTTAAACATTTTAAAAGTGTCTGAACAAGATTCACAATACATATTCTTGAACCATTTATTTTAGTATTCAGTTCCTTTAACTAATGACAATTTATTTCTTCATAAGAAGCAGTTCAGGCTAAATCACATATTTCTTGACTAAGATCACAGGACTACTGAATAAACAATGTGGCAAAAAACTTAAAAGCTAAAAGTGAAACGTCAGTCAAATAATAATCAAACGAGAACTTCCTAATATTACTGAATGTAATGGTATGCAGAAGAAAGAGAGGACTTCGACACACTCCGGAATTGTTGCACAATGACTCCCAGTCTTGGAAGTGAATGTATTTTTAGTATTTAAGACGAACTAAATGTCTCTAGACAACATTGTCCCAATAGACATAGCACATTCACAAATATACGCAAGCTGCGTCTCACCTCTCCCTTTGCTGTGGCCATTGGGTGATTTATGAAAATCTGTGAGTACTAGGGGTCAGCTCCCACAATCCACCTTAGCTGGGTAACCCCCTGCTAAGTCCTGCATACAGGCACATGCTCTGTAGTGTTCAACAGATCAAACAGGAAGTTGCAGGCTTGCTTCCAAGAAGCTGATAGCCAATCACATTATAGCACAGATATCCTCCCTCCTCCGACACAGAACAGGGATTTCAGTTTTTTGTTTTCAAACACATTCAAGGCTCTTGTCCTACAATGATATAATCCTTTACTTTACAACAAAAAGAAAAGTCATCTTTGCAGTAATTTCATAGATAGCTGGAAGTAAGAAATGGAATAGTAGTCTGGGGAATAGAACCTGCAACTTGTACTTATACTCTGTTTTACTAAGCAGAGCTCTCACTTCTACGCTAAGCGAGATACTATATAAACCATTGGTACATGGAGAATATTGTACTAGGAACATAATGGAAACAAAAAATAAAGGTAAGTTTTGGGATTCAAACTTGTCCCTTATGAACTGTTGTTGTTTTTAACCTGGAATCTTACAAGGTGAGCCACCACTGAATAAGCTGAAAACCTAGGTACATTTAGAAGCTTTATCTTTTGCATGGAATAATAGAAATAAAAAAAGGTATTCTGGGATATTGAACTTGTGACCTTTTAAACTGTCTATTTTTAAACCTGGTGCCTTACCTGGTGCGCCAACACTGAATAGCAGAAAATCATGTACATTTGGAAGCTTTATATTTTGCTAGGAAAAGAATAATAAAAAATGGTATATGGAAGTCCTTGATGATTTTGAAAGCTGCTCGTTACCCTGACGTTTATTTTTCAGCAACTCACACTGACTGGTAAATAAACTGCAGGGTAACAAGCAGCTTTCAAAGTCTTATCAAGGATTCCATATTGGTGTGGAGACATCTGCATAGAAAACACTGTACATTGAGACAGTGAATACTGGGGTCAGGGGGCGTGGTTTCTCAAGGGCTGTGGGTTGTACTGGCAACAACATGAAACTCTTCTTATTTACAGGATCTATTTTTCACATGTACTAAATTAAACTTACTAGAGAAGAACCTTACTATGTAAGGTGTTCTAGGGAAAAAAACTTTCACATTAGGTTTTTAAAAAATTAAGTTTAGTTCTCCTTTAAAATAAGTTCACTTCCATGTAAGACTTGGAGTCGTTGTGCAGCAATTCCGTAGTGTGTTAAGTATTATGCTCATTATATAGGTCAGGATGTCTAACTTTCGTCCCATTACATGTTTGAAAACTGACTCCCAGCATCTCGTGGTTGTAAAATGTCAGGGAGTTGTAGTTCAGCAACATCGGAGGGTTTGTAGTTCGGAAACTTATGCAGGTAACCCAGATGTAATATGGCAGCAACTCTATGGAGAGCTGTAGTTCGACAACATCAACAGGGAGTTGAGTTCGGCAAAATCTGAAGGTATCCCAGATGTAATATGGCAGCACAAGCACATGTGCCACCATTTTGTGGCCTTAGGGATCTGGAAAACAGTTACATGTGCTAAAATAATCTTGCAGTGTAAAAAAGGGTTCTGGACGGGCAGTTGGCGGAAGTTTTTACTGACCTATTGGTGCACCTATTAACCTACATTTAAATTCTTTTAAATCACAAATGTCAAAAAAAAATTCCAGTCGGGTGACATGAAAAAGCACCGGGTGGGCCGCCCGGATAAGACCCTAGGGAGAACACTGACCAAGTTGAGTAAGGTTCCCTTTCAGGTCCCTGCAACAGACCAAATTGAGTGAAGTTTCCTATCTGATCTGCTGCAGACGAGACCAAGTTGAGTGAAGTTCCCTATCAGGTCCGTTGCAGACAACACCAAGTTGAGTGAAGTTCCACATCAGGCCCGATGCAAACTAGACCATATTGAGTGAAGTTCCCTACCAGGTCCCTGCAGACGAGACCAGTTGAGTGAAGTTCCCTATCAGTTCCGCTGCACACAAGACCAGATTAGTGAAGTTCCCATCAGGTCCCTACGGACATGCCCAAATTGAGTGAAGTTCCCAATCAGGTGCGCTGTAGACAAGACCAGTTAAGTGAAGTTCCCCATCAGTTCCGCTGCAACTAGGCCAGATTGGATGAAGTTCCCTATCAGGTCCCTGTAGACTAAACCAAGTTGAGGGAAGTTCAGTATCAGTTCTGCTACAGACATGCCCAATTGAGTGAAGTTCCCTTTCAGATCTGCTGCAGATGAGACCAATTGAGTGAAGTTCCCTCTCTGGTCCGCTGCAGACATGACCACATTGGGTAAAGTTTTGGTCCGAGACCAATTGAGTGAAGTTCCCTATCAGGTCCGCTGCAAACTTGGGTGAAGTTCCCTATCATGTCCGCTACAGACGAGGCCAATTGAGTGAAGTTCCCTATCAGGTCCGCTGCAGATGAGACAAAGTTGAGTGAAGTTCCCCATCGTTCCGCTGCAAACTTGGGTGAATTCCCTATCAGGTCCGCTACAGACGAGACCAAATTGAATGAAGTTCCCTATCAGTCCGTTGCAGATGAGACCAAATTGGGTGAAGTTCCCTATCGGGTCCGCTGCAGACGAATTGAGTGAGGTTCCCTATCAGGTCCGCTGCAGACAAGAAACAAATCAAATGAAAGTCCCACTATCCTTGAACCTTCTCCTCCCCTACCCTCCCCCCCACTCCCCCATCCCCCACCCCTGCCCCCCCCCTCCCCCCCCTCCTTCTCCCCCTCTCTTACCTCCCCCCCCTCCCCCCCGCCCCTCCCCCCCCCTCCCTCCACCCCCCTCCCCACCCCCTCCCACACTCCCCCACACCATCCCCCTCCCCTACGCCTCCCCCCAGCACTCCCCCCTCCCCCCCCCATCCTCTCCTCCCCCCCCCCCTCCCCCTCCCCTCTCGCCCCGACTTCCACCCCTCCCCCCCTCCCTCTCCGCCCCCCTACCTCAACCCCCTCCTACCCTCCTCCTCACTCGCCCATCTCGCCCCCCTCCCCCCTCCCCCCTCCCCCTCCCTCAGTCTCCCCCCCCATCCCTCCCTCCTCTCCCTCCCCCTCCCTCCTCTCCTCCCCCCTCCTCCGCCCCCTCCTCCCCACCACCCCCCCTCCCCCATCTTCCTCCCTCCCCTCTCCCTCTCCCCACTCCTCCCCCCTCACCCCCCCCCATCCTCTTCCCCCCCCCCCTCCCCCCCTCACCCTCTCTCACCCTTCCCCCCTCTCACTCCCTCCTCCCCCCCTCCCTCCCCTCTCCCTCCCCTCCCTTCTTCACCCCCACCCCCCCCCCCTCCCTCCCCCCCCCCCCTCCCCTCCTCCCCTCCCCTCCCGCCTTCCAACCCCCCGCCCTCCATCCCACCTTCCCCCTTGATGAATTCCCCTATCAGGTCTATGCATACTGACTCAAATGGGAGTTAAGTTTCGCCTATCAAGTCCGCTGCGACATGCCCAAATTGAGTAAGTTCCCTATCAGGTCCGCTGCGACGTGACCAATTGCGTGATTTCCCTATCAGGTCCGCTGCGACATGACCAATTAAGTGAAGTTCCCTATCAGGTCCACTGCAGACGAGACCAAATTGAATGAAGTTCCCTTCAGTCTGCTGCAGACGAGACCAACATTTTTCTCCCCAGAATTTTTTTCCAGCCGGGTGGCGAAAAGTAGCCGGGTGGGGTGGGAAAATGTACACTGTTATGCTCATTTATAGGTATGGGATGTCTAACTTTCGGCCCACTCGATGTTTGAAAATTAGACTTCAGCATTCGTTGTTGTAGAACGCAGGGAGTTGTAGTTCGGCAACGTCTGCAGGAGTTGTAGTTCGGCAACGTTGAAGGTAACCCAGGTGTAATATGGTAGCACAAGCACACATGCCACTATTTTATGGCCTTAGGGATCTTGAAAAGCTAGTAACATGTGCTAAAATAATCTTGCAAGTGTAAAAAAGGGGTCTGGACGGGGCAGTTTTGGCGGGAGTTTTTACTGACCTATTGATACACCTATTAAACCTACATCTAAATTCTTTTAAATCACAAGTGTTCTTCAAGAAATTTTTCCAGCCGGGTGGCATGAAAAAATAGCTGGGTGGGCTGCCCGGCTAAAAGACCCTAGGAAGAACACTGACCAAGTTGAGTGAGGTTCCCTTTCAGGTGCACTGCAGACAAGACCAAATTGAGTGAAGTTTCCTATCTGATCTGCTGCAGACGAGACCAGATTAAGTGAAGTTCCCTATCAGGTCCGTGCAGACGAGACCAGATTAAATGAAGTTCCCTATCAGGTATGCTGCAGACATGACCTAATTGAGTGAAGTTCCCTATCAGGTCGCCTGCAGACATGCCCACATTGGGTGAAGTTCATCAGGTCTGCTGCAGACGTGACCAATTGGGTGAAGTTCCCTATCAGGTCCGCTGCAGACATGCCCAAATTGGGTGAAGTTCCCAATCAGGTCCGCTGCAGACATGACAAATTGAGTGAAGTTCCCTAACAGGTCCGCTGCAGACATGCCCAAATTGGGTGAAGTTAATGATAGTGTGAACATTGACTAACCTAATTCCAATTCAGATACCCTGAAATTTTACTGATTATACTGTCATGATATCTGAGAAATGTAAAACTGTTTTTATACTTAAATGTTTTGGAACCAAAATAAAAAATTGGGTGAAGTTCCCTATCAGGTCCGCTGCAGACGTGACCAATTGGGTGAAGTTCCCTATCAGGTCCGCTAAAGACGAGACCAAGTTGAGTGAAGACCAAGACCAAATTGGGTGAGTTCCCTACCAGTCGCGCTGCAGACATGACCAAATTGGGTGAAGTTCCCTATCAGGTCCGCTGCAGACGTGACCATAAGTGAAGTTCCCTATCAGGTCTGCTGCAGACATGACCAAATTGAGTGAGTTCCCTACCAGGTCCACTGCAGACATGCCCAAATTGGGTGAAGTTAATGACAGTGTGAACATTGACTAGCCTAATTCCAATTCAGATACCCTGAAATTTTACTGATTATAACTGTCAATGATATCTGAGAAATGTAAAACTGTTTTTTATACTTAAATGTTTTGGAACCAAAATAAAAAATTGGGTGAAGTTCCATATCAGGTCCGCTAAAGACGAGACCAAGTTGAGTGAAGACCAAGACCAAGTGAGTGAAGTTCCTATCAGGTCCGCTGCAGACATGCCCAAATTGAGTGAAGTTCCCTACCAGGTCCGCTGCAGACATGCCCAAATTGAGTGAAGTTCCCTACCAGGTCCGCTGCAGACAGGCCCAATTGAGTGAAGTTCCCAATCAGGTCCGCTGCAGGCGTGACACAATTGAATGAAGTTCCCTATCGGTCTGCTGCAGACGAGACAACATTTTTCTCCCCAGAATTTTTTTCCAGCCGGGTGGGCAGAAAAAGTAGCGGGTGGGGTGGACGGGGAAAATGTGCACTGCATTATGCTCATTATATAGGTTGGGATGTCAAACTTTCGGCCCACTAGATGTTTGAAAATTATGACTTCCAGCATTCAATGTTGTAGAATGCGGGGAGTTGTGGTTCGGCGGCGTCGGCGGGAGTTGTGGTTCGGCGGCGTCGGCGGGGAGTCGTGGTTCGGCGGTGTCGGCGGGGAGTTGTGGTTCGGCGGCGCCGGCGGGGAGTTGTGGTTCGGCGGCGTCGGCGGGGAGTTGTGGTTCGCGGGCGTCGCGGGGGGTTGTGGTTCGGCGGCGTCTGCGGGGGTTGTGGTTCGGCAGCGTCTGCAGGAGTTGTAGTTCGGCAACGTCTGCGGGGAGTTGTAGTTCGGCAACGTCTGCGGGGAGTTGTAGTTCGGCAACGTCTGCGGGGGGTTGTAGTTCGGCAACGTCTGCGGGGAGTTGTTTATGCGCAACGTCTGCGGGGTGGTAGTTCGGCAACGTCTGGGGAGTTGTAGTGGAAGGATGTTGCGGGGAGTTGTGTTCGGCAACGTCTGCGGGGAGTTGTAGTTCGGCAAAGTCTGCGGGGATGTGTAGTTCGGCAACATCCGCGGGGAGTTGTAGTTGGCAACGTCCGGGGAGTTGTAGTTCGGAAACATCTGCTGGGAGTTGTAGTCGGCAACATTGAAGGTAACCCAGGTGTAATATGGTAGCACAAGCACACATGCCACCATTTTATGGCCTAGGGATCTTGGAAAAGCTAGTTAACATGTGCTAAAATAATCTTGCAAGTGTAAAAAAGGGGTCTGGACGGGGCAGTTTTGGCGGGGAGTTTTTACTGACCTATTGATACACCTATTAACCTACATCTAAATTCTTTAAATCCCAAGTGTTCTCTCAAGAAATTTTTTCCAGCCGGCTGGCATGAAAAAATAGCTGGGTGGGCTGCCGGCAAAAGACCCTAGGGAGAACACTGACCAGTTGAGTGAGGTTCCTTTCAGGTCCACTGCAGACAAGACCAAATTGAGTGAAGTTCCTATCAGGTCCGCTGCAGACGAGACCAGATAAGTGAAGTTCCCATCAGGTCTGCTGCAGACATGACCAATTGAGTGAAGTTCCCATCAGGTCTGCTGCAGACGAGACCAGATTAAGTGAGTTCCTATGGTCCGCTGCAGACGAGACCAGATTAAGTGAAGTTCCCTATCAGGTGCTGCCAGACGTGGACAATAAAGTGAAGTTCCCTATCCGGTCCGCTGCAGACGAGACCAAGTTAAGTGAAGTTCCCAATCAGGTCCGCTGCAGGCATGACCAAATTGAGTGAAGTTCCCTACCAGGTCCGCTGCAGACATGCCCAAATTGGGTGAAGTTAAGACAGTGTGAACATTGACTAGCCTAATTCCAATTCAGATACCCTGAAATTTACTGATTATACTGTCAATGATATCTGAGAAATGTAAACTGTTTATACTTAAAGTTTTGGAACCAAAATAAAAATTGAGTGAAGTTCCCTATTAGGTCCGATGCAGGCGAGACCAAATTGAGTGAAGTTCCCTATAGGTCCGCTGCAGACGAGACCAGATAAGGTGAAGTTCTATCAGGTCCGCTGCAGACATTACTAATTGGGTGAAGATCCCTATCAGGTCCACGCAGACGAGACCAAGTTGAGTGAAGTTCCCTATCAGGTCCGCTGCAGACATGCCCAAATTGCGTGAAGTTCCTATCAGGTCCGCTGCAGACAAGGCCAAGTTGAGTGAAGTTCCTATTAGGTCGCTGCAGACATGACAAATTGAGTGAAGTTCCCTACCAGGTCCACTGCAGACATGCCCAAATTTGGTGAAGTTCCCTATCAGGTCCGTGTAGACTAACTAAGTTGAGTGAAGTTTAGTATCAGTTCGCTGCAAACATGAGCAAATTGATGAAGTTCCTTATCAGGTCCGCTGCATACGAGACAAGTTAAGTGAAGTTCCCATCAGTTCCGCTGCAAATTAGGCCAGATTGGGTGAAGTTCCCTCAGGTCCGCTGCAGACGAGACCAGATTAAGTGAAGTTCCTATCAGGTTGCTGCAGACATGACCAAATTGAGTGAAGTTCTCTATACAGTCCGCTGCAGACATGCCCAAATTGGGTGAAGTTCCCTATCAGGCCACTGCAGACGGACCAATAAGTGAAATTCCTATCAGGTCCACTGCAGATGAGACCAAGTTAAGTGAAGTTCCCAATCAGGTCCGCTGCAGACGTGACCAAATTGAGTGAAGTTCCCTATTAGGTCCGCTGCAGGCGAGACCAAATGAGTGAAGTTCCCTATCAGGTCCGCTGCAGACGAGACCAGATATAAGTGAAGTTCCCTATCAGGTCCACTGCAGACATGCCCAAATTGGGTGAAGTTAATGATAGTGTGAACATTGCTAGCCTAATTCCAATTCAGATACCCTGAAATTTTATGATTATACTGTCAATGATATCTGAGAAATGTAAAACTGTTTTAATACTTAAATGTTTTGGAACCGAGTTAAAACGAGTTAAAAAAAAAAAATTGGGTGAAGTTCCCTATCAGGTCCGCTGCAGACATTCCAATTGGGTGAAGATCCCTATCAGGTCCACTGCAGACGAGACCAAGTTGAGTGAAGTTCCTAAGGTCCGCCGCAGACGAGACCAAGTTGAGTGAAGTTCCCTATCAGGTCACTGCAGACATGCCCAAATTGCGTGAAGTTCCCTATCAGGTCCGCTGCAGACAAGGCCAAGTTGAGTGAAGTTCCCCATCAGGTCCGCTGCAGACATGACCAAATTGAGTGAAGTTCCCTACCAGGTCCACTGCAGACAGCCCAAATTGCGTGAAGTTCCTATCAGGTCCGGCAGACAAGGCCATTCACACTACATCAGTTTGTATCCATTTTTCAAACGCAGGTGTGTTTAAAAAAATGGACAGACAGTGAAACCCACAGGATTTCAGAATATCGTTCACACCTGCTGCGTTATAATCCTTCCGTTTCAGTCTGTTTAAAAAAATGCACTGCATACAGCATTTCTGTCCGGTTTTTCATGCATTTTCTATAGAGATCTATGGAATACAAATTGTTAAAAAATGGATACAAATGTATGAAAAAAATGGATACAAACTGACAGAAAACACATACTGTGCGTTACTGTCAGTTTGTAGTGTGAACGAGCCCTTACCATCTCTACTCGTAGGCGAGCATACCTAAGGTAGAAAAAGAGGGTCAGATGGAAGGACAGAGCTGAGAATAACTCCAAGTGTGCTAAATTTTTTGCAATTTCTGCAACCTTGTAAGTAAGATCAGGAGTTCCCAGGAAATTATAGATTACTTGTTTAAATATTATATTAAAAAAGTCTTACCCAACTTTGGATATCCTTTCATAGTATTAAATTTACCTGGTCCACAGCAAGAAAATCACTTCTAACATCAGAAGGCCATGGAAAGATCAGGATTGGCAACTAGGATGAGGGCAATTTACTAGTGTAGCATTTTTAGCTTTAGAATAAATACACTTTATTAATTTACAATGACTTTGTGCATTAGTACGGTAGTCTTCCTTACCACAGGTGATGGCTGCAGTAACTAGGGTTTATTAAATAGGAATCACTTGATCCTTTATCAGCGCTTCTTGAAGGGTTCAACACAATCCCAGAATTATGGACTGAATGGTCTCATCTAGCTCATGAATCCCAAGGCGAAAAAGGACATTAGGAGATTAAACAATCAAATTATACAGAAAATATATTCAGGATAAAACATAAAAGAATATAAAGGTAAATAAACATTAAATAACTGCGCTAACAGTAGTGAGCCATGGGACTGGGTGGAATCACTTACGTGCACAATCAAAACAGAATATTCCCAGTCAGTAAAAATAGAATATTATTTGCATGCTCAAGTTCAAATATATCGCAAAAAACACATAGAAAGAAAGCTGTGGATTGAGCAGGCACACCTGACTAAAATAATGATTAGAATAATCAATTAGACCATATACAATGATTAATGCAATTAAAAGGACATTTTTATTGTATGTGCAAAGATAGCCAACCCGGAGGGCAATATATAAGTGCAAAGAAATACATATAAAAACACTTCCTGTGCTATTCCTGGTTACATATGTACATAAATATTATGATATACGGTATACCCATTCGCTCAGTCATTCACACACCTGTAAGCTACCAGAGATAAAGTACAAGTTACTTATAGCAGAGAATCTCATCTAAATACATTAACCAATGTATCATAATGGAGCTTAATAGCAATAATGTCCCATCAGAAGTAATACATATCATAATATTCCAATGTTACAAATACATATTGATACCCCTGCTAACAACCCAATAGGCTAAACATAAACAAATAGGCTAAACAGGTGGAGGCAAATAGGCAGTGAGACACTGACACAGGCAGATACCCAGGCTAAAAAGATAGAGAATGGAAATACTTAGCCCAACAAATGACCAGACAGAGCACAGGAGCAGTTAAAATCAGTACAAAATAGGAAGCGTTCATCCGATCCGGACTTTCTCAACAGAGGAAGTGACACAGGCACCTCCTCACAACACACTATTTAAAGCCCAGAGACACATCCCCTAAATCATGATTGGATTACACAGCGTGCTAAATGTACAGGAAATTCCTACTCAGGAACACGTGGAGCCGGATCCGTATCAATGGCCTCAGTGCTTCCGTACCTCGCAGCTAAGTCTCGCGAGATCGTGAGATCAGTGCTTCCATACCACGTGGCCTAGTCTCATGAGATCGCGTCTCACGAGATCACGACATATGGCTAGACCTCGCAGATCCGCAAGACTCTAGCCTGAATAGCGCCGGCTCGTTACCAGGCAACCATACTAAATCCGCTGTTCACACATCCGTTACTCATTAACCCTGTACATGCCCGCTGCTCACATACTTCGCTATAGCAGACCAACGTAAATCAGAACCAAGAGGCATATAGCCAGTAAGATAACAGACTTACCCAGAAAGGTTCTAAGCCAATGTACACACATAACATACCTAAGGATATAGCAATATCATACATACATTCAGATACCTTAAAATATACCAGTGTCATGTAGCAGCATATAAAATAACTGACAGTCGTAAATAAATGCAGTGTAAGCCCAGCATGAATCGGGACAATGATAGGTAAATGCTGCCAAAATATATAAAAATAACTGTACTGTTGAGCCAGTGCTGCCGCTCAACGCTGTTCCAAATGGGACCTTAAGGGGCAGTAAATATACTGCTGTAGCTGTTCTCCGAAGCTACAGAATTGAATATACAACATTGACACCAAGTTAATGTAGATATATGAGGCACTTAGAAAGTTGCTCCCTCCTATAGAAGAGAGAGCCCATACACCCCAAACGACCAATTAATCCAAGTAACTAGTTCTGGGAAGCACAGTCGTCCCTTAAAGAAACGACAAATAGGTAGTTGTCTGCCATTATAGAGGCTCCAGCCTATAACCAGATAGCACAACATCCATAAGCCATCCAGCAAGTTCAAATATATATTATGTGTTTACAAAAAAATAAAAAATAGCACAGAATTTTAGCATCTGTTACTAACGTGATTAGTGCTCAAACATTGAAGGTTTTAGATAATGTGTATAATACACAAAGCATAATATTCCATCTGCAAATATTTGGGGGGAAAAACTGGAAAATGCCACAGATCTTTATGTGTTGAATGTTTTTACCTTTTGTGATACTCATTTAAGTCCCCTCCTTCCTCAAGAATTTTCCTCCCCGCAAAGTCAATGGTGATTTCGAGAAAGCCTAGAGGCATGAGCAGCTCTGCAACTCTGCTCTTCCTTCGAAGAGCCTCTCGTTCTGCCTGAGACAACCACTGGTTAGAATCCGTTGAGAAGTAATCTGATTCGTCATCAATAACCAGGGTTCGTCGCACACTTCATATAAAAAAGAAAAAAAAAACACAAAAACAATACAAATATTATTTTAAAAAAATGAAATTTTAATGTTAAGTAAAAACAGATAGCACAAAAGGGGAAAATATAACGAGAAGAATAAGAAACAAAAAGCAAAAAAAGCAATACAAAAAATTTTTTTTATAAAAATACAACAATAATGAAAAGATAATTTCAAAGAGAAACAAACTACACTTCCTCTCTGAGAGGCTCCATGTCGTTGCCAATACAACTCACAGCATATATAGTCTTCAAAAGAGCCATGTGCAATTGGCTATGCTCCCAGATCCCACTATTCACTGTCTCTATGCACTTATTTTCCCTAAAGATGTCTCCAACACAGTACGAAAGTCCTTGAAAAGACTTTGAAAGCTACTTATTACCCTGCAATTTATTTTTCGGCCTACCATTTAAAACACAAATAGCCAAATTTACTGCTGTTGTTTAGTCTGTGGGAAATTTTTAGCTTTCTAAGATGGTTCTGTTCCTGGAGTGTAATACGATAATGCTTCAGGTCCGCTGCAGACATGCCCAAATTGAGTGAAGTTCCCTACCAGGTCCGCTGCAGACAGGCCCAAATTGAGTGAAGTTCCCAATCAGGTCCGCTGCAGACGTGACCAAATTGAATGAAGTTCCCTATCAGGTCTGCTGCAGACGAGACAAACATTTTTCTCCCCAGAATTTTTTTCCAGCCGGGTGGCAAGAAAAAGTAGCCGGGTGGGGTGGGAAAATGTACACTGCTTTATGCTCATTATATAGGTATGGGATGTCTAACTTTCGGCCCACTCGATGTTTGAAAATTATGACTTCCAGCATTCGTTGTTGTAGAACGCAGGGAGTTGTAGTTCGGCAACGTCTGCAGGGAGTTGTAGTTCGGCAACGTCTGAAGGTAACCCAGGTGTAATATGGTAGCACAAGCACACATGCCACCATTTTATGGCCTATGGGATCTTGGAAAAGCTAGTTAACATGTGCTAAAATAATCTTGCAAGTGTAAAAAAGGGGTCTGGACGGGGCAGTTTTGGCGGGAGTTTTTACTGACCTATTGATACACCTATTAAACCTACATCTAAATTCTTTTAAATCACAAGTGTTCTCTCAAGAAATTTTTTCCAGCCGGGTGGCATGAAAAAATAGCTGGGTGGGCTGCCCGGCTAAAAGACCCTAGGAAGAACACTGACCAAGTTGAGTGAGGTTCCCTTTCAGGTGCACTGCAGACAAGACCAAATTGAGTGAAGTTTCCTATCTGATCTGCTGCAGACGAGACCAGATTAAGTGAAGTTCCCTATCAGGTCCGCTGCAGACGAGACCAGATTAAATGAAGTTCCCTATCAGGTATGCTGCAGACATGACCTAATTGAGTGAAGTTCCCTATCAGGTCCGCTGCAGACATGCCCACATTGGGTGAAGTTCCCTATCAGGTCTGCTGCAGACGTGACCAATTGGGTGAAGTTCCCTATCAGGTCCGCTGCAGACATGCCCAAATTGGGTGAAGTTCCCAATCAGGTCCGCTGCAGACATGACCAAATTGAGTGAAGTTCCCTAACAGGTCCGCTGCAGACATGCCCAAATTGGGTGAAGTTAATGATAGTGTGAACATTGACTAACCTAATTCCAATTCAGATACCCTGAAATTTTACTGATTATACTGTCAATGATATCTGAGAAATGTAAAACTGTTTTTATACTTAAATGTTTTGGAACCAAAATAAAAAATTGGGTGAAGTTCCCTATCAGGTCCGCTGCAGACGTGACCAATTGGGTGAAGTTCCCTATCAGGTCCGCTAAAGACGAGACCAAGTTGAGTGAAGACCAAGACCAAATTGGGTGAAGTTCCCTACCAGGTCCGCTGCAGACATGACCAAATTGGGTGAAGTTCCCTATCAGGTCCGCTGCAGACGTGACCAATTAAGTGAAGTTCCCTATCAGGTCTGCTGCAGACATGACCAAATTGAGTGAAGTTCCCTACCAGGTCCACTGCAGACATGCCCAAATTGGGTGAAGTTAATGACAGTGTGAACATTGACTAGCCTAATTCCAATTCAGATACCCTGAAATTTTACTGATTATACTGTCAATGATATCTGAGAAATGTAAAACTGTTTTTATACTTAAATGTTTTGGAACCAAAATAAAAAATTGGGTGAAGTTCCATATCAGGTCCGCTAAAGACGAGACCAAGTTGAGTGAAGACCAAGACCAAGTTGAGTGAAGTTCCCTATCAGGTCCGCTGCAGACATGCCCAAATTGAGTGAAGTTCCCTACCAGGTCCGCTGCAGACAGGACCCCACATGACGTGAGTTCCCAATCAGGTCCGCTGCAGACGTGACCAAATTGAATGAAGTTCCCTATCGGTCTGCTGCAGACGAGACAAACATTTTCTCCCCAGAATTTTTTTCCAGCCGGGTGGAGAGAAAAAGTAGCCGGGTGGGGTGGGACGGGGAAAATGTGCAATGCATTATGCTCATTATATAGGTTGGGATGTCAAACTTTCGGCCCACTAGATGTTTGAAAATTATGACTTCCAGCATTCAATGTTGTAGAATGCGGGGAGTTGTGGTTCGGCGGCGTCGGCGGGAGTTGTGGTTCGGCGGCGTCGGCGGGGAGTCGTGGTTCGGCGGTGTCGGCGGGGAGTTGTGGTTCGGCGGCGCCGGCGGGGAGTTGTGGTTCGGCGGCGTCGGCGGGGAGTTGTGGTTCGGCGGCGTCTGCGGGGGGGGTTGTGGTTCGGCGGCGTCTGCGGGGGTTGTGGTTCGGCAGCGTCTGCGGGGAGTTGTAGTTCGGCAACGTCTGCGGGGAGTTGTAGTTCGGCAACGTCTGCGGGGAGTTGTAGTTCGGCAACGTCTGCGGGGAGTTGTAGTTCGGCAACGTCTGCGGGGAGTTGTTTATGCGCAACGTCTGCGGGGTGGTAGTTCGGCAACGTCTAGGGGAGTTGTAGTGGAACGGATGTTGCGGGGAGTGTGTTCGGCAACGTCTGCGGGGAGTTGTAGTTCGGCAACGTCTGCGGGGAGTTGTAGTTCGGCAACATCCGCGGGGAGTTGTAGTTTGGCAACGTCTGCGGGGAGTTGTAGTTCGGAAACATCTGCTGGGAGTTGTAGTTCGGCAACATCTGAAGGTAACCCAGGTGTAATATGGTAGCACAAGCACACATGCCACCATTTTATGGCCTATGGGATCTTGGAAAAGCTAGTTAACATGTGCTAAAATAATCTTGCAAGTGTAAAAAAGGGGTCTGGACGGGGCAGTTTTGGCGGGAGTTTTTACTGACCTATTGATACACCTATTAAACCTACATCTAAATTCTTTTAAATCCCAAGTGTTCTCTCAAGAAATTTTTTCCAGCCGGCTGGCATGAAAAAATAGCTGGGTGGGCTGCCCGGCTAAAAGACCCTAGGGAGAACACTGACCAAGTTGAGTGAGGTTCCCTTTCAGGTCCACTGCAGACAAGACCAAATTGAGTGAAGTTTCCTATCAGGTCCGCTGCAGACGAGACCAGATTAAGTGAAGTTCCCTATCAGGTCTGCTGCAGACATGACCAAATTGAGTGAAGTTCCCTATCAGGTCTGCTGCAGACGAGACCAGATTAAGTGAAGTTCCCTATCAGGTCCGCTGCAGACGAGACCAGATTAAGTGAAGTTCCCTATCAGGTCTGCTGCAGACGTGACCAATAAAGTGAAGTTCCCTATCCGGTCCGCTGCAGACGAGACCAAGTTAAGTGAAGTTCCCAATCAGGTCCGCTGCAGGCATGACCAAATTGAGTGAAGTTCCCTACCAGGTCCGCTGCAGACATGCCCAAATTGGGTGAAGTTAATGACAGTGTGAACATTGACTAGCCTAATTCCAATTCAGATACCCTGAAATTTTACTGATTATACTGTCAATGATATCTGAGAAATGTAAAACTGTTTTTATACTTAAATGTTTTGGAACCAAAATAAAAAATTGAGTGAAGTTCCCTATTAGGTCCGATGCAGGCGAGACCAAATTGAGTGAAGTTCCCTATCAGGTCCGCTGCAGACGAGACCAGATAAGGTGAAGTTCCCTATCAGGTCCGCTGCAGACATTACTAATTGGGTGAAGATCCCTATCAGGTCCACTGCAGACGAGACCAAGTTGAGTGAAGTTCCCTATCAGGTCCGCTGCAGACATGCCCAAATTGCGTGAAGTTCCCTATCAGGTCCGCTGCAGACAAGGCCAAGTTGAGTGAAGTTCCCTATCAGGTCCGCTGCAGACATGACCAAATTGAGTGAAGTTCCCTACCAGGTCCACTGCAGACATGCCCAAATTTGGTGAAGTTCCCTATCAGGTCCGCTGTAGACTAAACTAAGTTGAGTGAAGTTCAGTATCAGTTCCGCTGCAAACATGAGCAAATTGAGTGAAGTTCCTTATCAGGTCCGCTGCATACGAGACCAAGTTAAGTGAAGTTCCCCATCAGTTCCGCTGCAAATTAGGCCAGATTGGGTGAAGTTCCCTATCAGGTCCGCTGCAGACGAGACCAGATTAAGTGAAGTTCCCTATCAGGTCTGCTGCAGACATGACCAAATTGAGTGAAGTTCTCTATCAGGTCCGCTGCAGACATGCCCAAATTGGGTGAAGTTCCCTATCAGGTCCACTGCAGACGTGACCAATAAAGTGAAATTCCCTATCAGGTCCACTGCAGATGAGACCAAGTTAAGTGAAGTTCCCAATCAGGTCCGCTGCAGACGTGACCAAATTGAGTGAAGTTCCCTATTAGGTCCGCTGCAGGCGAGACCAAATTGAGTGAAGTTCCCTATCAGGTCCGCTGCAGACGAGACCAGATTAAGTGAAGTTCCCTATCAGGTCCACTGCAGACATGCCCAAATTGGGTGAAGTTAATGATAGTGTGAACATTGACTAGCCTAATTCCAATTCAGATACCCTGAAATTTTACTGATTATACTGTCAATGATATCTGAGAAATGTAAAACTGTTTTAATACTTAAATGTTTTGGAACCGAGTTAAAACGAGTTAAAAAAAAAAAATTGGGTGAAGTTCCCTATCAGGTCCGCTGCAGACATTACCAATTGGGTGAAGATCCCTATCAGGTCCACTGCAGACGAGACCAAGTTGAGTGAAGTTCCCTATCAGGTCCGCTGCAGACGAGACCAAGTTGAGTGAAGTTCCCTATCAGGTCCACTGCAGACATGCCCAAATTGCGTGAAGTTCCCTATCAGGTCCGCTGCAGACAAGGCCAAGTTGAGTGAAGTTCCCCATCAGGTCCGCTGCAGACATGACCAAATTGAGTGAAGTTCCCTACCAGGTCCACTGCAGACATGCCCAAATTGCGTGAAGTTCCCTATCAGGTCCGCTGCAGACAAGGCCATTCACACTACATCAGTTTGTATCCATTTTTCAAACGCAGGTGTGTTTAAAAAAATGGACAGACAGTGAAACCCCACAGGATTTCAGAATATCGTTCACACCTGCTGCGTTATAATCCGTTCCGTTTCAGTCTGTTTAAAAAAATGCACTGCATACAGCATTTCTGTCCGGTTTTTCATGCATTTTCTATAGAGATCTATGGAATACACATTGTTAAAAAATGGATACAAATGTATGAAAAAAATGGATACAAACTGACAGAAACACATACTGTGCGTTACTGTCAGTTTGTAGTGTGAACGAGCCCTTACCATCTCTACTCGTAGGCGAGCATACCTAAGGTAGAAAAAGAGGGTCAGATGGAAGGACAGGCTGAGAATTAACTCCAAGTGTGCTAAATTTTTTGCAATTTCTGCAACTCTTGTAAGTAAGATCAGGAGTTCCCAGGAAATTATAGATTTACTTGTTTAAAATATTATATTAAAAAAGTCTTACCCAACTTTGGATATCCTTTCATAGTATATAAATTTACCTGGTCCACAGCCAAGAAAATCACTTCTAACATCAGAAGGCCATGGAAAGATCAGGATTGGCAACTAGGATGAGGGCAATTTACTAGTGTAGCATTTTTAGCTTTAGAAATAAATACACTTTATTAATTTACAATGACTTTGTGCATTAGTACGGTAAGTCTTCCTTACCACAGGTGATGGCTGCAGTAAACTAGGGTTTATTAAATAGGAATCACTTGATCCTTTATCAGCGCTTCTTGAAGGGTTCAACACAATCCCAGAATTTATGGACTGAATGGTCTCATCTAGCCTATGAATCCCAAGGCGAAAAAAGGAACATTAGGAGATTAAACAATCAAATTATACAGAAAATATATTCCAGGATAACAACATAAAAGAATATAAAGGTAAATAAACATTAAATAACTGCGCTAACAGTAGTGAGCCATGGGACTGGGTGGAATCACTTACGTGCACAATCAAAACAGAATATTCCCAGTCAGTAAAAATAGAATATTCATTTGCATGCTCAAGTTCAAATATATCAGCAAAAACACATAGAAAGAAAGCTGTGGATTGAGCAGGGCACACCTGACTAAAATAATGATTAGAATAATCAATTAGACCATATACAATGATTAATGCAATTAAAAGGCATTTTTATTGTATGTGCAAAGATAGCCAACCCCGGAGGGCAATAATAAAGTGCAAAGAAATAACATATAAAAACACTTCCTGTGCTATTCCTGGTTACATATGTACATAAATATTATGATATACCGGTATACCCATTCGCTCAGTCATTCACACACCTGTAAGCTACCAGAGATAAAGTACAATGTTACTTATAGCAGAGAATCTCATCTAAATACATTAACCATATGTATCATAATGGAGCTTAATAGCAATAATGTCCCATCAGAAGTAATACATATCATAATATTCCAATGTTACAAATACATATTGATACCCCTGCTAACAACCCAAATAGGCTAAACATACACAAATAGGCTAAACAGGTGGAGGCAAATAGGCAGTGAGACACTGACACATGGCAGATACCCAGGCTAAAAAGATAGAGAATGGAAATACTTAGCCCAACAAATGACCAGACAGGAGCACAGGAGCAGTTAAAATCAGTACAAAATAGGAAGCGTTTCATCCGATCCCGGACTTTCTCAACAGAGGAAGTGACACAGGCACCTCCTCACAACACACTATTTAAAGCCCAAGAGACACATCCCCTAAATCATGATTGGATTACACAGCGTGCTAAATGTACAGGGAAATTCCTACTCAGGAACACGTGGAGCCGGATCCGCTATCAATGGCCTCAGTGCTTCCGTACCTCGCAGCTAAGTCTCGCGAGATCGTGAGATCAGTGCTTCCATACCACGTGGCCTAGTCTCATGAGATCGCGTCTCACGAGATCACGACATATGGCTAGACCTCGCAGATCCGCAAGACTCTAGCCTGAATAGCGCCGGCTCGTTACCAGGCAACCATACTAAATCCGCTGTTCACACATCCGTTACTCATTAACCCTGTACATGCCCGCTGCTCACATACTTCGCTATAGCAGACCAACGTAAATCAGAACCAAGAGGCATATAGCCAGTAAGATAACAGACTTACCCAGAAAGAGTTCTAAGCCAATGTACACCACATAACATACCTAAGGATATAGCAATATCATACATACATTCAGATACCTTAAAATATACCAGTGTCATGTAGCAGCATATAAAATAACTGACAGTCGTAACATAAATGCAGTGTAAGCCCAGCATGAATCGGGACAATGATAGGTAAATGCTGCCAAAATATATATAATAATAACTGTACTGTTGCAGCCAGTGCTGCCGCTCAACGCTGTTCCAAATGGGACCTTAAAGGGGCAGTAAATATACTGCTGTAGCTGTTCTTCCGAAGCTACAGAATTGAATATACAACATTGACACCAATGTTAATGTAGATATATGAGGCACTTCAGAAAGTTGCTCCCTCCTATAGGAAGAGAGAGCCCATACATCCCCAAACGACCAATTAATCCAAGTAACTAGTTCTGGGAAGCACAGTCGTCCCTTAAAGAAACGACAAATAGGTAGTCTGTCTGCCATTATAGAGGCTCCAGCCTATAACCAGATAGCAACAACATCCATAAGCCATCCAGCAAGTTCAAATATATATTATGTGTTTACAAAAAAATAAAAAATAGCACAGAATTTTAGCATCTGTTACTAACGTGATTAGTGCTCCAAACATTGAAGGTTTTAGATAATGTGTATAATACACAAAGCATAATATTCCATCTGCAAATATTTGGGGGGGAAAAACTGGAAAATGCCACAGATCTTTATGGTTTGAATGTTTTTACCTTTTGTGATACTCATTTAAGTCCCCTCCTTCCTCAAGAATTTTCCTCCCCGCAAAGTCAATGGTGATTTTACGAGAAAGCCTAGAGGCATGACGCAGCTCCTGCAACTCCTGCTCCTTCCTTCGAAGAGCCTCTCGTTCTGCCTGAGACAACCACTGGTTAGAATCCGTTGAGAAGTAATCTGATTCGTCATCAATAACCAGGGTTCGTCGCACACTTCATATAAAAAAGAAAAAAAAAAACACAAAAACAATACAAATATTATTTTTAAAAAAATGCAAATTTTAAATGTTTAAGTTATAAGAACAGCATTAGACTATAAAGGGGAAGAATAAGAAACCAAAAGAAGAAAAAGCAAATACAAAAAATTTTTTTTAAAAAATACAACAATAATGAAAAGATAATTTCAAAGAAGAAACAAACTACACTTCCTCTCCTGAGAAGGCTCCCATGTCGTTGCCAATACAACTCACAGCATATATAGTCTTCAAAAGAGCCATGTGCAATTGGCTATGCTCCCAGATCCCACTATTCACTGTCTCTATGCACTTATTTTCCATAAAGATGTCTCCACACCAGTACGAAAGTCCTTGAAAAGACTTTGAAAGCTACTTATTACCCTGCAATTTATTTTTCGGCCTACCATTTAAAATACAAAATAGCCAAATTTACTGCTGTTGTTTACATTCTGTTCCTATGAAAAGATAATGATTTTTAAATTTACCTGTTTCCTTTATGTTAGATCTATTGGCTTAGTTAACCAATGCTTTACTTTTAAGCTAGGTACACACCTGCCGATCTTTCCTCCTGACCGACCGTTCGATACTTTCGACCGGTCGGCCAGGAGGAAGGACTATCGGTCGCGGCAAAAGCAGCTGCGTCCGATAGTTACCATCGTGACCGATCGTGCGGTCCATAGAGGACTGCACGATCGGACGAGGTTTTCCACCATGTCCGATCGTCCTTTCGGACGAACGGTCGATCGGACATAGGCACATTCGGATGCGATAATTTCAGTCCGATCGACCAATACACTGAACTATCGGTCGATCGGACCGAAATATCTCATCGTGTGTACCCAGCTTTAGAAAAACACAGAACATGAGGTTATAGGTTCAAATCCCATTTACTTATTTATTATTTGTTTTCTTTTTTCCAGAATGTTTGATAGGAAATAAGCTGTAAAGATAACTTTTGTTTATGAGTGTAGGGGGGGGGTACAATGTTAAATCTGTGTCAGAGAGGCAGGATCTGCTGTAAAATAATCTGCACCTAACACAGACAGATCTCTGTGCTGAGATGATTAGCTTCTAGAGGGCAAGATTGCAGTTTCCTTGTATTGATCTGCTTTCCACAAGAGCATCTAAAGTGTACTGCATATACTTAGCTGGGCAGGAATTCCACAAAAACAAAGAAGTAGATTATGGGAGTTGAACCCTAGCACCCACTGGTTAATTTCATAAATTATCAACCAGCCACAGCAAAGTGAGAGGTGAGACAGCATGTTGCATCTTTGTGAATGTGCTCTGTCTATTGGGACAATGTGGTCTGGTAACTTTAGTTCCCCTTTAAGCAACATACCTGGTCTTGTCATATTCTAATAACTTGTCTCGATGCTGTAGGGCCTTTTCCAAACCTTCTTTCTGACGTGTAACTTGACGTGGAAGAATGTCTTTAGCAGAGACCTCAAACTTTACTAATGATTCTGAGTCTATCACAAAAAAGAAAAGGCTATAGGGTCTGCACAGGTGTAATGTTCCAAAAACCGTAATAAAATATTGGCAGTATGCAGAGACAGTTGTTTTGTCATTCTTTTTTTAAAGATTGGAACTAATAAAATAAAAAACTTTTTATTAAAAAGTATCCAGGAAATATACATAATTTGTGCAATACATAGTGCAATATATAGTTGTTAAATCAGTCATGGTCAACAATAAATACCACTTATAAAACACATCTCATTATTTGCCTAAATCAAAGGTGACTCCTGTATTCCCATATATATATATATTCTATATATCTAGATCAGCATGGGTCCACAACAACAATATAATAAAAATTACCATTAACGTTATGTTTTATTCCCTCCTGGTATATGTCAGTTACCCCAGCCTTAAAGGACAACTAAAGCCGCAGAACAACACTGAACCAGAAGGTAGAACACCTTGATATAAAACCAGTAATCTGTGTCTTACTTCTCATTTTGATATGGGAAATTTACCTAAATAACATATGGTTTGTGCTTTATTTCACAGCATTCTAGTATCACACAGTTTGGTCAATGACCATTATGTTCTGCATATGCTCAGTCCTTAGCTATGGCAGAACCTTGTTACAATTGGTCACACCCATTAATAATATCTAGCAAATCCTTTTACAAGACAGGTAAAGCAAGGAAGCATGTGACTGAGGTCAGGAGGTGTGGTCTGACACTGCACATACACACAGTTACTTTATTCAGTTTTTAACAGGCTTACATTTACTATAATAAGATTTACTGAAGTGGGATTTTATAGCTTATTGGTGTTTTTAGGGGGGTTGTTTTCAGATTCTGGAGTACAAAAAATTGGGTTTAGATCTCCTTTAATTGCATAGAGGGAGGGATCAGCTCACTCTGCCAGAATGGGGGCATTAATTATCCTTAAATATCTGGTTAGTATTGCAGGTAATAAAGTGCAAAATATATGATTTTGGGGGTTGGGGGCAGGTAACAGACAATTAACCAGTTTTTTGGTCAAAAAAAAAAAAAAAAAGTGAATATACAATAATCACATTAGGAACACACATACTTCCCAGTAGCTTTTTTTTAAGTTTCTGACTCTTGTTTGAGTCCCTTTGTAGAATATCTAGTTCTTCCTTTGTGCAGACCTGAAAAAAATACTTATATTTTAAATATTATTAGCTGTAGATATGCAGGATGGCAGGAATTTTTAACAGGACTGGTAGACAACAATTCTACTTTTTTAATTTTCCTACTATTTTTTGTCTCAGCTACTATACATTTAACCAACTGGAAGCAATATCCAGTGGTGGACAGTAAGAAAGTAAATGTAATTTGTTACATTACTCAACTCATTTACTGAAGTATTTCCATTTCAAGAGACTTTTTACTTTAACTCCAATACATTTCAACATTAAACATATTACATTTTACTCCACTACATTAGGTCAAATGTGTTGTTCCTTTTTACTTGTGAGTGGAATATTGACAGGTCAAAAATAAATGCACAGCAAGAACACCAGTCAGGGTAGAGTGTGATCTTAATGACATTCTAATAATATATAATAATCTATCAAATAATAATTCTATTTTTTACTTAAAGGGCATGTCCAGGCAAGAAATAACTTTAGCTATACAGTAGATGATCCCCGCCCCAAACCCCACATTCGCATTAACAATAATTTCCAAATATGCCCCTTAAGTTCCTTACCTGACCCGGTCTTTTGTCACTCTTCCTCAGCTCTGCGGCAGACAGCCGCTCCACTTTGTGGTTGCGGCATGACAAGGAAGTAGAGCGGCTATCAGAGCAGAAGCCTTCTGCTCCTGTTTTTTGCAGGGTCAGGTAAATCCCTTCAGGAGCATACAGGGCCACTCTGCCTTAATGAGGCAGAGTGAGAGATTTGTTTCAGGCGGCGCCTCTGGGTAAAGGGAAAGAGGGGGTAAATAAAAACTGTCCCTTTAAAAAAAAAAATTGTTGGCAGCGCCCGGGGGGAACGCACACAAAAATTTTTTTTACAATAAAATTATGAAAACTGCCCTTTTCCAAGCTGCACAAAAACTGCCCACAGTGCGCAAAAGTCCCTGTGGAAGAATCAAAGTAAATGCAGATTATACCGTACATCCACCGATTTCAAGGACAAAAACGCAGGGCAAAGAATTGGCCCAAAAAATTCTCGGAAAACCAATACCAAAATGTTTAGCGAAGGATTGTGTTTTTGTGTGAAGAATGACATTGCTATGAAGTATTTGCCATTTTTTGACACTCTGATATTACAGAGGTAAGTAAACTTATCCAGCTGGGCACTTATTTTACCATTTTATGTGTTGGGGAATTTATTTTTCATTCCCAGTGTGGGGGACTTATACAGTACATAAGGCTCCTATACTTTGAAAGGGGAGGTGCAGTGGCGAAAATCCTTATTACAGTCACTCAGGTGCATCACTGAGCGACTGTAATAAGAATTCTCGCCACTGCACCTCCCCACCTCCCTCTATACTCCATAGAATTGAAGCCGTTTTCCTGGAATATAAAGTGTTAATCACACCGTTTTCTATTGAAATTTAAAGCTACGGACCATGTTTCCCTCTGTTTATCTCCCCCTCCCATCCAGTTCCTGTCACTGATTTAACTGCACGGAAGACAAGGAGAACAGCCACGCATTCCAATGAGTCATTAATTGACTCTGCGTCTGGACACTGCTCCTTATCTTCCGTGCAGTTCAACCAGTCACTGACAGGAACCGGATGAGAGTAGAAGATGAATAGAGTGTAACCTGGTCAGTACCTTTACATTTCAATAGAAAATGGCATGATTAACATTTAATATTCTGAAAAACAGCTTAAATTGTATGTATAGAGGGAGGGGAGGGAGGGACAGGGGGATAGATACAGTGAGGTGGGGGTAGATAGGGGTGTAGATACAGGAAGGTGGGAGGTCGATATAGGGAGGTGGGGGTAAATACAGTAAGGGGGTGACAGGGGGGTAGATACAGGAAGTATCTGCAGGAAGGGGTAGATGACTGAGTGGTTGGTTGTGTGCTGCCTGCGCTTTTTTTTTATTTTTAGGCATTATGTATTATTAATGTGCCTTATGTATTATATGAATACTCTACTTATAGAATAATATACAGAGATTACTTCATCTCGGAGTTCCCTGACCTATATAAATATGGTCAGGGAACTCCTCTGTGGCGTAATCTCCTTATATTACACTGCAGGTAGCGTATTATCCCTTATATTATATTTATTTATGTGGGGGGCATTTCTATTTCAATTCTCTCCTTTTTTACTTTACCCATTAACTACCAGTATCTCTTTCCTTTGACTGTTAACCACCAGTTTCCTAGTTATCTGCTTTCTATCAGCATATCTATCAATGAAATTATCTATCTCTGTCTCTATTTGCCTACCTGTGCCCCCACCCCATTTTAAAATTTGAATTCACCAAGTGTTTAGCAATGGCCATAACCGGAAGCCACACTCACAACCAGAAGCCATGCCCACTTCCCCATGGCAGTGCGCTATGCGGGCAGCATAACAGAAATTGGAAGCGCCTTTTTACATTGTTTGACTCAGGTGCCAAAAACCCTAGGAGTGCCCCTGGGGGCATATTTGGAAATGACTGCTCATGCATAAGTGGGGTTTGTGGGGGGTGGAGTGGGGGTGGAGCTAATTTATAGCTTAAGCTTTTTTTCTGGAAATTACCTTTAAAGGGCATGTCCACCCCCAAAACTAAATTCCCCCCACAACTGGCTCCACTCTGTAGTGTAATAAAATCATTACCTCACATCCCAGCTCCAAATGGTTCTCCTGTAATGTCCCCCTTAAGTAAAAAAAAGGCCACCAGGAGGATAGCAGAGTCCATATAGAACTCTGCCTCCTGTCTCCCCTCCGGGAGAAGTTTGGCATGTGCACTGCAGGCCTCCCCCCCTCCCTCTCCCACCCGCTTTGGACTCCCTCTCCCTAGCGTAATACCCTTTCAGTATATTGTAGTCCATGTTCCCTCAGCCCCAACCGCTATAGTTATATTCTCAGAAAGTCCCCCGATTATTACTTACTTTACCTCTCTCCTTCGCTGTTCTGACGCAGCTGCCAGTCCCGTCCCCTGCTTTCAGTTCCGTGCAAGCAGAGGGCCTGGGCAGTGCGGCGAAGGAGAGAGGTAAGGTAAGTAATGATCGGGGGACTTTCTGAGAATATAATTATAGCGGTTGGGTTATTACTGGATTTGGCTATTACTGTATGGGACTACTGTATGGGAATGCTGCTGTCCATTTAAAGGTTAACTAAAGCCTCAAAACAATACAGAATAAGAAGGCAGTAGTGGTCATAATTTCTACTCTCATCTTATACTCCGGTCAATCAGTTTTTACTCATTTAGGTAAAAATAGGTACTTCGACTTGTATTCGGATCGACATATTCGAGTATATACAGTAAGCTCTCTTTCTTACATTGCCTAAAAGCCACACATAAAACGTACACAATATAATACAGCAATCCAAACAGGAAACAGAAATCATTTATTTGCCCGTCTCACATGAATTAAATGCCAAGTTAACCTGACAATTCTAATATTTCAATAAATTTAAATTAACCACATACCAGGCTGTCACAGAAAAGACAAGGTCCAGAACCCTCTTGCTCACACACAATGCGACCACATGTCATACAGTTATTAATGAGCCTGTGCTTCTGAGCCAAGCACTCACAAGGGTATCTTCCTGGGATTAACACGGTCAGTCTGTCCTGGCCTTCTTTTGTGTACAAATTAACAAACTTTTGCTTTTTCTTTGAAGATGATATGCCTGCAACTTCCTGGGCCTATACAAAAAGGTGGATTAGGAACAAAAATAAAATGAAAACATACACAATTGAAATGTATGCCATTACATCATGCAATGTACTAATGTTTAAGGCTAAGGCCACAGTGTAACGCACAGCAATCGTGCACGGAATCATGTGCGTTATCGCATGCGATTGTGCGCAAGAGTCTTGTGCGTTTTGCCGTTTTCCTTTATGTTAACGCACCAAAAATGGTGAACCATGGTTACCAAAGCGCGAATGGATGCATCGGAAATTGCGGGAATTTTTGCGTTTCCATTTTTAACAAAAATCGCAGATGCAATCGCGAGTGCAAAACGTGGACGCAAACGCGCGAAAAACACGCTAGTGTGACCTAGCCCTAACATTAATAACTTCGATTTACGTCATTTGAAAATGAAAAAATACGTTTTTAATAGAAAGAAATGTATGCCTTTACTGTTGTGACTTGCAGTAAAAGGCAAGTCACAACAGTAAAGGGCGTCATTCACTGCACAACTAGAGCATTCAATAATGCAGCTGCAGTCTTGAATAGCCTCAACATACTTCTACATTTATTTACATGTAAGAAATAAATTCTGTAACATAGAAGGCTTCCATGTTGTTGCCAGTACAACTTAAAGCCCATGTAGTCTTCAAAGAGCCTTGTATAGTATAGTACTTGAGGTTGAATAAAGACATACTTCAATTCAGTCCAAACTACTCAGAAATACATTTCCTGCCTAACTTGATCCAGAGGAAGGCAAAGAAAACAAAAAAAAAAAAAAAACTCCAAGTTTCAATCGGAAATATGCCTGGATCAACTCCAACTTTATACAATACCAGTAACATGCAACATTCTTTGTTTTTAGAAACTCATCCAGCTTTTTTTTTTTTTTAAATTGTTAAATGAACCTGCCATCACCACGTCTAATGGAAGACCGTTCCATAGTTTTACAGTTCTTACAGTGAAAAAAACCCTTCCGAAATTCAAGATTAAAGGAGAAGTGTGTATAAAGTTTTTTTAAAAACAGTTAAAATTTATAGTACTTGGGAAAGGGATATAGGATTGGTAATTCCTACCTCCCAATATTGTTTCTTTGAGGAGCACCAGCACAAAGAAAACGGATTCCGACAGTCTTCCTCCTGGCTTCAGCACTATCTTTAAAGGGGAACTGTGGTCTCCAAGCAAGTTGAGTTTAAATGAAAGGCCAGTTTTCTACCTTTAAAACGAGCCATCAGCAACCTCTCTACGTGGTCCACAGCCCAAGATATAAATAAATTACTGACCAGAAAGTTAATGGGTGGGAGGCTGACAGGTGACATTCCTAAGGCTGCTCCGCCACCTCGCCGTAGGCGAGCACAACCTCAGACTTCAGTGTGTGAGGGAGACAGGAAGTCCCTCCCCCGCCCTGCTGTGTGAAGATACCCACAGAGAAGGGAATCTACAGCCCTACTCTCCCGCTATGTGAAACAGTTCTCACTCTGCCTGAAAAGGCTAATTTCACAGTTTTCTGTAGGGGGGTCTGAGTAGCCCACGGCAACCGCAAGTGGGCGGGGCCAAGGCACTCACGAGTGGTCAGGGCCAAGGTTCTTGTGGATGGGCGGGGCTAAGGCACTCACGAGTGGGCAGGGCTAGGTCTCCCGCGAGTGGGCAGGGCCACATGGGGTTGTAAGGGAAAGAGCCAAGGAGGGCATGCAAATGGAGGAGCCATGGGGTCCATGAGTCGGAGGGACCAGGGGGGCTGCAAGGGGAGGAGGAGACACAGGGCAGATTGACTGTCATCCACTGACATGGTTTCCGAGCAGGAAGCAGGAAGTGCAGGGGACCTGGTGATGCTGCTGCCATATCACACACAAAAATGTAAATATCTTCAAAACTATTACAATTCCTATCAATTTACCTAAAGTAATTTTTGGACCACAGTTCCCCTTTAATACACATAGTACACATTGAGGTTAAAGTGTATATCCACTGGTAAAACACCCTTTTTTTTATTTAGTTTTATTGAAGAATGGGAGGGAAAGGAGCTGTGTCTTACCTCCCGTTCTTCAATAAAACCTTCAGGAGCCCTCAGCCTATATGCAGACGATCTACTCCTCTACCTAGAAGACCCAGACAAATCCCTTCAAACATCTTATGTTAACATTACTCATACATCAACTGGTCCAAATCAGCAATTTTTCCAATAGACAAAACCATTGCCATGCCTCCATTCGCTTGCGCACTAATGCCAAAAACTGATAAATTTAAATACCTAGGGATCATAGAACATAGCCAATCTCCTATATCTAATTACTAACAAAATCAAATCATGGCAAAACCTTCCACTAAACCTACTCAGTAGAATTAATCTAATTAAAATCCTTATACTACCCAAGTTACTATACATTCTCCAACACAGCATGACATATATCCTGGATTCCTTTTTTTAAAAAATTCTAAAAGTCCACTTCTCCCTTTCATATGGAACAGAGGAAGAGCCAGAACCAAACTCAGAATACTCCAAAGACCCAAAACACAGGCAGGACTGGCTCTCCCCAACTTTCAACTGTACTACCTAGCTGGCCAGCTAAAATACTTTAAGAGCTGGATCAACCATGAGCCTGAAGGTGACCCCACCCGCAACTATACAACATGGAAGGTATGTTGTTAGTCTACCTACTATTGCACCCCCTAACCTTCTTAAACAGCCCAAGGTATAATTTCACAGATGGCGGCACTGAACTACATAAACAGTCATATAAAATTTGGAACACAACAAATGATTAAATATATCGATATACCTGGGGAAACCCCACTATGGCACAACCATAACTACCCTCACCTTCAGTCCCTCAACATAAGTCGAACTATAGAACAAATTGGAATATCCAAATTTGCACATATAGTCAGAGAAAAGCAGCTAATAACCTTTGCCGAATTTAATTAAAAATTCCAAGTACAAGACAATTTCCCCCCACTACTTCCAGCTAAGATACTGCCTGCTTTCACAATTTCAAAGCTCTCAAATTCCAGCCTCCCCACACCCTATAATCAAACTAATTTTGCAGGAGAAAGCTAGACACATCATCTCCAATCTTAACACATATCTTTTGAACTCACAAGTCCCTGACAAAACAACCATTATACTAAGAAAATGGAACTGCTATATCCCCTCACTGACCACTGAAGACTGAAACAAGCAAAGACTGGAATCCCATCTTAAAGCATCCCCCTCAGCACCAAATAGGCTCATGCAATTTAATATACTCCACCAAACTTACATTACTCCACTCAGGAAATCACGTTTGAGCCCCACCCTCAACTCTGCATGTCCCAAGTGTAGACACCCAAACACAGACTTCTGGCACATGCTTTGGACATGCCCTAAAGTGCAAAACTTCTGGGGGAAAGTTCTTGGACATCTTTCTGGCATACTCCCCTTCCCTATCCCATCAGACCCTAAATTTTGTATTCTAAAAATTCCAAAAGCAGACACCTGGAATGGACACCAACTAAATCTACTAAGAGAAACCTTGTTTTATGCCAGATGCCAGGAAAACAATAATCCACCTATGGATGGCCCATAATCCCCCTAAAGTATGCACTTGGACAATAGTTACCAACATGCTCCCAATGCTTAGACTCATTTATGTTGTTCGTGACTGTCTTTTTTAATTTAATAATATCTGGACTACATGGTATGACAACCTATAACCACCAAAAGCATTTTCCCACGAACAAATATGAATATAAAAACTTCAGATGCCATAGGAATCTGATAGTGCTGGTTCTCTCCTTAAGTTGCACTGTGCCCCCAACCCGTTATCTAGCCTACCCTTCCCAAGTAAAAACAGATCTATTATTATAAGAGCCAAAAGCCATTTGAGACGTGCCCATCTCTAATATAAGTTACCCCCTCCCTGACCTGACCTGAAAAATTGGGCCCATACCTAGCTGAAATGTCTACTCTGTATCACTGTATGCATGTTAACTTGCCTGCCTTTACATTGTAACCACTGCGCAATTATGTATGCATACAGCAGTTTTTGTATGTAAATGGTTTAATTTTGATAATAAATAAAATAAAGTTTAAAAAGAAAAAAAAAAACCTTTGGGAGCCGGGAATGAAGAAAAGGGAACTTACCGATTGCTCGCTTCTCCGCCGCTTCATCTGACAGGTTCTGACGGACTCTGTACTCGCATTTGCACACAGTCTGTCGGGACCTGTCAGATGAAGCGGCGGAAGAACGAGTGATCGGTAAGTTCCTTCCCTTTGCTCCCGGCTCCTGAAGGTTTTATTAAATAATGGGAGGTAAAACACAGCTCCTTTACCTCCCTTTCTTAAATAAAACTAAACAGAAAAAAGGGGGGTTTTACCAGTGGAGATGCATTTTAAAAAAAGACATACTTCCCTCAACTCAATCTTTTCACCCTCCTTTTTAACAGTTGATGCAGAAGAATGCAAAAAAAAACCCCAAAAAACAGCCAAAACAGCTATTTAAAGGGCAACTGTGGTCTCAAAACAAGTGAGGGTTAAATGAAAGTCTGTAGTATTTCCTTTAAAATGAGCAGACAATCACATCTCAGGCTGGAGCCTGTGAGAAATTATATTGGGGTGAATGTTCAAACTTCCTGCTTCCAGTAGGTTGAGTGACATCACCTGACCTCTGCTCTGCCCTGCCCATCCTCCCTGGGGGAGAAGCATGCTCAGTTAAGACTTAATGCTGGGGAAATCAGGAAGTACAAGTGAAAAAAATTGACAGTTGAGAAGGGCAGCCTATTAATGCAGGCAGAGGCTGGTCACATGACTACAAGCTGGTCACATGGCTGAAAACAGAAAGTGTTCCACAGTTTCCACGATTTTGTCGGATCCATTCACCAACGGAAAAAATCTTAACCTTCCGAAAATTTCCCTCACCTTGGGCGGTCACTTGTGCTAAAGTATTGGGAGCCGGCCATGGTTGTAGGAAATGTTTTGAATCTCTAACCTTCTCCCATTACTTTATATAGGGAGATAGTTCTGGACTGTTTATAGACACATCTATAAAATTGGTACTGTGTATACCCAGCTTAACTTTTATTTTTACTGAAATTTTAATATTCCGTTTCTTACATCCATGCTAGCAAAGAAATAAACTGCTAAGGAATATATCATTGTAATAAACATTTCAATATGTTTACATAAAAACTGCACTGAAATCCCTGTTCTGTGTCATGGAGACTGCCATTATACGATTGACTCTCAGCTTCTAGGAAGCAAGGCTGCAGCTTTCTTGTTTCTTTGGAGCACTACAGAGCATGTGAATTGTACTGCCTACTCTTAGCTGGGTGTCACCCAGCTATGATGTATTATGGGAGCCAAACCTTAGTATCCACAGATTTAATAAATCATCCAGCAGCCGTAGCAAAGGGAGAGGTGAGACATCTTATTGTATGTTTGTGAAAGTTCTGTCTATTGTGACAATGTTGTCTGGAGGCTTTAGTTCCCCATTAAAATGTAATAAGGTAATGATAGTTTAGAAAGCAAACTAAAATACTATGAAAAGTCCCTAAATAAGTCAAGGTTTTTAAAAGTGCAAGTCAATAGAGTTATAATTTCCTGTGTGTTGCTTCTAAAAACCAACTTACCTTGATGAGGTCAATGGGGGTCTTAACTTCTTCAACAGAGTTACTGGCCACAGGATAAGACTGCAAAGGCTCTATCTTGTTCCTCCCTTTGCGCTTCCCTTTCTTACCCTGTTCTCCCATTAGCAGTCTGTGTGTGTGGAGGTCTTCTGTTTTGTAGGGCAGAAAAATAATAAATGAATATTACCTAATTTGTAAGATATATTTAGGTCCCATTTGCTGTCTTCCATTACTTGACTTGCTAACAATATTAGACTAATAGACTAATCAAGAATCATATCTATTTTTTAATAAAGTACTCAGTAGCATCACTGTTTTACATGAATCTGCAAATGGATTACATTCTACAGTTCACTCACGTACCAATAAATGTAATTATGCATAAAAGGGACAGCATGCAGCTGAGAGCTCAGTGGTTACTTCGCAGGAGAGTCATCAACTCATATCCATCAATGGCTAGATTTGAAAGGAGTTTTTATGTTCTCCTTGTGTTTAGGTGTTTTACAATCCTAAAGTAATCTTATTTTAAAGTAAGGAAGAATATGTAAGAAGATAATTATAAAAATAAACTATGCTTACTTTAGATCTCCAGCACTTCTCATTTAAAGTTAGGATAGCCAGCTTGCTTAGTCCTAACCCGACTTGTGTCTGACACCTGGCTAATGGGAATAGGAGCTTCTAGCGGAGTGATTGCCCACTTCCTCTGGGCAACACGACTGGCAATTCTTACTTTAAAAGGAGAAGTGCTTGAGATTTAAAGTTCAGTGCAAATACATATACATAAGGAAAAAGAACAGTATTTTTTTCCATTCTAATGAACTTAATCTGCCCATTCAGCATTTTGTCTGTGTATAAATAAATGCTTCCCAAATATACTGACTTCCTGTTTGCAGAACCCATAATAGAGATCATTATGGTCTGCACTTTATATACACCGAGGAGGAGACTGTGTTCCTGCTGGGCGTTGTGAGCGCCGGAGTTGAATGGAGGATCAGCGCTAGAGGCTCCCGGGACTAAGGTACTATCTATAAAGTTTGATGAACCAATAGCTTGTTGAACCACCTTCTCACACACCCTCTCCACTCCGCCAACCCAATTGCCATATTCTAAAAGAGACCTCCCCGGGATGTGCATACAAAGTTCTAGTGCTATTAAAAAGTATATTGGGAAGTTAAATGCATTTCCCCAATACTAACTTAAAACTCCAAGGGAGCGTACAAACATGCCCAGAGAGAGATACAGGCGCTTTTAATAAGCCTAGAAAAAAGACTGCAGGGAAAAATCCATTTATACCCTTGAGATAAAAACTTAACTCCTCAGACCAAAAACAAAAAACATAGGAGCACCACTTGGTAAGTCAAAACTTAATCTGGTTAATGAACCCCTGTACATAGGTAAGGGGAACAGTTAATTTTAGACCAAGCAATAGAACAAAAAGGAGCCCTTGTAAACTGCACACTCTAAAACCACAAGTTCATTACAAGAAATAGGTTTAAACTCCCTTTAATTCATCTTCATAAATGGGCACATAATGAACATCAAGGCTAAAAAAGCATGGCATTCGAGATTCGACCCTCTATTATCTTATAGAAGGTTCAAATAAATACCCAAAAATATAGTTCTTCGTTCATGCCAGAGGGGCTCATAGTTCCAAGCTCAAAAGATCCAAAACGATTGTAGTCCCATGGATTTTAATCCATGATTCCATGATGGTTTTTCATGAATTTGACATCAAAATGATAACCCTTACATATTTTTCATTGTCTTGGATACTCACTTTAATATGGCATATGCAGGGAAGCCCTCCTCCCTCCCGATCCCTTCAGGCTGCTTGGTGTCCTACCATTAAAAATCTATTTCTGTAATGTAGTGTACCCTAGCTCACCCCCAACCACCAAGCCCCAGAAATATACTTATGCTCCTTCGTTCCCTTGGCTGTCTGCATGGCTGTCAGTTACGTCTGTGATTGGCTGACAGTTTACAGTTTGGTAGTCCTTTGGTCTGGAAGATTGGTCCAAAACACGTGTATACCAGCTTTTTGAAGGGTTTGGAATGAAAAATAGAAAAAATAAAACAAAACAATTAAGTATATACTAGACTCTTACCATCTTTCCTTTGGAATGATGATGCAGTGTTTGCAGTGGATGGGTTCCTGGTTCTCTGCCAGCGGACTTTTAAATCACGTTTAAAAAGAGACTTCTTCTCCTCTGAGCCCTGTACTAGATCATTAATGTAATCATCAATCTCTTCTTCGGTGTCAATAGAAAGAATGTACCTAAAGATTGAAGAAGCAAAGTCATTAGTTGTAGGTGAGAAAAGAAATCAGACTATGGAAATTATTTTTATAAATCATTATTTACTGCACATAATTCATTATATAAATCAGCACCCAAAGGATCATTTAACTAATTAATTCAGCAGCAGCTCCAATGCAAACAACAGTTTGGTCCAGGATTTTAACATAATGTCACCATCACATCCTTCCTATCATACATATATCGAAATTTAGCATATCAGACGAAAGGAAACTTGTATTACAATGTGGCACTACGAGTTGTAAGTCATCACTTACCTAACCACATCTTCACTGACACCCAAGCCAAAGCTTTTCTCTAACTCCTCAACACACCACAACAGCAGATCAGCAGCCATGCCGTACCGGAACCGCAACCTCTACGCAAACCCGGAAGTAAAGGTCAGCAATAAAGCGTAGTTCTTAAGGGTTACCCGGTGACCTAATTCCCTTCCTGTGTCCCATGGACTTATTCACTGGATCGCTAGACATTGTAGGATTAGCGTCAATTCGTCTGCATTTACCCTCAAAGGATTAATTTACAATCCGACCCGAAACCTGTCTCAATGTGATTTAATCGCTTTAATCTGTAATACACTAGGCATTACAGATGTTTGTAAACTACACCTCCCAGAATGCCTTGGCAGCAGAATCTGGAGCGCCAACGTTCGACATAATTGTACTATGTGAGGACTGGGCAAGTAAGCAAAGGTGCAATACTCGGCCTACTATATAGGGGGCAATATTACTGTATAACCTACCCCTGTAGTGGATTTCTATGGGAGGAACTGTAAGATTATAGCCTTATAATCTTACAGTTCCAGGAAGAGAAGGAAACCAGAAGCCACAAAGGGGCAGGTTATAATAAATAATGCACCCCGAACTTTAAATTAAAGGGATATTAGAAGTCACTTTGGAGTTCCGTGCCTTGTATAAATGGAACTCGGCCTGCAGCCTCGTGCTTTTATATGGACACAGAACTCCTCTGTGACTTCTAGTTGGGGGTGCATTATCCACTATGTAACATCACATGCTTGCCCATACGGTAGGAAGTTACCCTCTAACTTTACCAGGAATTGATCCTACGTCTTCCTGAAGATCCCCAACTCCCTGAAATTATATAGAATCTCCCTGAAATGTATTAATTAGAGCTAGAATAAAACAGTAGACTCATCAGAAAACAAAAATTACATCAACAACTTACCGTAATTTTAATTTCCTGGTCCGTATTAGCAGTGGGAAGTGATGGGTTAATCCCCGCCCTCTTTTGACGGACAGGCCTCCTTAGCCAATAAAAACTTACGTTCGCCTCCCAAATCCAGTCTTTGAATTCTTGTCCGAGCTAAAAAGTAAGCTGGTTAAGAAAGTAAAAAGAAATAAGGGAGGAAATATTTCCACTGCCGTGTTACGGACCAGGAAATTAAAATTACGGTAAGTTGTTGATGTAATTTTTGTTTTCCCTGGTCCTACACGGCAGTGGGAAGTGATGGGAACTTAAAAGCAATAAATAGACTGGGAGGGAGATATGCTGAAATCAACTTAATTTATTCTGACATCCTAGTGAAAGGATGGATCTGCCAAATTCAGTGTCTTTGGCCCAAGCTACATCAAGCTTGTAATGCCTGATGAAAGTAGATAAAGAAGACCAGGTAGCAGCCCTGCATATGTCTTCTGGAGATACCTGGGCAGAGAAGGTCCAGGACGCTGCCACCGCCCTGGCGGAGTGCGCTGTCACCTTAGAAGGTTGTATTACTGCCATAGAATCATAACTTTGTCTGATACATGACTTTATGCAATAGTAGATTTAGATGGTTTTAAACCAATTCTGCTCCCCGATATATTGATGAACAGAGAGTCCGACTTGCGGAAAGTAGATGTTCTTTGGATATAAAAACTTAGGATTTTGCCTATATCCAATGAGGCATTGCTTTCCTTGTTTCCCAACTCTTCCTGTGGTACAAAGGTTGGGAGGACGATGTCCTGATTTATATGAAAATCCGAAATTACTTTTGGTATGAATGCTGGATCCGGTCTTAAAATAATCTTATCTTGTAGAAATACTAGATATGGTTCAGAGGCTCTAAGAGCTTGAATCTCTGCTACCCTGCGAGCGGAGGTAATGGCCACTAAAAAAACTGTTTTAATTGTCAAAAAGACTGCAAGACTCCAGAGGCTCGAATGGAGATAGCTGGAGGGCCTTGAGGACTAGAGCAAGATCCCAGGGGGGAACCGTTGGTCTCCTGGAAGGTCTAAGGTGATTTACACCTTTGAAAAACCTTACAATCAAAGGGTCTAATGCCCATCTGGTGTTAGTTAAGGCCGAGATGGCTGAAACCTGACTTTTGAGTGAGGATAGACTCAAGTCTTTTTTAAACCCTTCCTGGAGAAACTCAATGATATTCTCCACAGAAGCGGAACAGGATGAAATATTCCTTTTAGCACACCAGTCTGAAAATATTCCCCAGGTTCTGTAATATTTTGAAGAAGTTGAAATTTTCCTAGATGCCAACAAGGTTGATATGCTACTAGCGGAGAGACCTCTGCTTATCATTAGGTTTGTTTCAGTAGCCAAGCCGTCAGCTTCAAGCTGTTTGGGTCTGGATGAAGTATTGGCCCTTGGGATAGAAGGTCTTTCCTCATTGGTAGTCTGAACGGAGGGGCAATTGACATCTGGAGGGCTGATGAAAACCAAGGCCTCCTCGGCCACCAAGGAAGGACTGAGATTACCGTTGCCCCATCCTCCTTGATCTTCTTCAAAACTCTGAATCATGGTCAACGGGGGGAATACATACATCAGCTGCCAATCCCACTTGACTGAGAAAGCATCCGTTAGGAGACTTAAGCGGGTTTTGAACGTGGAACAAAATTTGGGGAGTTGACATTTGTGGTCTGAAGCCATCAAGTCTATGAGGGGGCAGCCCCAGACCTGTACTATGTTGTTGAAGACTTCTTGGTGAAGTTTCCATTCCCCTGGGTGGAGTGTCCTTCTGCTGAGAAAGTCTGCTTTCTTGTTGTTGTTTCCTGGCACGTGTTTTGCCGATATGCCCACCAGATTGTGTTCTGCCCAGGACAGAATCAGCTTTACTACACTCCACAGTTGTTTGCTTCTTGTGCCCCTTTTCTTGCATATGTAGGCTACCACTGACGTGTTGTCTGAATGAATCATCACAGCTCGTCCCACTACTCTGGACTGAAGGGCTTCTATGGCCTTCCATACTGCCCACATTTCCCTCATGTTCTGTGGTAAGGATGACAACTTCTTGGACCACGTGCCTTGGACTGTATGGCTCCCAAAGATAGCTCCCCAACCACGGGGGCTGGCATCCGTGGTAATGACTACCCAATAGGGAGTCCTGAGGGATATAGGGAGAAAATTCACAGGGTTTGTCCACCATAGAAGTTGAAATATTACTGTTGGAGGAAGAACAATCAATTGGTTCTGGTCCTGTAAGTGGGTAAATTGGGTCAAGAATGACATTTGGAGATCTCTGATGTGCAGCATTGCCCATTTTACTGACTGAGTTGTGGATATCAGCTTCCCTATCATATGTTGGCAAGTCCAAGCATTGTTGATGGGCTGGCGAATGAATTGTTTTATTTCCTTCACTAGATCTATTGCTTTGTCCCTCGGAAGAGATATCTGAAATCTGGCAGAATCTAGAATGGAGCCCAGAAAAGAAATCTCTCTCATTGGGGTGAGAATCTATTTCTCTGAATTTATAATCCAACCATGAGCTTGGAGACATTGAATGGTCTGAAGAAGATGATTCTTCAATGTATTCTTGTCTTGGGCTTTTACCAGGATGTCGTCCAGGTAAGAGAAGATTTGGATCCCTCTGAGTCTTAAATGAGCCATGAGAACTATTAGAATTTTTGAGAAAACCCTTGGGGCTGTGGTTAGCCCGAAAGGAAGTGCTGTATATTGGAAATGCTTCCCCATGATGTGAAATCGGAGAAATTTCCTGTGGCCGCTGAATATGGGAACATGAAGATATGCATTTTTATGTCTATTTTGCACATCCAATCGCCCTCTGACAGGTGAAAAGAGATTGACTTCAGAGACTCCATCTTGAAATGTTTTATCCTGAGAAATTTGTTGAGTTGTTTTAAGTTGAGGATAGGTCTTAGTTCCCCTGATTTCTTCTTCCTTAGAAACAAGGGGGAGTTTATTCCTAATCTGTGTTCTCTCGTTGCTATTTGTTCGATTATTTTCGATTGTTCCCAATCGCGAAGGAGAGCTCTAAGTTGAGTTTTTTCTAAAGAAGATGAAGGGGCTTTTGAATTTACAAAAAAGTTTACTTCTGGGGTATTGTTGAACTCTAGTTGATAGCCATGAGAGATTGTTTTGATTACCCATTTGTCTGAAGTGGTTAGAGCCCAAGTTGATCTGAAGTGACGAAGTCTCCCTCCTACTTCTGTCAAGCGGGCTGCCAGACCGTCATTGTTTGGATTTCCCAGCAAATCCTCTACCTTGAAAGGGCTGATGGCGAAAATCCGACTTCCAACTTCCCCTTTGATTGAATGGGCGCCCTGGACGATATTGTTTGGCATCTCTTAAGTTACTCTGACTCTGGACCTGAAACGTTCCTCTCATAGATCTAGAAGTAGGGAGAGATTTTTTGGAAGAATTTTTCTCAATTAAGTTCTCTAACCCTGATCCGAATAGGAGATCACCTTCAAAAGGAAGACCCATAAGGCCTTGCTTGGACAAAGCATCTGCTTTCCATTGCTTAAGCCACAGAGAACATCTGACCACAACTGATGTAGCTGTTAATTTTGGCGAAAGCTTGATCAAATCGAGCGATGCTTCAGCTATGTATTCATTGGATGATCTGACATCGGGGAGAAGAAGAAGCAACTCTTCCCTAGGAATGCCTGTCCTGATGGCATCCTCTAAATCTTTTAACCAGATCCTATAAGCTTTGCCAGGCTGGTGATAGCTATAGCTGGCTTAAGAGATGCGCCAGTAATGGAAAACGATTTCTTATGGAGAGCCTCTTCTCTTCTATCCATTGGGTCTTTTAGGTTAACCGTATCTTCCGTGGCGAGAGCCGTTTTCCTAGCCACTTTTGCTATGGCTGTGTCGATTTTAGGGATAATCTCCCTAGCTGCTACATCTTCCTGACAGAAAGGGTAGGTCCTTTTGAAGTTTTGCGAAATGGGAAATCTTTTATCAGGATTGGCCCATTCTTTTTTGATTATCTCTTTTATCTGATCGTGGATAAAGAAGTTTGCAGAGTCCTGATTTGAATCAGAAAACATAAGGTCTGATGTAAACTGTTTTGGCGGTTCTGCAATTTTAAGAGACTTCTTCATTTTAATGATCAATCGATTTAACGTCTCATCCGTAAGCGATTGGTTGAATTGATCTGTTTCTTCACCTGCATCATGCGGGGAAGGGTTGGAGGTCCTTTGGACATAATCCTCTGCCCTGAAGGGCTGATTGATGAGGGATTCCACCTTGGACATAATGCTATCTGAAAATTTCGAAGCAAAATTTTCCAGGGAACTATCCATCATCTTTTTAACCATGCTGGCAATATTATCCATAGATGGGCTAGATTGTCTGTCAATGCAATCTGAGCATAGCTTCCCTCCTCTGGTGGCTTGATTATTGCAGAGCACACATTCCTGTCTGGATCTGTGATGATAATGATGATCTTCTTCATCCCTGCTTCTTGAGGAAGATCTGCTGAAAGGAAAAATAACATATTACTTACCTTATATATATATATATATATATTTTTTTTATTTTTTTTATTTAAGACAAACTCTTTGAATGTTGGCTCACCCCCTGGATCCAGATCTGGTGCGTTTCCTGGAGCTCATCAGACACTGGAACAAAAAAACACCATAAGAAAAAGAAATTGTACCTTTATCCATGCACCTGCCACTGAAGCTTCCACTTACAAGTTATTAGCAGTAGTGGCTAGAAAAACAGCGCAAAAATCCTTAACCTAGCTGCTGAGAAGGAGCTGGAAGGAGGAACAGCCATGAACTGGGAAAGAACGCAAAATTTTAAAATTTTCGCGCCACTACCGCCACATAATGACGTCATCGGGCACGCGACCCGAGTCTTCCCCGCTCCCAGACAGTGTTCCGAGCGGGCGCTGGCCGCCCCTGCACATTTCATGAATGAATGGTGCAGGGCTTCAGATCGGGGAAAGAGCTGCTGAGACCCAATCTGGCAACCGTGGGGGAGAGCAAGAAGGAGAAACCTGCATTAGCGAGGACAGGAAAAAAGACTGGATTTGGGAGGCGAACGTAAGTTTTTATTGGCTAAGGAGGCCTGTCCATCAAGAGAGGGCGGGGATTAACCCATCACTTCCCACTGCCGTGTAGGACCAGGGAAATTGTTTTTTTACTTAGTTAGCTTTGCAAGACCTCATGCAGAATGGGAGAACAATTCCAGTCAATCCCTGATACTTGATAAAGGGCTCTGTAAGTCACCAAACATGTTGAGGTTGACCATGGGAGAAATAATAGTAATTGCTGTACATCTGCGGTCATCTGTAATTTCTACCACAATTTATTGATTTATACTTTGGATTGTGATTAGTGTTGAAGAAAAGTCAATACTTCTGTAAGGACTTGATCACACTAGTGTAATTTCTCACATGCTAACGAATGTATTTGCGACCTGTGAGGGCACGGCCACACTGCAACGCAATCGCACATGGAATTGCATGCGATTTCATGTGCGATATCGTTGCGTTTGCGAATGCGTTTTTTTCATTAAGTATTGGAAACCGCATGCGATTGCGATTTAAAATGCGGAACGCAAATCGCAATTGCATCCGAAAACACGCGTTTTCGGTGCATTGCCGCAATTCCAATGATTTGAAAAAACGCAAACGCAGAAAAATCGCAGCAGTGAGGCCTATCCCTTAGTGAATGGGAATCGCAGCACATTGCATGCACTGCAATTCGTTATTGGAGCGCATGCAATCAAGGATTTTGTGCGGATCACATGCACACTGTTGCACGGGTCGCAGCGCAAAGGACGGTAACACACATGAGCCACACACTTTTCATCGCATTGCAGTGTGACCTTAGCCTAAAGGAGACCGTAGCTAATTGATTCCTGACATTGTTGCCATACACCTGTTGGATAGGGCAGGATTTGCCTAATTTTAGCAAGGTGTATGGACTGACAATTTGCATTCTTCAGCTCCCTTTAGTTAAAGGGTATACTCACCCTCCATTAACTTCCCCACCTCCATACATTACTTATCTGTCAGACATCAATAAAAGTCTAGGAAGCACACTTAGTAGTATAATTTAGTTTATTTAGCAACTGTGCTGACAGAGAGGCTGAGGCCACACTATGATGGATGGCAATGCATGTGAAAAGCAAGACAGCAAGCATTACTGTCCGTTTGCAATGCGACCTGTGCAATAGTGGGCAATTGGCAGCAGTGGTGATCGCAAGTGCTACAAAAATGGATTGCAGTGCAGGCGATGTACCCACCCACATTGACATGCACTGTGCTGTGATTCTCACACTTACAGGTTGCAAGCACGTTCCGGTGTGGCCTAGCACTCAGTCGTCTTCTTCTTCGGGTGCAAAATGAACCACAAAATCACAGGTATATGTTTAAGACTGGTGTGCGCTCTGCTTTGCTCTCTCTTGGATTTACTTTCCTTTGGCTATAGTAACGTGAGTAGCACCCAGCACTTATCTACCTTACACAGGTGTGCAAGAGTTCCCTGTTTGTCTCCACACCTACCACAAGGTTAATATATTTCACAGCTTAAACATAAAAACATACATTATACAAATGTATACAACAAAATATTAAAACCTAAAGCCATTGTAGTGTATAATAGATGTACAAATAAAAAAAAGTGTAATACGCGTTCAATGAATATAAGGTAAGTGTATAGAGACAACAATTTAAAGGGTAAGAATATGACCATGAATAAAGTCTAATTGCAAACTTAAAGGAATAGTTCACTCGAAAAGTGAACTATTCCTTTAAAGGGGAAATTCAGTGTAAATACATATACTTTTCAGAAAAAAGAGCAGTATTTTTTCATCCCAATGACCGTAATCTGTCAATTCAGCATTTTGTCTGTGTGTAAATAAATGCAACCGAAATACTGACTTCCTGTTTGCAGGACCCCTAGTAGAGACATACATAGTAACATACATAGTAACATACATAGTAATTAAGGTTGAATAAAGACATTCGTCCATCAAGTCCAACCTATTCACTTTTTTTTTTTTTTTTTTTAACCCTGCCTAACAGTTGATCCAGAGGAAGGCAAAAAACCCCAGCTAAAAAAGGGGGGGAAAAATTCCTTCCTGACTCCAAACGGCAATCGGAAAGTATCCCTGGATCAACCAGATCTATATGCATTAATACCAGTAATTCTCAATATTCTTTAGTTTTAGAAACTTATCCAGGCCTTTTTTAAAGTTATTCAATGAACTTGCCATTACCACCTCTGCTGGAAGACAGTTCCACAGTTTCACCGTTCTCACTGTAAAGAAACCTCTCCTAACTTGAAGATGAAACTTCTTTTCTTCCAACCTTAAAGGATGTCCACGAGTCCTCTGATATGACCTATTAGTGAACAATGCACCAGAGAGTTCACTGTATGGGCCATTAATATATTTGTATAAGGTTATCATGTCCCCACGCAACCGCCGCTTCTCCAATGTAAACAGCCCTAACTTGTCTAATCTGCCTGCATATTCAAGCCCCTCCATTCCCCTTATTAATTTAGTTGCCCTTCTCTGAACTGCCTCAATTTCCAAGATGTCCCTTTTGTATATGGGATTCCAAAACTGCACCGCATATTCCAAATGTGGCCTTACCAGTGCCTTGTAAAGAGGGAGAATAATATTTTTCTCTATTGATTCCATTCCCCTCTTTATACAAGACAATATCTTGCTAGCTCTAGCTGTTGCTACCTGGCATTGTTTGCTACAGCTAAGTCTGTTATCTACCAGAACCCCCAAATCTTTTTCCATTTCAGATGCACTTAACACAGAGTTATTTATGGTGTAGGTGGCACAGGGATTATTAAATCCCAAATGCATCACCTTACATTTATCAACATTGAATCTCATCTGCCATTCTGCTGCCCATTTTGATAATCTATCTAGGTCTGCTTGCAGCACTTGCACATCATTGGAAGTTTCCAAAGCTCTGCATAATTTAGTGTCATCAGCAAACACAGAGACCTTGCTCTCAATGCCCCCTTCTAAGTCATTTATAAACAGATTAAACAGAAGCGGCCCCAGTACAGAACCCTGAGGAACTCCGCTTAGAACTTTAGCCCACATAGATGTAGCTCCATTAACCACCACTCTCTGTTTGCGGTCCAATAACCAGTTCTCTATCCATGAACAAATGTTTTCTTCCAGGCCAACAGTCCTCAGTTTATACATTAGTCGCCTATGTGGCACAGTATCAAAGGCTTTTGCAAAATCCAAATATACCACATCCACAGCTGTGCCTGAATCTAACTTCTTACTCACTTCTTCATAAAAACCAATTAAATTTGTCTGGCATGATCTATTTCTCATAAATCCATGCTGACTACTACTAATAAGATGATCTCTGGAGACAAAGTCAAGGATATGATCCCTTAACAAAGTTTCCATCACCTTCCCTACCACTGATGTTAGGCTTACAGGTCTATAGTTACCAGGCTGTGAACGACTACCTTTTTTGAATATTGGTATTACATTGGCTTTTTTCCAATCCAGCGGCACATCCCCAGACAAAAGCGAATCTGAAAAGATGAGAGACAGTGGTCTTGCTAGAACTGAACTAAGCTCTTTTAAAATCCTAGGATGCAATCCATCTGGTCCTGGCGCTTTATTGATATTAACTTTGTCTAATTGATTCCGTACCATATCCTCTGTTATCCAATGTGAAGACTCTTCATTTCCTCCCTGCACATTGTTACAATCCCTACTGTAAGGATTCTCAACAGTAAAAACCGATGTAAAAAAACGGTTTAGCAGATTAGCCTTTTCGGCATCCTCTACAACCACCTCAGCTCCATTATTTAATGGTCCCACATTCTCAGTCCTCATTTTTTTACCATTTATATACTTATATTTGTTCGGCAATCCGTGTTTCATTTTCTATTTTAGCTAGTTTAATTGCTTTCTTGCACTCTTTATTACAACTTTTGAAGTCCCTGTAAGCCTGTTCTGTGCCTTCTGCTTTCAAAATTTTAAAAGCCCTTTTCTTTTTTTCCATTTCCCTTTTTACCTGAGCATTAAGCCATGCAGGAGTGGACCTAATTTTTTTACACTTGTTTCCTAAAGGTACCGATTTGGAAATGTTATAGTTTAATATCCCTTTAAAAGTGGTCCACATCTGCTCAGTATCTTTACCTAGAAACAGTTCCCCCCAGTCTATGAGCAGGAGCGATTCCTTTAAAAGCATAAAATTAGCTTTCCTAAAGTTAAAAGTTTTTGTTAAGCCAGTGCACTTTAGTTTTCTGCAACCTATATTAAATGACACTATATCATGGTCACTATTCCCTAAGCTTCCCATTACCTTCATCTCCAAAATGAGCTCTGGGTTATTAGATATCACCAGATCCAACAACGCATTCTTTCTAGTAGGAACTTCTACCATCTGTGAAAGAAAATGCTCATATAGGAAATTTAAGAACTTTATACCTTTTGAGGTGCTGGCAGTTCCATTACTCCAATCTATTTCATGGTAGTTAAAATCCCCCATAACCAGAACATGCCCCATACCAGCAGCCTTCACCAACTGCATATGGAGATTCATTTCCACCTCTTCCCCGGCATTTGGGGGCTTATAACACACTCCAACAATTAATTTACCTACCTTCTTGCTTCCTGTACACAGTTCCACCCATAATGTTTCTGCCGCATCGTTTGCTCCCCCATCTATTCCATCTTTTAAATTTGGCTTCAATTCCTGTTTAACATACATACATACTCCTCCTCCTTTCTTATTAACTCGGTCATGTCTAAATAAGGAGTACCCTTCAATATTTACTGTCCAGTCGTGTGAATCATTAAGCCATGATTCTGCTATACCAATTACATCATACCTTTCCTTTAACGCTATTATTTCAAGTTCGCCGGTTTTTCCAGCCAGACTCCTTCCGTTATGGTCTTGCCCTTGACCCAGCGCCTGGGTTGATTCAGTTGCTCAGAAGAGATCTGAGCATCTTTGAACCATCCAACAGCCAATCAGTAGAAATAACTGTTAGGAACATTCCAAGGATGTGGTGCATCCTGGGAAGAAGAAGGATCGTTAGAACCTGAAATGTCATCTCACTAATGTCAACAGCAGGGAAGAGCAAAGAGTATGAAATCAACTGATTTTTCAAAATGGAAAAGAATATGTAGAATAACAAAGTATGCATTACACAAACTAACAATTTAAGAAATATTGATAATTTCCACTGAACTGTCCCTTTAATGTATTGATTGAAGCCCGGGAGGTTAAGGAACTATGCCTTACCACCCGTTTTTCAATCAATTAAGCAAGAGCCAGATACAAAGGTAAATATATTTACCTTTTGCGCGATCCACCACTGGAGAGATGAAAATCTCCTACCGCTTCCTGGTTCCAATCCTCTATAATGCGCATTATAGGGCATGCGTGCTATACAGGATTAGAACCAGGAAGCGGTCGGAGATTTCATCTCTCTGGCTTTTTATCCTAAGCTGGATATAGAATTAAACTTTACATTGTTTGCAGAATTACATCTATCAAGTTTTAAAGTCCAATTATATATAATGGCTTGAGATAACCTTTTCACAGAATAGAGGAGAATTTGTTCCTGAAGCTGTCTCAAGATGAAGCAGTTGGGCTGTTAACAAAGAGAATAAACAGACACTAGATGAGGAGGAAGATACATCTTTTATCATGAGCAGTAATCTCAATGTTATATAGTCAATGTCTTATTTAATACTAAAAGCTATACTAAATAAAATAATTTATAAAACAGTAAATTATAACCAAAGGAAACATGTTAGGTTATATTCCTCAATTAGATTGAAAGGCCTAATGGTTTGTACTCTATTTTATCATGTTGTAGCAGTTTGCACACAAAGTTTCTTTATCTCTGAACGATCATTACCTTACAAAAATTTCCCTTGGCTGTAGTCAGCCCCCTATAAAGAAATAACAGAAAATGTGTCATACTTACCATAACTTTCTTTTTCAGGACTACAATATAGCAGTGGTCACTATAGGGTTAACCCCCACTCCCAGACGCAGGACAGGAAGAAAAAAAAGTCTCCCACCCCCTCCCATAACCAGTCCAGATGGACTAAGCAAGAACAGGATAATGGTGGGATACATGTGACCACTGCCATGTTGTAGTCCAGGAAAAGATAATTACAGTATGAGAAATTTTGTTTTTCTGGTTTTTAAGCACCACATAGCAGATAAGGCTGAAACTTGATATTTAAGCGTAGCTGTTGCCAAACCTCTTTCTAAACCAAATTGCAGAAACTCCACTATATGGATATCAGAAATATCAGAAGTGGTAGGATCTTTAGATAAACAACAAGAAAATTTAAGAGGTGGATTTTTTCTGGATTTAATTAAGGTCTAAATAACTGGGCCTTACAGACCTAATTAATTTAATTGTGCCTTCTCAAAAGCCAGGCCGTCAAATTCAATACTGAGGGATTCGGATGCAGGATGGGTCCTTGTGAAAGCATAATCATCACCGTGGAGTGATCCCTCCTGGTTTTTTGTAGTACTTTCCGATATCAGAAGAAATGGGGGAAAGGGGTAGGCTAGGGAAGAATTCCAAGTTATGGAAAAGGCATCTATCCAAATGGCCTGTCTCTCCGGGAATCTGGAGCAGAATACTGGGACTTTGTGGTTCATGCAGAAAGCCATCAGATCTGCTTGAGGTACTCCCCATATCTTTGTTAGAGGCTTGAAGACAGATTGGTTGAGAGACAATTCCCCCGAACTTCTCTTCTGAGAAAATCTGCAAAAACATTCTGATGACTTAGAATGTAGATCGCTTTTTTCAGTTCGCCATCACTGTCATGTTGTCTGATATTACCAATACAGATTTCTGCCTGATCTGATTTTTGAAAGATAGGAGAACTAGTTGAATGGTCTTTAATTCTTTGAAATTGATTGATTGACTGTGTTAACTCTTGTCCCAAAGTACCCTGATCCCATCTGTCTTGGTAATGATATCCCAAGCCAAATAGACTTGCGTCTGTTGTCACTCTTATCCAAGAGGGGTCTAGTAGCCCATACTTTCAGATGTTGGACTCACAAACCTTCATAAAGATTTGCCTTTTGAAGGTTTGGAAGATTGGGAACAAAAGGACTGGTTCTGTCTGGGAGCTTATCCTTGATTAAGTCTCCAAGGTCTGAATGATAGATTTTTGCCCGGGTTGTACTGTTTGACTTCTCCGAAAGGATTTATTTTCTGAAAACTTTCTGATTTCCTATTTTGTGGAAGGAAGGTGCCCTTCTCTGCCGAATTTCTAAAAACTGCTTCTTCCAAAGGTTTCCCAAATAGAAGATCCCCTTGGAATGGAAGTGAAGCCAAACTCATTTTGGAAGTCGTGTCTGACCATTGTCATAGCCACAGAGATCTTCTAGCAAGAACTGCAATCAACATACTTTTGGCTGCCAGACTAAAACTAATGCTGCTTTAGCACAATAATCAGTAGCAATGCGAATATATTTAAAAGCTTGAATGATTTCTTATTTCGCAATGTCTTTATTCACTGCCTCTTCTATCTCTTTTAGCCAAACTGATGCCGCCTTAGACATGTCCACTGTCGCCACCGCCGGGCGAAAGGCTGCCCCAGCCACCGAATAAGCTTTCTTTAAAATTGATTCTTGTTTCCTATCCATGGGATACTTTTGCATGGCCCCATCTTCAACCGGTAGCAGAGTAAATTTTGAGAGTCTGGACATAGCCGTGTCTAGTTTAGCGGAATAATTCCAAATTTTAGAATACTCCTCACTGATTGGATATCTGGAAAGAAATGTACTTGATAAATTACATTTCTTATCAGACTCCTACCATTAAGTTTGAATCAAGTTGGACATGTTTTGATGAATAAATAAATTAAGTTTAGGTGATGGAGATGAAACTATCTTGTCACTAGAAGTAGATGGCATTGGTTCAGGTTTAGATACTAATGTAGCCCTCATGACTCAGATTCTGAATTGTTTCAGATGGAAAGGACTGATCAGTCTCCGAATCCAAGTCTGGAGCGGTCGGAGTATCCTCCTGATTAGAAGCAGGCACTTGAGATACCAATTCACTACTGATAGGAGTAACATTAGCCAAGACAGATTGTGTTACTTGAGCAATCATGGACTGACTAATTTCCAGCATGGAATCTTTAACCCATTGAGTCAATTCTTGAAGTAGAATTGACACGAATCTCATCCAAACATCTGAAACATACGGTAGTTTCTTCACCTATTCAGCTGGGTTATGGAAATATTTACACTCCTTTTTGTTTCTGTTAGTTTCCAAGCCCAACATTTTAGATGTGTGCCACCATTGCAGATGCTATAGGGATGGCTGAACTTCATAAAGTTAAGGCTTTCAAACTTCAGTGCAAATTTGGATCCGTTAAAGTCAATGGGAGAGTGATAGTTCGAAAAGTCTGAGTGATTTACAGCTAAACTAACAGTGGAAACTTACTGTAAATGGCTGTGGCACTTGGGATATGGTCTGGGGAACATGTCACTATCACCAAAATTGACCAATACTTTCGAGGGTTAGCGAACGATACATTCTAGGGTTAGCAAAAACGATCCATACATTCGAGGGTTACCGAAAATGAATGATACTTTCGAGGGTTACCGAAAATCGAAGGCTACATTCGAGGGTTAGCGAACAATACATTCTAGGGTTAGCGAACGTCCCGTAAATTCGATAATTATCGAATTTATGATAATTTTCCAAAATACAGCCACGAGTCTGGAAAAACAAACTAGTTCGAAACTAAACTAGTTGGAATAGTTTGAGTTTGTCCAAACTCATAAAGTTAGTCTCGAACTTGGGTTTGAGTTTGGTTTTGTGTCCATCTCTATACATTTCTGCAAATGTCAGTAAAATCAGTTCACTATTTTGTATTGCTCCAGGAAGGTTGTCAGCAATTCATGCTGGTTGGTAAATAAGAAATTTTATATTTTTCTAAAAACATGATAGTAACAAACAAATGATAAACTCAGGCAGTAGACTATGTTATATTGTTTCATAAGTAAGCAAGGGGGATTTAAACTTGTGATTTCTTGGACTGTGTGTTCCTAAAACATGGCATTTACATTATGCGCCACCAGCAATGAGTAACATTACCCTTTGCTAGAAACAAACACTAGAAACTCTGTGCATAGAGACAGTGAATCCTGGGGTCATGGGGTGTGGCTCTTTGAGGCCAACATCGGCTGTGGGTTGTGCTGGCAACAACATGGAAGCCTCTTTTTTTACAGAATCTATTACTTACAGTACTAAATGCAGCTTACTAGAGAAGAATCTTTCAATGTATAGGTGTTCTGGGGAGAAAAACTTTCACATTAGGATTTTAAAAATTTAAGTTTAGTCCTCCTTTAACATTATAAAAACGCATTTGTTCGCATAAAAAAAAAAGGTGCACCCAAAATGAAAACGGATACACAATCGCATCTGAAATCGTGGAAATTTTTGCGTTCCCTCGATTTCCATTTTAACCTAAATTGTGTGCGCAAAAAACACATTAGTGTGGCCTAGCCCTTTCTCCCTAATGCTCCTGGGGCTTACCTTACAGGGGAACTGTGGTCTCCATAGACCATATTGTTTGGAGGTTCTTACTTTCAAAATGAGCCATCCCTCTATGTGCTGCACAGCCCAAGATATGAATTAATCACTGATCAGAAAGTTAGGGGTGGGAGCTTCTACATCTGCGGTCACAAATACTAGTTCCTCCTTCTAGCCTGTGGTTGGCACATGCTCAGTGCAGGAGAAAGCAGAAGAAACCAGGAAGAGACTGAGTTTCAGTGACTTAAGGAGGGAGGAGGGGAATAACAGCACAGCCCACAGCAGAGTGTGTGTAAATGTTTGCCTTTTTTTAATGGAGGAGGAGATACAGGGAAGAAGGATTGTCACATGGTTTCAGAGCAGGAAGTTATGGTGATGTTGCTACCATATCACCTAAAAATGTAAATATTTTGCAAAATAAAAACTATGCAAAAATAAATAAATAATGAAAGTAAACTGCAAAAATACTCAGGAAACCAATTCCTGTCAATGTAACTAAAGTAGTTTTTGGACCACAGTTAACTTTTAAGTTCAATGGTCCCTCACTTTTACGGGCAAGTCAATGCTGTGAGGATGATGTCATGGCCAATGGCTTAAGATGGCTGAATGAACCAGGTGCTTCACAGCTCTGCAAGCTCACATAGAGTTCACAAACCAAAAAGAGGTATCAGATGGCAGTGAGGTACCAAAGGATTTCAAGAGAAAGGGCAAGTGTTATGAAAATGAGGGGTTGAAGAGTGTATGTTTAAAAGGAGGGTGAACATGAGCTAATTCCCATTGGGGTAGTTAATGGAACACGATAGCAATTTCTCTCGATTCCTTCCCTAGTCCCTAATGACCTACAAGCTGCCAAAGGAAAATTCTCGGTCCTCATTCGCCTTGACCTATCGGCTGCCTTTGATACTGTGGACCACATCCGAAATCAAGCTGCGGTGTGGTTGTCTTCTTAACTCTCTATCAGATCTTTCTCTGTTTTGCTAATAAGACTTCCTCTCCTGTTCCATTTAGTGTGGGGAACAGGGCTTGGTTTTAAGACCCTTGTTGTTCTCCCTCTACACTCTCCCTCTCTGGGAGAAATAATCAGTTCTTTTGGTTTTAAATATCACTTTTGTGCTGATGATACCCAAATTTACTTGTCCACCCCCACAAGTTCAATCCCAAACCTCTAAATGTCTGCTCTCTATCTCTTCCTGGATGGCGCACCGCTGCCTTAAACTCAGTCTATCCAAAACTGAATTAATAATTTCCCTCCTTAAACTAGACCTAGTCCTACCTTCTCCATCTCTATTGACAATATGGTCATTAACCTAGTTCAATCTGCACGCTGCCTACTACTGTAACATTCTACTACTTGGACTCCTGGCCTCTCATCTCTCTCTCCAGTCTATCGTAAACTCGGCAGCTTGGATCATCTTGCTCTCCTCCAAAACAGAACCCGCAACCCCGATACTTCAGTCCATAGGGTGGCTTCCCATCAAACAAAGAATCATATTGAATACCCTACTTTTAACCTTTAAATCCATTCGCTCTACTGCACCTCCCTACTTATCTTCTCTCTTGGTCCCTTATGTTCCAGGCTGTGCCCTCCGTTCCTCGCAAGGAAATCTTCTCCACAGACCCCCAACTAACACTGCTGCCTCCCGCCTTAAAAATTTTCTCTTGCTGCTCCCTACCTTTGGAACTCTCTCCCTTCGCCTGGTGACATCCATTAATACTTTCAGATCTAGACTGTTATCCTACCTTTCTGAGCATCAGCACAACAAATGATTGTTAGCCCTTTTAAGCACTTTGAACTCATCCCCCCACACTAGTACCTGTATGTTGTCCCTCACACTTAGATTGTAAGCTCTTTAGGGCAGGGTTCTCATTCCTAATGTGTCAAGGCTTGTTGCACTTATATCTATTTATATATAACTTATATATATTCTTTCTTAAAGGGCATGTCCACCCCCAAAACTATAATCCCCATACTGGCCCCACCATGTAGTGTAGTTTAATCCTTACCTCACATCCCAACTCCATCTGGTTCTCCTGTAGTCCCCCCGCAAAGTTCCAAAAACTGCCCACCAGGAGGCTAGCAGGCCATATAGGACACTGCCTGCTAGCTGGCCTCAGGTAGATTTTTGCCATGCGTACTGCAGCCCTTCTCCCCTCCCTCCCCCTCCCTCTCCCTCCCTCTCCCTCTCTACATATCCTCCCCCTAGCTCTATCCCCCTTAATATTGTGCTCCCCCATGTCCCCAGCCCAACCGCATGTTTTTTTTTAAAAAAAAGCTCCCCAAACTCTTACTTACCTCTCCGCTTTCCTCCGCTGCATTGAATGACCGGCAGCCGGTCCGTGATTGGCTGCGCTCAGCCAATCACAGACGCGACTGCCGGTCCCGCCCCTCTGCTTGCATTCTCGCAAGCAGAGGGGCCGGCAGTGCGGCGGAGGATCGAGGGGAGGTAAGTAAGAGTTTAGGGGCTTTTAAAAAAAAAAACATGCGGTTGGGGCTGGGGGATATGGGGGAGCATAATATTAAAAGTGTAATTTAGGGGTGGACATAGCCTTTAACCAATGTATGAAATTGTATTTAATTTAATTTTTATCTGTCTGTATAATGGCTTGCATCCCCTTGTTTGTATACTCTGTATTTTGTTACAGTACTGCGTACCCAAGTGGCGCTTTATAAATAAAATTATACATATGCTTGTGAAGGTTCTCATTCATCCAGGTAATGGTGTATCTGTTGTATTCAATTAGATCGACCTTACTTGGATATCCAGAGTGGGCCTTTGTCAAAAGAAGTAGAAGGAAAGAAAAGAACACGTATACCAACAGTGAATGGGAAAAGCAAAACAGGAGAAAGAACATGGTCATCCCAATGTAGCAGGGGTCTCCGAGAAATGAAGAAGAATTTTCAAAAAACACCGTATGCCTGTCTGCCTTAAACCGAACAACACACTGAGGCAGCAATTGGTACATCCGAAAGACCCAATTCCGAAACACAAGAAAAGCAACATCATATACGCAGTGCAGTGCAGTGAAGAATGCCCTGATATGTATGTGGGGGAGACCAAACAGCAACTGCATCCACGTATGGCCCAGCACAGAAGAGCCAATTCCTCAGGTCAGGACTCAGCTGTGTACCTGCATCTTAAGGATAAAGGACATACCTTTGAAGATTGTAATGTTAACATATTGGCAAAGGAACGTGACTGGTTCAAGAGAGGTGTCAAGGAGCCCATTTATGTGAAAATAAAGAAACCAAGCCTGAATAGAGGTGGCGGGGTTCGACACCAACTGTCTGCCATGTACAATGCTGTCTTGACACCTTACCCTGGGCAGTTCCTATAACACCTCTTAGCCACTATCTAATCACACCCTTAACACCTGGCTGTGATATGCTAATTGGGATTTTCCAGGGTACATAAATGCCACAGATTCTTGTACAAGTCATTCTGAATTGAGAAAGCCAGTCGGATGACTAGCGAAACATCTTCAGGAACTAAACTTCCAAGTCCAGTTGATCTAATTGAACACAACAGATATATAATTATACATACATACATAGTCACTGACCCATATCCTATTTTCTAACATTGGCAAGTTAATAAAGGGGAGGATTGACTAGTGGAGGAGCCAGAGTGTGGTCAGTTAGTGCATATGTAGTGTCATTAAAGCAGGAGGTAAAAAGTGGGCAATGCTAATTTTGATCTCAATAACAAACAACCAAAACAAAAGAAACGCGATATCATATATGCAGTTAAGAATGTTCTGATTTTGTATGTGGGGGAAACCAAATAGCAACTGCACCAACGTATGGCCCAGCACAGAAGAGCCAATTTCTCGGGTCAGGACTCAGCCTTGTACCTGCATCTTAAGGAAAAAGGACATACCTTTGAAGATTGTAATGTCAACATCTTGGTAAAGGAACATGACTGGTTCAAGAGAGGTATCAAAGAGGACATTTATGTGAAAATAAAGAAACCAAACCTGAATAGAGGTGTGTGTGCGTGTGGGAGGGGGGGTTTCAAAACTAACTGTACTAACATGTACAATGCTGTTTTGACACCTTATCCTGGGCAGTTTCAATAACACCTCTCAGCCTCAATACAATCAATTCCTTGCAAAAGGACATACCTTTGAAGATTGGAATGTCATCTTCTTGGTAAAGGAACACGACTGGTTCAAGAGAGGTATCAAGGAGGCCATTTATGTGAAGATAAAGAAACTAAGCCTGAATAGATGTGTGTGTGTGTGTGTGGGGGGGTTTCGACACTGTCTGCTATGTACAATGCTGTTTTGACACCTTACCCTGGGCAGTATCGATAACACCTCTCAGCCTCAATGCAATCACACCTTGCATTCAGAAGGTCCCTAACACCTGTTATATACTAATTGGGACTTCCTAGGGTACATAATTACCAACAGATTCCTGTACAAGTCATTTTGAATTGAGAAAGCCAATTAAATGACTAGCGAAAGGTCATCAAGAACTAAACTTAAGTCCAGTGGATCTAACTCAATACAACAGATATACCATTGCCCAGGGGCCCCTTTTCTGTTCATAGTAAACATAACTGAACGCAGGACAATTCTCCATCACAATTGCATCAGGTTTTTTAATCTTCACATATAATGGAAAATATAGTCGAGTTGAAAAGGGGACACCATGGAATACTTGCTTAGGTTGGGATGGTAGGGCTGAAAAATCTGTGGTGTATTTGTTGTTGCTGCTGACGAATGTTGGTCGCCTGTTTTGCTGGATATGTTGGTTACAACGATTGGTCACGGTGACAGACATTGATTAATCCTGGCCGACCAATCGCGCAAAATGGTCTGCCAGGACAAAACAATTATCTGTGTACCCAGCTATAGAACAAATAAGAAAATGGAATGTGCATTGATCATGTCATTTCTTCTGTTTTGGTCAGATCAGTAGCACTTCAATTATTTGTTATAATTTTGACACAGGAGTGCTCCCACTGCTGCCCCCCCTACCCCCTTTTGTGTACCCAGCTATAGAACCTGCCCTACCTAGGGGCCCCAACAGGGTATACAGACTTTGCTTCAGCCAGTGTATTTTTTCCACTTTCATTAACTTGCACTTCCAATTAATCCATGTTTATTGAGGATTGCAAGGACAGCGTTATGAAAAGTTGTAGAATATATCAGGATAGCTTTAACATGCTGTTCATCTGTTAAGTCAAACAGCTTGCCCGCCATTTATCCCATATTTTCCTTTGTTATCAGCATAACCTACGCCACGCCCATAACTCGGTAAAGCACTGGCCGCCAAGAAAACCTTTAACAAGGCGGGAAATACTCAACCACGCCCCTCCCTCTAAGAGACATTCCCTATAAGGGCATCTTTGAGCGGGAATCTCTTCCTACCCCATCATTTCTATTCGTTACGAAGACTTTACTTGGGCTGGGCTGGAAATGGCAGCCAATAGTAAGACTCCGGGTGGGAGGTAACTGAAAGGCTTTGGGGCGGCAGTTTTAAATCGCGCGGACTGGTCAGTGGACGTTGCAGAGTTGTACCCATTGGGCCTAGTAGGTTTGTGTGAGAGAATGGTGAGAACCAAGGCTGACAGCGCGGGTCCCTCCGCCTCTACTGGCAGCTACCGGAAGGGTGAGTTCACAATAGCTGCGCGGTTTTATGGCCCTACATGTGGTCAGACGTGCTGAAATCTCCAAGCAAATAGTTTTGGAAGTTTGAGAAATGTCATGATAGAACTACAGTGGAAGCGGAGCGTTGCAGTTGTCTGTACTGGAGGTCGGGCATTACAGAGTGGTGTAGGTTATTTGTTAAGAAGCAGGAGAGGTCTGTCTGCCTGTCAGTGCTGCCAAGTACAAACTTACATATAAACACAATGAAATACAAGGTTCAGGGAAACTGTTTCTCTGACTGTAGAATTAATACAATTATGTACTAGTAGAGAATTATACCATGTTAGCCATAGATGAAAGTGAAGGCGTCTTGGATATAAAATACCTTTTATTGGCTAACTAAAATGATTGAAAATGCAAGCTTTTGAAGCACTAGGCTTCTTCATCATGCTTGAGGAAGAAGCCTAGTGCTTTGAAAGCTTGCATTTTCAATCATTTTAGTTAGCCAATAAAAGGTATTTTATATCCAAAATGTCTTAACTTACAATTATGTACGTATGTTTATATAGCGCCACTAGGGGACTTAGTGCTGTACAATAGAGAATACAAAAAGTCGTCCAAGGTGGAGAGTAAATATATACATGAATATATAAATAAGTATGAGCATCATGAAATATACATGCGCTTGTAACATAAGATATCCCTGCCCCGTCGAGCTTACAATCTACTTAGGTGCGGAACATAGAGATACATAGGAAAGGGTGGAAGTGCCATAGTAATAACTGGTAGTGTCAACTATCAATTACCCCTAAGCCTTCCAGTATCTTCCAGACTTTGGCCTTATTGACACCAAAGTAACTTGCTTTACAATTCCTTTTTTTTTGCAATTGTAGTTTAACCATCCTTTGTTCTTTGTAGCGATAATAACCAATTCTTCCAATAATAATCACTCTGGCCAGTTAAGCTGTAGCTTCCAAGGTCATCTGTTGTGATGAAATGTATGGAGTAATGCATGCTGCAAATTCTTATTAATTTAAAAAAAAAATTTGCCTGTTTATATAATGTGCTACCTTGGGTCAGGGGGTTGCCATATACATTGTTTATCCAAACTTTATTTTTTACTGTAAATCTTAAACTTAAAACTTGTTTGGCTGTCAAATGGACCAGTCAACTGTACTTTTACAAGATCTGCATTTAAAAGTATGTATAGCACGCATGGTCATCCCTCCAGCAGTTCAAAGACCTGAGTGACAGCATCAATATAACAATCCCATTTACTGATGGCTAGATGCATGCACTACTTGCTGCTACTCCATTAGTTATGCTACTAGTTTGGTTCATGTTGTAAGTATTCATATTCTAACGAACCTACATTTCATCTAAAATGAAACTTGATGTTTCAAACTGGTAAAAGTGGTCTCAATGGGCATTTGGGTATCCTTTTTTTTTTACACAGACGGTTTAGATGGCTATCACAGAATAACCCTTTTAAAAGGCTAAGCCCTGCTCTACTTAATAGTGTTTATTTTTTTTAAACCCTGATTGGTTTGTGAAATCTGTACATGACATCAGCTCTGCAATTACTTTCACTTTAGCCCATAGCCCAGGGTAGTTGAACATTATTATTTATATTTTATTATATAGCACCAACATCTTCCGTAGCGCTTTACAATCACATGTATACTTTCACATCAGACCCTGCCCCGAAGACCTTACAATATAAGCACATTTATTTGACACCTAGCAGTATGTCTTTATGATTGTGGGGGAAACCAGAGTGCCCGAAGGAAACCCACGCAAGCACGGGGAGAACATACAAACTCCTTGCAGATGTGTCCAAGGGTGGAATTGAACTTTGGATTTTAGCGCTGCAAGACGTCAGTGCTAGCCACTGTGCCGCCATCTTTACTCATCATGTGTAAATTGCTCTAATCATGATCATAACACTGGGAGATAGAAGAAGTGGGGTCTAACAAGTTATTTGGATAGGAATTTAGGCAAGTAATACACTTAATTTTTTTAGGTTACTGCATGTATAAATATATAATATAAACCTGATTAAGAGCTGGTGTGCATGTGTCCATTTATTCTCATATTGCAGACTAGACCTACCTATTTATATATCCAAGAGTAACTTGTAAAGAAGCTGGGCACACTAGTCTTATCAAAGACTAGTTTGTTTAGTCATAATTGTAACATTTCGGTGTAAGCATACTCAATCAGACAAAAACCCCTTCAGTTTGGTTTTATCTGAAGGTGTATGCTTACACCGAAATGTTACAATTATGACTAAATAAACTAGTCTTTGATAAGACTGGTGTGCCAAGTTTCTTTTCATGTTACTCTGTGATGTCTTTTGGCTTAAAGGACGTGTCCATTCCTCAAATGAAATTGGATACAGGTATATCAACCCTCAAACTCCAAAACTGCTATAGTTAGAAATATTGAAAATAAGGTTAAATGCTGCACAATATCCTATTGCTTATTTCTGCTTCCTGCTTCTTTCAGTTAGCAACTGTCATTTATGGATTTGACAGTTGTTGACTGAATACTATTCCCCCTAGCTGCCTTCGGTGAGCATATTCAAGCTCATAACCAGCTCACTAAATTGCATAAGTGGGCATTCACAAATATAGCCATTCACACACACACACACACTACCCCTTCTACAAGGCATCCAGGAGCATAGCAGGCATAAGTTACTGACTTTAGAGGACAAGGTAGGATCTTAACGTATTTTAAAGAGGCTGATCAAAATAGAAATAATCGTTATCCCACCTTTTTCCATTTCTGTGGATATTTCCATTTACCCTATTCAGTCGGCACTTGGCTTAGGGGTAACTATTGATTCCTCTTTTTCTAATAACATTAACTATGTTGCTAAAACCTGTCGCTTTTTTCTCCATAACATTGCAAAAATCTGTAGATTCCTCTCACAACTACTGCTATGCTTATCCAGGCTCTCATCATGCCTGGACTATTGTAACCTTCTGCTTTCTGGTCTTCCTGCTTCCATCTTTCTCCACTTTTTCCAGTCCATATTTAACTCTGCACGCTCTCTAACAATCCGGAAAATTATATCTCCTCTGTTCCGCACATCTACTCCATATGTCCCTGCCTTTACCCTCCACTCATCATAGAACCATCTCTTATACAGACCCCCTACTCACAATGCCTCCTCTCGCCATAAACCTTTTTCTGTTGTGGCTCCCGTCCTCTGGAATTTTATTACCCTCTCTTCGTCAAGAAACCTTGATAAACAAGTTTAAATCTAACTTCTCATCCTATCTCTGAGCACTGCATAGAATTGTTGACACTGCACCAGTTATTACTTTATTACTTTTACCCTTTCCTATGTATCTATATGTTGCCCACCTAAGTAGATTGTTAGCTCGTTACATATTTCAAGCAGTTGTATATTTCATGATGCTTATACTTATTTATATATTTATTGTCCCCTTGTACTACTTTTTGTATTCTATATTGTACAGCACTGCGCCCCCTAGTGGTGCTATATAAATAAACTTGCACATACATTAAGGCCATTCTTTCTAAAATATAGTTATTGTCCTTTGAGTGATCAGTGAGATGATATTTCGGTGCAAACTACCAAAATTATGCAAATATAGGTGTTGGATGACTTAGTCCATACAGGATTATTCTTTTTTCCTACTTTCACATGGATGTCAACCACTGTTGATCATGGCTGCTAGGAAGCTTGCTAAAAAACAGCGGTGTTCCCTTTTATGTAGTAGTAGCTTTAGAATGAATTTTAACATGGAGAACTGGGCCTCATTTAGCAACGTCAGTGACTTACCTGATGCTGTGTGGAGGCTGTTGAAGCAGCAACCAGGAACCAACTCTGTTAATGCTATGGATGTACCATTCAGGAAGCCTTTTAGCCATTCAATAATATCCTTTGGACTGATCATAATACAAGTACTTCTACTTGTCTAATGCTAATTGTAGTGAAAGTTTAATTACTCTGCGGAGCCAGTTATTCTTACAGTGTTAATAGTTTAGATTTAAAACTTCTGCCTGACTTGGTTTATTGTAGAATGGATATATTCTGAAACCTTCCAAACCTGGCCCACCATTGCAATTATTGTCCAAAATGGTTGTTCAGTGCCCCAAGTCAAAATAATTTAATAGTAAAAATATTTTCACCAAGACGTTAATTGTGCATCAAATTCTGAGCTTTGTGCTAAAGAATCCTTCTTTCAACAGCTGTTGCAGCCAGAGCACCAAGAAAGGCATTGGGAAGCAGCCCCAGCGTCTCAAACCATGTAACATCACCCTCTGGGAAAAAATGTAAGTTCAAGCTTGACATTTTTTTTAAATTTAAAGTGCATATAGGGCTAGGCCACACTATATGCAGTCGCTTTTAAATGGAAATTTTGGGAACGTAAGTTTTCCTGCGATCTCCAATGCATTGCGATTCTGTTTTGGAAGCGCAGGCGATCACCTATTGTAATTGCATGAGCTTCCATAATCCGAATTGGGCAAACGCGTTGCAACGCACGGAAATTTCAAGCGCAATTGCATCCTGTTTGCGTTGCAGTATGACCTTGCCCTAACTGTTCATTAATTTAACGGTGCCTGCTATCTTGTAGATGTCTAGGGGAACTACTGAAACACTGCTTCCTCTTTGGGGACCGTTGAAACCTTAAAAATGCTTAAGCCAGGTAGAAACATTTTATTAATCTCTGGCAAATATCCGACATAGTCTTAATTAAATATTTTTATGAAAAGTGTAATCACTGGTGGAAAACATGACAACTTTAGTGCCAAATGTAAATATAGATTTTAGTACTTGCAAGGGCGACATTTTATTCAAGTCTATTTACAGACCATTGGACCAGGGCTTCTCAAATGGTGTTTAATTCAATAGCCAGAGCTTTGCCTTGAAATTTTAGTACTGAATATTTCCACCTCCCTAAAAAGTAAATAAATTACTACTTCTTTAATTAGCCATAAAATAAAATACCGGTGTGCTGTGACAGTAAAGAGAGAAATTAAACTGAAAGGGTAAATTTATTTTTTCCACTACTCCAAACCTTTTTTTCTAAGGGCTCGTTCACACTAAATCAGTTTGTATCCGTTTTTCAAACGCAGGTGCATTTAAAAAATGGACAGACCGTAAAACCCCGTAGGATTTCATAATATCGTTAATACCTGCTGCGTTATAATCCGTTCCGTTCCAGTCTGTTTAAAAAACGCACTGCATGCAGCATTTCTGTTTTTTCATGCATTTTCTATAGAAATCTATGGAATACACATTGTTAAAAAATGGATACAAATGTATGCAAAAAAGGGATACGAACGGACACACATGCTATGCGTTTGTCAGTTTCCTGTGTGAACGAGCCCTTAATTAAAATCTAAGCTGTAAATTCTGAGATCCTCAATTAGGCTGAGGCCACACTGCAATGCACAGGAATCGCGCACAAAATCGCGAGCGTTATCGCACGCGATTGTGTGCGCTTTTCTTGTGCGGTTTCGCGTTATGGAAACGCTGCGTTAACGCATAAAAAATGGTGAACGCATGCGTTACCAAAACGCGAACGGACGCGCAATCGCATGCGCATTGGAAATCGCGGGAATTTTTGCGTTCCCGCGATTTCCATTTTAGCGGAACTCGCGGGCGCAATCGTGGGTGCAAAAAACACGCTAGTGTGGCCTAGCCCTTAAAATCGCATCATTTAGTTCCCCATCTCTGACCTCATTGCCGGCCTGTATTTCTTCAAGGATTATGAGAATCGGCAGAGTAAAGAGGGGAGGGATGGGGAGATTTGTAAGCAGAGGCAAGGCCTATGGCAAGGCTGTGCAGAACTTAAGTGTCGGCAGCGAGTAAGGGAGGGGGGGGGGCAATTAGGAGCACTTGTTAAACATTAATAATTTAATGTCAAAGTAAGCACAGATAAAAACATATGTACCACCATTTCACTTAACTAATATTGTAGTTTCAGATAACATAAAGTGACCCTTTAAATGATTTTTATATTCTCCAGAAGTTAAGATTATATTCTTCTGCTCTGCACTGTCTATTTCCTAAACACTCCTCCCATCTCATAGATGTATATATGCTTATCTTAAAGGAGTGGACTGGAGAATGATTTATGGAGCTGTTAGTTGCTGAATGAGCAACATTTTATTGCTCTACAGTGTAAAAATCCTACCTCTATCTCCTTGACAGTGCCATCCCTTTTATTGATTCTTTTTCTTTAGCGGAAAATAAATATGCTGGAGGAAATCCTGTGTGTGTCAGACCAACTCCAGCCTGGCAGAAAGGTATAGGAGAATTCTTTGGATCACCATCCACAAGTCAACCAGAAAAAGAAAACCGTTTACCATCTGAAGATGAGGAGGAAGAAGCTGGTGGCAGTGGTGTGGGGAAAGCACCTAGAAAGTGAGTTTTAATACCACAATGTGGTATTTTAGTAAACTTAACAACTTTAAAATTGTTTGCCAAAGTAAACTTACAGTAATGTAAAAATGTAACTGATTTATAATTTTTTATTTTTTTTAAAAAGCCCAGTGTCATTAACCCCTACCCCCTTTTTTTTTTTTTTTTTTTTCTCTTGCCCAGATCCCGTCCTCTCCCGCCAGAGCCATCAGAAGATGCAGAGTCTGATGAAGAGTGAGGCTGTAATGTGTAGTTGTAAGCTGCTTAATTATGTATATTTGTAAATAAAGCTAGTCTCTTGTACATACATTTTTGAGATTATAACTCCATAATGGTTTGTACAAAACGCATACCATTAAGGAGCTATATCCAGGCTAAAATTTTGTTTTTAACATCTGTTTCTGTTCTAATCTTAATAAAACTAAAACTATAAAAGCAGCAACCTTTATTTATGTGATAAGTAGTGGATCTTAACTTTCTAATTAAAAACCATTAAACATGCCACATTTTTGCAAGAGATGGGCTACTGTTAAAATGTGCTTGATTTTGTAACAATTCTATTGCGATAGTGTAATATCCTTTTAAAGGGTATGTCCATCAAAAAAGAAAGTTGGTTTCCATCTGATTTACTGAAGAACAGGAGGTAAATGCACTCTTACCTCCCGTTCTTCAGTAAATCTTACAGGAGAGGAGGAGACACTTACTCGCGGACCCGCTCCAGCGTCGAATTCTCGGACGCATCTCCAGTCCTTTGCACTGCGCGCACACAGTGCGCAGGAGTGAGGACACGTCGGAGACTGTCAGTGAAGTCGGCGCTGGAGTGGGTCCGCGGGTAAGTGTCTCCTCTCCTGTAAGATTTACTGACGAACGGGAGGTAACAGTGCATTTGCCTCCTGTTCTTCAGTAAATCAGATACCAACTTTTTTGATGGACATACCCTTTAACCTATATAGAGTAAAATTCTACAGCAAAAATCGAGCAATTGCCCAAAATAAGGGGCTGATGCAATAAAAGTTGCTAAAGTTTGCCTCTTTGAGTAACCTGTCAGAGCAAAACATGTTATCTATTTGCAGTAACAATATTTGATTGGTTGCTGCAAATTATAAAGCACCTCTTATTGCATTAGCTCTTGACTGGCAACCTTGTTTTTGGAACTACATTGGAGAAAAAAGACCTGCACATACTACTGTATAAAATAGCCATACTGCATCTAAATCTCTTGAAGGGCATGTCTAGTCTAAAAAAAGAAAAAATAATGTACAGCACCCCCCAAATCCCCGTTTTGTATTATGCATAATTGTCGAAGATGCCTCTGAAGGGACTTGCCTGACCTGGTCCTTCATCACCTGGGTACTGCTCCTGTTGCGAGCTTGTTTTGTGCAAGAAAAGGAGTTAGCTGTTTACTGTTTGTGGCTGTCCGGTAATTGGGCGAGACGTCATGCCGCGCCTTGATTGACAGCTGTGACCAAGGAGCAGAGTAGGAGTGGTGAGGGACTGGGTCAGGTAAGTCCCTTTTAGGGGCATCTTTGGCAATTATGCATAATGCGAAACTGGGGTTTAGGGGTAAAAAGTCTCAAAATGGTAAATATAGACTGCATAAATTTGACATTTGTCAATAAAGGGAACTTGAATAGTAAACAATGTTTCTTTAGCATAGAAACATTAAGAAAAATCTAAAAATGCTTGAAGCAGTAAAGTTTGAAAACCACATTTCTTTGCCAAAACTTTCCAATTTATTTCCATTTAATTTTTTGATTCCCTAATATCTAGTTCCAAGTGATTGGCCTATAAGCCAGCATGGTTTTATGCAAAATTAATTCTGGAAAACCAATCTAATCGCATTCTATGAAAAGGTGAGTAGCAAATGGATTACACATTAAGATGAAAAGTAATGAGCATTATCTGTTGCTCTGTGCTTTAGAACTGTCAGCGGCTGACACCCAATGGTTGGGTTGCTGTCTGTTCTAGAGCACAAGTGTGCCTCACACACTTGCCCTTTCCTACACCTGAAAGAATTTTTCTTCAAGCTAATAATAGCAGCTGCCAGTGCTTCTTACCTTCCTGTAACAAGGCAATGATAGCTTTTTTTGAGACTGCTCATTGACCGATGCACATGCTTCCCCACTCCATTTGCCTCTGGTCCTGAAAAGGGCTGAGCACGAACAGGCATAATAACTAGAAGTGAGCTGAACAGAACATGAAGATATATGGTAAGATGGGAGCACTTGTCCCAGAAAGGTATTAAGTTCCTGTTTGCTCTAAAAATTCAGAAAGGAAGGGGGGGGGGTGGAGTGACTTCCACCCTCATAAGAACATCTTTTAGAAAGAATGGCCTCTTTAAAATTTGTTGATGTATCATAGGTTGTCCTATGAATTCATTACTGTATGCTTGCTATGCTTCTGGATGCCTCATGGAAGCTGAGCCATTTAGAAACCTGTACTGAGCTTGGGCATGCTCAAGAGGCAGACAGGTTTAACATTCAGTCATTGGCTGTGATGTCAACTGTCAAATCCATAACTGAACGTTGCCAACTGGAAGTACCAGGAAGCAGAAACATAGGAAACAGGACATTGTGCAGGATTTCAGGTTAGACTTATATATTTCAGATTTCAAACTATTAGGGTTTTGAGGGGTGATTTTACCTGTATGTAAGTTTTCATTTTGGGGCTGGACTTGCCCTTTAAGCAGGCTGGTGTGCATGGGCATGTACTGGCCATGCTTGATTGACCACACAGCATAATTGTATGCATGGTTATATTTGATTTGTGCACATTCAAAATTTGTATGTCATGAATTGCTTAAATTGAGCCAAATGTCTGTGAGCATGCTAATTAACCTGTGTCTTAACATAAGCACATCGCTTACAGGAACACTGGTCATATGCTTTCTCAGGGCTAGGCCACACTAATGTGCTTTTAAAGGGCAACTGTGGTCTCCAAACAAGTTAGGGTTAAATGAAAGCCTGCAGAATTTTCTTTATAATGAGCCGAAAAGAACATCTCTAGCTTCACCCTGTGAGAAATGATATTGAGGTGAATGTTTAAACTTCCTGCTTCCAGTAGGTAGAGTAACATCACCTTACCTCTGCTAGCCCCTCTGCTACTGGGGGGGAATCATGCTCAGTAAAGACTTTAATTCCGGGGAAATCGGGGAGTACCAGGGGGGAAAATTGACAGTTGAGGAGAGCCTATTAATCCAGGCAGAGGCTGGTCACATGGCTGAAAACAGGAAGTGTTCAAGCAGGAAGTAATATTGCTAAACCTTCCCAGAAATAATTTCTTACAAATTTTATTTAGAGATGTGATTTAGGTTTTATTTTGAAGGTACGATAGGCTTTTTATATAATACTTACTAGTTTAGAAGAATTGGAGACCACAGTTACGCTTTAAGCACGATCCGATCGTGCTATTAAAAGTGCCCCAATTGCTGCGCACTGGAAACGTGCAATTGTGAGTGCTTGCGCACTCATTGCATTTGTAAGCGCTAAAGTGTGGCTTCAGCCCTAAAGGACAATTATACTCACCTTCCCTCCGCTCCATTTCCTTGTTCCTTAGCAGTTCAGGTCCTCACCCCTGGTAAAAGCTAAGTCCTCACCCCTGGTAAAAGCTAAGGAACAAGGAAGAGGAGCGGAGGGAAGGTGAGTATAATTGTCCTTTAAGAATGTACAAAATCTTTTCTGTACTGGATTGTCTAGAGACTTCTACTGGGTGGTGATCTACTGTAATAAGCTTCTGTAGTGGCATAGTACTGGGCATGAGTGAGAAGTTGGTGATAACAATGGGTGTGTCTGTTAGAGAGGGAAATAAGGTAAATAGCTCAACAGCCATAAGAGATGGAAGTCAAGGTCATCTGTCTTATTCAAAGATGTTTGGATGCTTTAGTTGTACGTTAACCTTGGTTTCAGATTTTTGATGTTCCTGGTTCTCATTCCTATAAACAAACACCAGACATCCCATCCCAACAATAAAAGGTAGCTATGTAAAGATGTGTACACACCATGCAATTTTTTTCATTCAGACTAGTTTGAAAACATTGCATGCTTTTGTTGCTGCTGATGGTTTGTTTGTCCATATCTGACAAATGGGTGATTGGATGTGTCTGAATACCTTGTCCGATCATGTGGTCCCCTGTGAACTGCACGTTCGGGCGCGGCAAAAAGTTGGGTTCGAGAGGTGTGTACCCAGCTTAAAAACAAAATTTTTGGTACAATTCTACTTACCATTTAGAAAACAAAATCGGTATGCATGCTACAAATTCTAGTAATCTCTCTCATTACCATGCTTAAAGGACAGTTATACTCCTAAAATCTTCCCCCTCCCCCTTAGAAATAACCACCAGGGTGAGGGTGAATTGCTAAAGGTGGACATACACGGCCCAATATTCTTCTGATCGGATTTGTGATCGTCCAAAGCAATCGAAAATCCGATCGTAAGAACCTATCGAAAACCCCTACCTTGCACCGGTGATCTTCTGTAGATTTCTAATTGAAAACTACGGAAGGTGTGTACCTACTACACAGTAATGGAGCTTAGTGAGCAGGAATAGAAGGGGGACTAGATGACTGTCAGTATTGTAATATATATATATATATATATATATATATATATTTGGCTTCCTCTACTGTAGTAAAGGGAGCCTGTAGTGGACATTTTCTGTCTTGCCCTTTAGGTCCCCATACCAACAAAATTCAGTAAATTCTTTCAGATCCGTCATCAGTGTCACAACTCTGACTTTAAAAGACACTAATGGTAATGAGTGCAAATGTGGATTTATCAGTAAAACAGAACATTAGGCTAGGTACACACAGACAAATTTTCTGTCCTAATCGTTCACCGCTATAGAGTGGTCGGCCGCAGCAAATGTCTGCTATGAACCACACAATACGCAATGATTTATCGGCATGTCAAATTGCCCGTTTGTCCAATCCAGGCAAACAGGTCGCAGAGAGCGTTCACCTCTGAAATCACCTCAGAATTTTTGGCCTGACCAACCGTTGCGTTGAAATATCTGTCACTTGGCCCGAAATTCTGGTTGTGTGTACTTAGCTTTAAAGGGCAACTGTGGTCTCCAAACAAGTTAGCTTTAAAATGAACTGACAATTACATTTCTGGCTGGCGCCTGTGAGAAAATACATTAGGGCGAATGTTCAAACTAATTGCTTAAAGTAGGTTGAGTGACATCACCTGACCACTGCCCCGGGTGAGAAACATGCTCAGTTAAGACAACACTGGGGAAATCAGGAAGTACCTGGGGGAAAAAATTGACAGTTGAGAAGGGGAGCCTATTAATGCAGGCAGAGGCTGATCACATGGCTGAAAACAGGAAGTGTTCAAGTAGGAAGTAATATTGCTGAACCTTTGCAGCAATAACTTCTCACAAATTTTATCTAGAGATGTGATTTAGGTTTTATTTTGAGTATGGTGTAAGGCTTTTATATAATTCTTATGGAAGAATTTGAGACCACAGTTACCCTTTAATGAATATACATAATAAAAGTAAAAGGGTATTGGCTAACTATGATGATAAACATATATATATAATATTATGATCCATATATTATAGATTACACATACATGTGCCCAATGTTTACACATCATTACAAAATTTTTGTGACTTTTAATGGTATGTGGTAAGAGTTTAAAGATGTGTTGTAGATCACATAATGTGAGGAAGGGGGAGGACCCTGAAACGTTTTGTAAACCAGCACGTCACAAATAAACTAATAGAAGTTTGAATGAGTGCGTTTTCCTATAAACATTTATTACAAAGATCACATAATGTACCATAAAGCCCTTAATATATAATTGGCTGGCCATACATTCACTTGTTATTCAAGGGGGGGGGGGGGGGGGAGTGTCATTGATTTTCAACCACTGCTTCATTTATTGATTTTATTCCATACAAATATCTATCACCATTAGGATTTTTTCATTCTAACCGTACATTCACCACTTGCAAGCGGTCGGCCAGAACAAAGCTCTGTTTGCTTCTGCGGCTGACAGTTTGCTGCGACCAAGGATGATCACCTGTTCACCCCCCAAAAAAAATCCAATATTGTAATATTGGCGATTGTTCTGAAATATATAGGGAGATCGATCAGTAATATTGCTGAACCTTTGCAGCAATAACTTATCACAAATTTTATATAGAGATGTGATTTAGGTTTTATTTTGAGATATGGTGGAAGGCTTTTTATAAAATTCTTACTAGTTTGGAAGAATTCAAGACCACGGTTTCCCTTTAATGAATATACATTATAACAAAAGTAAAGGGTACTGGCTAACTGATGATAAACATATATATATATATATATATATATATATATATATATATTATGATCAGGGCCGGCCTTAGGATAAACAGCACCCTGTGCAAGATTTGTTACTGGTGCCTACCACCCACCCCAAAACACCCCCCATGGCACACACAATACACAGTTGAATGCTGCTTGCCTTGGCCTGCTTCAAATCAAGTTCCCCACCTGTGCTTACTGTCTTTCAGTAACTTCAGTGCGTGCTTGTATATATTGTGTGTGTATTATTACATAACACGTAACATACTAAATGCACAGAAAGAAAAGCATACAGACATCTTAAGTAAGGCTTATGTGTGTTGGGACTGGAGGGGCTGTGGCACTGATGCACAATTTTGACTTGCAGGTCCCCCCCGGTAATGCAACCTGTCGTCCATATCAAAGGCCGGCCCTGATTATGATCCATATATCATAGAATACAAAATGTATCTGGTCATGAACCTCCTTCTGGGCTTGTTGAGTGGTAACCCATTTAGTAATCCCCCACCTCCCCTCCTGAAAATCCTCTGCTTGCCACTGTTTCTGGTACAAGTCTACTTACCAACTAGATAAACAAATCAGTATGCATTTACCAGATTCTATTTAGTGCTCCTGCTCATTACTTTGATTGAGTAATGATGACCCCTAAGCTTATGTCTGGAGAAGTAGAGGTCTGACACCCAGTTTCCTTCTTAACTAGTCTTAGTACTCGGTAACACAGAGACCGAATTTGTCTCCGCAGAGAACCACAATCTCCAATACATGCTGCAGTCAATTTATGTGATTAGTGAGATTCATCCAAAATTAGCGTGAATGTGTTTTTGCCATGCATTACTAAGAACTGCCACAAGGAGTAGTATGAGTTTAGCTAACGTGTACTTCAGAACACTTCCGCATAGCAACAACAAACGCTGTTGTTAAGGAGAGAAGACGCTTCCTAGACTATAGCGATTTAAACTACAATACCAGATTGGATATAATCCTAAATAAAATGGTCTGTTATCCATTCTTCTCACATTCGCTGTCAGCTTTCTACAGTTTTAGTAAATTCTCTCAATTGTAGACTCTTATTAGCTCAATATTTAAAGAGAGGTTTGTAACTCCGACACTAATTCATTTTATAATTTGTATCTTATTTACAATATCTTACATGATTAGTGCACTAAAATCGGAATTTATGTCCCACGGTAACCGTAGCTACCTGTCGGTTCATAACTTCCGTATCTTCTGTGACGTCTCACGCCTAGTTCCCCACAAAGTCCCGCCTCTTTCCTTGTTGTGCGGGGATTGAAGGAGGAGTCTCCCTGAGCTTTTCCGGTCCAGCCCCAGTGTAAGGAAAAGAACCGGGATAGTAAGGAGGAGCAATTTACCGGAAACACAGGAGGCAAAATCGATACGGAATAGGGCTGGATAGAAATAGACGTAGGACACGAATAGGGGGTAAAATAAAGTAGGAGCGAGGTTGGAGTACCGATTGTGGGTGGACAATAGAAGGTTTCGTTCTGCCAATGATGTATTGATTGATGTTTGGGCCTGGGGTGCAAATTGCCCTTTTTTTGAAAGGATGGTTGCTAAGGGGCCTGGGTGCACCAGTGTAAGGCAGCGTTCGCTAAACCCATAGTTAGTGATTTCCATTGGATTTGGATATTTGTTGTTTCCAGGCTGGGTAACGATCCGAACGAAGAAAAGACACCGTCACCGCCAGATCGGACACAGCCGCCTAAGAAGATAAGAAGCCGTTCTATTACACGGAAGCAAAAGGGATTTCATTGTGATGCGTCCTGGATAGCAGCTCACTGTCCGACAGAAGAACCTCCTTTCAAACAAGAGGTAACACAATAGAACATCACTGGTTTACACAATTGGAATCTTTTCATTAGTTACAAATGAATCCGGATGATGTTTTTAATGTAACCCCCCTCCTCTCAGAACTAGAAGTTATATTTATGTATGTACATTGGGTTGCAATTAGCTGCAATGTGCCCAATGTCTACACATCATTACAAAATTCCTGTGACTTCTTTTAATGGTATGTGGTAAGAGTTTAAAGATGTGTTGTAGATCACATAATGTACCATAAAGCCCTAAATATATAATGGGCTGGCCATACATTCACTTGTTATTCAAGGGGGGGAAGTGTCATTGATTTTCAACCACTGCTTCATTTATTGATTTTACTCCATACAAATATCTATCACCATTAGGATTTTCTCATTCTAACCGTACATTCACCACTAGCAAGCGGTCGGCCAGAACAAAGCACTGTTTGCTTCCACGGCAGACAGTTTGCTGCGACCAAAGACGTCTGATCACCTGTTATTCTAATTGCGAACAGTCGCACCTCAGTTGTTCCCCCCCCAAAAAAATCCAATATTTCGTAATATTGGCAATTGGTCTGAAATATATAGAGAGATCGGAACTGGCATACACCCTAACAATCGTGACCAAGGGAAACTTTCAGACTGTAATGACAATGGCGACGCTTAACATTCTTTAGAAACAGTCCTTTTGCTGCTACACACATTACTGTGAAAGTACTGATCCCGTCTGTACCGACAGAATTGGCCCTTTATCGGTAATGTGTGTACCTAAAGTAACTGCATTAGTGGTGTCCCTGCCTAATAGAGTTTCTTGGGTTTCAATTATTATTGTCATCCTTTCTTTTAAAATGAAACACTGATGAAATCTGCATGTTGTACTCTTAAAAACAATCCAGCCTGCACCATGCATCTGATGTAAATTCTGACCAGCCTTTCTGCATGTTGATTTGATATGCATTCATTTTATAGGTAAGAGGTGGCAACTCTAGTTACAATAACTCTTGGTTAATGGATTTCTCAAGTTGTTATGGATTGGGTGCTGTAGGGAAAATAGATTTAAAGAACATAGTGGGTTATTCAATAAAAGTTCTTATCGTTTAAAATAGTGCTAATTTTGCCCCAACCAATCAGATGTTAGCTTTCAAATGTTAAATAAGATCTGATTGGTTGGGGCAAAATTAGCACCATTTTAAACGGTAAGAACTTTTATTGAATCTCCCTGAATCTTTGTTTGTATGGTCACCCTTAAAGGATATCTCCACTGGTTAAAATGACTTTGTGCTATTCATTTTTTTTGAAGGACAAGAGGCAAAGGAGCAATGCCTTACCTCCCGGTCTCTCGCTCCTCTGTTGCTTCCTCTAACATCCTCCCGATGCACTTAGTACTCTATGCACATATGCGATGCGCATGGAAAAGAGAGTGTGTCGGGACCTGTCAAAGGAAGCAGCAGAGGAGCAAGAGACCGGGTACCAGCGTTGATACCTGTTACTTTTTTTTTTTTTACTAATTTATACTCAAACTTGTTTCTTAAATCAGTATTGCACTTGCTTCACTGTAAAGTTCTTCATTACTCTTAAAGGGTATGTCCACCCTAAAATGTATTTTTTTATATCCTGCTCCCCCATGTCCCCCAGCCCCAACCGGGTATTTTTTATATTCAGAAAGCCCCCCAAACTCTTACTTACCTCTCCTCTTTCCCCCGCTGCGCTCCCGGCCTTCTGCTTGCAAAATGCAAGCAGAGGGGCGGGACCGGCAGTCGCGTCCGTGATTGGCTGCCGCTCAGCCAATGGGCCATGCATTCTGTCATGCCTAAAGGTGGTCATACCCATTGCTGATAATGGAAATATTGTCTGTCCCAGTATCTTAAGAGTGTAGGGTCCAAAACTGAAGTTGACATTGCGTTTGGTTGGTAAACATGAAAAATTTCTGTTTCTTGCCCTAACTGTGGTCTACAATTCTTCCGAACTGTTAAGGATTATATAGAAAGCCTTCCATCGTACCTTTAAAGGGTAAGTACACTGGATTTTTTTTTTAATTGCCCATTAGTGGAAACTATAATACATCCCAACTAGCACTGTACCGTTTTTTGTTTTTTTTGTTGATCTGTCCCCTATTTCTTTAGATATGCAATCTGGAACATCTTACATTTAGCATTTCTTTAAGCAGTTTTGCAGTAGCTGGAATGGTTTGACAGTTGGATTGCTGTATGCAATTTTGACAGCTGGTATGTGAAAAAAATAGTCAGGTCAGTGGTCAGAGTCTGAGCAAAACAAGTATTGTATTGGCATGCAGCAACACACACCTTAGAGTAAGTGCGTCTTAAATGTATTTAAAGAGTAAGATGACACACAAGTCATTTTTTCAGCATACTTACACTTTAAAATAAAATTTCTAGATACAGTTTGTGAGAAGTTATTGCTGAAAGATTAACACTTACTGTTTTCAGTAAGTTTTTAGCTATGTGTCCAACTTGTAGTCATGTTACCAGCCTGTCTGCATTAATAGGCTCTTCTTAACTTGCAATTTATTCCCCAGGTACTTATTTTTCCCAGCATTAAGTCTTAACTGAGCATGCTTCTCTCTCCTGGGCAGAGGAGCGGGCAGAGGTCAGGTGATGTCACTCAACCAACTGGAAGCAGGATAAACCTTCACCCCAATATAATTACTCACAGGCTGTAGCCAGTGATGTGATTGCCAGCTTATTTTAAAGGAAATACTGCAGACTTTCATTTAACCCTAACTGGTTAAAGTTGCCCTTTAACTTTAAGTAAAGAGAGATAATACTATCGGTCTGTGTGTGTCCGCGCAGCCGACCATACCATGTATGGGCGATTTATCGGGTCTGTGTTTGAGGGCCCCACTGCATGTGTGCAGACAGATACCAGTGTGCTAGGAATCGCATGTCTATCTCCATCTTAAAGCTCCATACGCACATCAGATTAGAAGGATGAGGCCCCACACCCACGACGATTGGGCTGATAGTTGTATGTGTGTTTGCTCGAAATCTGCCCGTTGAGTCTCATTTGGACATGTGGACGTATACTGAGCTTGTGTCTCTTTATTCTCACCAGGACTAGTGATTGGGTTCACAAACTGGTGGGGGAAAATTGTTTGATGTGTACACAGACTTAAGATGCCTGTCATCTAATATGATCTTTTGGCGAACAATGCACCAGAGGGTTTAATATATGGCCTATTAATGTATTTGTATAAATTGTTCATATCCTCATGGATGCTCCTCTATTAATATTTTTATTCATTCTGTATACTAATACAGTTGCTTAAAGAGAAAACTATTGATTTGTTTGAATAAATCCTTTTGAGGGCCAGGCCCATCTAGCACGTTTTAATTTTAAAAAGTGCACATTAATGTTAGCACGGTGGTCTGGCCACACTAGGTGCGATGTGATCACCATTTTAGTGCATTCCGATTGCTCTACATTGCGGAAACGCAGCAAACACCAACACACACTATTGCACCAGAAACTCACACATAAGCAGTTTATCTTTCCCTCTTGCTAACCTGTCCAAAACTCTTGGTGAAAAACCCCAATACCCTCTAAAAACACAATTTTGTTAGTGGGTATTTTAACAGATTTTTGTTTGTTTTGAATTCCCTGTTTGTGTGCATTACCTTTAAGTAGTGACTGGGCAGTCTGCAAACTAGTTACAATGTGATCTAACAGAGACTGCTTAAAATTGAACTACAAGGGCATTTCCTGCGGCTGCCCTTGTTTTTAAGGTATTATGGCTGGCAGAAGCCAACAGAAAGCAATTTACTGTAAAATCCTTTAGACTTTGTGATTAAAGGCTAAGAGGAAAATTTGCAGATGTCGGTGAAATATATTCCTGTGTATTTGGCCAATCTGCTGGCAGACACAGTAGCTATAGGGCTCAATAGAAAATATTCCTAGACTAAAAAATAGGAATATTTTGACAATAATATAAACAAGGCTTGCATTTAGTGTTTTTAAAACCTCAGCATTTTATTACTAACAAACTACACAGCATGCAGTTTTAAACTATGATAATCTTCAGTTCCTTAAAACACAAGTAGAAGACCAGAAGAATCATATATTTTTTCTGACTTATAGTATAAAAACTAGAAAAAACAGACATACTCTTTATGATTTGTTTTTTACTACAGCAAGTAGTATAGCAGTACACGGGCTGAGGCCACACTATAACGCACAAAAAAAGCGATGTGCGCTTGTATTCGCTTTTGCTTGCGCCTATTGATTTGTATCTGATTTTGACAGAAATCGCATTCGTTAAAAAATTGCATTGGATAGCAGCGCACACAGTGGGGACTACTTTACAGCAATTTACATTATACATAAAATGTCCTTGCGTGTTGCAAAGTGCAAACGGAGCTCACAACGCAGAAAACACGTGCTAGTTTTACCTAACCCCCGATAGGATAAACGATTGAGTCATGACTCAGATTGGTTTCTAATCAGGAAGTCTTTGATCATTTGTACCTTTTTATAAAATCTGTCCAATCAATTTATGGTTGGATTTCAAGGAACACTATTCTCTAAACCCCTTTAATTTTATGGGAGGTAGGGTCAGGAATTTCTACATCCCATTCTGCATAAAGGACAACTCCACCCTCATAAGAACATCTTTAGAAAGAATGGCCTCTTTAAATATGTTGATATATCATAGTTTGTCCTCTGAATTCATTACTGTATTTAGAAACCTGTACTGAGCCTGGGCATGCTCAGAAGAGGCAAAACAAATCGATTGGACAGCACCAGCTTACGATATAAAACAGTATCCTTTATTTGTATCCAAACATAGTTAAAAGCAAACACTTTGTAGTTACATAGCTCTCATCGGCTACACTTACACACAGCAGGGCATGACGTTTCGGGTCACATGACCCTTTCTCAAAAGCCATGCTCAGAAGAGGCAGACAGAGGATTAACATTCAGTCATTGGCTGTGATATCAACTGTCAGTTATGGATTTGACAGTTGACAACTGGAAGAACCAGGAAGCAGAAACAGGGGTGACAGGATATTGTGAAGGATTTCAGGTTAGACTTGTATATTTCAGATTTCAAACTATTGCCATTTAGGGTTTTAGGTGGTGATTTACCTGTATGTAAGTTTTCATTTTGGGGCTGGACTTGCCCTTTAATGTAAAATTAATTGGCTTTAGAAGTTTTGTCACGGATGGCTTGCAGCTTTGTCTCCCCACCGAATTCAGTGGAAAATGGCGTGTATTTAACCCGTGGTATTGTAAAATTTCAAAAATTGTCCACTAAGGATGCTGGTTGTGAAGGTTCTCATTCATCCAGGTCATGGTATATCTGTTGTATTCAATTAGATCAACTGGACTTGAAGTTTAGTTCTTGAATTTTTCAAGAACTAAACTTCAAGTCCAGTTGATCTAATTGTGAGATTTATAGTATCAGCAGCACAAGGATTTTTAAGTCCAAAATGCATCACCTTACATTTGTCAACATTGAATCTCATCTGCCACTTAGCAGCCCAATGTGACAATCTATCTAGATCCAACTGCTACGATTGCGCATCCTCTGAAGTTTTTAATGGTCGACAACGTTTTGTTTAGTCAGCAAACACAGAAACCTTACTGACAATACCCACTTCCAAATCATTAATAAATATACCGTATATACTCAAGTATAAAGCGAGGTTTTCAGGCTTTAAAAAAAGCCTGAAAATCTTACCTCGGTTTATACTAGTCAATCTTTCTCCTACCTTGTCCGCCGGCCACGTGATCCGCATCCTCTGTGCGCATCCGGATGATGTCACTACCCGGCGCCTCTCACTTTGCGGCGCCAAGTAGTGACATCATCCGGATGCGGAGCGAGGAGCGTGCGGCCGCCAGACAAGTAGGAGAACTATACCTAATACAGGGACACCAGGGCAACATCATAAGTGGCAAATACTAACAAATAAGAGTAAAATCTTCTTTATTTGTGCATATTATGCCACAAAAAAGGGATTTACCCCATTTGCAAGTATTTGTCCACTTAAGATGTTTGAAAACTACAACTCCCAGCAATAAAGCATGCTGGGAGTTGTAGTTTTCAAACATCTTAAGTGGCAAATACTTGCAAATAGGGGTAAAGCCTCCTTTATTTGTGCATACATATGCACAAATAAAGAAGGTTTTACTCTTATTTGTAAGTATTTGCCACTTAAGATGTTTGAGAACTACAACTCCCAGCAATAAAGCATGCTGGCAGTTGTAGTTTCCAAAACATCTTAAGTGGCAAATACTAACCCCCTCGGTTTATACTCGAGTCAATATCTTTTTCTCCTTTTTTAGCTAAAACTAGGTACCTCGGTTTATACTCGGGACAGTTTATACTCGAGTATATACGGTATTAAATAGAAGTGGCCCATCACAGAACCCTGTGGCACTCCACTTAGCACTTTAGTCCATAATGTGGACGGTACTGAGCTGTCACTTGTAGCATTTTCTAATGCTAAACATCTCGATCTGCTCAGAAACTGCTACAATAATATTCCTGTAACCTAAGGCTACGTTCACACTACAAAACCCATTCAAATGCAACACGTTTTATGCATTTTTCACACATTTGTGTTGCATCTTGTAGTGGGTCTGTATGCAGAATTTTAGCTTTAAAATGGCATAAAACCCGCACACAACTACAAACTGTTTTATGCAGTTGTATTGTTTTTTCTCTTTCCCATGTACTTTAATAGTGTGCATTACTATGCTATACATTCTATACTGCATGTGGCATCACATTTGATAAGTGCACTGCATAGAAACGCAGTAGTGTGAACATGTTCTTGCTTTTTTATAGCCATGAATGCGGAAGGCAAAGTGCACAAAAGCATGAGAAAACTAGCTCTTTTACAATTATCTCTGGGAGATGCAAAGAGGCTTGTACAACAGTTTTTCTGTCTCCTAGGGTAAGCTCACTGCGCATGCTTTAGCCAATAAAAGTATGAATTAAAGCCCATAAATACATTAGATTGATGTTGGCCGGGGTAATAAGGTTAAGTTTTTTTGTTGGTTTATTTGCCGTTTTCAGGCTAAAAGTCATCTAAAAAACTGCTGTTAACATGAACTCAATGCAGATTCTCATCTGATGCATTGTTAACTAATGGAACATTTCAGAGGACACGCGGACATCCCTTTAAAGGGTAACTAATAAGGGTTATATAAAAAGCCTTCCATCATACCTTCAAAATAAAACATCACATCTCTAGATAAAATTTGTTAGAAGTTATTGCAATATTAATTCCTGCTTGAACACTTACTGTTTTCAGCCATGTGACCAGCTTGTAGTCATGTGACCAGAATCTGCCTGCATTAATAGGCTCTCCTTCTCAACTGTCAATTTTCCCCCCAGGTACTTCCTAATTTCCCCAGAATTAAGTCTTTACTGAGCATGCTTCTCCCCCGGGGCAGAGGGTCTAGCAGAGGTAAGGTGATGTCACTCAACCTACTTGAAGCAGGAAGTTTGAACTTTCACCTCAATATCATTTCTCACAGGGTGAAGCCAGAGATGTGATTGTCGGCTCATTATAAAGGAAATACTGCAGGCTTTCATTTAACCCTAACTTGTTTGGAGACTACAGTTGCCCTTTAAGGGCTAGGCCACACTAGCGATTTTTTTGCCATGTTTAGTGAACCGTTTGCACTTTTGTGATCCACAACATTTTATTTATAATGTAAATTGTGGAAAGTATGCCCCACTGTGTGCAGTGGGTACACACAGGTCACAATTGACCTGTGTGTACCAGGCCTAAAGAATTAATACAAATTACAGCTTATATTTATTTTTGCTTTTTTTTTTCTTGAATAGAGAGGTTTATTTAGGTTAAACAGTATCTGTATATACTATATAGATTATGCATAATGTCAGAGTATGATGTCTTTAAATTTGACGCATATTCCTGTGAGCTGAAAAAGATTAACGGACAATCTGCTTTGCATGACCAGCTAGCTGAGGCCTTACACAGCTGTCTTGAAAATGTCATACTGCTTAGTTATTTGTAGTCGAGTACTACTCTACTTAATTTGACATTGCTAATGTTCAACATTGTTTTTAAGTTTGTAACTAAGAAAACATTGGTCCTGAACTTTGTCTGTGTTTAGTTGAGTAGATTATATTAAGGTCTGTTGGTACCTAAAAAAAAAATTAGGTACATTAGTCAGTTATAGAGAAAATTATTTTTTCAGGCCCGAAGGGGTTATGCGCAGCTCTGCTGTTCCTGACATTGTATACTGTCATATAATATTAATACAATCTGGGGGCAGTTAAAAGGCTTGTATTGATTCTCTTTTGTACACATGAGGTATTTTCTTCTCCTCCTCCACTCTAATCCCAGCCTGCTTCTCTTCTTGGCAGTACTGTGGGTGAATGCTTTGTTTTGTCATCTGGCTCATGCTGAGTTTGCAGCATGCTGTGGTTGTGTTCCTCCTTCTTTGCATTAATGTGGGTAGTATGCTTGTCTCACGCCCGCTGTGGAAAATCCTCCTAGCCCGTTCTTTTATAAATCATAAAATGCAGGGTTTACTATGTCTTGCAACTTAAAATTTCCCTTTAAATTTTAATTGAAAAAAGCAACAAAAACCATTTACTTTGCAGGTTTTTAAAATCTGCAATAGATCTTTTTTTTTTTCTTTCAAATGAGCAATCTAAGCATTTTTGTGAAAAAGTAACATTGCATTGCAGTTTTCCACTCCGTACACATGCTTGTGTAAACGTGTGTTTTGAGTAATCATTGCATGTGTGTGGCCGTTCGGATGGACGTTGTTTGTTGATCCTCTAGGTAGGAACACCAACGATGCCCAACCGAAGAAACGGACGGCCATTGAATGCACAAAGGGAGTTGTGCTGTGAATTTGACCATGCTTTAAATACAGATGCCAATTTGCAAAAATGTAGACGACCCTCAGATTGTGCAAAACACAATATTTATTACAGCAACATGTTTCGGAGATTGTGCTGGACAAAGGAGCTTGATAAACGAGCACAATCTCCGAAACATGTTGCTGTAATAAATATTGTGTTTTGCACAATCTGAGGGTCGTCTACATTTTTGCAAATTGATATATGATATCCACAGAGGATGAGGTGGAGTAGAAGAGACCCTTTTGGAAGAGAGAGAAATTTATGTGAGTAGCTACACCTGCTTTCTGTGATTTAAATACAGATGCACAAAGATTTTAAATTCAAATGGACACTTTATTTTCAGTGCTTATTTCTGTATTGTAAAGGGTTCATTCATATCTTATTGGTGTAATATCTCTCACTTAAAAAGGAAAGTTGACTTAAATATGTTTTCTAATTTAGGGTGAGGCCACACTGCAACGCACAGGAATCGCGCACAAAATCGCGAGCGTTATCGCACGCGATTGTGTGCACGATTCTTGCGCGTTTCGCGTTTGCGTTTTGCGCGTGCGTTTTCGCCTTTTCACGTTATGGAAACGCATGCGTTAACGCACCAAAAATGGTGAACGCATGCGTTACCATAACGCGAACGGACGCGCAATCGCATGCGCATCGGAAATCGCGGGAATTTTTGCGTTCCAGCGATTTCCATTTTAGCGAAAATCGCGGGCGCAAACGCGAGCGCGAAACGCGGACGCAAACGCGCGAAAAATGCGCTAGTGTGGCCTAGCCCTAATAGTCCAGAAGCTGCAGATTAACAGCACCTTTTTCAATAAAAATTATTCATGCTAAAATAAACTTGTAGCAAATCAAAGATATACTATTAAAAAAACACTGCAGAAAGCCATTCATTTATTTTGACTTCCCCTCCCCTATTCCAGGAAGATACTAATAGCTAATTGCACAGCTCAAATCTATATGGGGAAAACACACTAAGCATGCATTGGGGGTAAAGGAGTTGTTAAAAGTGCCTGGACTGCTTGACCTCACACAGGTGTGTCCTTTATTAGAAATTATGCAGCCCTTGCTTTTATATCTGCAGTTTGTGGGCTTTGTTAGGGGAAAATCTTACAGGAATATGTCCGTATAGTAACAAATAAAATACCTTCTACATAAAACCCTAATTGTTTCATACTTTGTTGGGGAAAAAGGAAATACAAGTCCCTTATCTTAATATTCTGGCAATCAAGATGCTGCAGCCACAAGAATACTAATGTTAAAGGGCATGTCCACCTCCTCAACTAAAATTTGCCCCACTGTTAAGCCCACTGTGTAGTATTAAGGGACCTTTTCTGCTGCATATGATTGTCCTGCAGGGCCTGATTAAAATACAGGAAATCAAAAAGTAGGAAGCCTCTCACTGTGTAAACACTTTCTGGCTCTTCCTGTGTCTTTGAGAGGTTTTTGACATGTGCAGTGGAGCTCTTTCCCCCCCCCCCTTTTGATGCTGCATGACATCTCAGACAAAAAAAATAAATTAGAAGGAAACCCAAATCGTCTCCAAAATATTCTTACCAGCCCTCGTTCCCTCTGCCAATAAAAGATTTGGCTGCCAGTCCCTATGCATGGAAGTAGCAGAAGGGCTTGAGAACGAGGGCTGGTAAGTACATGTTGGAGCCAATTTTTAGGGGGGGGGGTTTTAAAACTATTGTGTTTTTTGTTGTGGGGGGTGGGGGGGGGGGGGGGGTGTTGATACCCTGTAACTCGGATATTCACATCTTTAAACGTGGACACACCGGTTATCAGTATAGTTGGAAGGGTCCACGCTTCCCACTGCTAAGTACCCTGCAGTGTGAGGTTACTTAAAACAACTGGAAATGAAGGTGACCCCACGCAGAAGAAATCTGCAATCAATTTGATTTATTGCAACATATTTTGGACTACACAAAGTCCTTTGTTTTCTTGACAAAGGACTCTGTGTAGTCTGAAACATGTTGAAATAAATCAAATCGATTACAGATTTATTCTGCGTGGTGTCCCCTTTATTTCAAGTTGATTTAAAAAACCTAGGTTTCGTTTTGCTTAAAATTTTTTAAAAAGTTCCCAGAGCAGGAAATTCTATTACAGCCTCCAGAGATCCACTGCAGCTTGCTCCCTCTTCACTGCTGCTTTATGCCTTTTTAGGTTCACGGGGAGCAGCAGTGACTCGTCCGGTAATGGCAGTCAGCCATTGGCCATGACTGACTGCCTTACCAGGAAGTAGCAGAGAGCCATGCAGGTGGATCGTGGAGGTCATAAGTATATTTTCTCTATCTGGGAATATTTAATCTTTTAACCAAAATGTAACCTAGGTTTTGGGGGGCCCTAAATAACATACTTATTATTTTTATTAGAATTAGTTAATGACTGAGAAATAAACAAAAATGTGTAAAAAATATTTTATGTTGGGGTTCTACAATAAATGAAAATAGCTTCAGTATTTCCACAAGCGTTAAAAGGTTGAGAAACATTGGTGAGCGAAACAGAACAACTTACTCCATAGTGTTCTATATCGCAAATATAGATAAACAGAACTGGCAAGTTTTATTCCTATAGTAGTTCTGTGCAAAAACTTTTTTGATTCAAGCCCAATTGATTCTGAATTTTTCAGTTGCAATTTTCGAGGATTCAATAACAATTTTCGATTGGAATTTTTGATGTTCAATAGGATTTTTTGATTTTCAATTGCAATTTTTAGAATTTTCCATTTTCTAATATTCCAAATCGTAACCAGGTTCGTTTCAAAACCAGGATTTATCAGTAATCATCATCGCCCTTTTCATTTATGGCAGTTTTTTTAACTACAGTATTTGAAACTGGAGGATTCTAATTCCCACAAAAAAATTAGTTTGCCAACACAACTTATCTATGAAAATGGATTTTACAACACATTGTAGTGTGAACGAAGCCCAAAGGTTGGTACACACCTCCGAAAGACCCCCGACCGAGCGCATACACACGCACGACTATCGGCCGGTTCGCCCATTTGACACGGGTGTTCGTTGGGAATCGGGCTCTGGTGAACATCGTCAGGTGTGTACGAACCTTTCCAATATGCCGGAAGTCTAAAGGCCACTGGTTTGCTCAGGAAGACCAATGATGTCTAGGGGTATTCCTTGTGTCTTATTTTTGGTTGTGTAGTCTAGTTTACTTATTAGGGCTACATTTCATTTTGTACTCCGCTTAAAGGACTGATTGTTAAGTGGGGAAAAAAAATATAGAAAAAAGGGAAAACCTTTAATTAATGATGTAGGAGCTGGGGAAGAAGACTAGCAACACCCTAAACCACATACATACGATTTATGTTAACTGCAAAAAAAAAAAGAAATGTGTTGGGAATGAATCTGTTCAATTATGAGTGTTTATTTTCTTATTTTGTAGCAGAACAGAAACTAATACAATATGTGAATAGTTAATGTTATATTTTTTAGATTACATTTTACACTTGGTATGTACAGTCCCAAATATGGTAACAAAATTACTGGATTCTGCACAGATTTGCCTTAATGTACACCTTTGTTTTCCTTCAGCTCCTCATCTTATTCTTCTCTCTATTCACCCTCTGTATAAACTGATATGAACACATTTCACCCACGCACACACTTTTACACTTTACATACTAATTATCAAGCAGTAGAACAGCGATGTATTTAATAATAAAGCTTTGGATATGCTTTGTGTAGAGGAAATGAGGATAGAGAGAAATGTAGAAGCAGGATCGCATAAGTGTTAAATATTTAAGCTGATCTTCTTTCATTTTAATTCTATTTTTTTACTATTCTATAATATCTTGTATTTAATATGGAACTGCATTGAATGAATGTAGCTAAAATAAAATGAAATTTGTAGAGACTTTTTCTCTTTACTCGACATTGAACCATGTTTTGTTTTAGACAGAAAAAAGGTGTTGCTTTGCACCAGTAGGATATAGGATATATAGCATGCAACATTTCTACAATGCAGATACACCCACTTAATCTGCTGGGGTAAACAGTGCTCGTGCAATTTTTGCAAATTCACTAAAAAAGGGGCACAAAACACATAGGGGGCAATTTTAAAGGGCATGTCCACCTAAAAAAAGAACTTTTAATATAATGTTCCTTACGCTTGCCCATCCACAACCGCCATGTTAATACAAAAAAAAACCTTTCCTATAGTTACTTACAGTCCCTTTCGTTCCTGCGGCTATCTTCTCCCCTTCTTTGCTAACCGGAAACAGCAGAGAGGGGCCGGACAGGCAGCTGCGTCTGTGATTGGTTGCCGGTCAGCTAATCACAGATGCGGTGGCTGGCTGTGAAGATAGGCGTGGGAGCGAAGGGCTGTAATTATAAATTGGAAGCTTTTTTTTAAAAAAAAAATTTGGACTGCACGAAAACCATAAGGAGCATAAATTTATGGTAAAGTTTTTTTTTTTAACTATTCAGAGGGGGCCAGTACTGGGGCAAATTTTAGATTTGGGGATGGACATGCTCTTTAAGGAAAGCAGAAGTCTCTGGGTAACCCACACTAAGACAGGCCTAGTTTTATTATATAAAAACATTTATTGTAGAACGGGAATTAAGACACAGCTTCTTTACCTCCTGTTCTTCAATAAAACGAAATACCAAATAATGATTTTACCAGTGGAGATACCCTTTAATTAACGTGAGGCATTCCATTGAAGCCCAACACCTATATCGGGGATGCCCCTACCTGCGACCCTTTTAAAATTACCGCTCCCTGCTTTCTCCAACCAAGGAATGCTGGCAGTTGTAGTTTTGAAACATCTATTTGGAAGAAAGTTAGGCTGGGTTCAAACTGTGGGATCCTTTCCCCCAAATTTTGGGTGGCAGCAGACTGTTCCCTGCAACGGAACGTGGGGTTCATTCGGTGGTATTTTAGACATTTTTTGATGCCTTTCAAGTGCATCATTGAGAAGAAGGCTATTAAAAAAAAAAAAAAAAAAAAAAAAAAAAAAACTAAAAGCGTATCCAATAACAAGGGGATTTTGACTCTCAAAAGTAATTTAGACCTCTCTTCAACTACCTGGTAAACCCAACAACCTTCAGGAAGATGCTATAAGCTCCCTTGTGCTAAAAATAACTGCTTTTTGCACACATTGCGTAGTGTAGATTTTACTTGTGTTCTAGGCTATCAGGCTGGTATATATCCGAGAGACTAGTCTTCTTTCTGCTTCCATTTTCAGTGTCCGGACAATCGAATGGTTAACTATTGGTGTATTTAAACTTTGGAATTTGGATAAAAGGCAGTATCTTACGTAGTTGTATATACCTAAATAGGAATTTGGCAGGAATATCATATCTTTGCTTTAGGTCTGAAAAGGACATAAACATATCATCATTTATAATTTGAGAGAAATATTTGATACCTTTGCATTCCCATATCTCTGATGTGGCAAATAATGCCAGCCTGGGGTATTTTTTGTTATGCCAGAGTGGAGAGTTGCAAGTAACTCCCTCTACCCCCAACATCTTAGAGACAGTGCCTAATCTTGTGTTGCTGAGTATGTAATACAGTGCCCCCTCCTACAATCTCATTTAGGTTTTGTTCTAAGAATTCAATTGGTTCAGAGGGCAGGTAGGCATGTAACATGCATTCTACCTCCTATATTGAGGGAGGTGGGGTTCGGATGGTGGCGGGGTTACCCAGCTCTGGAAATATTTGAGCTGGCTGGCCAAATAATAATGATAGAAGTTCGGTAGGGCCCGTCCAGCTTATTGTTTTTGGGACATTGTAAAATATTAAATTTAATTCAGGCTCTGACAGATCCCCGCAGAAATGAGATAAGACTATTGAGAGTTTGGAAAAATGTGCATGGGATGAATGTAAAGCTGTGGTGGTATGCGTATAGGAGTTTTGGAAGTATAATAATTTTAATTAGGTTAATACGTCCAGTCAGATTTAATGGGAATAGTTTCAAGGTTTGGAGTTTAGTTTTGACCAAATCTATAAGGAAGTATATATTTCTTTGAAAAAATACATTGGGATTTTTCATAATTACAATTCCCAGGTACTGCACTACCAGAATAGTATTTTTGTGAAGGTTCTCATTCATCCAGGTCATGGTATATCTGTTGTATTCAATTAGATCAAAACATGGACTTGAAATGTAGTTCTTGAAGACGTTTCGCTAGTCATCCGACTTCTTCTCAATTCAGAATGACTTGTACAAGAATCTGTGGCAATTATGTACCCTGGAAAATCCCAATTAGCATATCACAGCCAGGTGTTAAGGTGTGATTAGATAGTGGCTAAGAGGTGTTATAGGAACGCCCGAGTAAGGTGTTAAAACAGCATGTACATGGCAGACATTAAATTCACAAGGGAAGAGGTACAAAACAACAAACTGGCTTTCTTGGACTGCTTGGTAGAAGTTAAGGAAAATGGTAAACTGGAAGTAGAGGTTTACGAAAACCAACACACAGATCAGTATTTGATGTTTGACTCCCACCACCCTTTAGATCAGAAGCTGGGGGTCATCAGAACCCTGCAAACAGAGCCGAGAACATCCCCAAGCACAGAGGCGAAGGCTAAAGAAATGAAACATCTCAGAGGAGCCCTTAAAACTTGTGGATATCCAGACTGGGCCTTTGTCAAAAGAAGTAGAAGGAAAGAAAAGAACACGAATAACAACAGTGAAGGGGAAAAGCAGACAGGAGGAAGAACATGGTCATCCCATATGTAGCAGGGGTCTCCGAGAAATAAGAAGAATTTTCAAAAAACTTGTATCCCTGTCTGCTTTTAAACCGAACAACACACTGAGGCAGCAATTGGTACATCGAAAGACCCAATACCAAAACACAAGAAAAGCGACATCATATATGCAGTGCAGTGCAGTGAAGAATGCTCTGATTTGTATGTGGGGGAGACCAACAGCAACTGCATCAACGTATGGCCCAGCACAGAAGAGCAATTCCTCGGGTCAGGACTCAGCCGTGTATCTACATCTTAAGGATAAAGGACTACCTTTGAAGATGTAATGTTACATACTGGCGAAGAGGAACGTGACTGGTTCAAGAGAGGTGTTAAGGAGGCCATTTTGTGAAAATAAAGAAACCAAGCCTAAATAGGGTGGGGGGGTTCGACACCAACTGTCTGCCATGTACAATGCTGTTTTTAACACCTTACTCTGGGCGTTCCTATAACACCTCTAGCCACTATCTAATCACACCCTTAACACCTGGCTGTGATATGCTAATTGGGATTTTCCAGGGGGACATAATTGCCACAGATTCTTGTACAAGTCATTCTGAATTGAGAAAGCCAGTCGGATGACTAGCGAAACGTCTTCAAGAACTACATTTCAAGTCCAGTTGATCTAATTGAATACAACAGATATACCAGAATAGTATTTTGGAATGATAGGGGTAGTAAGATAGGTTGATCAATGGCAGGGGCGTAGGAATCACTATAGCAACCATAGCAGTTGCTATGGGGCCCAGAGCCAAAGGGGGCCCCCATCCAGGTCTCTTGTCCATCCTCCTAAGCAAAATGTTACCTCACGAAGTCCCCCAGACCCACGTACCCCATTTTTGCTTTTACTTAAACCTATCAACGATGCCCCCAGGTTTAAGTAAAATGAAAACGGAGTTTGTGGGTCTGAAATACGTGAGGTAACATTTATTGTGATCTATAATTTTTGGTTAGGTTGAACTACACTGAACTTATTTTTATGTGGGGGCCCCATCTAACATCTTGCTATGGAGCCCTGTGATATCTAGCTACGCCACTGATCAATGGGGAACATGCAAGATTTATTCCAGTTTATGTGCAAGCCTGAGTAGAGACCAAATTCTGTTATAATGTTGTATGGAGTTTGGAGAGTCTACCGGGTCCACTAAATATAATATTAGATCATCAGCACACAAACTTAACAGGGATGTATGGGCTTCCAGGCTTGGGCCTTATATAGTGGATGAAGAACGGAGTTTAAAGGAACACTAAACCCAGAAAATCAACCCTGTGCCATTCGTTTCTATTATTCACAGAGAGGTGAGAACGCTTATTCTCATGCTCGGGGGACCTGGAACTTACCTTACCGCCACTCCTTCACTGAACAGCTGTTCTCTCCCGATCGCGCGCCCTATCTTTTGTATTGGCGCGCATGCGCCTAAGATAGGGTCCGCGGTCGGGACAGAGTGGCTGTCAGTGAAGGAGCGGCGGTAAGGTAAGTTCCAGGTCCCCCGAGCGTCCTATTATTCACAGGGAGGTGAGAATAAGTGTTCTCACCTCCCTGTGAATAATAGAAACGAATGGCACAGAGTTGATTTTCTGGATTAAGGGACTTTAGTGTCCCTTTAATGGCTCTAAAGCTAATGCAAATAAAAATTATGATATAGGTCTGTAAGACCCACAGTCCTATGGATCTTTGTCATTATTTCAGTAGCGTGATGTTGGCTTTGTACATACTGTGGGCTAGAGTTTTTTTTGTATGTGCATCTTGAAGGGTTGCTAGTAATTGAGGTAGATGAAGTATATTACATTTTTATATATTTCCACCGGAAGGCCATCTAGACCCAGTGATTTGCCTGATGTTGTTGGCAGACTGATTTCCATGTTTATATAAAGTAGTAGGGAGCCGTGGGCTTCCTTTAAGATAAGAAAAAAATATGTTTTATCAGGTTAGTAAACGTTTTTTTACGGTGACAACGGTGAAACTGTGGAATTGTCTTCCAGCAGAGGTGGTAATGGAAATAGCTTTAAAAGGGGTCTGGATTTGTAAAAAATATGATATTAATACATCTAGTTCTGTTTGGTCCAGGAGTCGGGAAAGAAATATCCCCCCCTCCCTTTTTTTTTCAGCTGTTTTTTTAGTTTTATTTTTTTGCCTTCCTCTGGATCAACTTTTAAGTAGGATTAAACAGTTGGGACTAGATGGAGGTATGTCTTTATTCAACCTTCATTACTTCTGTGTAAATAAACAAAAGTAGATAATTCTTGTGATTTTGAAATTGTTTGAAGGATTCTCTTATTTAGGTCTTACTGGAGATATTTGACATCTGCAAATTTTTATTTGTCTGGGTACATACCTAAATAACCACCAGGTGCAATAATTCAGTCAATCAGCATTTTTTTAAAGGATAAGTGCACTGTAAAATCAAGTTATGTTCGTTTGGAAGCTGCAGCTTTAAAAATACCATTGCCATATTTTTTTTTTACCTATGCCCCTTCAGAGCCTAGCTTTGTGCCTTGAAAGTTGCTGACATCTTGTTACTGGTTTGCTGAATGTTAAGCTCCACCCCTCTAAAATTTCCTCTGCTTTCTCCTGCTTGACCCTCAAACAGTAATGCCTGTGAGGTATTCTAAAATAGTTTTAAATCAGGCAAAAAATGTAAAGGACATTAGGTAATTTTTAGCCAGGGGATCGATAACGCTAAAATATCATCACTAACTCTTTAATTCCCATACGTCAGACTACCAATAGGTGTTCTTGATCAATAGTCTTTTTGATGAGGATACTGGTCTGTAATTGGCTTGTGTGTATCCTGCCTTAGAGGTTTGCAGAAATAAATAAGTTACAGGGTGATGTTCATTAGCCTTCTTTAGTCTACTAAATCTACTTTAAGGTGATTTGAGCTGCTTATGGTTGTGAATGGTGAGTAATTTAAGACTGTATATACTTTGTAAGAGCTTTTAGTTTTCTTTTTATCATGGATTTAGTACAGTATTTTAAGGCATAGTTGAATATAACCAAACAGGTTTCTCTAGCCTGTCAGAACACAAAATAAAATCTCCTCCCCACCCCCTTTTTTTCCATCAGCAGTCTTTTCAAAGCTACTGTAGCATGAAACCTTTACTAGGAACAAATAACCTGTGTTACATAGTGTTCATTAAAGTGTTATGTATGGGATCAAAAGAATGAAATTAACATTTAGGAAGAATGGTGAATGTAAAGTATTTTTTTTCTTTGTGATTTAAAATATGTTCTTTGTTTCCATTCCTGATAACTAAAAGCCAGGAAGTGAAAATTCACAATTCTCTCATTTTATAGCATTGAATAATTTTCACAATTTACAAAATAACTGTAAAAGAAATGGCTTGAAACCGTTTTGAAGGAGGTTTTTTTTTTATCCTTTTTTATTGTTTGATTAGAAATTGATAGTTTCTTGGAAAAATTTAATTTCTAGAATTTCCTCCAGAAAGCCATAAAGAGATGCAGAGCTCAGAAGTTAGTTTTGTGCAAGTCTGGGCATTCTTTGTCCTATGACCATGGTAACATATTGTTGCTAATTTTTACTGCAGTTGACATCACAATACTTTCATCTCAATCAGAGGAAAGTTCGATCAGCCAAAATATTGGCTGTGTCATTTTTCCATCAACCTATGGGTTTATTCATTTGTTTATTTTTGCAATGTCCTTGGACTGTAACTTTAGTTATTAGGTATTTTTGCCTTTTTATCAACTTTCTTTCATTCTGGTTTTATGGTGCTTTACGGTACTTTGAAAAAAGTGCAGTTCTAATTCTAAAGATGCCCATACTGGACACATGTGACTTCAGTCTCAAATTCACTTCAGATTTCATCCGAAACTAAAGTTATGTACACACAGTCCAGATCTTTAAAAGATGACAGACAGAGTCCTTAACACACAGTCCCAAGCATTCTTCCTATGTAAAGCACAGGGAGAACTCTCTCGGGACTGCACATTTTCTTCAACCACGGCAGACTCCCTATACTTTTAGTAAACGGATACTTCCGCGGCAAATTAAATTTTTGGGTATTTCCGAAAAATCACGAGGCCAACGGTGAATGTTTGTTGCTCCTCTGGAACCATTGGAAATGTGGTGCACACATTTAGTGTGGTACCCACCTTAATCAGGAATTTACCCAATGTGCAAATCCAATAGAACAATGGTTCCGTATATATACTTTATAGGGGAGCAATCATTCTTTCACCCATCCACTGGAAAGATCATATCTATTCTCTCTACAGAAATAAAGGGAGCTGATACCGACACTGAAATGTTCCATCCAGAACAATTGGCCAGGTTTCTGATGGTTGTAGTTTGTCTGCATCGTTGGTTGTTTTTGGATCCCACACCTTGCAGGTACTCGAGGATATTTCATATTCTATACCTTTATGGGCCATTTATTCCCTGAATTAAAAATGTGCTTGTTTGTCAACGTGTTAAATCAGGTTTTTCTATTCTAGTGTCAAATTTTACATATTAATCAAGTTTGTCAAAGCGCTTAAAGGATGATGTGCATTATTCAGAAAAAAACATTTTTCTACATTTAAGGGCACTTTGGCTTTTTCATGATCTTTCACAACCCTCTGTTTTATTTTTAGGTAAATTGATAGGAATTGCTCTCTTGATAATTTTTGCAATTTATTTTCATTGTTTATTTTGCATAGTTTTCAAGATATTTACATTTTTGTGTGTAATATGGCAGCAGCATCACCAGGCCCCTGCACTTCCTGCTTCCTGCTCTGAAATCATGTCAGTGGATGACAGTCAATTTTCCCTGTGTATCCTCCTTCTCTTGCCAAGTCCCCTGGTCCCTCCCACTCATGGAACCCATGGCCCCTCCATTTGGAGGCCCCCTTTGGCCCCTTTCCTTACAGCCCCATGTTGCCATTGCCCTGCCCACCCTTGGGTGCCATGGGCCACTCTGCCTGAAAAGGCTGTTTTCACACAGTGGGAGAGTAGACTGTAGATTGAGGATCTTCACACAGCAGGGAGGGACTTCCTGTCTCCTGTCCTGTCACTGAAGTCTAAGGCTGTGCTCACCGGCGGCGAGGTGGAGGAGCAGCCTTGGGTATGTCACATGTCGGCCTCCCACCCATTAACTTTCTGGTCAGTAATTTATTTATATCTTGGGTTGTGGAGCACGTAGAGAGGTGGTTGATGGCTCGTTTTAAAGGATTTAATGTTGTGTAATTGCAATCACTATGCAGTAGGTGCATCCCTTACTTAAATTAAATAAATGTGTCCCCTATCAGATTGGAGAATTTTGCAACTCGGGTCCCAGTAGAGTTCACCATATACCACAGAGTTCACATGTTTCCACCCCAAGAGCGGGGCCGTCATCAGAATGACGGCCCCGCTCTTGGGGCGGAAACATGTAAACCCACTTTGTTGAATAAACACTTGATTGCTTGTGAAGTCCTGTGAGTGCCTCAGTTTATACAGACTGTACTTACCTTTGGATTGTGCACCCAGGCAAGCGATGATTAGGAGTGCCCACTGACTACCATATTGATATATATATATATAGTTAGTTAGCATTAAGGAAGTGTTTGTGTTGTGATCCGATGTTCTGATGAAGGTCTGCATATAGAGAGGTGGTTGATGCAAGCACTCCTTGTACGAATCAACCGCCCAGGGCAGCCCTATGATGTCATCATAGGTACCCGCCTCCTATACTCCCACACTTGTTCCGATTGGTGTTGATTTGGTTTTAAACTCTCACTGACCTTGTTCAGATGTTCTGAAGACGGCCCTATGTTTGGGGCGGAAACATGTCAACCCTCACGTTGTGAATAAACACGCTTTATTTGTTTGCATGAAGACCCATGAGTGTGCTCGTCTGTACCGTACCGCTATAATATATATATATATATATATATATATATATATATATATATATATATATATATATATATATATATATATATATATATATAAATTAGTGATGCTTATCTGTTTATTGCCTATATAGCAATTGTGTACTGTTTAAACAAAGCGACCAGGACTGGGGGTTTATCTTCCTGGCCCTACTACTATAAGAAGTAGGTGGTTTGTTATATACAATGTTGCCAGTGGCTTTGAGACTCCATTTTGTTTTTTTATATAAAGTATAGCACTGACTTATATAAGGTACAAGACAAAATATACAAAATAAATTAACTTAATTACAGAGCTGAGTTTCCTATTTTAATATGGGATAGTCAAAATAGGAGGTTAAGTCACACCCCTGTGACTGCTAAGGGGCCTTCATGTGGTGCATAATGTCAGTATAACATTCAATGATGTGGTATTTGTAAAACATGTGACAGTCTTAGCCAATCAATAAAAACTTTCTGTATGATACACAGAAAGTGATGTGTATGTAGGAAAGAGAATATAAAGGATGATACTTAGCATGTTTCTCTAGGTAACATGGGAGGGAGAAATGTGTTTATATGTTAGATTATTGGGGAAATGCTGTTATAATAACATGAGGCTGTGAGGTACCTCCTGTTATAAGAAGGCTCTATTTCATTTTATACTTTGTGGGGAGCTTTTAGCTCCTTTAACACCCACCTTTCCTTAAACCATATAGCCAATCAGTATTCTGTGCTGTCCTGACCCATAGTCCCATAGAATTTGGAACTTGCTGTGGTAAATACTAATATGTATGAACCTAGCAGGTTAATCTGGATCCTGTATAGGGTCATAGGTTGCCCAATGGTGCTGTTTAGATTGAACTGTACATTGTGGCAAGATTGACTTGGTTTGTTCTCAGGCCTGCAGGTTTATTCCACTTAGATCCTCTGGATTCTAGCTGGCAGGCATGTGAAATAGGCAAAGAAGGGAAGGTTTAGTAAAGTTCATGAATCCTGCTACCTAAAGTAACCTATATAATCCTTCTCTATTCCAATAGTGAAATAGGTAAGGATGGAGGGGCAGATGGATTACTTGCATGTTTGAGTTCTTGGGTAGGAATTATAAAAGCATGGCAAGTTTTCAAACATGTGAAAAATCCCTGCTCTATATATAGAGAAAATGGAAAGTATACATCCACGCAACTAGAGTGCAACTAGAGACCAAATTAATTCAATACATACAAAAAATGCAACTAATTTGCTTATATTTTACTTTACCATTGTATTGCGACTTAAAAAGAATGCCCTTCTCTCTGGATAAATTAAAGCAATTAGTTCAATAACTTGGCCAAATTATTTTAAGCCCAGCAATGACTTCACGGTTTGCTTTATTCTGCTGGGTCCTAACCTTTAACCTTTTTTACTTAATTAACTTTTTACCTTCTTAGGGGACATAATTCTCAAACTTTGTCTTTATATCAGTACCTGCCTTTTATGAGATGAAAGTCCCCTGCTGCTCTTTCTCTTGCTTTCTTGGGACTAACTGGAGAGACTTTTTTTTACTTTGTTAATTAAGTAAAAAAAAGGTTGAAAGTTAGGACCCAGCAGAATAAAGCAAAAGATGAAGTGGTTGCTGGGCTTAAAATAATTTGGCCAAGTTATTGAACTAATTGCTTTAAATTATCTAGAGAGTAGGGCAGGCTTTTTAAGTCGCAATACAATGGTAAAGTAAAATATAAGCAAATTAATTGGATGTGAACTAGGCTTCTACTTTTTGTATGTATTGAAACACACAACACAGAACAGGGCGATGAGTTCCTGAATTTGCTGCAGGTTAATATTCTCTCCCAGGTGGTTGAAGTTCCTACTAGAAAAGGAGCTCTCTTGGATCTGGTGATATCTAACATTGTGGAGCATATTATAAATGTAAAGGTAACTGGAGGCTTAGGGAATAGTGACCATGAAATGGTGTCGTTTAGTGTATGTTATCAGAAGGAAAAGTGCGCTGGGTTGACAAAGACTGTTAATTTCAGGAAAGCATAGTAACATAGTAATTAAGGTTGAATAAAGACATACGTCCATCAAGTCCAACCTATTCACCTTTTTTTTTTTTTTTTAACCCTACCTAACAGTTGATCCAGAGGAAGGCAAAAAACCCCAGCTAAAAAAGGGGGGAAAAAATTCCTTCCTGACTCCAAATGGCAATCGGAAAGTATCCCTGGATCAACCAGATCTATATGCATTAATACCAGTAATTCTCAATATTTTTTAGTTTTAGAAACTTATCCAGGCCTTTTTTAAAGCTATTCAATGAACTTGCCATTACCACATCTGCCGGAAGACAGTTCCACACTTTCACCGTTCTGTCCTCTGATATGACCTATTAGTAAACAATGCACCAGAGAGTTCATTGTATGGGCCATTAATATATTTGTATAAGGTTATCATGTCCCCACGCAAATGTCGCTTCTCCAATGTAAACAGCCCTAACTTGTCTAATCTGCCTGCATATTCAAGCCCCTCCATTCCCCTTATTAATTTAGTTGCCCTTCTCTGAACTGCCTCAATTTCTAAGATGTCCATTTTGTATATGGGATTCCAAAACTGCACCGCATATTCCAAATGAGGCCTTACCAGTGCCCTGTAAAGAGGGAGAATAATATTTTTCTCTCTTGAATCTATACCCCTTTTTATACAAGACAATATCTTGCTAGCTCTAGCCGTTGCTACCTGGCATTGTTTGCTATAGCTAAGTCTGTTATCTACCAGAACACCCAAATCTTTTTCCATTACAGATGCACTTAACACAGAGTTATTTATGGCGTAGGTGGCACAGGGATTATTAAATCCCAAATGCATCACCTTACATTTATCAACATTGAATCTCATCTGCCATTCTGCTGCCCATTTTGATAATCTATCTAGGTCTGCTTGCAGCACTTGCACATCACTTGAAGTTTCCAAAGCTCTGCATAGTTTAGTGTCACCAGCAAACACTTGAGACCTTGCTCTCAATGCCCCCTTCTAAGTCATTTATAAACAGATTAAACAGAAGCAGCCCCAGTACAGAACCCTGAGGCACTCCGCTTAGAACTTTAGCAAAAAGGTCAGAGGGAATGGAAAGGGCCTTTAGGGATTCTAAAAACTGTAACAAGGAGTATAAGAAAGCAATCAAGCTAGCTAAAATGAATAATGAAGTTAGGATAGCTGAACAAAGCATCACTAATCCTAAATTTTTTTTGTATATTAATAGTAAAACGATTAGGACTGAAAATGTGGCACCATTAATTATTGGGGATAAGTTAGTTACAGAGGAGATGGTAAAAGATGCAAGGGCACTTTGGTTAACCAAGGGTATGATACAGAAATGACTAAATAAGGTTAATATTAATAAATCTCCTGGACCGGATAAAATACATCCTTGGGTCCTTAGGGAGCTAAGTTCGTTTTTTTCTAGGCCATTGTTTCTTATTTTTGCAGATTCCCTCATGTCCGGATGTGTGCCTCTGGAATGGAAAAAAAGCTGATGTTATTCCAATATTCAAAAATGGAAATCGTTCACAGCTGGGTAATTACAGGCCTTTAATTTTAACTTTAGTGGTGGGGAAGATACTTAAAAGTTTAATAAGGGAACATATTCTAGAGTATGTTTCAAGCACTGACATTACACTGTAAGCAGTAACTAGCATGGATTTAGGAGGAATAGATCTGGTCAAACTAACTTGCTTGGCTTTTATGAGGAAGTGAGTAAAAATTTAGACTCTGGCATAGCAATAGATGAATGATACTTGGATTTTGCAAATACTTTTTAGACAGTCCCCCATAGGCGACTAATGTATAAGCTAAGGTCTGTTGGTCTGGGGAGGCACATTTGTACATGGATAGAAAATGTGTTAATGAATAGGATGCAGAGTGTAGTTGTTAATGGGGTTTCATCATTATGGACTAAAATGGGGTTCCACAGGGTTGTGTGTTGGGGTCGCTTCTATTTAATCTGTTTATTAATGATTTGTAAGCGGGTATTGTCAGCAAGGTTTCTGTGTTTGCTGACGACACAATGTTGTCGACCATTTAAAGCTTCAGAGCATGTGCAATTGTTGCAGGTGGCTCTAGATAGATTGGCACATTGGGCTGCTAAGTGGCAGATGAGATTCAATGTTGGTAAATGTAAGGTAATGCGTTTTGGACTTAAAAATCCTTGTGCTGCTTATACTAGAAATGGCTCTGTGTTAAGTGAATCCCTGTTGGAAAGGGATCTTGGAGTTTTGGTGGATAACAAACTTAAAGGTAGAAAGCAGTGCCAGGCAGCAACAGTTAGAGCTAGCATTGTATTGTCTTGTATAAAGAAAGGGAAGGATTCAAGGGAGAAAAATGTTATTCTCCCTCTTTACAAAGCACCGGTAAGGCCTCATTTGGAATATGCACTGCAATTTTGGAATCCTGTGTACAAAAACGGCATCTTTGAAATGGAAAAGGTTCAGAAAAGGGCAACTAAATTAATCAGAGGATTGGGGGAGCTAGAATATGAAGAGAGACTGGATAAGTTACAATTATGTATGCTAGAGAAAAGGCGCTTGCGTGGGGATATGATTACTGTGTATAAATACATTAACGGGCCATACAATAACTATCTGGGGCATTGTTCATTAATATAGCATGTCAGAGGAAAGGCGAACATCCCTTAAGACTTGAGAAAAAAAAAAGGGTTTTTCACTGTGAGAACGGCAAAGCTATGGAATGTAGAAGTTGTTATAGCAGGTTCATTGGACAGTTTAAAAAAAAAAGCTGGATGAGTTTCTGCAAACAAGGAATGTTGCAAGTTACTGGTATTGCTATATAAAGTAGAGTTGATCTAGGGAAATTTCCAATTGCCACTTGGATTCAGCAAGGTATTTTTTTCCCCCTTCGTAAATTTATTGGGGTTTTTATTGCCTTCCTGTGGCTAGATGGGTTGGACTGAATGGACGTATGTCTTTATTCAACCTCAAATACTATATAATACTATATATACTATAAGAGGTTCTTTTTCATTTTATACTCTGTGGGAAGCTTTTAGCTCCTTTGACCACACCTCACCTTAACCTATAAAGCTATTTAGTATCCTGTGTTCCCAAGTCCTAAATCCTTAGCGACTGTATATCTTGAACTTGCTGTGGTAAATACTAAGTAAGAACCAATATAGGATCCAATGGTGTTGTTTACTTTAACCTGTATGTTATGGCAGGATTGCCTGGGTCTATTCTTAGACCTGCAGGTTTATTCCACTTGAACCCCCAGGATTCTAGCTAGCAGGTAGGTCGAATGGGAAAGGGAGGGCAAGTTTAGTATGGTTTATAACTCCTACTGCCTAAAGTGACCTATATAATTCTTTCCTTTTTTAATAGTGTAATAGCTATGGATGTATGGGAAGGGCAGATGGATTACTTGCATGTTTGAGTCCATGTGTAGGAATCGCTAACTTTGACTGTGGATTTTTAATGTCTTTAAATCAGAAAAATTGCTTTATTCCAGGGTGTACGAAAATGGTTTATTCATTAACCAATGGCCATAAACAAGTAACTTACTGCTAACCTAGAATGCTGGGAGTTGTAACCTTTCATATGTTTGAAAACATCAATAACACCCCTGCTCTATACCAGTAGACTGTATTATATCTAGACACATGCCTTTGCCACAGGCTATAAATGGATACTTTGCATGTCCCTGGCCATTTTTTCTAGGTAAGCTGGGACATAGAAATATGTATTTATATGTTAGATTATTAGGGCAATGCTTTTATAATAACAGGAGGCAGTGAGGTAACTTCTGTTATAAGAAGACTCTATTTCATTTTATACTCTGTAGGGAGTTTGAACCCCATATTGTGGCAGGATTGCTTGGGTCAATTCTCAGACCTACAGGATTATACTGTTTGATTCCCCTGGATGCAGATAACAGTTTGACTAATCAATACATTTATTCCTGTTTAAAGGTTTTATATGCATTGAATCCACATACATAAATTCCACTGTGCACCAACCGGCACACTTCTGCTAGTGCACACACACACATACACACACCCCCTTGCTTGATAAAGGGAACACTGTTCCCAAAACGTAGCTTTTTTTTTATGAGCATGAAATAAATATACATCTACTTGTTACCATCATTACAGTGTGCACCTCAATATACACCACCAAAGACTGATGTTCATGTTTGCTAATGATACCTTTCAAAATAATTGAATTTGTTAACCCCTGACCTTGTTATTCATTCTAAGAATGCTCTTTTCCTCTTACTGCCTTGATTATATAGAGGTTTATATCCTGATGAATATGTCTGTAAACAGTCTTGACAAATGAAAGGCAGGATTTATTGCAGTTGCTAGATTATCCCATATTTTGGAGCTAAAAACAATCAAAACCCCCATCCTTTACTGTGCTACACTGTAGAAACACACAATGTTTTGAATACGAAAGCATTTGGCATGTGGCAAAACGAAAGTGTTTCCACAGCGTAACCCAAAGGATGGCAGCACTCCTCTATAGTTGAACACCACTTGTTCTCCATCTTTTTATAATGAGGCATTGAGGTGACCAAAGGAGTACCTATATCCTTCCATTAATTTGAGATGGCAGAAGTAATACCAATGTCCATCCATTAATTATAGGTGTCATAAGGCATACCAATATCCTTCCGTTTATTGGAGATGTCCTAATGAGTACCAATATCCTCACAGTTCTCTGGATTTTTGCCATATGCTTCCCAGATTGCTAAGGATACTTTTAGATTGATTTTTCATTGCTCCCTCTCTAGCAGAGGGTTTACTGATAATCCCCCAAGTAGCCTGTCTGTATTTGTCCAAACTTCAATGATCACATTGGGAAAAAAATGAGCAGCTTTACATGGCTTAAAGGGCAAGTTCAGCATAAAATGAAAACTTACATACAGGTAAATCACCCCACAAAACCCTTAACAGTAATAGTTTGAAATCTGAAATATACAAGTCTAACCTGAAATCCTGCACAATGTCCTGTTGTCCCTGCTTTCTGGTTCTTCCAGTTGTCAGCTGTCGGTTATGGATTTGACAGTTGGCATCACAGCCAATGACTGAATGTTAAGGTGCCCACACATCTATAAGATTTTACTTACCCGACCGAGCACTCACGCGATGTTCCTTCGATGCTGGCGGAACCGCTTCTCCCGATCCCATTAAATGAATGGGATTTTGCGATCGCATGTCGGTCGAATGTAAGATCGGGAGAAGCGGTTCCGGCAGCATCGATGAACATCGCGTGAGCGCTTGGTCGGGTAAGTAAAATCTTATAGATGTATGGGCACCTTTAATCCCCTGTCTGCCTCTTCTGAGCATGCCCAGGCTCAGTACAGGTCTCTAAATTGGTCAGTTTCCATGAGGCATCCAGAAGCATAGCAGACATACAGTAATGAATTCATAGGACAAACTATGATAAATCAACATATTTTAAAGGGCATGTCCACCCCCAAAACTAAAATTTAACCCCTTACTGGCCACATCAAGTAGTTTAAAACAATCCTTACCTTACATTCCTGCTCAAAATAGTTCCCCTGCTGTGCCCCTCCAAAGTCCAGGAAACTGCTGTGTAGGAGCAGTGTGTGACTCATGCTGTGCCTGAGACTTCCTCAACCTCATCAAGGTTGAGGCATGCTCAGTGCAGCCCTCCCTGCCTCTCAGCCAATCACGGACGCAGCTGCCGGTCCCGCCCCCTGCTTTCAATTCCATGCAAGCAGAGGGCCTGAACACTGCAGCAGGGGAGAGAGGGCAGGTAAGTAAGAATCTGGGGACTTTCTAACAATTATATTAATGCGGTTGGGGCTGGGGGAGCATGCCCTACCACATATCAAAAGTTAAATTTTGGGGTGGACATGCCCTTTAAAGAGGCCATTCTTTCTAAAAGATGTTCTTATGAGGGAGGAGTTGTCCTTTAAAAGGACGCATATATATTTATCACTATGGTACTGGTTAAAAACTTCTTTAAATAAAGTTTTAGCTGTCCTGAGCTTTTGAGAGATCTTTAAAGTGTGTAATGATCTTTACATTTTTCTACCTTCTGTACCGTAAAATGCTGCAGCTCCAGACAAAGCTCTGTCCACCATCACAGTTTCAACAGGAGCGTCTCCACAGAATATCAGTCTTTCCTCCAGTATACTATACTTGGGAATGCTACAACTGTATCTGGCACTGTTTCAAACGAGTTATAAAAAGTAACTTTTATTCTATAAAGTAATAGGCAAGCATAACCCAGAAGAACCTTTTATGTCTGCTCAAATTTGTATGTTAAGCACTATACAAGAAAACAATTAGTATATAGTACAAATTTGGTTGAACATGCTGCACCCCACCGGAGGATCAGTTTCGGTGGTCAGGTCTAAATTTTCACTGCATCAGGGAGTTGTCTTGTGTGCGCCCAGTATTAAGCCAAAAGCTGGGGATACCCAGTACAAATTTATAAAAAATCTTGGCCCATCTGCATTTTATCGGAGATGTTTGTACTTCTTCTTGTACACACACTAGATACAGTGGTTGGCAAAAGTATTCGGGCCCCCTTGAAGTTTTCCATATTTTGTCACATTACTGCCACAAATATGTATCCATTTTATTGGAATTGCACGTGACAGACCAATACAAAGTGGTGTGCACGTGAGAAGTGGAAAGAAAATCAATCCCTTATTCCAAATATTTTTATCAAATCAATAACTGCAATGTGGGGTGTGCATAATTATTCAGCCCCCTTTGGTCTGAGTGCAGTTAATTGCCCATAGACATTGCCTGATGAGTGCTAATGACTAAATAGAGTGCACCTGTGTGTTATGTCAGTACAAATACAGCTGCTCTGTGAGGGCCTCAGAGGTTGTCTAAGAGAATCTTGGGAGCAACAACACCATGAAGTCCAAAGAACACACCAAACAGGTCAGGGATAAAGTTATTGTGAAATTTTAAAGCAGGCTTAGGCTACAAAAAAATTCCAAAGCCTTGAACATCCCACAGAGCAGTGTTCAAGCGATCATTCAGAAATGGAAGGAGTATGGCACAACTGTAAACCTACCAAGACAAGGCCGTCCACCTAAACTCACAGGCCGAACAAGGAGAGCGCTGATCAGAAATGCGGTCAAGAGGCCCATGGTGACTCTGGACGAGCTGCAGAGATCTACAGCTCAGGTGGGGGAATCTGTCCATAGAACAACTATTAGTCGTGCATTGCACAAAGTTGCCCTTTATGGAAGAGTGGCAAGAAGAAAGACGTTGTTAACAGAAAAGCATAAGAAGTCCTGTTTGCAGTTTGCCACAAGCCATGTGAAAGAAGGTGCTCTAGTCAGATGAGACTAAAATGGAACTTTTTGGACAAAATGCAAAACGCTATGTGTGGTGAAAAACTAACACTGCACATTACTCAGAACACACCATCCCCACCGTCAAATATGGTGGTGGCAGCATCATGCTCTGCTCTGGGGGTGCTTCTCTTCAGCAGGGACAGGGAAGCTGGTCAGAGTTTATGGGAAGATGGATGGAGCCAAATACAGGGCAATCTTGGAAGAAAACCTCTTTGAGTCAGCAAAAGACTTGAGACTGGGGCGGAGGTTCACCTTCCAGCAGGACAACGACCCTTAACATAAAGCCAGGGCAACAATATAATGGTGTAAAACAAAACATATCCATGTGTTAAAATGGCCCAGCCAAAGTCCAGATCTAAATCCAATCGAGAAATTGTGGCAAGATCTGAAAACTGCTGTTCACAAACGCTGTCCATCTAATATGACTGAGCTGGAGCTGTTTTGCAAAGAAGAATTGGTAAGGATTCAGTCTCTAGATGTGCAAAGCTGGTAGAGACATTCCCTAAAAGACTGGCAGCTGTAATTGCAGCAAAAGTTGGTTCTACAAAGTATTGACTCAGGGGGCTGAATAATTACGCACACCCCACTTTGCAGCTATTGATTTGTTAAAAATGTTTGGAATCCTGTATGATTTTCGTTCCACTTCTCACTTTGTAAAAGTTGGAAAACTTCAAGGGGGCCGAATACTTCTGCCAACCACTGTAATAGTCTACTTTAGTTTTCCTGCACTGTGGTGGGTCTACTGGTCATTTGCATAGCACAGAGCAGGCTGCTTTGCTTCTATTGAGTTCATTAATTACACTAATAATGTATCTGTCATATATCAATCATTCTAAACTCCAAACTCTTGCAGTCGTTGCAGTTATCCTTCGCATCAATCAGACTAATATGTTTGCTGACATCATGATTTCAGACTTTAATCATTGATCACATTTCTTGTGACTTTTACCATCTGAAGCTTGAGGGCAGACATTTCAGGGAAGTAATATCAAATTACCTATTTCTTTGCAATCTAAATGCTTTTTGCCTAGCTTCACACAATAACAGAAAGTGAGTCAGGCCAGTCTAGAGAGGAAATACCACTGACTGATAAGCACACTGTCAGCATGGGATTTGTTTTATTTTTATTTTTTTACAAATTAGAGTGACAAATTTAAGATGTATGCGATGTGCAATAATATTTATGAAGTGTGTAAGTATTAGTCTGCTGCTATAATTCTCCCAGTGCTTGTTACATAAAATGCTTCACAGATTGTTACATTGTTAATTGAGCTGTGAAGAGAAGCAGCAATTTGTTTTTGTTTCAAAAATGTATCCAGTCTGCCCTGTGATTGGCAGCAGCCTAGAGAACTGGAGCAAAATTTAACCCTGAAGTGATTGCTGAGACTGGGTTTAGATACAATACGTTCTGTGTGGGCTACCCATTCTTTTAAAATGGAAAAATATCCGTTTCACATTCTGCAAGGAATGTTGTTGTTAATTTATTGTTTTCATAGTAAAGTTACGTTATCGGATTCCTAATTATAGGGAAGGTAGGAATGAGGATTCCTACCTTTATTTTGGGTTTCCTTACTGAGAAATCTTCTTAACCACCCTCATAACTTAACCAGGATTAGGACCTAAACTGCTAGGTTCTAACCCAGTGATGGCTCAGTTTGGGCACCCCTGTTCTAACCCCTGGGTTGAGCTTTTAACTCCTGCACCTGTTTAAGAGGTCAGCACCTAGCAGTTTAGGCCTCCACCCTGGGTGGAGAAAACAATGAATAAGAGGATTGGGACTGAGGTGATATCACCCCAGTCCCAATCCTGAGTTGTGATATCACAACTATAGTTGTCCTTTTTATATTTATATACTGCTAAAACTGCCACCCACAACACGTTTTTTGTGCTATACTTTACCAAAAATAATTTACACTATGCACTCTTTATGAATAAATCAGCACTTTAACAAGATCTGTGAAGCGCTGATTTTTGACTGAATTGTGTGTGTGTGTATATACACACACTTGTAGGTAAGGCAGGCACTCTCCTCCATGTAGAATGCCCGCTTGGCGTCCAATGTATATGCAGACAGATAATGGTCAAGACGCACTCACGGGTCTTAAGCAGATTCAAACAGTTTATTGTGCAATTGACATGTTTCCATCCAGGGACCGTCATCGGAACACCCGAGAAGCATTACAACACATCCTTAAAAACTCTCCCAAACCCCCCCACCCCCCAAGTGGAGCCAATGACCAGACGGGGAGTGTCGTAAAGACACACCCACCTGCCACAGGAAAAAACTGGAATACGGACTAAACAAGCAAACAACTAAACAACCCGTGCCAGAAAGTAACCCAAAGCAAGAACCAGCTGACTACAAAGTGTCAGTGCAATAAAGTGCTACAGACCAAAGGTGCTACAAAACGTACCAATAAATAGAAAGAAATAAATAGAAAGGAAAAAAAACAGATAAAACCCAGATAAAACACCAGGAGAATGAGTAAAGTGCCAGCAAACCATAAAGCAGCAACAGGCCATAAGGAAAGATAAGAAAATACAAAAAAAAAAATAGGTATAACAACTATATAAAAACTGAAACTGTATCAAAATTTAAAGATAACACTGTAGCGCCCACTGTTCATTTAGCCCTCTAGGGGACAAAGTTCCCAAATTACGAATCCATTTGGCCTCCATTCGTAATAGCACAGTCTCATTATTACATTTTCTGTTGTTTAAGATCTATTCCATCTATAATCCTACACCTCAAACTTCCCACCAAATGCTTAACCAATTTGCAATGTTTAGCCACCGCCATGTCCCCATATTTATTGACAATACTCCGAGAGCTTGAGGATTCCAATAATGCGTTACGTACTGTGGAGCGATGATTGGACATGCGTTCCTTAAAGCTGGTGGTCATCATTCCAATGTAATAAAGCCCGCAGGGGCACACTTTAAAATAAACAACATTTCTACTGGTGCAGGTATAATGCCCCCTGATCTTAATTCTCCTACAAATATTTGTTTGCACATTCACTTTAGTATTACGAGTGGCAACTTACCCCAGCGCTAACAGAGTTCAATCAGTTGTAATGGATGCAATACTTTGTATCTAGTAAGATCGCAAGTAGGGGTGTGTGTCTGCCTGTGTAGTGTCTTGGAGACGTAGAGAGGAGGAAGTCAGTGATTGGATCACGGGGGGATTATGTCACAAAGGGGGTGGGGTATGAAGCTTTTTAGGAACTTACGTTTTACTGTTCTGATGACGGCCCGACACAGGGCGGGAACAAGTTAAAGGGCATGTCCACCCCCAAAACTATAATCCCCCCAACTACTGGCCCCACCATGTAGTGTAGTCTAATCCTTACCTCACATCCCAGCTCCATAGGGTTCTCCTGTAGTCCCCCCCCAAAGTCCCAAAAACTGCCCACCAGGAGGCTAGTCCCCCTGGCCTCCGGGAGAAGTTTGGCATGCGTACTGCAGCCCTTCTAGATGTGTCTAGATGTAATTCTGCCCAATGGTATGGAGCAGGGGTGTTGAACTTGTGACTTTTCACAAGTTTGAAAACTACAAATTCCAGCATTCTCTGTTTTTCTTAACATCCTGTAGCTAAATGCATGTGTCCAGATGTAATACAGCCTTATGGTTTAGCATAGGGGCGATTTACCCAGAGCCTCAATGGACTTTATGGCTTGGCTTGAGGAGGACTTTGTCTATGTGTCTCCTCCCTTTGCCAATCTGGCATGGTGGAGCTACATAGACAATGTTTTCCTGTTGTGGCGGGTGACATTGGATCCCTGGAGCAATTCTTTACATAATTAAATGCTATGCTAAGCCACCCTATTCTAAGCCTCACAAAAAGTGATAGGATACATATGAAGTTATATACAAAAACTACGGACAGAAACCAGTTGCTCTCCTTTAAAAGCTTTCACCCTAGGCACATAAAGAATGCCATTCCTGTGGGTCAATTCAAAAGGGTGGACAAGATTGTCTCGGACCCTCAGAGGAAGGAGAACAGATGAGTGGTATGTTTCAGAAGTTACAAAATAGGGGGTATCCGGCTGACCTGCTAACAGTCGCCAGGTATAAAAGCACACAAGGAGAGACAGGAAAGAGTAGTAACAAGGCCTGGACAAGGAAAAATTAAAAAAATTATTCCTTTGATTATGCTTGTGAAGGTTTTCATTCATCCAGGTCATGGTATATCTGTTGTATTCAATTAGATCAACGCAAGGTTTCTGGTACTCGGCCAATAGGGAGACTTTTTTTTTTTTTTTGCAGAGCATAGCTTCCTATTAGTCATTCTCTGGTTTTTTTTTTTTTTGCAGAGCATAGCTTCCTATTAGTCATTCTCTGGATACCAGCGAGGAAACAAGACCACAATCAGAACGTTCAAAAACCCTTGAATTTCAGAAATAGGGTAAACCTAGAGTCCTAGCTACCCTTTAAAAAATTATATAATTAATAATTTATCTGAACCTCTGTTCACTTTGCAATCTTTATTTCCAATAAATGTCTTGTCAGTTATACACCTTTTTTTGGTCGAATCGACTGTTTGAAAAAGAAAACAATGTAAATAATCACATTTATTAGTAATGATATATTGGTTTAAAAATGTTGTCAAAGTTGACAGCAATTTACATTCTCTTTAGTGTAAACAAGACTTGAATATTATGAATATCTTATCTTTCTGGTTAGGCTTGGTAACTTAATTTGTTATTCTTTTTTTTCCCTCTTAGGTTACACCGGTTTTGCCTTCAGAATACAATGACTAAAGATTGTTTATTTGCTGTGAAATGGTCTTCTACATGCTCTGCTTGGTGATGTGAGAGCCTCCGCTCAGGACATACAGCTGGATACTTTTAACATATTGTTTTTGTGGTTCCTTGAGTTGTGAGCCCCCAAGAATTTGTGGGGCCCCCTGAACCTGGCTCTTATGGTATAGGAACATGGACCATAACAATAGGGAGAAGGATGACAGGCCACGGCCAGCAAAAGCTTTGCCAAGCCGGACAGGCCACAGCTCCCGTCCATCTAGCTCAACGACCTCCTCAGGGGTCCTTATGGTGGGACCTAACTTTAGAGTTGGAAAGAAGATAGGCTGTGGAAATTTTGGGGAGCTGCGGTTAGGTAAGTAAACTTTTCTATTTACTTGGCTGGGAATCAAATCTATTCCTGCCAGCTCAAAGTTCGCAAGTTTTATCTGGTAAATTTAAAGGACACATTCACCCCCACACAAACATTTGTTTGTGCATTACTTACCTTTTCATATTACTTACTTTATCTCTAGCACTCCTGAGTCTAGAAATCTTACCTTAAACTTGCCATGCCTCTGCTACACTTGGTGAAGATATGGCCAATGATTTATGATGGCTGCACTGCTCCTCTGCTTTTCTCTCACCAATACATAAAGGAGGCATCAGATAGCAGCAGGGGGCTGGAGGAGTTCAAGGTAAGATATCTGTACTTCATAAAACATACACAAAGAAGAAAAACCTATGGCACTCTATAACAGTATGTATAAAAACCCTTTATTGACAACTCTTATGGGCAGAAAAAAATACATACTAAAAACATCTAAAATCATATAAGTAATCCCAAAGAACCATAGTCCTGTTTCCCCCAATAGTATCAGGTAATATAGCGGGAGTAAAGTGAAAATAGGCTGAATTGGTAAAAATCTACCACCAGACATCATCAGGCACCCACTTTAGGCTGGGTACAGACCAGCAGATATTTTCGGCTGACCAACCGATTCACGGCACTATCGATTGGTCTGGCGAAAATATCTGCTGGTGTGGGGCGGCCGGCCGCAACCGACCTCAATCGCCCGTTCATCCGTATCGGGTGAAATCGGTAAATCACGATCGATTGTGCGGCTCCCTATGGGACACGAACTGTCGGCCACAGCCACTATTGCCGCAACCAACAGACATTTGTCCCGGCCGAGCGCTCGTAGCCTTTAGTGTGTACCCAGCCTCAGAGTATAGAGAGCTGATGATGGTTGCAGTAATGTTAACTACCCAAACAGAATCCCATAGGTTGTTTTAGGTATACATGTCCCTTAAATTGGTATTCCTTAAAGGGTACCTCCACCCCAAAATCGCCAGGTTTATAACTTAAAAAAAGTGCACAGAAACATACTTACCTACCTTTGTTGCCTCAGCCTCTATTGCTACTTCCGGGAATGGAGTATCAATAGGGGCCAGACCAGCATCCACTCCTGTGTTTGGCTGAAAGTCAGCCAATGACTGACGCGGATGTCGGCTATTTTTTTAAGGTTATAAACCTGGTGGTTAGGGTTAGGGGGGAACTCCTACACTACAGAAAAGTTATTTTTTTAGCATTAACTGCCGTGCCAATAGATCCGGATGGAGGGGGGAAGCTCCTCTGCATATGCCACCAGGCGGACAGGGAAGAGGCAGGTACCAGATAACACACAGGAAGGCTCCTACTCTTTAGAATTACTATAGAATACTATACATTGCCAGCAGTTGGGCAAATTTTTGTTTTGAGGGTGAACATGCCCTTTAAATAAAAAGAAATGGTAGCGACATCAATAAAGGCAACTATACCCATTTTTGTATACCAAATTTGCAACATTGATAGATTTTATAGGGAAGGTAGTATTGCACACTGCAAATCCTCTTTTTAAATTACACACTGGGTTTGACAGGTGGGATTTTTCTGTGCATTAATAAATGTTCCATTATGTGGGATCCCTAATGGTTTCTGTTATGACCTTTTGCTTAAAGGGCATGTCCACCCTTATAATAAACTTTTAGCCTATAATAGAATACCTTCCCCCAGCCCCAACCGCTATAAAATAAATTTAAGAAAGTGACCAGATCTTTACTTTACCTTCCCTCTCTCCTCCGACGCCCGGCCTTCTGCTTGCAAGACACTGCAAGCAGGGGGTGGGACTGGGCGGCAGCCGCGTCCGTGATTGGCTTGAGAGGCAAGCCAATCACGGACGCGGCTGCCGGATTCTTAGAATGCCGGGGGAGAGAGGGAAGGTAAGTAGAGTTCGGGGGTCTTTCTTAAAATTATTTTTTAGCGGTTGGGGCTGGGGAAAGATATACTAATATATGGGCAAGGGGTTTTATGGTAGGGGAAGGGAGAGGCATTAGTGGGGGGGATTATAGTTTTGTGGGTGGACATGCCCTTTAATTGAGCCCCTGGGGTGAGCACTGTAGAGATTTCGGATCATTTGAAGGGTTTGACGGGTGTTTAACCTGTTAATGCTCTGCAATGTTCGGCTCCCCCCTCTCTGCCTTCTAAATTTTTCCTGCCTCCTCCTAAATCTGTATGAGTTGACATGGGCAGAGAAGGCAGGTCAAATGGCTATTACTGTATGGGAATTCTGATGTTAATTTAAAGGACAACTGAAGCCTCAAAACAATACAGAATCAGAGTCAATCCTTTTTAACAATAGAAACCATCCTCCTGATTCTGTATTGTTTTGAGGCTTCAGTTGTCCTTTAAATGGACAGTAATCCTTATTCCTTGAGACTACAGCGTTTGGAAACCTGCTGCTTTAGTTGCTGGTAGTCGAAGTTTCCAAACATCTGCAGTGGCAAGCACCCTCACAAGCAGTCAAAGGGAGCTGGGTCATACCAGAATCAGACTCTCAGGTACATTTATGCCAATAGAATATGTTTTTTTTTTCTTACTGGGATCTGTATGTGTTCTCATTAGGCAAGTATTGAAACAAGCAAAATCAATTGTGTTAGATGTTTTACAAAAGTAAGTAGATCTAAAATTCTTGGATAAGAAGTTAATTAGTAGGGGATATGCCAGGGCTTTTTAACTTATGTTTTTGAATCTTTGTGACGCTAGTTTTGATATAGTTGATAGAACACATATTCTTTTTCGTTTTCGTTAAGCTTGGAGACTTTATACACAATATAATACTCAAGTACAAATAGTGATTATTACTAAAATAACTAGGAAATAAATAATAGGGAAAAACACATTTTAAAGAGCATTCTATGTGTCAAAAAATAAGTTTGCATTGATGTTGGCACCATTTAGTAATGCAGCCATTGGTTATATAGATGCACTGTGGCAATAAAGTTACAGCGCTCATTACCTGAATAATCCTGCTTATGTTGGAAAGTATTACCATCATTTGTTGCATACCGTTTGGTTGCATACTCTTTTTCTCTTTCCCTACCTAGTACGGGTCAATCACTGCCTTCAATCCAGCTGGCGCTCGCTCCGCAATCCACATCCACTGCTCTGTCTGACATCACTACTTGGCGGGCCGAGAAGTGACATCAAGCAGAGCAGTGGATGCGGATAGTGGAGCGAGCGACAGCCTGATTGAAGAAAGTGATTGACCAGAGTATAAGCCTGAAATCCTCGGCTTATACTTGAGTATATACGGTACCTGTATTTTATTACGTTATTTAACTTTTGCTAAATTTATGGAGAGACAAGAAAAATTGTTACTATGCTCCTCAAGTTCTATATAATAGAAGACACCTAAAACACTAGGATGCAGATTTAATAAGAGGTGTAATAGTTTTCCCATGCTATTACTTTGCAGCAACCAAAAAGGTGTTTATATAACATCTGATTGGATTCTGCATATTAATAGTAATCTAAACTTTTTCACCACTTGCATCAGCCTCACCAGGGGAAATATGACTTGCATTGATTGAAGACCACGAGGTTAAGTAGCTATGCCTTACCTCCCTTTCTTCAATCAATTTCTCAGGAGCCAGGAACAAAGGTAAGTATTTTTACCTTTCACGTGATCCAATGCCGCAGCACCGAAAATTCCCTACTGCTTCCTGGTACAGATCAACTGGAGCCTGCATTATTGTGCATGTGCTCTATAGTTTAATAGAATCAGGATGTGGTCAGGACCTGTTAGTGCTGCTGCGGATGATCACACAAAGGAAAATATACTAACCTGGCTCCTGAGATATTGATTGAAGAACGGGAAGTAAGGCACAGCTCCTTAACCTCCCCGTCTTCAATCAATGCGTTAACGTAAAAATTCACTTTTCAAGGAAACTATTACTTTAAGCTGCTCACTCTTAAGTTGCCTAAACATATTAGAACTCACCTCCCGACCGATACCACGACATTCAATCAATTCTTCAGCAACTTCCTTTTTTGTCCCTTGCAAAAGACACACAATAGCAATCTTATGTCTGTTGCGAAAAAGAATTGGAAAGGCGGTTCCTGAAGAATTTATTGAATGTGGTGGGATCAGTCGGGAGGTGAGTTCTAATTTATCGGCAGCTTTACCCTTCTGCAGTAATGGAAATCTCATTACTGTTTTCCTTTCTCTGTCAGGGACATGTATTTCTATAGTGCTCATATTCCCTTGGGCCCAGTTATATATGTTTTTTCTTGTTATCTTCAGAAGGACGGAGGGGACCTCTGTACTGGGCCTGTTAAATGTGGAATGCTTAAGGCTCTCTGCTCTGTTGGATTGCTATAGTGAATCGTATAGATAGTAAAGCTTTATTAAGCCATTTCCAATAATGATTTAATATATCTGTTTCTGATTACTATGAATTAATTTACTAAAGTGTTATTAGGCAGCAGAAATTTACCTAAACCTTTCTGCAGAGACTTCAGAGAACATAGAATGGTAAAAGTTGTCTCTATTAAAAGTTTGATTCTTTACTTTTTTTTTCAAAAAGTGTGCATGCTTGTAAATACCATTGAAATCTTAATTTAATCTATGCCATAGTCAATATTGATCACATGGTCATTGTAATACAAAAAAAACCCACCATGTTCTTCCAATGCTGGCTTTCCTTCTAGTTGCAGCTATCAGTCATAGCTGTGACAGTGATGTCACGACCAATGACTTACTGCTACAAACTGTCAAACCTTCTCATCAGTTCTGTGAAAGATGCTTCCTAAGAGCTAAATAAGCTTGCAGAGTAGGCGAGGACCAGTAGACCAGCACTGGTAGAAAAAGGTAAATATAACTGTTTTCAGGGGCTGCAGGAAGTTATGTAAATATAATAAACGTTGTGCAATAATTTTTCATAGCGTTGCTTTCCCTTTTAAGGAATAGATGACTGATAAGTAATAAAGCAAACATTCTGGAATTATAATATAATAGTAATTTGAGTAACTAAATGATAATTTAAAACCTTAAAGGATATAAGGCAGAAATCGTTTTAACTTTTTTATTGCAGTCTTATTCCCCTTAAAATTTAAAAGACAACTCATAATGTCATTTTAGAAAGAATGAACTCTTTAAAATATGTTGATCAATCCTACCTTGTCCTCTGGAATCATTAGCTTATACCTGCTATGCTCCTAGATGCCTCATGGCATAGGGTAGTGTGTGTTCAGCAATTTAGTGAGCTTGTTATAAACCAAAGCATTCTAAGACAAGGCAGCTAGGAGATTAGGGGAAAACAATGTTTTTGTGTAGCATCTGAAGCAAGGGATCTATATAGATGGATGGATAGGGATCTATATGGATGGATAGGGATCTATATAGATGGATGGATAGGGATCTATATAGATGGATGGATAGGGATCTAGATAGATGGATGGATAGGGATCTATATAGATGGATGGATAGGGATCTATATAGATGGATGGATAGATATGGATATATATATAGCTGAATTGTTCCAGCCGAAACACATAGATGTAACTACTGCTGAATAAATAGTTTTTGTTTGATGAGATGAAAAAGATCCTCGAGTGCTCTATTACCGACAGATTGTTCTATATATTATTTCAATAGCAGCACTGGGGCATACAGCAAAAAAAAAAAAAAAAAAATATATATATATATATATATATATATATATATATATATTTATTTGTTTATTTTCCAAACAGAATTCTAACTTTTATTGTGCTACATTTAGGCAACTTTTCGGCTCGTTTCTAGAGCCTTTCTCAAGTCAGTGCAAACTAACACACATTTGTGCAATGAATTTAAAGGTAGGACAAACTCCTCCCATTATCCTCAAAATATAGAACATGTGACCAAAGTTCCATTCCATCAATATAGTCCATCAAGTTTACACATCCATAAAATGAATAAATAAATATAAATAAATAGGCAAATACATCACAAAGGTGAATATGGCATTAATACACATAATAAAAAAGTGTATAAAAGGTGCTAAAGAGAAGAGGTATATAGAGTATAAATATTCCATATTAAAAGGGAAGAAACCTAAAAGGTATAAGTGGTTATATATGGTTGAAGACTAAATAACATAGTGAGTTAAGAACCAAACTAATGATTATGTCTAATCATAAATATTAATGGAGTCTGGAAGAAAACATAATAGCTCACAGTCCACTATATAAGTATACTCCTATATCATTATATTGTACAGTAGAGTGTAAGGGAAGGATATACAAATAAAAACAGCAATCACGTATTTAACAACTCATGGGTTTTATATGGTGACTTGCCCCTGTGGAATGCCTTACATTGGTAAGACTGATTTAGCTTTGCAACTACATATCGATGGACACAGATCCTCTATTATTACAGCTATTAGACATGGAATAACCAATGAACCAGTTGCAAAACACTACCTAGAGTCTGGCCATGGGGTGTCTGCATTTCAATTTATGGCTATTGATCATGTCCCATTGCCTCGTAGGGGGGGGCCACAGATCTAAATTACTACTCAGAAGAGAGGCATACTGGATTAAACATATAAAAGCTTTGATCTACCAGCTATTACAGTAATATATATGATACCTACTGCCCTTTTAAAGCAATATCACCTTTTGCAGTTTTTATTTGATTTCATTTTTTGAATTGTTTTTATTAAGTGATATTTGCTGCATTTTCTAAATATCTGAAAGTAGTATCATTGGAGTTCTTTTTGATATTTAAATAAATATTATTGAAAAATACTAAGTGTGGACCATCCCATATTATTGATGCACATATTGGGAATAATAGGAGCACACGGAGGAATCTGCCATATGAGACTCTATCATCAAGAAGAGTAAGTGCTTTTAATATATTGGATATTTTGACTGATTTTTATGGTTATCACATTGGTCTGACCAAAGCTTTTATATATTTTTCCCCCCTTTTTATATATTTTATTGGCTTGAGACAATTGCGCAACCAGCACCAAAAATACAGACTTTTGAATATAGGAGTGGACCCATCTGGTTTGCTGCCAATCACAGCCACTAAGAATAACTACATCCCATTGTGACGCTGAGAGTTTATAAACTTTGTTAATACTGGATTAAACGTCTGGACACTACTATAAGCCCCAAAGGCATCAATGAACAATGTCCCCTTTGATGCTTCCTTGATGAAAGATAAGCTTGGCCATCATCTGTATCATTTTAATATAATCCTGTTCTTTGTGATATCATGTTACTTGTGTATATAATCTTACTCTACTGTACAATATAGAGCTATAGGAGTATACTTATATAGTAGACTGTGAGCTATTATGTTTTCTTCCAGACTCCACCACATGTGGTGGGGGGGTATATGATATTACATATAGGAAAGTTGTATATGTATTTGTGTACTATCCCACTATTACCATTTAAATTACCATCAGTAAATGTATATAAAGTATAGCACTGACTTATATTGGGTACAACACAAAATATACATAATACATAAACTTACAGAGCTGAGATCCCTATTTCAACATGGAATGGTCAAATGGCAGCTTAAACCACACCCCTGGGTCTGTTCCATGTGAAAGGAAGTGTAATCCAAAAAAAGTTTGTCTGCTACACAGGATGTGATGTGCATTGTAATGGACATATACACAAGGCTCCTTATATACCACCTCCAGCCTGCAGGTGATGTCAGTGAATGATAAAAGAAAAGACACCCCTGCTCTCTATGGCTAGGAGGAGAGAAAGTGAAAGTAGATTGTGGTGTGTGTTATGGAGAGATATTGACTGCAACACAAGATCCTGTGTATAAGATCCTGTTAGCACTTGTTGGGAGGACAGATTATTGGACAGACAATTTACCTTATTGGATACAAACTCTAAGGCAACAGATAAGTGTACACCAACTTACAAGGACACACAATATACAGGCCTGGTCAATATTCAAAGTGGTGCACCATAGACTGGGACACCCCTGATTACTGCATATGTTATGTGGGGAACTTGTTTATGTGCACTGTCTGCTTTGTGCCAGACCACCAGAGTAACCCACTGTGTGCCATGCTACCCATAATCCTTCCATAAAGCAGTGATCTGGTACAAATTGGTTGCAGTGGTGCTGGTAATACCATTTATTCTCCCTGTTTTCTTTGTATGTTTGTTCTCTGTATTAAGCTATGGAGGCTGCTATTGATATTATTGATTTTTAGTCCTCCTGTCCTTGTACCTGCAGACCCCAATTAGACTCAGTAGCTCTATCAGGCCTAATTGCCAAACCTATTTTTAAACCTGATCCATTTGATTGGCTAACTAGGGAGTGGACTGATTGGCTAGAACAATTTGAATTGGCAGCCACTATTAATGGTTGGGATGAAGGGGAAGAAGTCCTTAGCCTTTTGTTTAGTGGAAAATCCAGGCAGGTATACCAAGGGTTTACTGTAATACTGAAATAAAAAGCAGTTATCAGTTATTAAAAATTGCTCTGAAGCTATTTTTTTCAATTAGATCTGTATAAAAGTATATAAAGGATAAATCCATTTCTTTTGGTAAACTGGTAATGAGAAATGTTTGATTATACGTTAGATTATTAGGGCAATGCTATTATAATAACATGATGCTGTGAGGTAGCTTCTGTTATAATATTTGAGGTACCATTACCACTTGCCGTGGTGAATACTAATAAGTATTAACCTAGCATGTTTAGTTTCAACCACACAGTGTGGCAGGATTGCCTGGGTCTACTCTCAGACCTGCAGGATTATCCTATTTGGTTCCTCTGGAAGCTGGTGACTGTCTAAACTGAGTAACAGTTTAAAATAGAAAAACATACAGACACATAATTTCCATTGTGCACCAACGGGCACACTTTTGCTAGTTTATATATGTTTATTCACTTTATACACTTTATGGATGTGTAACCTTGATGGACTATATTGATGGAATGGAACTTTGGTCACATTCTAGATTTTGATGGTATCACCATGAGAGGAGTTTGTCCTACTTTTCAAATTGATTGCACAAATGTGTTTTAGTTTGCACTGGCTTGAGAAAGTCTCCAGAAATGAGCCGAAACATTGCCTTATTGTAGCACATTAAATTGAATTCTGTTTGAAAAATCCCTGTGTGCACTGGACTTCTATAAATTATATAATATATATATAATATAATATATATATATATATTATATTATATATATATATATAATATATATATATATATATATATATATATGGTGTGTGTGTATATAAGAATTTTTTGTCGTTTCTTCAAAACCCGTGATGATTGAAATTTTTTTTAGTTAACATCAAAATAGAACTATTGTTCTAAAATAAACATATTCCCTTTCATAATTTTATTATACTTTTTGTGCAATCTGTAACAGAGTAGAGTCTTTACTTCGTCCATCCTTGCTGGTGGTTCCTTTTTAGGTTCTTAATGATTTATGTTTCCCTTCCTTGACCTCCATAGATTGGCTTCTTTGCTGATGGGGGGAGGGCTTACAACAGGACACACATCCCTCTGCCTTTACCTTTGCACGTCAACACTTTGGCACTAGTGAAAGACTGCAATATAAATATAAAAATGTGCCCAGGTCTAGTCATAGAGGAACTTCAGATAATAGGTTCTCCTTTAAATAAAATAACAGTTTTAAAAAAAACTAAAAAAGCAGAAACAAGGCATTTCCACGTTAAACCATTGAACCATAGTTCAATAATAAACATGCAATAGCATTTCACAGGAAGACAGGCTATGAAATTAAATGTGTAACCTTTTTTTTCATTTTAGGCAAAAATCTTTACACCAATGAATATGTGGCAATTAAACTGGTAAGTATTTTTGTCATAGTATTGCAAATTTACCCTTCTCTCCTTCTTGCACTTTTAATTGTTGGTCCAAAAATTAAGTTTAGGTGATTACACTTGAAATAAGAAATAGAACTGCTGTATTCTTTGTTTAAAATATTATATTAATTGTGCGGACTCTCCTCCTTTATCCCATGGCCCAACAGGTATTTACTTAGCACAAAGCCATTAATGGTGTAGGTGACACAAGGCTTGTTAAAGAATACCTAAACTTGCCTCTACCACGTTCCACCGGACCTGGTAGTTAGAAGTACCCAGGGTGAGGGCACGAAACCGCCAGGTCCTCACCGCTGGGTTTGATTTCTGACGATTTAGGTCCTCATCCTGGTTATTAAACATAGATGGACAGTGGATAAGGTGAGTATAGTTGTACTTTAAACTCCAAATGCATTACCTTTATCAACATTGAATCTAATCTGCCACTCTGCGACTCATTTTGACAATCTATCTTGTAGCAATTGTACATCTTGAAGTTTCCATTGCTCAATTACTCTCTGTATGCGATCTAACAACCGATTCTCACAAAAGTGTAGACCTAAATTTTTTGATGTGTGTTCCCTTATGGTATGAATTTAAAAGAGTAATAGTTTAATACCCATTTTAAAGTAGTTATTTATCTTTACTTAAAGGGCATATCGTCGTAATCCCCCCCCCCCCCCCAACAAAAATGTTTTTGTTAACGGAAGACCCCCTAAAACAGAGACCTTGCTAGTTTTTAAGTGTTGAAAGAAGGCCTCTATACATACTTACCAGCCCTTGTTCCCTCACTGCCTTCTGCTTGTCTCCTGTGCCTTTTCTTGCGTCTCGGCTGCCTGTCCGTCCCATTCTACTTGCTTCCTTGCACGGAGCAGGCATGGGAGACGAGCAGAAGGCAGCGAGGGAACAAGTGCTGGTAAGTATGCATAGAGGCAGATTTCAACACTTAAAAACTTGCGAGGTCTAGGCTTTGGGGGGTATTATGTTAACAGAAAATTTTGTTGGGGGGGACGACATGCCCATTAAGAACATATTACCCCAGTCTTATGGGAGATTGCTTAAAATCTGCTTTCCTAAAGTAAATTGTTTTTGTTAACCCAGTGCACCTATTTTTTGTAACATGTATTAAATTACAAAATATCATGATAAATATTCCCTAAACTTTCCATGATTTTAGATTTCACCTGACCATCTCTATATGCAGTTGGCCTTTCCCAACTGCATATGGAGATGAATTTCCTCCTTCCACTAGAAATGGCCACAATAAAACTGTCTACCCTAAATGCTAATACTCAAAATACAAGCAGCAAACCTGTTTTAAATCCTTTCTTGTTTTAAATTTTTTTTTTTTAATGCTACTCTTGATTTCAATGCGATAACGCAGTAAACCGCTGCTTGCAGTGCACACAACGCACCACATCCTAGCTCATAGGTGTGAACGTTACCATTCATTCCTATGAGCTTAGCGTTTTTGTGCAATATCAGTTCACAAAAAGTCGCCTAGTTTGAACGTAGCCTTAAAAACCCAGAGCCAAATGTTTTCCTAAATAACCCCCACTGACTTATCCTAGTATTAATAATAGTGATTTTATTTACTGAGGGTTAGGCCTCTCTGTGATCCGATCGTGATCTGATCACGCTTTTAAAAGTGCACAATAGTGTGGCCCAATTTGTTGCCATACTCGTGTGCTACTGTGCTGCGCATGTGATCCGCATTTTGTGCAATTACATGCTCTCCAATTGTGAAACATCAGGAGATCGCAATCGTGCACATTGTTACGCGCACCGGTAACATGCGTGCTGGAGCCTATTGCAGTGTGGCCTCACCCTTACACTCAGGCAGCAATCCCAGAAATAAAACAGTGGTTGTTTAATATATCCACACAATTCATTTTTTTAATGCTACTCTTACAAACAATGTCTTTTAAACAGAACGCCCACTCGCTCTGGTGGGGGGTTAAAAAAAAAAAAAAATATATATATAGCAAAGAGTTAGTAGCGAGCGGCACTCACCATGTGTACATCCACCTGGGTGCTTCCTAAGTGAGATAATCAGTCGAGGTGTAGTAAAGGAGCACTGAAACGCGTAGACAGCCACTAATAAATGGATTTCTTCAATAAACCCTAGGAGTGCTCCTTTACTACACCTCGACACATATCCTTTGCAACGTTTCGAGGCACACCCAACAAACAAAAATGGTATTCAACATTAATGTCATGCTTATAATCATTAAACCACACCTCTACTTAACAATAAATCATTGGTACCACCCATTCTTCGTTTAACCCCTTCAAAGGTATACACTTCATACTTTCAAAAAAAAAACAACCTATTCATATAGGATAGAGAGGGAGACTCTGAATTTTGCAAACTGACTCGGAGGGATTTAACCCTTAAATTATCCAGAAAAACATGTAAATCGTAGTCCCGATTGAGACCATTCAGAAAGAGGGAGTTAAGACGATGTATCCACCAAACCTCCCTCTTCCTAAGTATAAGTTCCCTATCTCCACCTCTGGGTGGTTTAGGAACCATTTCTCACCAGGAACTTTAATTCCTTTTCACGGTTGCAAAAAAAATGGGCTGAAACTGGTAACTTACAATTCTTGTGTCTGATTGTGGATCAATGTTGAGAGATCCTACCCATAACTGGTTGGTTAGTCTCTCCTATGTACAAAAGGTTACATGGACATAAAATACAGTACACTACAAAACTAGTGGGAAAAAAAAATCCCGTAGTAAAATTTTTTCCTTGGTTACAGGGTGTATAAATGTTTGTCCCTTAACCACACACTGGCAATTGTACTACGGGATTTTTTTTACATGTAACACTAGTTTTGTAGTGTACTGTATTTTATGTCCATGTAACCTTTTGTACATAGGAGAGACTACCCAACCAGTTAAGAGTAGGATCTCTCAACATCGATCCACAATCGATGAAAGTATGAGGTGTATACCTTTTTGAAGGGGTTAACTGAAGAATGGGTGGTACCAATTATTTATTGTTAATTAGAGGTGTGGTTTAATGGTTATAAGCATGACATTAATGCTGTATACCATTTTTGTTTGTTGGGTGTCAACCCTACACTGTTGCTTGAGAAAGAGGCAGTGTGCCTTGAAACGTTGCAGCTTTTTGACAGTGTAACAATAAAGCAATATATGTTGCTAAACTGTAGTGCGGTGTTAAAGGACATGCTTTCTATATTTTGACCCTTCAGCTTGGGTCACTGAACACCAGCACACATTGTGCGATGTGAAGTAGTGTATATGCTCGTCCGCACTCCGTACTGGTATGAATGCCCGGGTGCTGCCGAGTGGATATGTACATAAGCAGAGAGGCAGGCGGAGCACTCCTGGGTATTTTAGAAAGATTTATTAAACAATGAAAGGGTAGGCAGATAACCAAATCTTCCTACCCTTTGATTGTTTAATAAATCTTTCTAAAAGACCCAGGTCTCCGTGTATGTGTGTGTGTGTATATTTTTTTTCATTTAACAATACACTGGTAAGTAAAACCTCACCCTTGTGTGTACTTCTAGCAGCAGGTTTTAACAATGACAGTCAATCAGGAAGTTATTGCATTATTTACCTGATGTTGAACTTTACTCTCCTTTTTCAGGATCTGAAGCATAAGCGAAGGAGTATATGCTCCTATATGCTTTTCTACACAAATCTCAATACCACACCTTCAGTTTATTTTCCAGCCAGCATGAGTGGCACAAAAAACAGCCCACCTGAAACAATGCTAAATATTTGAGTTTTACTGCCTTTAATTGCTTCCATTCTGTTTCTAGACAAAAGTTTTTCGTTTTTGTATGGATTTACTGCAATTTACCTGGAGGCACCTGGGAGGAAATATAAGGAAGAGTGCAGATGGACACACAGACCATTCTGTTTCTAGGAAAATATAAAAGGGGCTATGTACCGAGAGTCGCTATCACTCTCTATTGCCCCCTTTAGTCAATGCACTGAGCTGATAGTAGCTCTCAGTGCATTGCAAATGGAGTTTTCCTATTGCGAATCTTTAACGCCAGCTATTTGCTGTGGTTAGAGATTACGTCTATAAAACCTGTTAACGGCTTAGTACATTGGTTGCGGCAGTGACACAAAATTTGTGTAACATCTCAACTGCCGTTATTTGTGTCTTCGTCACGTTAACGATTGGTACATTGGTTAACATGACTTTTAAGACGCAAATAGCTGATAACAGCTCTCGGTACATAGCCCTGTAAGTTTCTAAATGTACAGATTTTCTACATATTGTCTCTGGTAGGATAGTGAACTAACGCTGGTTCAACTCTCCAGGCTTTGGTTTTCATACAAAAAGTAAAGGAATGTATAATTGTCAGGGACAGGAGTGTCTGAGAGAGTCAGGATCTATAAGCTGTAATATAATTTGCTGTCTGCAACTAGTCATAATCAACAATGCCTGACTGAGCACCCATACCCTTAATGCTAGTCGGCCAAAACTGCCATTCGTACATATTGTGCATTGAAGGGTAGACCCCGCAATCGCACGTGTGTACAAAGCTTAAGACCTCCACCAAAAACAGAGGTGGAATAGGAAAGCTTGTTGTGTGTTTTTTGTAAATGTGCTTTGTCTGTTGGGTCAATTCTGTCTTGCGCCTTTTAATTCCCCTTTAATGCCGGGAAACATGGAAGTACATGCTCAGACAACTAATGAGGATGCTTGTCCCTCAGACATCTTGATTGTAGAGATGGAAAAACAGCTTGTAAAAAAAAACAAAACTGCTTCTGCCTAAGGCAGAGAAGGGCAAATACAAGATTTGCAGACTTGATAGTAGCTTTAAAGAAAAATAAAAGGGCCGTTGAGATGAGGGCTTTGGTAGACACTACATCTCTCAACCTAGGCACGCGCAGAGCCATCAGGTCATTGGCCAAAAATCCCCCAAAACACAGTCTAAAGCTGGGTACACACCATACAATAATTCTGCCCAACTGAATAATTGTTTGGCGGCTCTGACCGATCGTCAACCATTCCTTTGTCCGAATCGTACGAAAGCACAATTGGACGGGTCGGAAAACCATGACCGATCGTGTGGCTCTATATGGACCGCACAATCAGTCATGGTAACTGTCGGACGCGGCTGCTTTTGCCCCAACGGACAGTCCTTCCTCCTAGTTGACCGGTCGAAAGTCTCGAATGGTCGGTCAGGAGGAAAAATTGAAACGTGTGTACCAGGCTTAAGAGTTGTCTTCAGATATATTTACCATAAATGATAACTGGAACCATGTGTGTTACAGGTATACAAACCTTCCCAGCATGAATAGCTGTACAACTAAACTAGAGTCTGTTCATTCACTACCACGTAAGAATACAACAGAATACAGTTCAAAACAATAATACAAGTAAAGATAGCATCTCACAGAGGCAGAGTCCCTCAGTTCTGATTAGAACTAAAAATAAAATGGAAAAGTGAGAAGTGAGTAAGTTTCAGTCTTTAGTATTATTGGAGGAAAAGGAGGAAGTAGATCCTTTAAAGTTGAAGTTGAAGGATTCTTCAGTTAATGGTCCTCCGAATAGCTTTTAGTAATTAAAGTTATGGTGATGGTAAAAGAGAGCCCTTGTTTTCTAGAGCCATTCTTATTATTCAAGGCAAGGGTTTAACCAGTTATCCACAACCAATTAAAAAATTACAAGAGGAGAGTTGCATATTCCAGGTGGTCTCTCTGAAATACCCAAAGGGTGGCTATACCTTCCCTTTGTTCGTACTGCCAAGGAGCAATGTGCCATACACTGCCAACCTACAAATCTGTGTCCAGGACTCTTAGATTAATTTATAGATACCAAATTTGACACAGAACCATAAAACAACCAAAAGTGCCCCACACTACACAAAAAAAAGACCAATTGCCGTTTGGTTTCCTGTGAAACTGCTTTTAAAGCCTGAGTCAACTTTAAATACAGCTTGTGTTATGTTATAGATACAGTTATTGTCTAATGGCATAATATTCATTCCTATCAACTCCAGCATTGCCAATTCTCTCCTGTGGAGTACGAGTCTGAAATTTGTTTAGCACCAATGTGATGCAAACAACTAGGGGCACAGGATGTCCTTCAGATGTCCTTCCTCCGGTGATAATTTCAGTGCATGGAACGGACATCTCAGAACATGTCTTTGTTGGGGACGTCCAACAGTCAAAATGATTAAAACAAGCACACCTTTGGCCCTCTCATGCACGCCAGTTTATCCTATGGAACCATTGAAAAACACCAGCACGTGAAATGGCAGTTCTGTCTAGGTAATTAGTGGTTTGCTTGTTTTAATCATTTTTACCGAAAGCTCTGCTTATTTAAAAAACAATAATAAACTGGAAATTTACTTTTTCTTGTCTGAAACAAGAAAATTATTTCTTATCATTTTTATGTAATGCTGAATTAACATATTTGAGGGTTAATGCTGTCCATTTATAATAAGAATTTTTTTTATTCGTTTACTGCTCAGCAATTGCAGCTGGTTTTGAATTATTATTTTTATTTTTTGTAAAGTTGTTATTGTCATTTGAAATTTACTGCCTTTTATAAGCCAAGGCTTAACATTAAAAAGGTGGTTTTGCTTTTAAAGGGGAACTAAAGTCTCCAGACAGCATTGCCCCAATAAAAAGCGCACATTCAGCCTCACCTTTCCCTTTGCTTTGGATGCTGGGTGATTTATGAAAATAACCTGTGGGTACTAGGGGTCAGCTCCCATAATTTACCTTATCTAGGGAACACCCAGCTTAAGTGTACGCAGTACACTTTTCACAGGAATCTGCAGCCTTGCTTCCTGGAAGCTGACAGACAATCCTGTTACAACTCAGAGATTATCCCTCCCTCTGACACAGAACACAGATTTAGTGCAGTTTTTGTGTAAACACATTACAAATGAACCTGTCCGTATCCGTGATCCATACAAAAAAGGAAAGTAATCTTTGCAATTTTTTTTCTTTGCTAGCATGGATGTAAGAAACAGAATATTAAGTCTAGGGAATCGTGCCTGCAACGCTTCTATGTTGTGTCTTGCTAAAAAGAATGTTTTCTACCTCTATGCCACAAGGGATACTAGGTGGGATTTTAGTAAATATAAAAAAAAGGAAGCCTGGGGAATTGAACCAGCATCCCAATGGTACCGTATGTACTCGAGTATAAACCGACCAGAGTATAAACCGAGGTACCCAATTTCACCTAAAAAAACTAATAAAAGTGGTTGACTCGAGTATAAACAGAGGGTAGAAAATGTACTAACCACTACTGCCTTCTGATTCTGTTTTGAGGCTTTAATTGCCCTTTAAATGTACAGCAGAATTCTCATACAGTAATAGACATTACTGTATGAGAATTCTGCTGTTCATTTAAAAGACCACTACATTCTTCTTCCTTGGCATTCAAGATGTTTGGAAACTACAACTCCCAGCATGCTTTATTAGCTGGGAGTTGTAGTTTCCAATCATCTGCCCACCTTACCCTCCCACCCAGTTCCGTGTGTACCTGTGGGCTCTCCTCTTTGTTTATCCAGTAACTTGGGGCTTCCTGTTGGGACTTGTGTCTGTGTGCCAGCATTGAAGATAATTCAGTAGGTACGGTAAGCATTCCAGCAGCCCATTCCCTATACTGGCGCGCCGGCTGACATCACTAATTGGCGCCGGGCAGTGACGTCAGCCGGCGCGCCAGTACAGGGAATGAGCGTGCGGCTGCCGGAGTGGTAAAGTAAGTAGTGACTCGAGTATAAACCGAGTTCAAGTTTTCAGGCTGGTTTTACAGCCTGAAAAACTCAGTTTATACTCGAGTATATACGGTATGTTTGTTTCCAGGCCCAGCACTTAAGCTGTGTGCCACAACTGCAGATGTAAGTAAAATAGTTGACTATTTTGTATTGCTCCAGGAAGGCTGTCAGCAATTCACACTGGTTGATAAATAAAAATCAGAGCTGCTGTATATAAACAGGGAGATGCAATAAAAGTTCTTATTTTTTAAAATGGTGCTAATTTTGCCCCAACCAATCAGAACTTATGTAACATTTGAAAGCTAACATCTGATTGGTTGGGGCAAAATTAGCACCATTTTAGAGAACTTTTATTGAATAACCCTCAAAGTTTGTACATATGTATTAATTTTTCTAAAAACTTGATGAAAACAAATACCGTATATACTCGAGTATAAACCGTCCCGAGTATAAACCGAGGTACCAAAGTTCACCTGAAAAACTAGTAAAAATGACTGACCCGAGTATAAACCGAGGGTAGAAATTATTATCACTACTGCTTTCTTGATCTGTATTGTTTTGAGTTTTTATTTGCCCTTTAAATGGACAGCAGATTTCCCATACAGTAATAACCATACTAGATTTGGTTATTACTGTATGAGAATTCTGCTGTCCATTTTAAAGACAACTAAAGCCACTCCAGATGTTTGGAAACTACAACTCCCAGCATGCTTTAGTAGCTGGGAGTTGTAGTTTCCAAACATCTATACCCTCCCCCTCAGTTCAGTGGATGATAGAAAATGTATGTGATGGAATATAATGTATTTAATGAATGATTTCCTCCCCTGGCCCTGTTACAAGAATATAACCCACCCCATTCTTATCTGTCTCTCACAATGACAACCATCAGGAGTTAGGAGGTAGAACCACTTTCCAGGCTGAATTTACTGGTGCAGGTAATGGCCAGGGTCAGGGACATGATCCAGTCCATCCTGCCAGCTTTTAAATTAACATTGGGAGATCCAAAAGAATAAATGGTGTACCTGGTTGACAGTGAGATTTTCTGTGTGCACTCCGACGCTCGCTTGCTCCCTCTACTGATGCACCGGCTGACGTCACTACTCGGTGCCGGGAAGTTATGTCAGCCGGCGCATCAGTACAGGGAGACAGCGAGCGTCGGAGTGCACACAGAAAATCTCACTGTCAACCAGGTACACCATTTATTCCTTTGGATCTGTCCAATGTTAATTTAAAAGCTGGCTGGACTGGATCATGTCCCTGACCCTGGCCATTACCAGCGAGGGAGCCAGATTTCCACACGTAAGTGACTGCCTCGAGTATAAACCGAGGTCGGATTTTCAGGCTGATTTTTCAGCCTGAAAACCTCGGTTTATACTCGAGTATATACGGTAAATAAAAAAAAGCAATAAACTCAGGCAGTAGACTGTTGTAATGCTTCATTAGTAAGCTAGGGGATTTGAACTTGTGACTTCTTGGGTTGTGTGTTCCTAAAAGCACACCATATTTACATGGTGCTTATTTAATATTTGAAAGCTAACAACTGATTGGTTGGGGCAAAATTAGCACCATTTTAAACGATAAGAACTTTTATTGAATCTCCCTGTAAGTATATGTACATTTTTAAAACTTTGTATTTTTCTAGAAAATGAAGCTAAGAGGCTCTGTGCATACAGACAGTGAATCATGGGGTAGGGGGCGTGGCTCTTTGAAACCAACATGGGCTATGAGTTGTACTGGCAACAACACGGAAGCCTTCTTTGTTACAGAATCTATTACTTACATGTACTAAATGCAACTTACTAGAGAAAAATCTTTCAATGTACAGTATAGGTGTTTAGGGGAGAAAAACTTTCACATTATGATTTTAAAAAGGTAAGTTTAGTTCTTCTTTAAGACGTTAAAGTCGCATTCTATTAAACGGTATCTCCACTTTTAAAATCACTTTTTTCAATTCGGTTTTATTGAAGAATGGGAGGTAAAGGTTTTTGTGTGTCTTACCTCCGGTTTTCAATAAAAGGTTCAGGAGCGGGAACTAAGCTGTAGAACTGACCGAAACTCTCGCTCCTCCACCACCTCCTCTGACAAGTCCCAACAGACTCCCAACAGACACTGTGTGCATTTATTGAAGAACGGGAGGTAAGACACGGCTCCTTTACCTCCCGTTCTTCAATAAAAACTGAATTGAACTTTTTTTCTTACTATTTTATAATCCGTGTTTTGTTTTTTTTATAGAGTTTTAGCTTTTTGCTTTTGGTTAAAAGAGCTTACTTTTTCTTATAATGTATTGTGATGCATGCTTGCTTGGTAGATTATTACAGGCACTCCATTTACCTTCCTTGTTAAACCTCGCAGTTAGTGCATGTTATTTCTGGTAAAAATATCGAAAATTTAAGCAATTTGTACTTTTTTCTGTGCAACATAATCTCAAATGTAACCATGCATCTTCATTATCAGCCATATTCCACCCACACAAATTTTTAAAGGTGACCATACACATTGCCTTCGGTCTCCGATGGGATTTACTCAGTATCGGCAGGGTGTAGGGGCCGAAACCAACTGACTGTTGTCGGCATTACGGTCGGTCCTTAAAGATGAAAAATATCTGACGGCCAGTATCGGCTCCCTTTGGGACACACAGCCGACCGATCGTGAAGTAAAGGAGCTATGTCTTACCTCCCGTTCTTTAATAAAACGGAGAACGTCGGAGGAGCGTGAGACCAGGTAAGTTCTGTAACTTTGTCCCCGTCTCCTGAATGTTTTATTGAAGAACAGGAGGTAAGACAGGGCTTCTTTACCTCCCGTTCTTCAATAAAACTGAATTGAAAAAGTGATTTTAGCAGTGGAGATTCCCTTTAACACTTACGGTAATTCAGAATTACAAGATCTAATATATCTGCACAATGGATGGCAAAATCAATCCAAGTGTCACTTCCATTTGATGAACTCTCCAATACCTCTGTGCAGTCTATCAAACAAATGCTGATCGACCTGTTGGAAAATGTTCTGACAATCCCATAATCAGCAACATTATTTTAAGTGGATTTCAAGCTAAAATTAACATTTGATTGTGTAGATTGACAAGTACTTTCTGATCATGTTTCAATCAAGAAGTACAAAATGGCTATATTATCTTGCAACCATCTACTGTTTTTTAGGCTGCTTAAGTTAGTTTAGGTAAAGGTGTAAAATTGTGCAAATCTGTGGGCTCTGTTGCTGCCTATGTTGACAAAGTATTAGCATGAACTGAATTTAAAAATCTCATTCTAAGCGATTGTTCAGTGAGAGACAGCATATAGACAGCAATAACTTCCACTTTCATATGATCATGGGGGACTTCATAATATCCTTGGGGACTTCTAATATCCTTATAATTTAGAGTTAGTTACATCAAGTTAACTGGGGGGGGCAGCAAAAGGTCTTTGGGAATCACTTCCAACATTCCAGTACTTTAATAACCTGCCCCCTCTTTCTCTGCATCCAGCAGGATGTCTCATGGTCTGCAGGATGTCTTGAAGGTGAATGCTCCTTTACAGTTATAAAAATAGAAAAAGATAATCTGCAGAGGGAAGGCAAGGGAAATATACAAAAGGCATACTTCAGTGTGGTTAAAAGTGGATTTGGGTGTGGCTGACATTTTGCTGGCAAGTTTATTAAGCTACAGCTCATGAAAACCCTTTCAGAAACCCCGACCCCCTTGGAAATTCTGTGTTTGCCCCTACTTTGCTTAACATCTGTTACATTTCTCAATTAATGAGCTACTGTGTGTCTTAATTTTATAGGAACCAATCAAGTCTCGTGCACCTCAACTTCATTTGGAATATCGATTTTACAAGCAACTAGGCAATGCAGGTACAATACATACCACAATTTTATCATTCTGATTTATTATACACATTACAAAAATGAAATATTTGTTATAAAAAAAGAAATTTGCAAAAAATAAAAATTGCAAGCTGAAAACTGAATTGCACTGCAACTTGCCAGCTTGGCACATGTCAAATTACCAACTGCTTAAATTTCAGTTGTGTCTTAAAGACAAACATTAATTTGATTCCTAAAACAGAATTTAATGATAAAACAATGCCTTAAATCTTACAATTTATTGTAAGGTAGATATGGTTACTGTCATCCCTATAATGGCTTGCTATAAAGTGACCTCAAACTATATGTTGGGCAAGTCCAGACAAATCCTAATCTCAACTAACAAGTGGGTTTAGGAGTCAAACATAAGGTCACGCACTCACCCTCCTGTAGTGGAAGCCAGTATAATGAATAATGGAGGACCAAGGTGAATACTTCTGTTTAAATTGATTTACGTAGTTATGGGAGAAATGGTGAGCCTAGTGTGTATAAATGACTCTAAAAATTAATGAAGTTAATCCAAATTCAAATATTGCAGGCATTTTTGCACATGTAAATACCATTGTTGGTTATGCTTTAAACATGGCCACACAAATGATGTACTATTAAAATGCAGATTTCAATTAAAAGGGCTGCAAGAATGCCGTTTGTGAATATCCAGTTTTTAGATGATTCAGCAAGCATGTTATTTTAAATGCATATCTGCAGTTTTTTCCTTTAAATAAAACTGCATTGACATATAATCCAATAAAGCCTTGCATTCAACAGCTCTGATTATAGAGAATAGATATATAGAGAAAGATATATTATACAGTTGCAATATGTGCATCCCCTGCAGTTTTTTCCTTGCTCCTAACCAGTAACTACCAAATAGTGCACAGAGCATACTATTTTAGCTCAAAGTCTTTGGAAGCTTCTGCTATGATATACCTAAAAATCCAACCGATTTTGTTTCCGCCTTTGTCCTGTTTTGTTATGTTCTTAATATGAATCTAATCTAGCTCATTTTCTTACTTAATATGATGTAGCTGATGGACTTCCTCAAGTCTTTTACTTTGGACCGTGTGGAAAGTACAATGCCATGGTACTGGAGCTTCTAGGCCCAAGTTTAGAAGATCTTTTTGACCTTTGTGACCGAACGTTCACACTGAAGACTGTTCTGATGATTGCTATTCAGCTGGTAACTAAGAGCACACCTTTTTTGTCAGTCCTGATCTTTAAGACAAATCACATATTCTGGTAGAATATGCACTTCCGTATTTTCAGGTTTTATTCCAAAGGGAACTTTTTAGGAAAAGAATACTATTTTCTTTAGCTGTATCCACAAAAAAAAGGTGAGACTTACATACAAACTAAAATGTATTACTCATTTCTAGCCTGTATAGAGGAGCAAAAATGTGCTGGTATTATTTTGCAGCAATCAATCAGACAATAACATTTTCTTGTCTTCTGCCATTAGAATGCATTTAATAACATCTGATTGGTTGCTGCAGATAGCATGAGCAAAATGTTGCAGCTATTATGCATTGGATTGTCCAGATTACAGGTAACACACAGTCTCACATCAAGATTCCATTTCCACCAGAATGCTGTCTTCCCACTAAAACAGGGATTCTCAAACAGTGTGCCTCCAGATTTTTCAAAACTACAACTCCCAGCATTCCTACAGGGGTAAGTTAGGAATGTTGGAAGCTGTAGTTTTCAAACAGCTGGAGGCACATTTTTGGAGAATCCCTGCTCTACAATTAACCTTTCCTTGTTTGGCAGCATTAATCATTTCCACCTGAAGTGCAGTTTGTAGGGGAAAAATGTACATTGAATGTGGATTGAATGAATAGTTTAAGTGCTTGGCAGTTATACTTGTAATGGAGAATAGTGACTGTGCATGAATTTAAATACAATAATCCAGTTGGTAAATGTACTTCAATTTATGAAGGAGATTTAAAAGGCTGTATTTTTATAAAGTGATTCATATGTGTGTGATTCATTGTTTTTATCAGCAAAACCTTAGCAAATGACTTCTAAGACTTAAGATTTGTTTTAATGCAATGTACCTGACAGCATGTTTATAAACTAATACAAGGAAGTATGTTAACTGTAGATTGTCAAATGAATTAGTTTCTACACCATTATTTTTAGATTTCAAGAATGGAATATGTACACTCCAAGAATCTCATTTATCGAGATGTCAAACCAGAGAACTTTCTGATAGGTCGACAAGGTAATAAGAAGGAGCATATTATCCACATCATAGACTTTGGACTGGCCAAGGAATATATTGACCCGGAAACCAAAAAGCACATACCTTACCGGGAACACAAAAGTCTGACTGGAACGGCTAGATATATGTCCATTAACACTCATTTGGGAAAAGGTATGCAACATTTAATTATTACCAGTGTTTTTGGTCGAACGTGATCTGTGGTTAAACTAGTATAACTGTAGGGCTTATTTGGAAGATTGCAGGTTGAAGAATTCATATGAATAATGCTGATTTGCCTGTAAATTTCATTAGGTTATATAATGCAATTTAGTATTTTTATTTATGTACAAATTAGGTTGCCTTGACTTTAAGTTTACCACGGTTCTGCGTACATTTCGGTTTATGTATTGTTTTGTGTTAAAACTTTATGCTGGTTCAAGAAAAGGGGAAAACTGAAACACATTTATTATGAATCCTTAAAGGATAAGTACATTCTAAAATCAACTGAATTCTATTTAACTTAAAGCTGCAGCTTCCAAATAGAGTTCAGTTGATTTTAGAGTGTATTTGAAAAAGGGGCTGTTTTTGTTGTACCTTTTGCATGCTATTTTTGTTGTACATATTTTGTCACTTTTATTGACACGTAAAATATAATTTCTGAATTGCTTTACCATCTTACCAACTTGGTGCTTTTCTGCCCCTGAAACTGAAGATGGATAATGCCTTTAAGGGCACGGCCACACTGCAACGCAAATGCAATTACAATTGCATGCGATTTCATGTGCGATTTTTTTTTGCGCTTGCGGTTTCTTCAATAAGTATAGGAAAACGCATGCGATTACGATTAAAAATGCAGAACGAAAAACGTGCGGTTTTTTTTGCGTTGCCGCGTTTTCAATTATTTTTTAAAAATGCAATCGTAATCGCAAACGCAAAAAAAAACGCAGCAGTGTGGCCTAGCCCTTAGTCTGTGATTTTTCTGCAGTTTCTGGAAAAGATAAATGCTATGGCATTAGTGCAGAAGTGAGCATGATCTTTGTAACTGGAAGTCAATTTAATTGATGCCATTATGATTGAGGGCTAGGCCACACTGTCGCGATTTTCTTGCGTTTGTACATGTGTTTGCGATTGCGCATGCATTTTTCCCCGATTATTGGAATCGCCGCAACACACCGAAAACACGCTTTTCCGTGTGCGATTGCGCTTGCGATTTACGTTCCAAATTTTAAATCTCAATCGCATGGGTTTTCTATATGTAACGAAAAACGCAAATGCAACGAAATCGCACATGAAATCACATGCGATTCTGTGTGCGATTGTGTTTGCATTGCAGTGTGTCCGTGACCTAAGCCACATTTTCAGCTTTGTTGAAATAGGAGTGAATGGTATTTTCATTCTCTTGTACTTCTAGATATGGTAATCATTTATAATTTTAGCATATTTATTGTACCCTGACAATTTTACTCTTTTACAAAGGACCTCCCAAAACCCCAAGGCTGTGATACTTACCAGCGCCTCTGTGTTCCCTGGAAGGAGATAGTCGCTGGCTCCTTTATTCCTTTTGTCTAGTTCTTCCAATTATCAGCAGTCAGTCACAGCTGTATTTTCACACCTAATGACTTACGGCTGCCTCCTCTGCAGCTGTGCTAACTCTTAAAGAGCTTGTGAAGCCTTCAGAAAATGTGGCAACATTCAGAAACCAGGGTGCTGACATAGCATTAGTAGATCTCCTTTCAGAGACCATTTTATCAAGAAAAGTAACTTTAAACAAATGCCAATATTGCACATATGTGCGCTTATTGAAATTGTTAAGGTAGGCGGGACATCGGGGGAGCGTGCTGATCAGCAATTTAAAAGCTGGGGTGCTCATAGGTAAGTTGAACCATGTGCTGGTTTAATTGCTTTTTAGACAGGGAGGTAGGAAAAAGTTATCCTAGCTCCCTGTGAATTATAGATCCACTTGCCACCAACTTACTATAACCTTTCCATTGTCATTTTCAGTTTCTTTTTAATAATGCACAGGAAAAATAATATCCTTATAAACCATGCTTAGGTAAGTCAGCTTTTCTATATAGTGCTTTAAAAATAGGGATATTAGGTGTGACAGAGTTCTGGTATATAACCATTCTGGCAGTGGCCTAGTGTTTTTATATTTGGAACTTTTTGGGGGGGCTATTATTGTTTATCCCACGTAATTTCAAATCTGTAATAGGGGTTAAGATCTAAGTAGTCATTCGATCACTGCTCTCTTTTCATTACTGTTGTACTGTGCAGTGGGGTTTTGCTGCACATACAAACCAATACATTGAGTGCAGTCATTTCCTGGTACAGGACAAGAAACTTTTGTAGGTAAGTGATGACTGATCATTAGTCATTAAATTGAATATGACCTTTTCTGGATTTTAGAACAAAGTCGAAGAGATGATTTGGAGGCTCTGGGACACATGTTTATGTATTTTCTGCGTGGAAGCCTTCCATGGCAAGGCTTAAAGGTATGCAGTTGGTTCCTAATTTAATATATATTTAGTAATTTTTTTTAACATCTTTTTATTTTTGCATTAATGTGCAGCCAAATATTTTGCCTGTTATTGTTTTTAGAAAATTGTACCATAGCATTAGACTTAAAAGTTTTAAAATACAAATTACTTTGTGCATCAAAAGTTTTAAAAAAGCATATACAATAAAAATAATGTACCGGTACTGGCATTTTTTTAGTTTACATCTAAGTGCTTCTAACTGGAAAAAAAAAATTAAGTTGCCCATTACTGAAAAATATCATTCTTTCCAATTATTACAGTATTGATTTTTATTGATCTGTCCCCCTGTTTCTTTAGCATTCTAAATTTTACTTTCAATAAGTTCCTTATTAAACTGTTTTGCTGGAGTGGTGATGGTTAGTATGTGTGAATAGCATGGTAGAAAATCCCATTTACCAGTGCTGCCTCAAAGTGCTTACTGAGCATGCTTGCCCTCAGAAATAGTCAGATTAGTCAGAAAGATGGTATAATGAGCCTGAGCAAAAAAGAACTGTATTAAATGCATGCAGCAACACACATACCTCCGAGTTAAGGTAGGTACACACAGTACCAACCTGTCAAATATGACAGACATCTTTGACAGATGGGAGTACAAACAGTCATGATTGTTCTCCCTATATAAAGTATAGGGAGAATGTTTGTGACTGCCATACTCCCTACGATTGCAGCTGGCGACAAGATGGCCCCTATAAAGCTAATATGTGTACCTAGCTTTAATTCTGCTCAATGTATTCATTTCTAGATTAAAATCATTTTATTATTATTTTTTTTACAGTTTATATTCCCTTTAACCCATTTTACTAAAAATTAAAGCCAATGGGCAATTTACTGTGAAATACGAAGCTTTATTTTACATGTATATATATCAATGCATTTTGCAAGGTTAACAACTGTCTTTATTCATTTCTATATTTTCTCCTGTCCTAAGGCGGATACTCTAAAGGAGCGCTATCAGAAAATTGGAGATACCAAACGGAACACCCCAGTTGAGGTGCTTTGTGAGAACTTTCCAGGTGATTAGATTTAAGAAGCACTTTGAGCTTAATTTGTGATTTTGTTTTTTTATTTCCCCCTGCATATGTTATTTAATGCGACTTATTAAAACAATTAATGGGTCGTTTTTAAGACTAATGAAGACCATATTCACTAATTTTACTATTTGTTCTTGCCTAAAGCACAATTATAATCCGTGATTCTCCTATTCTACCTGGCCTCCTCCAAAGTAGTCCTAATGTGGGAATTACCTGTCCTCATAGAAATAAACATATTTTACATTAAGGTTTTGTGAAAAGGAGTAAAAAGGGGCAAGATGCCCTTTCATATCATGGTAAAGGCAAGTAGAAAACTTAAAAATAATTTTAGCATATTATTACAATTTTCAGCATTTATTGTCCTTTTGAAAGCAATGGCCATGGGGATTTAATTGAATTGTAAAACCGCAATATAAAATAAGGTTATTGGAATGACTACATTTAATTGAATTTCAGTGTTGCATGCCAAGGACGAGAGGAGAAAATTAGGCAAGGACTTGTAACTGTCAGTTGAACTTTAACATATCAATTTACTCATCAGATTTCCTTAACTGCTGACATATCTGTCTCCTAGACTACTCTGCAACTTGGGGCAGACAATTTAACACCAACTACTGTGAACATTGGCAAAAAGAAAGCATGGGAGCTGATAAGTCACGTAAAGGATGATATTAATTACATTTTAGTAGCACTGGTGTTAGTTTACTTAATGTTAATTAAAGGTTAAAGGGCATGTCAACTCTTAAAACAAAAATCTGGTGACTTGTCCGTTATTTGCCCCCAACCCCAACTGCTATTTTTACCAGTTTATTACATGCATTTATAACCAGATATAAGTTTTTTTTCTCGTTATGGAATCAAGGTATCAATCATTGGTTGTGATGTCGGCATTTGTGTAAAACACACATCACTTATTTTACATTTTCACAATTTTTTTAGAGGAGATGGCCACTTATCTTCGATATGTGAGACGGTTGGATTTCTTCGAAAAGCCAGATTATGATTATCTACGGACACTTTTCTCTGAACTATTTGAAAGGAAGGGATACACCTTTGACTATGTTTACGACTGGGTTGGCAGGCCAATTGTGAGTAAAGATTTGTTTTCTTGGCATTTTAAGATATAATGTTAAGTTTGGGCCCAGGCACTTACTGTGGCAATTAGCCGATTTAGTGAAAGGCGCTACCCCAATCAGTCCTTTACGGAGGACTATAGCTATAGCACAAGCAAAATTAGGCTTGCTGTGGTGCACACTGTTTCTTTGGAAAATCCTTGTATTTGTAAATCACATACACAATGTTTCAGGAATCACATTGTCCCCTTCATCAGATGAAACCCTTTTTACTTACCGTTATAAAGGGAGGTCACATTTAAAGGGCATGTCCACCCTTATTTTAAACTTTTGGTATATGATAGTATATGTTCCCCCAGCCCCAACCGCTATAAAAAAGTTTTAGGAAAGTGCCCCGATGTTTACTTACATTCCCTCTCTCCTCCGACGCCCAACCCGGCCTTCTGCTTGCAAGACACTGCAAGCAGGGGGCGGGACCGGCAGCCGCGTCTGTGATTGGCTGAGAGGCAGCCAATCACGGAAGTGGCTGCCGGCTTCTCAGAATGCCGGTGGAGAGAGGGTAGGTAAGTACAGTTCTGGGGACTTTCTTAAAATTATTTTTATGCGGTTGGGGCTGGGGGAACATATACTATTACATGGCCAAGGGGTTTTATGGTAGGGGGAGGGATAGCAAAACGGGAGAGAGAGGGAGGGGGAGAAGGGCTGCAGTACGCATGCCAAACTTCTCCCGGAGGCCAGATAGGAGGCAGAGTCCTCCTGGTGGGCAGTTTTTGGGACTTTGGGGGGGGACTACAGGAGAACCTTATGGAGCTGGAATGTGAGGTAAGGATTAAACTACACTACATGATGGGGCCAGTAGTGGGAGGGATTATAGTTTTGGGGGTGGACATGCCCTTTAAATGGATATCGGTGACTTTCTTCCAATAGACCAAAATGCAGCTTGAAGATGCTTTAATATTTCATTTTTCATTTTTTACATTATTTCTTGCATTTTTTAAATATTTATTGTTTATATAATTGTTTTTGGGCATTATAAGTGTTCTTTCTTGCATCTTTTAGCCTACTCCAGGTGGATCCGTACATGTCGATTCTGGGACCTCTGCAATAACCAGGGAAAGCCATGGGCACAGGGAACGACCATCACAAACACAACCCTTGAGAAACCAGGTCAGTTACACAGCAACCACTTATAAATTTCCCGACCCCTTTATTCTAGCTATATAGTCAGCACACATTTCCGCGCTTTGCCTGTCATTAACGTCATTCACTGCTGAGAGGATTTTGCTATAAAGATTTCTTTTGAAGCAAAGACCATAGGAATGTGAATAACAGTTAACGAAATAGTAATAACAGTAATATAAGGGATAGATATTCTACTACTTTCTATTTTTATTTCTGCACATTGTACTAAGCTTCTTGAAAGCATCAGTCCGTTAGTAACAGTCCTAGTCATTGGAATGCTACAAAAAAAAGTTTTGCATGCCACATTGTGATAAAGGAGACTTCATTTCTTTTGGTAATTTTTTGTTATAATTATTTTGTCCTTTTACTTCTTCTTTAGCAGAGGGGAAGCAATTCTTATTTATACATTTAAAATGTGTCAATTGCATGTGTTGGTATGCTGATAACTAATTCTGAAGGCTCTGACAGCAGTAGAAAGCTTTTATTTTTTTTAATGTTGCTACTGTTTAAAAGTATGCTATAATATTACAACTTCCCATGTTAGATATATGTTCACTGGTTTAATGTATTGAGTTGAAGCAGCCTTTATTAATGTTGCTTTTTCAAGATTGTAGACTATTATTACATAGAGGTACTCTTCTGTACAATGAAGTCCAGTAATTCATTATCTTTACCCACTCATCCTCCTCTTACTGAGCTCAGGTATATGGTGTGCTTTCACCTATTGAGCAAAGAGCAGCATGATGGCCTTCCTTCTATTGTGCTCTATATCATCTTCTGTAAAATGGGCCAGATTGGCTGCTAATGTCACTCAGCCATATCATTAGTTTATGAACCCACCGTCCAAAGCTGAAACACATGCAGACTGACTCACTTGAACAATGGGTGTGAGTAACATCATTTCCCCTGACCCACTAGCATTAATAAAAGCTCAGTATCTCATAAATGATAAAATTGGATTTTAGTCTTATTGTTTGTATAAGTTTTATATTTTAACTTTCAGTACTTTCTGATAGCTTCTAGTTAAATTGAGAATTTCAAAGATTTAGTTAGTGGTGATAGGTAGCATTCCAGTTAGTAATTAACTTCTAAATGGCAATATAACCACCAACCATTACCTGTAGCATAGAAAAGTTTCCAAAAAGATAAAAACTTTTTTTTGACATTTTTTGTCTGTAGAAGAGGATGACCTCTGTAAAAAAAAATGGATTGTGGGGTTAAAAAGAATCTCTTATTTTTATGTAGTGGGAGCTTGCTTTATCTAAAGGTATTATTTTTAAAAATCGGAAACCCTTTAAGGTTGACACGCCAAAACATATTTCTGAAACCCCTTGCAATGAGTAACTGTGCCCTGTAACCCATTTATTGTAAAATCAGTGCTTAAAGGGAATTTTCACCCCCTTCAAATATTTTTGATATAGTCTTAAGAATTTCCAAACTCCGTATTTACAATACTTGCTTTCTCACCGGCGCTTCTGAGTCCAGATACCAAACATGGGTCGGACCAGCAGCTGCGTCTGTGATTGGCTGGGAGGCAGGCGGATTACACTACAGAAAAATACATTTAAAATGTAGGGGGTGAGGCAGGCATGTAGGCATCTGGAGAGGGGGGGGGGGGGGCGGATGCTCCCCTGTACATGTCACAATCCTCCAGGAGGACAAGGAGGAGGTAGAAACCTTTTCATACATATAGAGTACCTACTCTTCAGTTCTATTCAAGCATTCAGATATTTTGATTTTGTTTTTTTGAACATTTTCATGACTGTACGTAAACTTAAAAAAGTACACCCCTAAATTTATCACTGTATTGATCCCTGAAATCAACGTTTGAACATTTAAAACATTATTAGAGTGAATATTGTAAGAACCTTTAAACATTATACTTTTTTTGTTTCCATGCTTAGATCAAAAGAGTACTCTGTAGTACTTTTATTGTTAATAAAAGTTTAATAGTTCCAACTTTGTTCACAATAAATGGATTTCAGGGTATCCTTATTTAACTGTGTGGGATTTTTTGCAGTGCTGTTTTCCGGGCAACAATATCCCATTAAACAGGGATGGACAATTTTTCTTTTTTTTTTTTGCTTTTTTCTACTGGTAGTTGCATGTTAAGAGCTATTGGGAAAAAGAGAAAATAAGAGTGCATTCTCATAACTTTAATCAAGGTCAACTCAAAGCTGGCAGATGGTTTTGTGTGAATTATTAATTAAATGCAGTGAGTATTTCTGTGCAGTAAATTGTGTAAATAGTCTGTATGCCTCAATTCCAGTCTATAAATTCACACATCCAGCCTTTGACCACTCTATAGTAACTGAAGATCAGCTCATTGCATAATTTTTAATAATTCCTGTTGACCAAAAGTGATGAATCTATTGTTGGTATTTTCTCTGTCATTTAACAGGTATGTTCTTTCTTCCTCTGAGGTCCTGTAATTCTGTTTCAAATGGCAAGAGTAATGAAAATAGTAAAATAGTCAAGGCTAAGTAAAGGCATACATCTAAAGCCAGATCTAATTTGCAGTAGCCCCTGGATCAACTTGAGACGTTGTGTATCTGTGCCAGTAACTTTTAGTTTTTTTGGGGTGGGAGGAGCTTACTCTTTCTCTTCCAAATAACTTTCTTTCTGTTTTTTTTTCCTCTCAATGACATCCGTGTCTTTATATTCCCATTTCCATGGCTGCAGCACAGTTCAGCATCATCTTGTATCCTGTCAGAGAGTTTCTGTGTTTTTCTCTCCAGTGATGAGTCAGGAGGAAGTGAATGGAGCTAGAACAGGGACCCTAAGAACTTAATTTCAGCAAATACTCATCCTAATATCATCCTACTCTATTGTAAGAGTTGCAGAAACCTTTTCCTTTTGTGTGTTGGTAAAAAAACAAACAGTTTCTGTATATTTAGAATTTAAAATGAGTGAAATACAACTAGAATATTGGCTATTATGCTTGCTCAATTCTTATAGTTCTAGAAATTAGCAACAGTAAGAAATAACAAGAATCTTCCTTTTCAAACCACCATGGTACATTTTAATTTTTCTGAAAGCTTGGAATGGTTAACCCAAAGTGTTATATACATACTATAGCTCAGGGCTGGACAAATCCCAGAAGGCAGGTACTGTATCCAATATAACTAGAACTTTCTCCCAGCGACAAAATATTTAGGGAAAATAATATTGGCTCCTAGATAATTTCACCAAAAATATTTTTCCGCTCCTGGTTCAGCTATCTCTCATTGTCTCATTGAAACAACTTTGCAACTGATAAAATTTGTCATCTAATTTGCACCCTACAAATTGGATATATTGTAACCCTATCCCTCTAATACTGTTGATAAGATCAGAGCATAAATCTGTTTAGTTGATTCATAATATCTGAATAGCTGCTTAGTAATGTGTTATCTGCACAATATTGATTAGTAAAAAACCAGGTTGCATAAATGTTTTATGAATGCCCTGAACAAGATGCACTTTGATTGCATCACCTTGTAGCTTAACCATGTGTGCCAGTATTGTATTTGGTACTTTATATTGTGGATGATTAATTTTATTATCCTGTTTTTTGATGCATGCACACAGAAGATTTTAAAATCTCATTGGATCTTATTTAGTAGGCACTACATTTATTTAGGACCATTTAGTAGGCATTACATTTATTTATGACCAGTTTTAACTCTTCAAAAGTGTTACTACAGAGTGCAGCAGAAATGAAAACTGCATTGTAACATCGTAATTGAGGTTAAATATAGACATACGTCCATCAAGTCCAACATTTTCACCCGTCAGCTGTTGCTGTCTGACATTGTTTGCTACAGCTAAGTCTGTTGTTTACCAAAATCCCCAAATCTTATTCTATTAGAGATTCACTTAACACAGAGTTATTTAAGGTGTAGGTGGCACAAGGATTGTTAAACCCCAAATGCATCACCTTACATTTATCAACATTGAATCTCATCTGCCACTCTGCTGCCCATTTTGATAATCTATCTAGGTCTGCTTGCAGCAATGTGATATTAAAGCAATGTGATATCAAATGTGATTTTATTCTACATAGACCATTGCTTTTTTTATAAACCACTATCCATTTATTTTCACTAGCTTGTAAAAGTTGGCATATTCTGCTTCAAAGGAACACAAAACTTAATACTTCATTGTGTTTCTAGCAGAAGGGCACTTGTACATTTTGATTTCAATTAATGCTGTGACTTTAAGATACATCTCCCCCTGCAGGGGGCATTTGTGTGAGCAGATAATTACAATAAAGTATGAATAATTGGAATAAATGGAACAAGCTACTAAGAAATAGATTCATACTCTTTTATTGTACATCGAAATGTAAGTTGTCAGAACATTTAATAAACTTGTGTGAATTATCTTTTTCTTTTGGACACATTTGCTAGTTAAAGGACATGTCCATTTAATCCACTACTGGCCCCACTGTGTAATGTAAAACTTGCCTTACATCACTGCTCCAATGATTCTCCTGCAGTGCCTGTTTAAAGTTCCAAAAAGTAATGAGTAGGAGCAGTCAGTTAGTCGTCCGGTCCTTGCCACTTCCTTGTCCTCGGTTTCTGGCAGTCACAGGGGAGCCCCCCTCCCTCCCTCTCGATCTATCTTTGCTGCCTGGTACCCTACCTATAAATGCTTTTTCTGTAATGTAGGGCACCTTAGCCCACCCCCAATCGCCAAGTCTGTTAAAAAAAGCAGCAGAACTGTACTTACAGTCCTTTCATTCCCCCGGCGCTCTGCATTTCCGGCAGCCACGTTTGTGACTGTCTGCCTCTTAGCCAATCACAGACACTGCTGCCGGTCCAGCCCCCTGCTTGCAAGTTCCCAAGGTCTGTAAGTACAGTTCTGATGCTTTTTTTTAACAAACAAACTTGGCGGTTGGGGTTGGGCCAGGGAGTCCTACATTATACTAAAAGACGTAAATGACAGCAGCTATTTAGTCCCTTTCTCACCCTCTCTTCCTGTAAAGCTGGCCATACACTTGTTAGACATTAAAGAAAAGATGAATGCCATATCTGCTTTAAAGGGCATGTCCACCCCTGTAAAAAAAAATTGCCATATAGTAGTGTTCCTTTCCCCAGCCCCAACCGCTATAAAAGATTTTTCAGAAAGTCCCCCGATAGTTACTTACCTTCCCTCTCTTTTATAGCGGTTTGGGCTGGGGTAAGATACCCTATTATATGGCAAAGGGATTTTATGGTAGGGCGAGGGATCGCAAAACGGGTGGGAGAGGGAGGGGGGGGGAGGCCTGCAGTGCGCATGACAAATTTCTTCCGGAGGAGAGACAGGAGGCAGAGTCCTATATGGACTCTGCTATCCTCCTGGTGGTCAGTTTTTGGGACTTTGGGGGGGGATTACAGGAGAACCATTTGGAGCTGGGATGTAAGGTAAGGATTTTATTACACTACAATGGGGCCAGTAGTGGGTTAACTTATAGTTTTGGGTGTGGACATGCCCTTTAATGTCTAATACAGCGGCCATTATTTTTTTCTAATACAGCTACTGTTCCAGCAAAGTTCCCCCGACCAGACAACAGGAGCCGGTAACCATCCCATGGAAATTTTATGTCTGGCATGACATGTCCCAAAGCTGATGGCTTTGTCAGCTTTGGAATCTTACTATACATGTTCACAACATTCAACAAATCCTGTCCGATCCAATGGCATTTGCTGAATATTGGCCATGTGTATTGCTGGCATAAAGGTGAATTATACTCATGGAGAAACTTCTTTCTTGCTCCTCCCACATTCATTGTCACTGATGATTCTCGCATCTTGACATTGGAGAACATATGGAAATGAATTAGTGGAAGGAGTCAGAAAGCAGTTGGTTGCTGCATAAGTATAATTCTCCTTTAAGACCGTGGGAAAGCGGCATAGGACAAAGGGGACTGAACAGAGGTAAAGTTTGGACATGGGACTTTCGTGGTGATGTGGCCATAGGGACATGACGGCAGTTTATGATTGTGATGTCCTGCCTCTGATGATGCTGCAAGGGACTAAAATGGAATATTTTGCAAACCTTCTCCAAGGATGCGACTAAACATGCTTGCAAGACCTGGTCCCTTACCACCCTTCTGCACTCTGCTTCCTGGTCGCAGTTGTCTGTCAAAGGCACAACGGTGACATCATGCCCAATAGCTCACTGCCGTGACCAGGAAGTGCCTCACTGCTGCTGTGCTTGCTCAAAATGAGCTTGCAACAGGAGATGGTACCCAGGCAGCAAGGGACCATGTCTTGTAAATATATTAAGCTTTAGCTTTAGGGAAGGTATATAAATAGTAACAGGGTTTGGGGGATTCCTGAACCTTTATGTAAAATTTCAATTTAAGTGTGCCTTTTAGGCTGGGTGCACACGGGACGACATTTGTCCCGGCCAACTGTTCGCCACTAGTGAGAAGTTAGCTGGGACAAATCACTGTTGGTCATGGCTAAAGTATCTAAATGTCTGTTGGTAAAAATATTGTATGGTGTGTACCCAACCTTAAATGCATCACAGTCTGCCGTGTAGATAGTAAATAAGAGTCGCTCTTTTCCATTTTGAGTTTAGGAGAACCTGAGTGCTGTAGGTTTCAAATGGAACCACAGGGTCAGATAAAATCTGGAAATGGTTTCCTTTTAAAGCTAGGACAAGTAATAGGTTTTTATCTAGTCTTATTTTCCTGTTACGGCAGACTGCGGCTTTGTTTCATAGCATTTCTAAAATGAATGAGCAAAAGGTAGGTTTTAAAATAATTTGGTAAACTGGCAAGGCACTGGTTATAACTGAATTATTGTAAAGAGGGTCCTTCTATTTTTTTTTATGAATTTTTTTTATTTACGATCATTTATTACATTTGTTTATTCTATTATAACATGTCTTCACTAGCGGTGTGTGTCAAAAAACTTTGTTGGAAGCAGCATAGGGGACGGAGTTTTTTTGCATGGAAATAGAAGGTATGGAGAAGTTGTCTGCCAGAGGGGGATAGGAATAAAATAGGTTATAATATGGCTGTGGCATAAAATTCATACAAAAGGAATTTTGTTTAGTTTGGTGCCAAACCGATTCCAGTCTTCATTGTCGGAAATCCCCAAAAGGCATAATTTGGTATCTGTGGGCACTTGGGATTGTAGGAGTTCAGGGTAGTAATTATCCTATTCCAAAAGTGTGCAATTACCAGCTGACCAGCAAGCTCAACAAATTTGTGCTTGTAATTACCTTTTAAAGGGATAGTTCAGTGGAAATTATCAATATTTGTTAAATTGTAAGTTTGTGTAATGCATACTTAGTTATTCTACATATTCCCTTCCATTTTTAAAAACAGTTGATTTCTTACCTTTTGCTGTGCCCTGCTGTTGACATTAGTGAGCTGACATTTCAGGTTCTAACGGTCCTTCTTCCCAGAATGCTGTTTGATGGCTGTTGGATGGGTCAAAGATGCTCAGATCTCTACTGAGCAACTGAATTAACCCAGACGCTGGGTCAAGGCAAAACCATAACGGTCTCAAATAGGGGTCCTGCAAACAGGAAGTCGGTATTTCGGTTGCATTTATTTATACACAGACAAAATGCTGAATTGGCAGATTAAGGTCATTGGGATGAAAAAATACTGCTCTTTTTTCTGAAAAGTACATGTATTTGTACTGAACTTTCCCTTTAATGAGACCTTACCTTATGTGTTTGTGTGTCATAGTTGATAATGGCTAAGACACCTGTAGTTATGTATTTGAACATAAGCGTGTTTCTGTTGCAACATTTGAATATATTAGTCAGTTTAAAATTCTTTGTAAAGCCATTTCCTAGGTGTTAGCTAACATAAATACATATTTATAGTATGATGCTTTTCTGTATAAGCAAACTTTTCACTGGTGACATCTTGCTCAAAATTGCACAAAAAGGAGGTAGAAATTGCAGATACACCCTCCAATGTAATTATAGCTTGTATAAAGTGGTCCTCCACTTTATCAGGATCTTGGAAAACTGGTTTAATTTGTTGGTCATAAAAGACGGGGTAATTATTTTGACATTCAGAGATAGTAGCATATATCCCAAGTTTTTCTGGCACATCCCTTTTTCAGACTGTTGAGCTTCTTGCCAGAGTGGGTGTGGCTAGTGTGGTCCTTTTATAATGTTTGGAGTGATGGAGCCAAAAGGTAGTCCATTACATAGACAAAAAATCCTCTAAAAATGTATATTCCAGGTGTAATTTCCTAGTTGCATTGGCTACCTGCCATTGGAATTGGCCAGATTTGATAACACTTTTTGGAAGTGTCTCAGAACAGATTATCATTGCATGTAGGGCCAGGTTATATAATTGAATAAGGCCACATGTTTGTGTTGGTATTTAGTTTGTGTTCACAAGGATTTTTTTGTGGATTAATAATGATATCATATTGTTCTGTCAGTGCTTTACAAGACTAAGACTAAAAGCTTATATATTTTAAGAATTTTCAGTATTTGGTAATTTATTACTCATTATCAATATACTTGACTTGCACATTTGCATTCATGCCTAAATATAGCCACACATGCAATTATCATGAGATTCCAATAGAATCTGTCGGTAACATTTGGTTGTAACCGCATACAAGGCCTCCAACTGACTTCCCATGTATGTTAGTTTTTTCGCCACTTTGTGTTGTCCATTTTCACTCCCTATACCTTGCCTATATTATGCAAATCCCTTTGGATCCAATGGGGACCGACCGGAATTACACAGTAAAACCCGTCGGTGTGTAGGGGCCGAAACTGACTGCAATGCCGACAAACAACCATAGTCTGCATTACGGTTGGTCAGGAAAGCTGGAACATTTACGTCTATCTGTGTCTGCTCTCTTTACTTTAAGTAAAATGAGCTGATACTATTGGTTTGTGTACGCTGCATGGTCGACCAATTCCCATACCGCGTATGTGTGATCGTTCAGATCTGTGTGTGTGGCCACCAAAGCATGTCTGCCAAAAGATACCAATGCGACCTTTCAGCACTATGCATTAGAATTTGCATGTGTATGGCCACCTTTAGACCCTTAAAAATAAGCACCAAGAGACTGTGATAACACAAAGATCTCTTTTTTTGTTTAAATTTTTTGTAAAGCCCTTGGATTTGGTACTAATAAAGCACATCATATCAGGACTTGTGTTTTCTATTTTTAACATATCCATTTTGGTCATAAAGTGTTATTTAGAATATATTGTTGAGGGCTATCTTATTGCTTTTATATATATATATATATATAAAAATATTACAGCATATACCAGGGTTTCTTAACTGCTGTTTCAGAGCCTTCATATTGTAACTGTAAAAAAGAAAGTTACTGCATTCGGACTGATATTTCATGACTCTTGAGAAAAGAAAGTCCCTTGCTATGGTTTTTATTCTTTTGTATATTTATATTTCCTACACTGCTATGCTAAGTCTCTCTTTGCCATAAAAGCTGTACATTGTATATATTTTGTGGCATAGTGAGACTTAATACTGTGCTACGCTTTCAGCACATGATCACAGCTGTGCTTTCTACTCACCTTCACTAACACAGTGATATGTTTCCATTGCTTTGGCCTGGCTGATACCCCTTTCCCAAATCCACTCCCTCGCCTCCACATCTCGCAATCGCATGCTTCCTAACACCTCTGAGCAGACGGGTGTGCCAGACCGCAGAGGAGCTTGGGACTTGCAGGTCGGCCGACAGCCTCATCCCGCTTACCTGGTACCTCACCTGGCATCAGACCGCCATGGGGGATCCGTTCAGGTATTAGACTCTAAGCAGTGGGAATTTGGGGTAACTTCAGCTAGCTACAGTAGAAAACACGGGTCTAATTTGATGTACTTAACATTATTGTGCATTGCCACATTTCAGTCTAGCGACAAATGAAGCTGTTGTATGTCTTTAATTCTTCACCTATATTTGCAGTAATCAGGAAAGCTTTTTGCAGAGGTCTTAACAGATGCTGTCAGTGGGAAGGCTGCACATTGTATATAGCTCAAAAGTCTTAATCAAATGGAAAGAAATGACTGATCACCAGTCATTTTACTTAGACAACTACTTAAACAGATCTGCAGATTCCTCACCAGATTTTCATATTTTTTCTCAAGGAAAATATGGCTGACAAAAAGACTTGCACTTATCTAAACAGTACTGAAATAGATCTTACCTGCTGGGAACATTTCCCTTATCCATTCAGACACAGTTTTAACTAGATCTGGACATGGTGTCAGATCTTTTATACAATTAGCAATTAGTTGTTAGATACATTTTTCATATAGATGTTTTTAGAATTTTAAAGACGTGTGTACAAGTAGGTTTTTTTTCTTAAACCAAATTAAATAAAATTTTATCCTTTAGAATGTATAAGCAAGTTTCACAACATAATGACAGAATTCTATCTGAATTATTTCATAGCAGTATGAAAGTATTATACAGGGTAATAATGAAGTATACAGGGTACTTAAAGTAAGGTTTTATCTGCAAAATTAAATCAGCTGTTTATTAACAAAGTGTGATTCATTTGATATACACTTGAAATGGAATAGTAAGACTTGCAGAGGACCGTTTTTTTCTAGATTTAGAATACGATACTGATATCTTCAAATAAAGAATACTTACTGGTTATCTTAATATTTTTTTGCACAGGTAATGAACTCAACGAATGGGCAACTAAATGCTGATGACCAAACAGGAGGTCACTCCAATGCACCAATCACAGCGCAGCCCGAGGTGGAGGTTGTAGAGGAAGCTAAGTATGTGTTTCAGTTATAAGTTAAACTTTGTTTGCATGTGTCATGCCAATTTTATTTCATGTGTCCCCTTCATTCATTCTTGATAATAATTCCTGATACAAATTTTGACCCTTCTCAGCCATTATATCCAGTTGCAATCACCTTTTTATAGCAGCTGCTTCTGCATGATGTCCCTCCAGCAATTGCTATGACATGTTAATTGCAAAACCTTACTTCTCCTTTATGTTCAGGTGAATCCCTGTATAGTGTGGACCTGAACAGCTAAACTTTTAACTTTACAAATGCTATCATTTATTTAAATTAAAAAAATATTGTTTTGTGCTTTGTTCCTTTTATTGTTTTTCCACTTTGTTGCGTTGATCTTTTTATCATAAAATTTCCTGCTGCAGAATAAAACAGAAAGATAGGCCATAAAACAATGATGAGACCCGTATCAGCATTTTAACTTAAAAATATTATACAAAGTATTTTGTTTTGGTTGCGCTCCAATGACCTAAAAAGAGGATAAAAGTTTAAGATCAATTTTTCAAAAAATTCTTATCTACATTAACATCTAATAAAACATATAAACGTACCCACTAACTTTGGTAAAAAATATATGAAGGTCAAGTGTATTTTTAAAAACCTTGATTGATTACCATCCAGGGTACAGAAGTAAAGTGCAATATGCAATAAAATCAAGTTCACCTTTAAAAACTTATTAAGGTGTACTGTGCCTTTAAAAAGTGCTCTCAGTAAATACCCTGGCTACCCATATGCAAGGCACCCTGTTTTGGTGTGTTCAAGAGAGGGGATTCAATGCGTTTTGCTGCTTTGGTAAGTGTCCAGCTTCCTCAGGAATCAAAATGTGAATGATTCTAAGCCTCCTGTAGCTACTTTTATACCTGCTATTTTTAGCATATTCCGTCTATCCAGAATCGATACTAAAGGTGAACTTTATTTTATTGCCTATTGCAATTAACTTCTGTACACTAGATAGTGATCAATAAAGGTTTTTGAAAATAAACTTGAAGAGTGGATCTTTTATATATTTTTTTTTACCAAAGTAAAGCTAGATACACACACTAGTTATAAGGCTCCGATACCGTTGGATACTTTCCCCAACTTTATAGATCTGGAAACTGCTGACCTCCTTATCATTTTTAAGTGCTTCCCACAGATCACGAGAATTGCTAAGTAAGGCAAATCTTTAACTACAGTAAATTCTTAAATTATACCTTCACTACGTCACTGGAACCATTCCACCAAATTAGGTACTAGCAAGGATAATGTCCTTCACCCTATAGGAACAAGAGGAACTTGTTGGAAAGCCTAAAGGTCATGTCCACCCACCCACATTAAATTTATACTTACCTTATACCAGGACCCCCCACGCCCTAAGATTGCTATACTTGCTTACATACTCTGAAGCTCTCTTTACCTCCCAAACTCTACTTCGGTGATCCCACAGGTGCCTGCTTTCTTACTAGTTGCAACCATCAGTCATGGGAAATGACTTATGGCTGCATACTGGCAGACTTCTGGCTGTGAGAACTGTTACAGTGCTCATTGTGCTTGCGGAGGCAAGAACCGGGGAGACCAGAAAAGAGATTGTGGGGTGGTAACCAAGCGTTTGTGGGTAGTCCTCAAAGTAAGATTTGATACTGATTTCAGTGGTAGGGTAGAACATGCCCTTTAAATGACTCATTCACTTATTTTTTCGCCTGAGCCAAAGTGATAGCGACTGGGCTATTCATGTTGCAGTAAAAGATTTTCTTCTTTTTGAATTGCTGGTTTCCCAGGAAGAAATTTCAAAGGCAAATAACAAATACCGGTATATTTTATTTGGAAGATTCCTGGGTTATGCACTGTTAGAACTTCTAGATCCACTTAAAGGGCAAGTCCAGCCCCAAAATGAAAACTTACATACAGGTAAATCACCCCCCAAAACCCTAAATGGTAATAGTTTGAAATCTGAAATATATAAGTCTAACCTGAAATCCTGCACAATGTCCTGTTTCCCCTGTTTCTGCTTTCTGGATCTTCCATCAACTGTCCGTTATGGATTTGACAGTTGACATCACAGCCAATGACTGACTGTTAATCCCCTGTTTGCCTCTTCTGAGCATGCTCAAGCTCAGTACAGGTTTCTAAATTGCTCAGTTTCCATGAAGCATCCAGAAGTATAGCAGACATACAGTAATGAATTCATAGGACAAACTATGATATCAATATATTTTAAAGAGGCCATTCTTTCTAAAAGATGTTCTTATGAGGGTGGAGTTGTCCTTTAAAGATTTTGATTGTAGTTTATTATTCATTCAGAATTTGTCTTGCGTAACCTTGAAGTCCCACCATAAGAAGAAATACTGACAAGTTGTGCTCTATTGTGTCTTACTAAATAAGTTTCATAGATCACCAAAATTACTGGATACAGTCTACTAGTGTGAAATCAGTGTAGTTCTTAACTAGTAATTAATTGAAAATAAATGTCAATGTGTAGAAGAAAATAAATCAAATAAGTCAGCCCTAGTAGCAAGCCCAAGTACGGCCATCTTGTGGTTAATATTAAACTTTATCTAGTAATATTTCTTAAAGGGCATAAACTTAAAGCAGATGATTTATTTAAGCAACTGTTAAAGGGTAACTATCGTGTAATAAAGTTTATTTAAAAAAACAGTTAAACTGAAAAATACTTGGGACAGGGATATAGGACTGGTAATTCCCAAAATTGTTTCTGTGAGGAGCACCAGCCCAAAGAAAACTGATACTGCCAGTCTTCCTCCTGGCTTCAGCACTATCTTTAATGCAGGAATAGTCCAGGACTAACCTGGCAGATGAAAACTGCAAGTGCTGTAGCTCCTCAACAAAATGATATTGTGAGGTAGGAATAATCAATCCAACCTCCCTGCCCCAGGTAATTTAAATTTTTAAACAGTTAATTTTTAAAGTATAGTTATCCTTTAAGGAATTATATAGTAGAAGTCACTATGCAGGTGTAAGGCAGTAGTTAAATGGGTGTACTTAATTTACTCCAGAGACTGTCAGCCTTACCCAAATTCTATGCACAAGACTCTTATTTATCAGGAGTGGGCCCTTGCATAGGTTGGAGGCAGGGTGTTGCTGAAATACCACTTTAGGTAGAATACAATACAATAACATTTGTAAAGCATAGTGACTTCCACTATATTATAATTATATTAGTATTATTATTATGCAATAAATGGGAACCAGTGGTCCTTGAACTTAAACAGTATCTTATTATTTATTAACAGAACAATATTAATAAGGCATTGCAAAATAGAGTTGAATAGCATGGCACAGATATCCTATAAATACTCACAAACCAGAGGAATCAGAAACAGCATTAATAACATCAGCTTGTAAATGCCACACCAGCTCTCAGGTCACTGTAGTGGAATCTTCTACCCCTATATCTGGCACTATGTCCTTATTCTTGGGTGGCATACCCAGCACTCTAGTCCTTGCTAAATCTCCCTGTTGGAGCTCAGGCTGCTCACTAGCTACCCTACTCCTATCTATCACTTCTGGAGTGATCTATAACAGAATCTAATCTCACATTAACTGGGCCTACTTGTTATTTAAGTCCCAAGCTCCTCTGGGGAAACTCCAATTCAGAAAGAGGCTGAGCCATGTCTGCTTCCTTTTTTATACTTTTACACAGTGACCTCTACTGGCCAAATCCTGCCAGAACCAAAAGACTAAAAGGCTAACTAGTTTATCAGTTCCCTACACAGGTAACTGTCAATATAATTCATATTATTCTAACAGTAGGGATGTTGACTTCCTTATTTTTCATGCCTCTCTAACAGTTTCTTTCACTACTCAGCCTCTCATGAGCAATCATTTAAATTTGCCTTGTCATGGCATAAAATCATTAATATTTTATATACAAATTACATCATTGTAATTTCCTTTAAAGGGCATCTATAGTGGGAGAAAAAAAGTCTTGGTCCAGTAGATGAATTCATAATACTAACCAATTAGTTATTTTCCCATTCAATTCTTCTTGCGTACCGCCATATGAAAAACAAGACCGGGACAGAAGGGGATAATTCTGCATCCTGCAGTAAATCAAGCCATCAATTTTATGCTGGTCTTGATTTTGTTGCCCTCTTTATAATGTATATTATATAAAGTGTGTATATATATATATATATATATATATATATATATATATATATATATAAGGATATTACGCATATATATATATATATATATAAGGATATTACGCCACCGAGGAGTTCCCTGACCATATAAAAACACTTGGCCGTTAGGTCAGGGAACCCCCGAGGGGAAGTAATATCCGTATATTATTCTGTAGGTAGCGTATTATTCCATATAATACATAAGATCAAAAAAAGAAAAAGCCAGCACAGGCAATCTGTCTCCCCTCTCCCTGTCTCTCCCTCCTTGTATTAGTAATGTAGATAACAAGTCCGTTTTTGTATATACAAATAGTTAACTGTTGTTTCTATCTCAAAATAACAGCAGACAATAAACATCGTCTCTCACCCAGTGCAGTTCCGTTTCGTTACACTGACTGAATTACTGTGCTGATGAGGAGCGAGTGCATTCCTGTGAATGCTCGCTCCTTATCAGTAATTCAGTGAGCCTTGTTATCTACATTACTAATACAGACAGGGAGAGAGACATGAGGAGGGGCAGTGGAATACAGAAAGTCACTCAGTGACATCATTGAGTGACTGATTTATATAGATTCCCGCCACTGCACCTCCCCATTCAAATTCCAGAGCCTTATGTTATAAAATAATAATCACTATAAAATTATTTGTATTGTATGGTTACAGTTTTGCTTATTCTGTCTCACTCAATAAATCTCTCCTCTGTCTGACATCGCTCTGTGTCACTGTCTGCAAAAACCAGAGTATAATACATAAAGCTGTAAGTATTTTTCTGGCAATAAAAAGGAGACAAGTGAAAGTAGAGACTGACCGTAGAACAGTACAACAACAGAAAATAGTTCACCTATAGCTCACACTGCAAACTTATCCAGAAAAAAATGATTGCAGGCTATAGGTTTTACAGAGGTAGAGGTCATGGAAATCATCTGTCAGTCACTCATTCACAGATACAGCCTGTATATGGTGGATATGTAAAAAGTTGTGTCCGTTTGGCAGACAAGGGAGGGGGGGAGCACTATATGATAGATTAGCAGAGTGTATGAAAGATTAGGCGTGCAAGACAACAGTAAGTTGCACTGGCAAGTATTGATTTGAAGAACTTTAGAAGGAATATCAATATTTTACTATAGATGCCCTTTAAAATTGGAATACAAATACACTAATGAATAACTAAAAACAATCACTGATTAAGCAACATGGTCCCTGGTATTCCTTATGGGATATTAATGGGCAATTATATCTGATTTAACCTTCTCCCTTTCCATAAGCCCTTTAATGTATCCAGGGTGAGGAGATAAACTGCCAGGTCCTCACCTCTTTGTCTTCCCTGTAGCCCCCTAATCTATCCTTATAAGATGTGCTCTACAATGAGGGCAGCCCCTGCCCCCTCCCTCAGTCTGAGGCCTGCCCAATGGGAAGACACCCCTCTTGTATAGCACGTCTTCCTATTGGTAATGCCCTGGGGAAGAGCCTGACCGGTATAGAGCGTGACATTAAAGGAAAGGTATGGGGGGGGGGGTAAGGACCTGACTGTTCTGGTATTCACCGTGGGAACTTTAAAGGGGAGGTTTGTAGTTATTTTTATTGTATAATTGCCTATCATACTATACTAAAAGAAAATAAATAAAAAGTGAACAGAGCATATTATACAGCTGTAGGCAACAATTATTTAAATTAGTTTAAGCCAATCTCCACTTTTGTGCATTTACTTAGCTAGTGTTTTCTTTATTTGTAGAAAATTAGTGGCAAAATTAGTGCTGCTGCAGAAAAGAACACATTACTACTTTCTGTAAAGATTCTCTACCTTGATAGAGTATTGTACATGCTGTGAATCATAACAGAAAAGGAAGTCGTTTTTCTCTTCCTAGTCAGGAAACAATTGAATCAGCAGACTCCGTGCAACCTTCCCTAATGATACATAGCCGGTACATTTCCTATGTTTACTATGTATATTAATTTCAATGGATGCATGGAATCCAGTAAATGCATTGTCTGAAAAGCAGCTATTGATTTCAAATTGGCATTTGTACCTTTTTAAAGCTGGGTACAGTCATTAGCGATAAAGGGCCAATACTTATGTGATTGGCCCTTTATTGCTAACATGTGTACCGCAGTTCTGAGCATCCATGAGGGCCGACAAACGCTCACTGGTGGCCTTGGAATCATTCGGAACTGCACGAAAATTTTCGCTGGCTCGCCATTGTCTCCCTTTAATATATATGGAGTTGCCTGCCGCTGAAGGAAATGTGCTGTCCCAAACATTCTCCCTATACTTAACACAGGGAGAATGCCCAGGACTGTGTGTAGGGTGATCTTTGAAAAATGACAATATCATAAAGATTTTCTGTCATCTTTTAAATATCTGGACTGTTTGTACCCAGCTTTAGACCTTATAGTTAGGCTGATGTATATTTGTAGATTAGTAATATTGTAGCCTGATCATGCCAGCCTCTCTCAACCTTTTTGCAGTTTCCCACACTTTTTATGACCTGTAAGGCATGTTGTCTGCATGGCTGCATCCCCCATTCTATTTCATATTTGTCTTGGGTGTATTAATATTTTTCTCTTTCTCTGTCTTTTACCAAACTCTGTAGCTGCGTGAAAATGCTCAACTTGTGGTGAGTCTCTCTCTCTGCAGAGCGCACACCATTGAGAGGGCCTTTCATAGTCCGAAAACGGCAATTAACTGATTCTGTCTTGCTCGTAGCATAGGGTATCGTGTTAATTTTGAAAATTGGAAAAACACATGAATTAATACAAAGTAAAGCTGAAATATTGCTTCTTGTGCTTGACAAACTTAAATATGTTTCTCGAATGCTTACATGTGAGTAATGTGCTGCATAGCCCATCACTTGGACTCTAAATATGATACTGCTATAGTAATGTAAATAAACATCTGGGGACTCTTTCCATAATGTCAAAAAAAATTAATAGTAAGATTTCAGACGGCTGTTCACAGGGAGACTTTGTGGGATGTTACAAAAAACAGTACATTTTGGGGCTGATGCGATCAGAGATGCAATTTTTTTCATGCTATTATTTGGCAGCAACTAATCCAAACTTTTTACAGGGATACTGCAAATAGATAACATATGGTTGGTTGCTGCAGATTTATAGCATGGGCAAACTTTTATTGCATAAGCCCCATAGAGAGCATGTACTATATTGTTGCATCTTATTTTGTGACATCTTAATTTTAAAACACACGGATACCTGAAAAATGTCTGTTTTGCCTCTGTTTAAAGGGCAAGTCCACCCCAAAACTAAAAGTAAAAATTTAAAATCCGTTCAGCCAAACTGAAGATACATACGTTTTTGCAGCATGCTTTTTTCAGACCAGGAACATCTCATCTGTAATCCAAGCTGGCTGACGTCACCTCAACCCGTGCCTTTTCCGTGCCTGCAGCCTCCCTTGGCACATCTCCCCCTCCCACCATCTGGATCCATCCTCTGTTCCCCTGCATCCTATTGACAAATCCTTTCAGGGGATGTTAGATGACCCCTAACCTGTATAGATAATCCTATCTGTACTTACAGCCCTTCGTTCCTGCGGCGCTTTTTCATGACGTCAGCCACATCTGTGCCAGGCACAGATGCGGCTGACGTCACAGAAAGCGCCGCGGCTATAGGTATAGATAGGATTATTTTTTCAAAAAAATAACAATGCGTTTTATTCTGGGCAGGGGTCATCTAACATCCCTGAAAGGATTTGTCGATAGGATGCAGGGGAACCGAGGATGGATCCGGATGGTTTGGGGGGGGGGGGGCAAGGGAGGCTGCAGGCACAGTTTGAGGTGACGTCAGCCAGCTTGGATTACAGATGAGATGTTCCTGGTCTGCAGCAAGCAAGCTGCAAAAACGTATGTATCTTCAGTTAGGCTGAACGGATTTTAATGGGGGATAGCTTATTTTAAAGCTACAGTCATTGCCAATAACAATAATTATAGTTTTTGGGGGTGGACTTGCCCTTTAACTTAAACATAGACAGAAGATAGATATAGAATGCAATATACATTTTACAGGTGTCTGACTTTGTAAAAAAAGTTGTGGTGTATTTAAAAGTACTGTAATCAGCAGAGGGCTTCCACTTTGTCACAGCTGGAGAGAGGAAATACAATCAGGAAATGTTAACCTCTTTATGTCTTTAACACTGGATAGACTGCAGCTACAAACCTATTCCAAGGCTTATTTGGAAGTTTAATTGAGAAATATAATCAATAAAGGAAACTTGTATATATAGACATCACAGTTCTGCTTTTATGGGCATGTACAGTGAAATAGTGTAGTAAGAGTAAGGGATGAGTATAGTTTAAAAACAGCATTCTGGAATTACAGAAATATTGCTAAGACTTTGCAAGTCTTAAAGTATGTAAGTGAATGTAGAATTCCATGGTCTTATCTCTTAAGGTGGCCATACATCAGTTCGATATTACTTACCCGACCAAGTGCTCAAGCGACGTTCATCGATCCTGCTGGAACCGTCTCTCCCGATCTTATATCTGACCAACATGCGATCCCAAAATCCCATTCATTTTGCAATCGCATGTCAGTCGAAAATAAGATCGGGAGAGGTGGTTCCAGCAGGATCGCAGGAATGTTGCGTGAGCGCTCGGTCGGGTAATTAATATCGCACCAGGATTTCTACCCAGCACTTTAGCTCTGCAAGGCATCTGAGCTGATGTGCTGCCCAATTTCACTGTACATTCCCTTTAATTTAATAGGTTTGCAATCCCAGTCATGAACACCTAATGCTAGCAATGCACGTATAAGTGGTTTGATAGATAACTTTGTTCAACCAAACCGGAGTTCATGGAGGAAACCCACAGAAGCACTGGGAAAACAAACTTTTTTTTTTTTTTTTTTTTACAGAAGTGTCCAAACCCAGGACTTAAGAACTACAAAGCATCAGTACTCACTGCTGAGCCACTGTGCTGCCCAATCTCACTGTACCCTTTTCAAGTCTAGGGGGGAGATGCAGTATCTGGCCCAATAAAAGCATTCTTCCCACTTCTTTCTGTGCTGTAGTACAGTGATCCTCAAACTACGGCTCTCCAGTTGTTTGAAAACTACAACTCCCAGCATTGCTCAACTACAGAGGGAAGCCTAGGAAATCTAGGAGTTCATACATCTGGAGAGCCATAGTTTGAGGATCCCTGTTGTAGTAAGTGCATTTGCTACTGCGTGACAGCTGCACAGAAGGTTGAGTGTTGTTACACCAAATAAAGTTGACTTTTAATCCACAAAATTTAAGCTCAACTTTATTGCATTTATTGCTGTGCGTAAGTGTGAAAAAACATTTTATTTCATTCAGCTGTTGTAAGTTTCATGTAAAACCAACGGTAACCCCTTACTGCATGGGTTTTATGGGGTTTTGCAGGAAGCTGGGGCATAGGGCCTAATACTGCATTCATCTACAAGTATTTTCCCACTATTTATTAATTTTATGCTACTGTTACAGCAATGTTTATTTTTAAAAGATTTCAAGTTTGCAAAGGCAGTAAGGAGAAGATAAGTAATCTTTGTAAAAGACATTTTTCTTATTTTATTTCTGAATGAGGCTCTCATTCAAGCACTGTAAATGGTTAAACAAAGCAATATTTAACACTGACTAGGCAACATTATTTTCTAAGTTCTTGGTGCATAGCTTTCCCTAGAGCCTGTAATACTGTAAAACCCTAGGGAGAAATCCATGCTGTAGACTTAAGGTTCTGTCATGGCATTTAAGCTTAAATATTGGGAGATACAGCAGCTTGATAAAATGGCTGCTCTCGCCAATTTCCATCTTAAACCAAAACTAACTTGTTTCTGGTGATGTAATAAGGGCTTAGCATCAGTTTAAAACTGCATTAGCAATGGCAGAAACTTTTTTTTTTTTTAAATTTAACACAGTGAAGGTGAAGTTGTGGAGTGTTAAAATGCTCATGCTTGGTCATTCTGACTGGATTCTTCCGACATCTCTCACATCTTTAAAATTAGGTGGGCACATGCGAGGAGAGGCCATGAGAGCAGCTGTCAGAATGATTCAGCACGACCATACGTTTAACAATCCACTGCTCCTACATACCTTCCTAACTCCCTGTGAATTAGTTACTTCCCCCTTTCCTTCAAAACATTTTTTTTTAAATGCTTTATGTCCTTTAAACAGATGCAAAGGATAAGTGTCTTAATGCTGATGCACTGGAGCAGTGGGTAACAACCTTTAAATTACATTCATAGAATAAGGCCCATATTTATATCATATGCCAACAATCTAACAATACTTAGTGTAGCAGGTAGCAGCACAACCTAATACACAACATACAACACAACAATGCTCCATATGCCTTTGAAAAGCAAAGCCTAAGAGGGGCATTCTAATGCCAAGCAAAACATCCCTTTTTAGTTCTGCAAGTTTCAAAACCGATTTATATATGAACTGTAGTGAGTCAGGCTATTAGGTTCATTTATAATGAACAGTTATTCGATGAAATAGTGTCTAAGAAGCACATCGTCTTTAAATCTTGTTTATTGTGTACCTTAGTGTTGCCTGCCTACACCCTTTCTCACTGCATACTGTCTGCATGATAAAATGCACTACTCACTGCTCCTCATTACTTTGGTGTCTGTAGTCTACACAACGCATTTCAACCTTCACATCTGGTTTTCAGTTAAAGTTCAGATGTGCTAGTGTGTGTAGTTAGGGGGATGTTGAGGTGTTGTAGGCTGTGTAATTGGAACTTGTGTAGCTCACCTTTCCTTGCAAGAATAGTCAAGATTCCTCCACTAAAATTTTTCAGTGTGTAATTTTTAGAATATCTAAATCAGTGGTGGTGAACCTTTGGCATGCGTGCCAGAGGTGGCACTCCAAGCCCTTTCTGTGGGCACTCATGAAAAGCAGAGTTTGTTACCAGTAAGCAAGAGAGACACGGCCCAGTTTGCTCCCCTTGAGAAAGTGTAGCAGCTGTCTGAAGCAGAGAGAGGTCACATGAACACAAGTCACTTGTTCTTCTGCACATTCCAACACAAGGAGAGGAGGGGGGAGTGCATTAAAGGGTATGTCCAGCAAAAAAGTAAGTATGTCTCTTAATGATTTACTGAAGAACAGGAGATAAGAGAGAGTGCATTTACCTCCTGTTCTTCAATCTCTTATCTCCCGTTCTTCAGTAAATCTTACAGGAGAGGAGACACTTACTCGCGGACCCGCTCCAGCGCCGAAATCTCCGACGCATCTCCAGTCTTCACACAGTGCGAAGGAGCGAGGACGAGTCTGGGATTTTGGCGCTGGAGCGGGTCCACGGGTAAGTGTCTCCTCTCCTGGAAGATTTACTGAAGAAAGGGAGGTAAGAGTGCATTTACCTCCTGTTCTTCAGTAAATCATTTAGAAACATACTTACTTTTTTGCTGGACATACCCTTTAAGTGACAAACTGCTGTACAGGAGCTTTGTCCTCTGTCCTGTGGCTGCCACACCATGCTAAGGAGGTGAGGGGTGTCAGATCTCTGTTTTAATGTACTGCTGTCTCTATATGTTCTGCATAGTTTAAAGGGGGCTCGAGGTGTTCTTACTGCCTGAATAAACTGCTGCCATCCACTAAGTTTAATATGGGAGAGGGTAACAGGGTACCAGACAAGCCAGGGGATTTCTTACCCAAAATAAAATTAAATTAATTTTATGTTTGGAATCGAAAACTGTGGGGGTTAATGGTCACTGTTTTGGATCTCAAACCCTGTAGTAATGTAAAGGTTTATAGGAAATCCTATAATTTATTTAATCTACTGTCTGTCTGTCTGAGTTGCTTTTCCTAACGTAAAACCTCATGATTCAGGTAACATTATTCTGTTGGCACTTTGCAACAAATAAGTGGGTTTTGGGTTGCAGTTTAGGCACTCGGTCTCTAAAAGGTTCGCCATCACTGACCTAAATAATTGTATACTAAGACATTTAGCATTAAAGGTAATGTTGCAGTCTAGAATAAAGGAATTGAGTTTGTAGCCATCACAGTGTGAGCTTCTATACTATGTTCTTACCAGCTGAATCCCACATTTTTATTCTTAAAGGCACAATCGGCATTCACACCCTTTTTGGCGTTAAATTCTTGTTAATAACAAGATTGAAAATGTGAGATTTTAACCCTTGGTGTCCTCTCTCTTTCTGTTTGGTAGGTGCTGCTGTTTTTTTAAAAGGAAAAGGAAGAACCACTCGCAGCGACACCATAAGTGAGCTTCCAGAATCTTCTTGATGAGATCACAGAGCTTTTGAAATGTGTGGAGTTGCTCTGTTAGTGACTTCAAGGCATTTGGGAAAAAGAGTATGCGGGTTATATGTGGCTTATCACTCAAGGGAAACATAAAAAGGTGTCTGCATTAATCTGAGGCCAGCCCGCTCACGGTTCCTGAGACAAGGTGCAATAGGGCTTAGGCCTCTGAATTGAAAGTCTTGATAGGGGTCATGTTGAAGGGTCATGTCTACACTTCAGATGAGGGACTGGCAGGGACCACACCCTCCCGATACTTTGTAATTTCTGCATTAATTACTGCAGTGCTTTATTGCCTGTTTCATCACTGACACTTTATATCCAGGGGGCTGCACCTCAACTCCCCACTTTACCTCCAACTATACTAGGAGCAGTACAGAATTTGACTTCTCCTTTCAATTGTTAATTCTCCCCCTCACACCTATTTTATATTACCATTCTCCCTTTCCTATCCATAAAAACAAGATGTTAAAATTTATAAAGCATTCCACGTTAGATGGGCCGCTTCATGCATGGGTAGAAGCCCAAAGAGTCTCTGTTGCACTACTGGCTTTAAAGTTAATATAAATTTTCTAAGAACTGTGTGCGTTCTGTCTGCTCTGCCACGCATACACTTTTGAGTGAGACTCAGGATCTAAGATACTGGAGCCCTGTCTCCCTGCTTAGCTTTATGTATACAGCAGACCCCCTACACACATACACACAAACTGAGGATTAATATTTAGTGTTGCTGCTTCAGGGTAAATGAAAATCCAAGAGAAATCATAAAAGGACTGAACTCTACAAAATACATTTCGATGCTTGAATACACGCTGTACTTCTTGCAATGTTCTTCTTTTAACAGGAACTTACCAAGACTTTTCTGTTTTTTTAGCGTGGTATTGTAGACAATACTTTTCCTCCAAAACAATATACTGTTTTATTTTTTGCCATTACTGTGGAGGGTAAGGCTTTATTTCCTGTTTTATAAGATACACTGAGTTTTGTTGCAGAAAACTGTGAATCTGACTTCCTTGCTTTTATGTACATTTTTTTCATTCTAAGAAAAAAAAAACTCCTGTCAATGTTTTCAGTCAGCAAGGCTGGTTCTAGGTCAGTGGTGAGTAAAGTATCACAGTCCTTTTTTTTCCCCCCAGACCACAACTCGGTTTCCTCTTTCCAGTTGACCTGGTGTGAGAGGTGCAGTGACTTAGAGCTTAGAGGCACATGAAGAGATATAGGTTGTCTGCCTTGATCTAGGTGTTTACATTAATAAAGAGAATACTTCTTAAAGGAGAATAGAAATCTTAAAACTTTTTCCCCTTCAGTCATTCAGCAGTTACAAATACAGAAATTTAAGTAGTGAAGGGAATCCAGTAACCACCTCACTGGCCTGCACCTTCAGCACAAGGTAGGAAATTATATCTTTTTGGGCTATCTCCTTTCATTAGGGGAAGCACACTAAAATGCTTGTTACTATTATGTGAGGAAGTTATCGGAGGCCTACCTCTAGTGAAAGATTTGCCTGGTTTTGCTTTGCTGGATTGTAGAAAATTGCTTTGAAAAGCACCAGCATTTTCTGGACCACTAATTAGAACCGTGTTTCAGCCTTTAGTTTACCCGTATTTAGAGACTCTTATATAAATGTCAGCAAATTAAAAATATGAATTGACAATAATATCTTGCTTAGAGCCAGCCTTGTTATAATACATTAATCCTCAATTGTTAGAGGAAATACTGATATTTCACAATTGTGTATATATTGGAAAGTCTTTGTACCCTGTTTAAGCCATTTTAGGCAGAAGGGATGCACTGAAGAGGTTGAGATACTGTTATGCAGTCTTTAACCAGACGTTTCTTTACTGCTTTGGTGCCTTTTTTTCTGCCTGGTGGTTCATCTTTTAATTTTAAGAGCTTACAACTTTTGTAACGAGGTTAAACCTTGTGAACATGCCTCTCTGGGTTTGGAGGTGAACCCAGTACTTCCGTTAATCTTTACTTTATGTAGTCATCACCTCCATTCAATGCGGATGGATCCCCCTCAGGAATCTTCTCACTTAACCTGCAATGTACAGAGACCACTCTCTCCTTTTGTAATTTTTATTTTTACCTGTATATTTAATTTAGAGTATCGCATTGCACTGTAGCTACAAGGGGATTTTTTAAGGCTATCTTTTTGAATTTGTTTTTCCTTTTAAGAATTTAAATAAATGTTTGGCTGTTTAACGTTAATGCTGGAAGTATAAGGCTGCTACCTTTAATGGGAGGAGGCATGCTAACAAATGTTTGCTTTCATCAAACTGGAAACATTCAGAATAAACAAGACTATATTTTGCAAATGTTGAGGCAATACAGTATGTATGTGTAGGCAATATTGCAACAGACATAATTAAAGTGATACAGACACATCTGTTAAAGCTATTTACTGTATGTTTATTGCCCAATTTATTTTATTTGTGTTACAGTAAATTTGTTGCATTGTTTTATTTATACACTATTGAAATTACTTAAAAGATCTCCACAAAGGTTAATTTTTTTTTCAGGAATACTGATTAACTCTATACATAACTTGCTTTTTAAGTAGTTTATAATGCTGGCCATACATCAAATAGATATTAGATCTATTTGCCAATTAAACTTCAAATCAACCTGATGCCCATTACCTCACATGGTAACTGCAACATGCCTCGCTTTTGCTTATCATTTTAGGATCAAAAGCCAATCTCAAAAGTATTGGCCCAGGCAGTTGGCCGAATATCAGGAGGTACGTTAAATGGTGCATGGCCTGCATTAGCAGACAAGGTGTGACGTCCCTCTGTTACTTTTAATCCCTCTTACCGAAGCAAGTTCCTTGTGTGCTGCACCCAGAGAGCAAAAGGATCTGTCCAATGAGCTGCTTTTCAGCTCATTGGACAGGACTTGCTGTTGTGAATGCTTGCTAATACTTGTTAATAATAGGGTGTATCTTAAGTTAGGTATTGCTTAGAAAGGCGAGTAACATTGTAAAATGTATATTCGCCCAATCTACTACTTAAAGGGTTAAAATGGTTTATAAGTTAGCTTTACAGAATTCTTAAATTATTTATTTTAGTTCATGTCCTAACTTATGTCCTATTATTTAAAAAGGTCTAAGTATAGATTCCATTGCAATTGCTTCCTTCAGCTGGACCTTCTTCCACTTGTCATCCCAATTCACCTTTTATGGGACTAACATCACTGGCCACTGAAAGGTTTTCAAGAATGGAATATTCTTTGGTAATGGCAAGTGTTTGTTTGTTTTTTTAATTCTAATTTTAATCCCCCAGTTTGAGAAATGTAATCTTGTAACTGAGAATGAAATTGGCCTTGTTTGATTATGAAAACAGGTAATTGAATGCATTTAATGATGGGTTGTTTATTATCATCATGAACCGGAAAACGTGCTTATATAAATATCGCCAGGCAAACATGCAGCCTTTAGTGAACACCCATAAATGAAACAAAAACCAATGATCTTGTTTGTTTTTCCTTGCATACTAGATATTGTTGAATCTTTCTTCATTTCTAGGGTCACTAAGCACAGTAAAGGGCATGTCCACCCCAACTAAAATTTGCCCCACTGTGTGACCTTTCTCTTCTTTTCTATGTGGTTGTACTGCAGGGCCTGATAAGTCTGTGTGTAATCCATATCTGCCTCTTCCTGCTCCACTGAGAGGTTTGTGGCATCCACAGTGAAGCTCTCCCCCCTCCCTCCAGATCCCTTTTAGTAAAGCATTACATCACAGCAAAACAAAAAAAGATTAAGGATAAGGGAATCTCCCAAACCCTAGACGCAATGTTTTAATAACCCCAAATTAGCTCCTAAGTGTATCAGTCCTTGTTCCCTCGACTCCCTCTGCTGCACAAAGCAGCAGAAGGGGCTGGACCGGCAGCTGCATCAGTGATGGGCTAAGACTCGGCTGCCGGTTCCGGACCCTTCTGCTGTTCCTTGTGGAAGAGATGCAGAAGAGGCTGGGGTTGAGGGAACGAAGGCTGATAAGCCACTCTTAGGGTCCAATTTGGAGACTTTAAACCTAGGTCTAGATTAGAGGGGGGATTTTCTACAACTTATTGATTGTTTTGGTGGTGGAGATACACTTTAACCTACAGAAGTCCCAGTAAAGTCCTGGCAAACACAACATCTTATATGGATTTAGGTGGTAGAATCAATTTCTCTGTGAAAGGAACAAAAAGGCAAAATACATTGTACTTGCTCAGACATAATAAACAGCAGTAACTAAGTCTGTGGTTTGATTACTAAAATAGTGTGTCAAATAGTGTATAATGTTTTACTGTACTATTTGAGCCAATACTGGTGGTCACAAAGATTGGGGAGGGTCTGCTGAGAAAAATGTTTTTTTGTTTATGATTTTTTGTTACATTTATTTCTAACTCTTTTTTTGTTACACCAGAGGGTGAAAAGATTATCGGAGCTGACATTTGAATTCCCTTTAAATGCTACTTTTGCATTAAAGCAGATATTCCTTTAATACAGATGTGTAAGTAACACTTTAACTAAGGCTTCTGTTGTATGTTTTCTTTATGGTCTGTATGGTTTCTATCTTTTAATATAGGACGAATTATTAAGAGGATCCAGTCAAAAATTCTACTAAAGAAGTATTCTATTGATAGAGCAAGTGGGTTTTATTAAATTTATTTTCCTCTTGTAAAAATGCGTCTAGAATAAAAGAAGCACCATTATTTTTTTGTCCACAGTGGGATCCATATTTTTAAAGGAAAGCTGTGGTACAAAAATAAACCCTACCGTGAACAAAATGTCCAGTGCAGTGCTGACCGTATCTTGTTCCCATACTAGATTAATATTATGTTATTGTATCAATTCCTTCCTGACTCCAAATGGCAAATTATCCCTGGGTCAACCAAAACTACAGTATATGTATTAATACCAGTAAAAACTTGCAACTTCTCCCCAGACCACTTTTAAAGCTATTTACTTAACTTCATGACAACTGCTGGAAGACAGTTCCACTGTTCTTACTGTAAAGAAACCTTTCCTAACCTGTAGATTAAACTTCTTGTCTTCCAATCTTAAAGAATGGGCAGCACAGTAGCTCAGTGATTAGCACTGATGTCTTGCAGCGCTGAAGTCCTGAGATCGATTCCACCCTTGGGCACATCTGCAAGGAGTTTGTATGTTCTCCCCGTGCTTGCGTGGGTTTCCTCCGGTACTCCAGTTTTCCCCACAATCATAAAGACATACTGATGGGTTGTATGTGTCAAATAAATGTGCTTAGATTGTAAGCTCTTCGGGCAGGGACTGATGTGTATGTATACTTGTACTTGTAAAGCGCTATGAAAGATGTTAGCGCTATATAAATCCACAATAATAATAATCCGTCATCTGATATGACCTATTATTATATATATTTCATATGGTCCATTAATATATTTGTATAAAGTGATCATACCCTCGCGCAAACGTCACTTCTCCAATGTAAACAGCCCTAACTTGTCTAATCAGCCTGCATTGTCAAGTCCCTCCATTTCCCTTATTATTAATTTGGCTTGAAAAAGCCAAATTCCTGTTCTTTCAATTTCTTCTTTTTCCGTTTTATTCTTCCACCTTGGACTGTATGTCCTCCCACAGTTTTTGAGCTAGAGACGTGAAATTCGGTACAGGCGTGCGGGGCATATAGGAGAAGTGTGCTATCTTCTAGCTAAGGAATCCGCGGATGCGTTACGGCGTTATTGGTGAATTTTGGGACATTTTCCCCATAATATAATGGTAACAATCCTCAAATGTGGATATTTCAAAACAATTTGTTTCATGGTCTGAAATACAAACGGTGATACCCCCAACCCCCCACACAGACACAGGTACACCCACCGACTGAACTACCTTTCCATTCCCATGGAAGCCATACTTAAAGGGTAACTATAGTCAAAAAACTAATTTTGATCAATCATCAATAAAAGTTAGTTATATGGTCATACATGCAAAAACATATACCCCCCCCCCAGCTCACACGGGTACACACACCTACTGACCTACCCTTTATTCCTTTGACAGCCATACTTAAAGGGTAAATAAAGTTAAAAAAAATTAAGATTTTTTTCCTCAATAAAAGATAGTTTTATGGTTGTAAACACAAAATAAGACATACCCCCTCAACTAGACCCAGGTACACACACCTACTGATCTACTTATCTGTTGCTGTGGCAGCCATACTTAAAGGGTAACTAAAGTCAAAAAAGCAAATTTTGATCAATAATTAAGATTTTTTTTAACCCCCAACGTGATACAGGTAAACACACCTACTGACCTACCCCTCCATTACTGTTGCAGCCACACTTAAAGGGCAACTAAAGTAAAAAAATAATTTTGACCAATCATCAAAAAAGATTTTTTTAACCCCCAACCCGACACAGGTACACACACCTACTGATCTACTTATCCATTACTATAGCAGCCATACGTAAAGGGTAACTAAAGTCAAAAAAGCTAATTTTGATCAATAACCAAAAAAGTTTTTTTTAACTTCTAACCTGATCCAGGTACACACACCTACTGACCCACCCTTCCATTTCCATGGCAGCCATATTTAAAGGGTAACTAGTCAAAAAACACATTTTGACCAATCATCAAAAAAGTTAGTATTTTATCCCCCAACCTGATATGAATACACACACACCAACTGACCCACCTTTGATGCATATGACATATTTTAAGGGTTAGTAAAAAAACAACAATGTCCTCATCATTGGCATTATTGAGTTTTAAAATCTGCAGCACAAACACATAAATTCCCTTCCAAAATGCGGTCTTTCAAGCCAAATTCAAAGTTTATACTTAAACTTTCCCTTTCTAGTTTCTTATCGATCCCTATGTAGACACTTGCTGAACACTCTGACATGGGGTTTGCAACTCACTGTTTAGTTTCTTACATTAAATGAGGTGAAACGTCTTGTGGGGTCCATATACGAACCAACACCAGGTCATACAATAAACATTTTCCCGTTGGGCCGATGATAAAAAAATTTCGTATGATCACTGTACTATTGCCCAAACGTGAACCGGCGGTTGTACAATATCATACAGTATTCTTTCTAATACTAGTTACAACTACAACTGTCCATTCTGTTCCATTCCCAGGTGCACGTGTTTGTCTCTCTGTTTAAGTGTAAACGAGACATTAGTTCCCCTTTAAACATCAGCATTGGTTAGAATGAAACACACCCTCATATCAATGTGTGTGTGTTAAAGGACTTTTTCCTGCTGTGTTGCATTTTGAATCATTACAAATCCAGACATTATCACATAAAAAGATTATAAGGATGGGGACGCCAGGCAGTGTAGCTACTGCATCAACAAGTGCTTTATTGCGACGTTTCAGACCTTCACAGGGTCCTTTCTCAAGCAATCAAAAACACAGCAATCACAGACAATTATATACCCCTCCCCTTTAATCTCCTGCAAGTGTGAAGATAATTAGTGTACAAAACTGGTGAAATGATCCAGTGTTCAAAAAGTGCTAAGTCCAAATGAACAACATATTTTATGTGCAATCCAAAAAGTCCATAAATGTGTCCATCGTTGGAATCTATAACAGCATTAAAAGTGCAAGTGCTGATTAAATATAATAAAACCTTGGGATCAAAATGTGTATAAACAAAAAAATAAATTTTCATGTAATATCCTAAAACCGTCAGAAATTCTTGTTATATAATAATGCAGTTTTAAAATACACTGTTACCTTTATAACTGGCTTGAAGTTTCAATACATAGTAATTAAGGTTGAATAAAGACATATGCTTTATGTCCGCTTGCGTAATGCATGGGTTCACCATTTTTGGTGCGTTTGCATAATGCAAAATGGCGAAACCGCATGCGCAAAAGGCACAAGAATCACGCACACAATCACTTGTGATAACGTTCGTGATTTTGTGCACGATTCCTGTGCGTTGCAGTGTGGCCTCAGCCATATTCTCAATATTTTTTAGTTTTAGAAACTTATCCAGGCCTTTTTTAAAGCATTCAATGAACTTGCCATTACCACATCTGCTGGAAGACAGTTCCACAGTTTCACCGTTCTCACTGTAAAGAAACCTTTCCTAACCTGAAGATGAAACTTCTTTTCTTCCAACCTTAACGGATGTCCACATGTCCTCTGATATGACCTATTAGTAAACAATATAAATACAACAATGAATACTCATTTCTTCCCTGCATATTATTACAATCCCTGCTGTAAGGACTAGGGTTCTCAACAGTAAAAACCGATGTAAAAAAATGGTTTAACAGATTAGCCTTTTCAGCATCCTCTATAACCATCTCAACCCCATTATTTAAAGGATAAGTATACTGAAAAAACAAATACAGTTTAAATGGTAGCTGAATCCCTAACTAACCTTCCCCCCCCTTTTTTTTTTATGGCCCCTTCAGTGCCTACCTGAGCCCATGGAAATTGCTGGCCATCTTGGAAGATGAAAGAAGTCCGGTAAGCTCCGCCCCCCCCCGAGAGTTACTGGACCTTGTTTTCAGCTTGTGTCTAAATCTTCAGTGCCAGTTAGGTCACCTGTCGCGTGTGAGAGTTACGTCATGACGCCTGTGAAGTTCAAAATACCCTCCCCCCATACCTAGTTTAAAATCTCCTCCAACCCCCTAGCCATCTTCTCCCCCAAAACAGCTGCATACTGCAGAGGCCTGGTAAAAAGCCAAATTAAGAAGTATAAAACTACCTTGGATGGACCTGTATCTATTAAAAGTTACATAATATGACTAATTTCAACATTTCTAGTGTTACATTATTACTAAGTAGCAAAAGACATCTATGTTGCACAATACGACTGACTTTAATATTTCCAGTGTTACATTGTTATTTAGTGCTATTACACATCTGTAAGACCAATATAACAGATTATACAAACGTATCGAGATTATAAAAAGGGTTTTATGGAGCTAGACTCATTTATACCTGTGGGATGTAAGCTATTTTATCTTTTATCCAAACCTATTCATCCTGTAGCAGCCTCTTTTTAACATCCCCATCTCTGGTAGGTGTTTCTAACCTGAGACAAAACACACCACATAACCGATAGATAAATAGACAGATACAGCCTTTTTTGCTGTTTTTTTTTACTACTTCATATATGGTTGTTTTTATGGTAATATTAACCAAGGTGATCGTGTCAGGGAGAGGAGGGAGTTGTGGTTGGGTGGTGTGGGGGGGCCCACTGATTTCTAGTTACGCCCCTGACTGGTCCTGTATGTGTAAAGGCTCTGTCTGCAGTTTTACAGAATGTTAGATTAAAGTATTAAGTGATTGCTCATTTAAGATAATTTCACTCTTGGTACAAGTCAAGCAGGATGCATTTAAGTCACTCAGAGCTGAGATTAAGGATTTACAGAAATCTTTAGATCCTTTTGTAGTGGACCCAGATTTCGGTAACTGGGACAAGCATATCAAAGATAAAATCAGTAAAATAGAAAAAGACATTATGCAAAGGAAAAGTAAAAAATGCCCTGGGGATAAGAGATTACAACTTGGGCAAAGTTTATGTGAGCGAGTCTGACAATGCCTTCTCCCCTCTGCCCAGATAAAAAAAAATATTTTAGACAGCGTTTGACGCCAAAGCATAAACCAATCTTGAAGAATAGAAGTACTGACTATAAGCTTGTTAGTTTCTCAGATAGTGAGGGTGATTTATTAGTGGACAGATCCTCTTCTTTCTCCTCTTCTTTTCCCAACAGTACACAAAAGACACTGGGGGGGGAAGGCATAGGAAGTCTTTTCAACATGTACATCTTCTAAACATTCTTCCACCCCTAATGCCATTTGGCGAGGTTCCCGCACGGATGATACATTTGATTCCTCTAATAGAAATAACGAGGATGAGGAGTTCAACTATGCTAGTGAATACTTAACCGTACTGTACGAAAAACACAACTGCCAAAAAAGGACGGAGGACCACCAGGAGAACGGAAAAGGGAACATCAAGGTTATTTCCTACGGGACAGGGGGAAAGACTGGGGGACCCCTTTGGGGAAAAAAGAAACGGGTTCTGAGATATTAAGTGTTGTCAACTTTTCTAATTATACATTAACTGCCACAGAAACAGATGTTAGCACGTGGCTTATCATTTTGTCCTAAGGAAAACTTTAATTTGTTTAACACAATCATAGATGTAAATAAACTGGTAAGGAAACTTCTACTGAAAATTTTTTTTTTGAAGAGAATAAATGTATATGTGGCCAAGAAGTAGATAATTTGGATCTAGATACTAGTGATGTCATTAGCACATTAGACTCAATGAATGTATATACCTTAGTTGACCTTTTGGACCAACAAGATGAATTTACTATACATGGCAATATCAAGGCAGATCTTAAGATGTTTAAACATAAGTTTCATAAGAGATCAACCATTTATCCCAATCAGTGTAGGTCCAATGCGGTGGATGTAATCCAGAATTTAGTTGAAACCGCCCTTACTGATTTACATACCACAATGGCAAAGACATAGGGATGATTAATCTAGAGATGAACATAAGGCTTTATGTTCTCTCAAAGACAGCACCAAAATTATTGTTAAGAACCCTGACAAGGGCGGTTCTGTCATTGTTTTAAATAAAATTGACTAAAAAAGAGAAGCCTTACGGAAGCTATATGATAGTGACACTTATAAAGTTCTAGATAGTAACCCTACTAGAAATTTTCTTATCAAATTAAATGGCATTGTTGAAAAGGGTATTTCAGTGAGTTTAATTACATACTCCATGAAAGACTACTTTTTACCTGTTCATCCAGTGATCCATATTTTTACCAAATATTCATAAGCCTAAGAAGCTACCCCCCCCCCCCCCCCCCGTAGGCCTATCATTTGGGATTGGGTCCCTGGGGGAGGGCCTCTTGTCCTTAGACTTGTTGCAAACACTTGTTGCAAATTCTACATTCATTGAGAGTAGACACCACCAGTAATCTTGCCTCTATTGACGTAAGCGCTTTATACTCTTGTATACCCCATGAAAATGGCATTTTAGCTATTCAATATCACCTGAATAAATATAACGCCTACACTGAACCCCAAAAATTATTTATTTTAGAGGCAGTGTGATTTCTTCTTACTCATTTCTTCATGTTTGACGCAGTATTTTTTATTCAAACTAGAGGGGCAGCTACGGGGGCAAAATTTGCCCCCACTTATGCTAATTTATATATGGGGTGGTGGGAGGAGACTTTGGTCCTCCCAAAGATACCCCACATGTCTTTGTATAAGCATCTAGGACTTATTAAATGTTACATTGATGACCTGTTCATATTATGGACAGGTTCTGAGTCTGATTTTAAAGCGTTTATGGGGTTCATTAACAGTAATGAATAATGAAGTAATTTAAAGTTCACTTATGACTATGATGGTGTCACCCTTAATTTTCTTGATACCACCATTAATCACTGTGGTGATCATTTGGAAACTACCATTTTTCGTAAGAAAAGTGCGGGTAATACCATTCTCCACGCTAAATCTTGCCACCCTCCACATAGTTTTAGGGGTATCCCATATAGACAATTCCTACGGGTGAGACAGAATTGTTCTCAGCTACAAGACTTTGTCATCCAGTCCAGTGCTCTCTGAGACAGGCTCCTGATTAGAGAATATTCTAAAGCCCTTTTTAGAAATAGAGAGGAGTTAACTATGGATGGTATAGCTGGGAGTAGTCCATTAAATGTATCGGGTACCCGTAGACCTAATAATAATAGTGGCTTAGTTTCCAACATTTCTACCGTTACCCCCATTCATCATGATCAGATAGTGTTTTCCACTAGCTTTAGTAATCAGTATACAGCAATCACCAAGATAATAAAAAATGATTTACCCATTTTACATGAAGACCCCTTTTTAAAAGATATTTTGGGAAATGGTGTAAAATTGTGGGACGGAGAGCGGTCGCTTTGGGTAATATCACCTAGTTGGTTTTCTAGTAAGACCAACTCCACTGTCAATTGGCTTAAATACAAAGGAACGTATAGGTGCGGCAAGAGTCGGTGCCACACTTGTAACAATATATACGTAGCCACTTCATTCCGTAGCACTATTTCTGGACAGTTGTTTTCAATTAAACAGTACATCAATTGTGACACTCCATGGGTTGTCTATTTGTTGACATGTTCCTTCTGTTCAATATGTTGGCAGCACTTCATGCACATTGAAATCATGCATTAGAGAACATATAAGAGACATATGGGTCAATAACTACCGAAGCCTGGAGGCGAGACACTTCTTTTCATGTAACCAGAGTAACTTGTACTGTCTCCAAATTCAAGGTATTCAGCGCATTAGCCCAATAGTTGAAGGAAAACGTGGAAGGCCGTTGGATGTCGCTTTATATAAGGCAGAGGCAAGATGGATCTTTGACCTCTGTACTAGAACTCCAAATGGCCTTAATAGCACTTTTGATATAATGGGGTTTGTAGGATAAATATTACATATGTTAATTATGTTTACCCTTGAGTATACTTACCCTATGGTGCCTCCAAGATGTCCACATCCACCGCAAAATTACCATTCAGCTTAGTTAGCATTAGATGCTGTTACCATCATTGCCATCTCTATGTCCATGATTTTTTTTTTATACAGTTCATTAATATATAATATATATTATGTTAACATTGTTGTCATTATTAATCCACATGTTTTATATTGTTAAGATGTCACTTATGTTGTTTGATTTATTATGTATTCATTATTTGTTGCGTTTCATTGTAAATCCGCTCCCACACTGAGCTATTATACTTACATGCTCCTCCTTGCTCTACCGCCGCGGCTTTGCACTTTCGGGTAAGGCAGTCGGTGTCGGCCGTGACCGTGACGTCACGGCCAATCACTGACTGCCATTCCCGGAGCAGTCTCCACTGCGGCTGCTCGGGAACACAAAAAGAACAGAGCAGCCACAGTGGAGACTGACTGAGGAATCCGGAAGTGGCGGTGGAGCGAGGAGCATGTAAGTATAATAACTCAACGTGGGAGTCGATTTAAAGCTTTAGGATAAAACGATCTCTAGGTTTTCGGGGGTAATCTACAAGATATTAATTTTTGAAAAGAGGGATTGACAGTCCCTTTTAAAGGGTATGTCCACCCTTGAAAACATTTTTGGTATATCATTCCCCCTGTCCCCCCAGCCCCAACCGATCTATTTATGTGATAAAGAGGGTAGGTAAGTAATGTTTGGGGCACTTTCTAATAAAATAAATAGAGCGGTTGGGGCTGGGGGGACGGTGAATATAATATGGAAAGCATTTTATGCTGGGGGGGGAGGGAGGGGGAGAAGGGCTGCAGTAAGCATGCCAAACTTCTCCCGGAGGCCAGATAGGAGGCAAAGTCCTATATGGACTCTTCTATCCTCCTGGTGGGCAGTTTTTGGGACTTTGGGGGGGGACTACAGGAAAACCATATGGAGCTGAGATGTGAGGTAAGGATTAAACTACACTACACAATGAGGCCATTACTGGGGAGGATTATAGTTTTGGGGGTGGACATGCCCTTTAATGGTCCTCCTCTATCCACCCTTTACCAAACCTTACCTATGATTAAGTATCGTCCCAATACGAAAGGTGTCAGGTGATTGGTCCTGGGGTGTTCCCAATGGTTTTACCTAATTTTTGAATACATTTTTAAACAATGGTTCCATTGTTTGGTGTGCACGCACAATTTACCTCTTTTCCTGGATACTCTGCGGTGTCCTCACTCCTCCTGGCTGCCTGAGAGGAGAGTGAGACTGTGTCTGTCTGGCTGTTGCCTACCTGTCATCTGCCGGCTGCTTAGTTCTGCAGTCATTAGTAGATCAGAGAGGTGAGGTGAATATTTCAGGATTTTGGTCACGGTAAATAATTATAATATCAGGTGTTTAATGGGACTTTTTAAATTTGTTATTGAATTTGTGCAGAGGCTTTGCAGATTGCAGTGACCAGGTATCTCTGTGTATCAATAAAGAGATATTAGAGAGATAGATAGATAGCTAGATAGATAGAGAGCTAGACATAGATACAGGTAGATAGATAGACACAGATATAGATAGATTGATTGATCTAGACAGAGAGATAGATAGATAGATAGAGGTAGATACACAGAGAGAGAGACAAAGAGAGATACAGGTACATAGATACAGACACATAACAGATAGTTAAATAGACAGATAGATACAACCTTTTTTGTTTTGTTTTTTTACTACTTCGTATATGGTTGTTTTTATGGTAATTATAACCCTTGGTGGTCGTGTCAGGGGGAGGAGGGAGTTGTGGTTGGGTGTTGGGGGGCCCACTGATTTCAAGTTACGCCCCTGACTGGTTTAAAGGAGTCTTGCTCCATAAAACCCTTTTTATAATCTATTGATACATTTGTATAATCTGTTATATTGGTCTTACAGATGTCTAATAGCACTAAATAACAATGCAACACTGGAAATATTAGTCAGTCGTATTGTGCAACATAGATGTCTTTTGCTACTAAGTAATAATGTAACACTAGAAATGTTGAAATTAGTCATATTATGTAAGTTTTAATAGATACAGGTCCATCCAAGGTAGTTTTATACTTCTTAATTTGGCTTTTTACTAGGCCTCCGCGGTATTGAAACTTCAAGCCAGTTATAAAGGTAACAGTGTCTTTTAAAACTGCATTATTATATAACAAGAATTTCCGACTGATGTTTTAGGATATTACATGAAAATGTATCTTTTTATGTTTGTTTATACACATTTTGATCCCAAGAAATTTTTAAACAGGTTTTATTATATTTAATCAGCACTTGCACTTTTAATGCTGTTATAGATTCCAACGATGGACACATTTATGGACTTTTTGGATTGCACATAAAATATGTTGTTCATTTGGACTTAGCACTTTTTGAACACTGGATCATTTCACCAGTTTTGTACACTAATTATCTTCACACTTGCAGGAGATTAATGGGGAGGGGTATATAATTGTCTGTGATTGCTGTGTTTTTCATTGCTTGAGAAAGGACCCTGTGATGGTCTGAAACATGTTGCAATAAAGCACTTGTTGATGCAGTAGCTACACTGCCTGGCGTCCCCTTCCTTATCTTTTTATGTGATAATGTCCGGATTTGTAATGATTCAAAATGTAACACAGCAGGAAAAAATCCTTTAACACACACACATTGATATGAGGGCGTGTTTCATTCTAACCAATGCTGAAAATCCCCCCAACTACTGGCCCCATCATGTAGTGTAGTTTAATCCTTACCTAACATCCCAGCTCCATAAGGTTCTCCTGTAGTCCCCCCCAAAGTCCCAAAAACTGCCCACCAGGAGGATAGCAGAGTCCATATACGACTCTCCCTCCTACCTGGCCTCTGGGAGAAGTTTGGCATGCGTACTGCAGCTCTTCTCCCTCCCTCTCAGGATTCCCTCCCCCTAGCTTAAAACCCTTTAGTTATATGATTGCCCCTGTCCCCCCAGCCCCAACCGCTATATTTATTCTTTTAGAAAGCTCCCGAAACTTTATTTACCTCCCCTCTTTCCTCCGCCGCACTGAATGACCAGCAGCTGCGTCCATGATTGGCTGTCGCTCAGCCAATCACAGACGCGACTGCCGGTCCTGCCTCTCTGCTTGGATTTTCTCGCAAGCAGAGGGCCGGCAGCGCGGCGGAGGAAAGAGGGGAGGTAAGTAAAGTTTGGGGCAATTTCTAAAAGAATAAATATAGCGGTTGGGGCTGGGGGGACAGGGGCAATCCTATATTAAAAATTAATTTTTAGGGTGGACATACCCTTTAAAGGGGAACTAATGTCTCGTTTACACTTAAACAGAGAGACAAACACATGCACCTGGGAATGGAACAGAATGGACAGTTGTAGTTGTAACTAGTATTAGAAAGATTATTGTACGACCGCCAGTTCAAGTATGGGCGATAGTACAGTGGTTTTACGAAAAAAATGTATTATCGGCCTAACAGGAAAATTTTTATCGTACGAGCTGGTGTTGGTTCGTGTATGTGCCCCACAAGATGCGGAATCGGTTTCTACATTTGATCTGAAAAGACTGGTAAAAAGTAATTAGAAACATTTATTTGAGTTTATTTATGCAAAGTAGTAATAACTGCATATTGGAAAATAGTTGCAAACCCCATGTCAGAGATTTCAGCAAGTGTCTACATAGGGATAGATAAGAAATAAGACAGTATCATTACAGAATCCTATCTATACTCACTCCCCATTGAGGGCTAGGCCACACTAGCACGTTTTTCCCGCGTTTTACGTTTGCGCCCGATTTTCGCTAAAATTAAAATCACGGGAACGCAAAAATTCCCGCGATTACCGATGCAAATGCGATGTCACCATTTTTGGTGCGTTAAACGTCAATCGCATGCACAAACGCACAAGAATCGCGCACAATTGCGCGTGATAACGCTTGTGATTTTGTGCGTGATTCTTGTGCGTTGCAGTGTGGCCTCAATCTGACTTAACTTGCTATGGGCAGATAGTGACCTTTAACATTAGGCCGATCCGATGGTATCGGCGCTTTATTGTTACTATGTGTACCCAGCTTTAGGCAATGTGCTTCTATTAATACAAACTGCACTGATGTATCAAATTCCACCCCTTTATGCAATAGCTAGGCATAACTGACTTTTTTTTTTACTATTGTAGACCGCACAGTGGTTAGCACGAATGCCTTGCAACATTGAGGTCATGAGTTCAAGTCCAGTCTTGGACACATTTGCAAAGGAGTAAGGTATGTTCTCCCTGTGCTTGAGGTTTCCCCTACATAAAAACATGCATTAATGGGGCAGAGAGAGCATTGTGTCATGGCTTTGACAAACCTCACCTTGTCCACTTGGTGTCCATTAGGAACCATTTGGAAGGCTTGTTTGAGTCTCCAGATTCATCAAAGCTTTAGGAGGATAAGGAGTTCAAACTGCAGATAAACAGGAAGAGGAGCAACTCGACTACAGAGGAGCAGCGCGCGCCCAAGAAGGGTAGGTTCCCGTATCACTGGTCATTACCCCATTACAATAAAGGGAGTGTGGCCCCTACAAAAGAAGAGGTGCAACTCGACTACAGAGGAGCAGCGCACCAATAAAGGTAAGGACCAGCCTGCACAGCCAAGTTAATGAGTTCGCTGGACCCAGGTACATACTACTGACCTACCCTTCCATTACTGTGGCAGTCATACTTAAAGGGAAACGAAAGTCAAAAAAACTAATTTTGACCAATCATCAAGTTTGTTTTTTTAACCCCCAACCAGAGACAGGTACACACACCTACTGACCTACTCTTCCATTTCTGTGGCCGACATACTTAAAGGGTAACTAGTCAAAAAAATTTTTGATCAATAATCAAGTTTTTTTTTTTTAACTTGACACAGGTACATACACCAACTGAAGTACCCATTCATTCATGTGGCAATCTTTAAAGGGTAAGTATAGTAAAAAAACAACACATTTTGATCAATCATCAAAAAAGTTAGTCTTTTATCCCCCAACCTGACACGAGAACACACAAACTGACCTGCCTTTAATTAATGTGACAGCCATATTTAAAGGGGAAGTAAAAAACAACAATGTCCTCATCATTGGCATTATTGAGTTTTAAAATCTGCAGCACAAACACACACATTCCCTTCCAAAATGCCAAATTCAAAGTTTTTATACTTAAACTTTCCCTTTCTAGTTTTAACTGCCCTTCTCTGAACTTCATCCATTTCCAAGAAGTCCCTTTTGTAAATGGGTTTCCAAAACTGCACAACATATTCCAAATGAGGCCTTACCAGTGCTTTGAAAAGAGGGAGAATATTTTTCTCCCTTAAATCTATTCCCCTCTTTATACAAGACAATATCTTGTTAGCTAGCAAAGTAGGGATGCAGGGCATTAACTGAAACATCCCTAGTGGGCAGGTGCAATCTGAATTGTCAAAAGCTATAACAATATACTAGAGAAAAAAGCTTCAGATGCACTCACTAATACACATAAAAGATCCTTTATTTTGCTAGGGATACACCTAAATAAAAATAAAAGGCTTACTGGCTCATGTATTGTTATTAAAGTGACTAGTGCTGTAATATGTAAATTGCAAGAGTTTCAAGTGTACTGTGGCAAACCGCTGTTGGCTAACTAGCCAGACAAGTTCGTAGGTGCAATCCTCTTAGCCCCCTACTTCCAGGGCTCCATAAACCAAGCAAGGTATAGAATAGGAGGAGCACACTACTGTAGTGAGAATTTCTTTATTTTAGTCCAAAAACAGCATACAGCATACTGTATGCTGTTTTTGCACTAAAATAAAGAAATTCTCACTACAGTAATATGTAAATTGCCATATGTAAATTGCCATGGTTAAGAGCATACATATGATATAAAATAAATAAGTATTCAGCACATTATATTAATCATAGCAGCGAGATAGGGTAGAGAAAAGAAGTACTGAGCAACACTAGTGGATCAGTGTATCCAAGTAGTAGCCAAGACCACCGCCAACACCCAACACCAGAAGCGTTTCGTCCTGAAGACTTCTATGGTGGCTGCTGAACTAACTGAAATCTGGAGTTTAAATCACAAAAAATGGATTCCGTAATATCAAGAGATATTGGAGTGTAACAACATTAGAATTCTCATCTAGCGAGATCTCCGTGTATCACATTATGTATTTCATCAGGAAAATGCATGTAATACAATATGTCCCCTATGAGGGCAAAATTAAGTCAGCAAAGACTAGTAAAGAGTGGACCTCTATTTTTAAAAGTCCAAACTCAAGTCTATATAGCTGAAAAAGGTGAAGACATATTAATATCCATGGTTGGTATTATATCCAAAAGTTAAGAAACTGCAGTTACATCCAGTCAATTTCCACACGATGAAGCGTATATAGTCCATACAGAGAATTGGAGCATGATATCTCAGAAGAATTGTCAAGTGGGTAGTTGTACAAACACGTAGCGTTGCCATACAATATGCCAAGTTCCTCAGGTTAAGGCCCAAAAATAATACATTGCTACAGCTAACAAGATATTGTCTGATGAATTAAACAATGCCAGACAATCACAGTTAGAGCTAAGCCTGTTCTCTACTAGGTGGCGCAAGTATTGTTGAACCCCAAATACATTACCTTATATTTGTCAACATCGAATCTCATCTGCCACTATGCTGCCCATTTTAATAATCTATCATAGTCAGTTTGCAGCAATTGCACATCATTTAAAGTTTCCAAAGCTCTGCATAGTTTAGTGTCATCAGCAAGCACAGAAACCTTGCTCTCTATGCCCCCTTCTAAGTCATTTATAAACAATGACTATTTATACTTGGGTCACCCACCTCACTCACTCTGCAATCCGGCTGCTGCTCACTCTGTATCCACTGAAGTCACTTCCCGGCAGAGTAGTGACGTCAGGCGGCATATCAGTGGATGCAAGTTAACACTCGCCTACAATGAGCTTTTACCAAAAGTGGTTCCTTGAAAAGGAGGTAACACATTTATACAGTTGTCTTGTGATTGCCATTAATTACACCCTCGTCAACTTATTAAAATGGGCCTAGCCCTGACTCCAAGTGACAATCGGAAATATCCCTAGATCAACTCTACTTTATAAATCAATATGCAACATTCCTTGTTTGCAGAAACTCATCCAGCCTTTTTTTTTTTTTTTTTTTAAACTGTCCGATGAACCTGACATAACGTCCACTGGAAGACAGTTCCATAGCTTTACCGATCTCACAGTAAAAACCTGAAACCTTGAAGCCTTAACTGTTTTTCTTGAAGTCTTAAGGGATGTCCTTGTGTCCTCTGACATGTTCTATTGGTGAACAATGCCCCAGATAGTTTATTGTATGGCCTTTTAATGTATTTATACACAGTAATCATATCCCCACGCAAGCGCCTTTTCTCCAGCGTACATAATTGTAACTAAACAAAGGTCGTTATCGGTAAAAACCCGGTCGTTATTTTACGATAACGATCGGTATTTTATGATAACGATACCGATCTTTTATAAATACAGCCCGCTTAACCCTAGCACCTGGCAGGCAACACACAGTTCAGCATGTAGGGTCTTGGCGGCAAATTAACCAATCTACCTTCCTTATAATGAAGTCCCCTGCCACTACCACCTGCCTAGCATTCCTGATCCTAAGTTCTTCCCACCTTGTATTAGAGATGGCAGTCCCCTGGGTGCTCAAGGCATTAGCCCGCTCCATACACGCTAATTCCGAGCTGTCCTCCACTTCATCACCTAAGGCGGCAAATCTGTTGGGATGGGCAAGCTGGGAAGAAGCAACCCTACCCTTCCGTCCCCCACTTCCCCTAGTAATCGTTACAAAACTAATCCCCCCCCCCTCAACCTTCCCTGTCCCACTTCCACCCACCTCTATACTAGTCCCAGCCAGTGCCTGCTGTCCCACCAGATTTGCCAATCCCTGCAATGCTAAAAGCTGCACCTGAGACTTTCAACCTCGGCTTCCAAATGGCAACCCACTTACACCTGACATCCCAGCTCCAAATGGTTCTCCAGCAATCCCTCCCCAAAGTCCAAAAAAGTGGCAACCAGGAGGATAGCAGAGTCCATATAGGACTGTGCCTCCTGTCTCCCCTCCAGGAGAATTTTGCCATGCGCATAAGAGCTCCCTCTCCCTCCCGTTTCTTTCTCCCTCCCCCTAGTGTAAAACCCTGTTAGTATATTGTAGGGATAGTTCCCCCAGCCCCAACCGCTATAATCTCATATCCAGAAAGTGCCCCGATAGTTACTTACCTTCCCTCTATCCTCCGCCGTTGTGAACTGCCTCTCAGCCAATCACAGACGTGGCTGCCAGTCCCATGCAAGCAGAGGGCCTGGGCAGTGCGGCGGAGGATACAGGGAACTCTATCCCTACAACATATTAAAAGTTTTTAAAACAGCAGGACATGCCCTTTCATAAAAGGTCTTTTAGAACAAGGGACTATAACAGCTTCCACTAATGTTTGTTTCCACTCACAGGAAACTTACTTTTGCTCAGGTACAAACCACTGATCCAACCAATGTGAATCCTATTTAATTTATTGGCCCCAGCCCCCACACCAATTAGTGCAAGAGACAGCAAGAGAGGGAAAAAACAAAACATTTTTTAACTGTTCCACAACCTGCTTGCAATTACAATTGCAATGCTAGAATATAGAAACCCAGTGCACCCCTTTAACTGGAAGTAAGATTTATCTACTTGCTGCACACCCAGTCCTTATCACAGCACACTATCAACCATCAGATGTCCTTCTTTTTCTATGTCCTTAGGGCTAGGCCACACTGCTGCGATTTTTTGGCGTTTGTGCTTGCAGTTTTTAAAAATCATTGAAAGCGCGGCAATGCACCGAAAACGCGTTTTTGGGTGCATTGCGATTGCGATTTGCGTTCCACATTTTTACTCGCAATCAAATGCGGTTTCCTATACCTAATGAAGAAAACGCATGCACAAACGCAACAAAATCGCATGCGATTCCATGTGCGATTGCGTTTGTGCTGCAGTGTGGCCGTGCCCTTAAAGGGACAATAAACTGAAAATAATGACTTGCCTTTATCCTTTTCTATGTTTTAGTGCTGCCAGGAACTTTATCCCTTTTTGCTCCCTGTCACTAGATCTCTTCGTGTCCTGTTCAGCTCACTCCTAATTAGTATGCATGTCTCCTCTATATGTATCCACTCCCTCCCAAAACTGAGGCACAAATGGAGTGTGGGGCATGTGCAGTAGAGATGATCTGTGCCTTAGAGTCCTGCGTGGGTCTAATTTTCCAGACCCAGCCCGAAAAACCCGCACCCGACCCGCAACCCGCTTTTCTACCCGCTTCATACCTGTGAACTGACTTAACCCGCAAGCTTTTGGACCCGAAACCGACCCGACACACTTTTAGTCTTTCGTCCTAAAATTTGTACAGGGAAGTTACAAAAAAGTCTAAAGTTAAAATAAATATTTTATTCATAACCAAAAATGTTCATAGAAACAAACCTACCATACCACTAAAATATATAGCAGGGGTCTTCAACTTGCAGACATTCAAATGTGTGAAAACTACAACTCCCAGCATTCCCTAAAATCCTTCTCATATAGTAAGTGCTGTAGTTGAATGCTGGGAGTTATATTTTTCAAACAAATGTAGGAACACAGGTGGGAGATTCCTGGTATATGCACAATCTACACTTTATATAATATATCCCCACTGTGCCCAACATGGGCCTATACTGTCCCTAACATCTACCTACCCATGGGCCTCTACTGTCCCCAACTTCTACCTACCCATGGGCCTCAGCTCATTTTAAATCTTTATCTGCAACTATTTTCTTGTTGATCTGTGACAGGTATAAGTAACCAGTCGTTATCCAGATGTTTTAAAAACTACAACTCCCAGCAATTACTCTATAGCCAAGGAATGGATAACTACTGGTTACCTATCAATGATTTTTAGAACTATGTCCTGCAGAATATACATTTTAATATCCACCCACTGTCTAAACGTGCATTATGGGAGACAGTAAAGTTACAATGAGCAGGTACCACAACAGAGAATTATGGGTAGGGAGCAGGTGGAGCTGCAGTGAAATATCTACACCTTTAAATGGGTGTAGATATTCATGCTCTGTTTTGAAAACTACAACTCCCAGCATTTCCTGTTGTACAATGATTGGGAGTTTTAAATGTCAATCATCTGGAGGTCCACATACCTGCTGTACTTCTAGCTGAACCTCATCAAGTGGTAGATTATTCTGATCATCACTAGAATCTTCCATATCCCATAGATCATTGTGGCCAGAAGGATTTACAATGATTTACAAGACCAATTAAATCACATGTCATCTGTTCCCATACAGAAACTTGCTCTGGTCTCATGCATAGGTGCAGGTGCACATAGAAGTTAGTTACTTTGTGCTATGGGAGAATGTTCCTTTGCTGGCTCTGACCTCTGCCTGCCCTTCCAGTCACTCCAGCATTAATTGCTTTTTCACCCAGTGATCTCTGCAAAACCTACCCAGGCACTACAAGAGTTTAAGTTCAACATAGTTGTCTGTATTACTATCCACAATGGCATCCTGTATAACATTCTAAGAACATTAGAGCTGTTAATAACTCAATATTTACCCAGCCAAAAACACAGTAAGAGGTTGGGAGCTTTTGCATCTAGATGTATTTGCCCTTTATCTGCCATAGTGTGATTTAGTGTAAGGTGCTATACGCACTGCACATTGTCTTGATAAGCATGTATTCTCAGTTTCAGTTATTACAGACAGATCTTTCTTTATAGACAGGAAAAAAAAATTTTTTTGAAGATTGGAATTGTTCTACCCGAACCCAACCCGAAGTTCTCTTTACCTGAACCCTACCCCAAACCAATTCAAACTCAATGCGGGTTACCCGAACCCGACCCGCAAATCGGGTAACCCACGAGTGCCCGAACCGATGCAGGTTACCCGAACCGATGTGCCTCACCACAGCCAATAGCATTCACCCGGTGATTTTGTGTTATAGTGAAAGTGAAAGTAAACCTGCTTTGCTATTGGAAAGGTAAGCAGCACTGCGAGCTGTAATCATTGCTCTGCTAAGATTTTCTTTAAGTTGAAGGAGTCTGAAGGTGTGTGTGTGTGTGGGGGGGGTTGTTTCCAAACACAGGAAACTTCCTTTTGGTCATGTACAAACCCAATGATGATTAATTCTTCATCACAGTTGCCAGTTAGGAGTATCTATAACGTAAATACAGAAACATTGTTTTTATTATTCCTTATCAGGTAACATACAGTAATAGTCATACTGGATTTGGCTATTACTGTATGGAACTACTGTATGGGAATTCTGCTGTCCATTTAAAGGGCAAATAATGCCTCAATACAAAATCCGGAAGATGGTATCTGATGTTAAAAAGATTGCCTTCTGATTCTGTATTTTTGAGGCTTTAGTTGCCCTTTAAATGGACAGCAGAATTCCCATACAGTAGTCCCACACAGTTATACCCAAATCCAGTATGGCTATTACTGTATGGAAATTCTTTATATATACATACATATGTTTTGGGGTATTTTACTGGCTATGCTAATATTGGGGAACAGTGTCCCCTGGTGGCAATTAAAGTTGTAAAACAAGAATGGAAATTAACGAATGATTCAACAATTGGGCACATTGCAGATATTGGTAAATATTGTGGGTTTTTAATAAATACCAACCATTAGAAAATACCACAGATGTTAAAACAATCATAGTGTATAAATGTATATATTCAAACATAGTAAAAATACAGTAAATAAGCACTGTGCATCAGTGCAATCCACATTTGTACAGTTGATCAATAAATAAGGGAGATCTTTCTTGTAACAAATCCAACATTTCGGTGGTTACACCAAACAAACACAGGTCTCCAGGCAGCAGGTATTAAATAAACCTTGGAACAGGCTCATTCGTGAGTTAGGGTACACCAAATCCTCAAACTTGATAAACATAAATCCAATGTCACTCATGAAACAGATTTAGCAGTATTTTATTGTAATTAATTAGAGATATCACATGACAGTTTTCAGACCAATGCGGCACCCGATGAAAGATGTTCAGATGGTGATTTAACCAGCCTTTCTCAAGGTCAAAATTTTAATATATTATGTGTGTCCTATAAATGTGTCTGTGCTACTCTGTGCACAAAGTGAAATGTCTCCCTGTGGAGCACACATCCAAAGACTTTAATGGGCAAGGGTACAGGCACCCTGAGAAGGATTTTCATGTTGCCTCATGAAAGTGGTGTTATATCCATACCACCTTAATTCAAAGGACATGTAAACTGAGGCAAATCATGTTTTAACTAATCACACAGTAATTAGGATTAATTACCACCAATCTTTTTTTTTTTTTGCTTTTTTTTTTCTTCTCTGACCTTCCTATCCCTTGTTTTTTTTTTTAGCTCTGGGAGTTTAACTTTTTAAAGAGGGCGGGGAACTGCTAGTCCGTAAAGAAATGTCAATCACTCAGCCCCTCCCACTGGCACACTACATGTAGAAACTATCCATTCAATAAAAGTAAAGCATATTTCTCTGTCACTGTATGGCTAATTGATTCAGCATTGAGGGCTAGGTCACACTGCTGCATTTGCGCTTGCATTTCATATCATTGAAAACGTGTCAACGCTCCGAAAACGCGCGTTTTTGGGTGCGTTGCGATTGTGATTTGCGTTCCGCATTTTAAATCGCATGGGTTTTTCAAAACTTAATGAAAAAAACTCATGCGCAAACTCAGTGAAATCGCACGCTATTCAGTCATGTGGCCATGCCCTAAGACCAGGAAAGGTAATAAGCATTATCTGTTGCTCTGTGCTCTTTCTGTGCAGATAAACCCAATCCAGCAGTTAGCTGCTGTCTGTGTTAGTTAAGTCCCAATGTAGCACTGTACCTAAAGAAATCAATTACAAAGTCCCCCACACACACATACCTTCAAAACACTACAGCTAAAAAAAAAATCTTACTTGATTCAAGCAGTGATTACAGCTCCCAGTGCCTCTCAGCCAATCACGGACGCGGCTGCCGGTCCGGCCCCGTTTGCAGTTTCATGCAAGCTGAGGGCCGGGCAGTACGGCAGAGTAAAGAGGGAAGGTAAGTAAAGATCGGGGCGTTTCTGGAAAATCTATTCTAGTGGTTGGGGCTGGGGGAGGGAGACCTATTATATATCCAAAAATATTAAAAGGGGTGGACATGCCCTTTAAACATATCCTCAAACTGTACCGAAAGTTATCCTTTAAAATGGTAAACAATATCTTTATGTAGAATTAGAGAACGATTCCCTGTACATCGTTCTCTCTAATTCTACATAAAGATATTGTTTATATGGATATTGTTTATCATTATAAACTAGATTGTAAGCTCTATGGGGCAGGCACCTCATTACCTCTTGTGGCAAAGCCCTAGCACTTCTATTTATATAAGTTTTATATATTTATGTAATGAACTATCTATGTATTTATCCCCCTTGTATGACTTTATTGTATTTTAATACAGTGCAGCGCTGCGTCCTCAAGTGGCGCTATATAAACCTGTACATACATAAAGGGTAAACGGATTACACTTTTACAAAAGATAAGAATGTGTTTTTCCCACTACTGCAGCTTTGAAACTTTTGGTGTTGAATGACTTCACTCCAATACATTGTCAGTGCCAGGGGAAAATACATTATCAGAGCTAGTTGATGTCTGCTCTCTAGCCCATTGGTTCCCAAACCTTTTTAGACTGTGGCACATTTGGCAATGAAAATTTTCCACACCTGTATTCTTAATGTTGGATTTAAAGATGTAATTACCTATATTTTATGCACTTTACTGTGTATATTGTATTCAAAGCAATTTAGTGTAACATTACACTATACTGACTGTTGATATTTTATCATAATTTATATTTTTAGAGTACAAAGTAACAAAAAAATTATATTTCCACAACAAAATTGGGGCACATCTTTGTCTCTCACCCTTTTGAGAGATCCTGCCCTAGCCCAGTCGGTATTCGTTGTTACCTACGTAAATATACAATTTGAAGAATAATTCTGGGTGCTGAATTGCTGTTCTATGAACTATTAAAAATTAATTTTTAGATTTAGTGCTTTTTAAATAGGACTATTTAGAGCAGCATACTGCCATGGTACTGCAGGGGTGTCGCACACCCATCACAGCACACATTTCAACACTGTATAGTTTTTCAAATGGAACGTTGGAGACTATTATGTGTTACTTTAATATGTGCCAACATTCAGTTTTAAATTGGAGACTATTATGTGTTACTTTAATATGTGCCAACATTCAGTTTTAAATAGGCTGATAAGAAAAAGGACTGTACTGCAATCCATGCAGCTGTACCTTAGGGATCTATATTTAAAAAACTGATGTACAATTTGCCGAGTTCTGGCAAATGAATAGTTTTTAGTGAAAGAGAAAAACCAAATGACATTTACATGCATAATCTTTATTTGATGAAAGCTCTTAAATGTGTGCTGGAAGTGAATTTCAGGTCTGAGTGGGTGATTTCCCTTTCTATGTGTCATTGTTTTAATGCATAAAATGGGCACTTTTGGATGAAAAGAAGTTTAAATTGTAGTATATGATTTCAGCAGTTGACCTGGTAGAATAAATATTCTGCACTAGCCACGCCAGACCCAGTAAGAGACCCTCTTACAGCGCCAGGAGAAAGAATTACACCACACACGAGATATAGCAGAACTCTATAGTTATTGTGTAAAAATCTAACATGACCTAAATCACTTAAGAATGTAAAGATATTTATTTGCAGAGAAAGTATGACCAGAAACCCCAAACATGCAAATAATGGAGTCCATTGTCTTTTAAATCCGTGCTTACAAATTTAAAGGCCAACTGTGCTATTTCAGCAAGTTCGTATACAGAATAATAAACATGTCATCCAAGACATGACCTTTGTTTCAATTTCTACATTTCTTTTAGATGCATTTTCCAATGAACCTTAAACAGTTACATGACTTCATAAGACTGGTATTGCTAGTGCCAGACATATTAGCAAGTAGTTTAACATACTATTTAGCTATAATATTACTTAAGAGTGAAAGTTACATTCCTTCATACCCTCCAATTTATGGTATAATGTGTATTTAATTACACCACTTCCCACTTTACTCACTGTACACCATACTGAGTATCTGTGATCTGCACACAATATTCAGTCTATGCTATATACTGTCTGTGCAAACATCTTTTCAAATTTGAAAGTAAAACAAAAAAGTGGAAGGCAATACTAAGTTCAGTGAGAGATTCCAAACAAGTTAACTTATTTTATTTGTTCTTGCATGATTAACGCATATTTCACGTTCTTCCTAAAATGCTGCATAAAGCACCGTTCTTTATACAAAGCCATAGGGAACATGCGTGCGGTTACTACAGTTCTAGAAGCAACGTGAAGTTCCTTTCACCAGTGTAGCTTTGTTCTGGTTTACGCTTACCTTATACCGACTCCTTCAATCATACATTTCTGTTCATATTACAATATTTCTTTACATCTAATGGAACAAGGAGTATTGGAAAAGCTGCAGTGATGTCCTGGTTCTCTTCTAGAATAAGACTTGTAGAGCAGTTTCGCAGCAGCTGGTCAAATAATGAATGTCCTTGGGACCCCAGAAAGACTTTCTATAAATGTCACTGCTATTCACAAGCTCGGGTTATAGCTCTAATATTCACAACAACATTGCTAAGATACGCGGGGCAGGGGGTGTATAACCATGTTTACGAGTTTACCTTTATTTTTCTTTTAAATGCTATATTGTAGTGATCTTGGGCAACCACAAATTAAATGGGAATGCAAGGTTAAAAAAAGACCCCCTATGGGTAAAGGGGCCTATCCATGCACCAATACTGATCAATTGCTGTATCCTATGATAGGTATTGGTCATATAAAAATGTCCCCTTTACTTGGAGGTACTCAGGACCTCCTAGCATAACTTCCCAGTCCCATGGGAAGTTGACCCATTCCTTACAGTGACTGGCATGTCATGTTGTACAGAAAAAAAGAACATACTGTTAAGGTTTTACTTTTGAGCTTATTTCAGCAAACGTTTTTTCATCATCAAGAATTATGATAAATGTGATCTAAAATTTAAACAAAGTCTCTATATATCCAGAATTTCACCACAGACCCTAAAGACCACTTTTCTTACTACAGATATCATGTGAATAATAAGTCCATTACACAGCTTACTTTGGTGTAAAGGCTGGTACCCACGTGTGCATTCTACATACAACTGACGAGGAACGGCCCTACCAGAAGATAATCGTACATGTGTGGCCACATAGTCTGTAATATTTCGACTTTATAAGTGTTTAGGCTCATATAATTGTAAATCGCTGCGGAAGATGTTGGCGCTATATAAATCCATAATAATAATCTTTCACAAGGTTACTTTTATTCTGCCTCGGTCTCCTAGATATTGCATTCGATCTCCCCATATCTCCTAAAAATTGCTTTAAATCTGCTACAGTATCTCACAGATTGCATTTGTTCTGCATACCCTTCAATAATTCCCCCTATAATAGTTACACTTATAGAAACAGCATAGTACAGAGTTGCAGAGGGAGCGTAATGAAATTAACCTGATCTTAGCCAGTGGGGTAACTACTGCCCTTGCCGTGGGATGCCGGACGGTAAGAGGGCTCGCCACAACCTCTGCGATCAGATTGTGTGTATGACGGAAACATACACCAATTAGCTGTTTTAAAGACAGGAACCAAAGCGCTGATCATGGAGGGGGGTGGGTCAGGGGCCCGGCCTCTTGGACCCCTGTAGTTACGCCTCTGATCTTAGCACAGCTCTGTGCAATGCATTCCTCAATTCCTCATCACTATCTGAAGGTAATACACTGACTAGAATGAGAGCTAGCATGAGATCTCACTGAAATGAGTGGGAGGAGACTCCTTATTATATGATAAAGTTAAGGTTCATACACACGTGCGATCGAGGGTGCTGACCCGCAAAGCTCGATGTGTATGAACATCCGTTTCAGCCGATAATCATCCCGTTTCGTCTGAAACGCCCGCTCGTTCGGAGATCCGCCCGGCGGATCAGGCAACGATCTCCAAACGAACAGACGTTTTGGCCGATAAAGTGCCCATACACGGGGAGATTCAATATCGGTAAAATAAGTGTAAAACCCACACAACCCAATGTAGTTAACATGGGTTTTACACTTATTTCAGGGCACTGCGCTGTTTCCAAATGTTTTTGGAAATAGTGCAGCACACCCAATACAATAACTTTTGTTATGTGTTGCGCTACACAGGATTGTATGGGGACTTAAATGTAGCATTAAGCCGCGGCTCTTAGCTTTTCGCAAACTTTGCAACAATAAATTCTCCCAAATATGTAATAAAATATAACCCTCTCGTTTTCTAAAGGGCCCCCTGCAACCCAGTCCAACACAGTTATATACACGAATAAAATATTTTGAAGGGATTTTCTTTTGGCATCTGTTAATCAAATGAAAACAATTAACCAGTTAATACAGTCTTTGTTTTGAAATATTACCTGGATGGAAAATCATTTACGTACTTTTTCATAATACACATCTTTTCTTACCAATAAAATATAATAATCATTTAGTAATGAGTATCAGCAGCCACCATCAGACCAATTTTCCAGCTAGAAGACTTAAAGGAATAGTTTGCTCAAAAAGTGATCACCTTGTTCAATCCGTGTCTCCTTGTCCCATATCTGTGACTCTCTTTCCCATCCCTGTGACTCCTTGTCCCATCCGTGTCTCCTTGTCCCATCCGTGACTCCATTTCCCATCCCTGTGTCTCCTTCTCCCATCCCTGTGTCTCCTTCTCCCATCCCCATGACTCCCTTTTCCATCCCTGTGACTCCCTTTCCCATCCCTGTGCCTTCCTTTCCCATCTGTCCCTCCTTCTCCCATCCCTGTGTCTCCCTTTTCCAACCCTGTCCCTCCTTTTCCCATCCCCGTCCCTCCTTCTACCATCCCTGTGCCTCCATATACCATTCCTCTGTCTTTTGCCCCATCAATGTGCCTCCTTGTCCGATCACTGAGCTTATACCTTTTTACTACAGCACTTAATTATTAACTACAAATTATTAACTACAGTAATAAAATGTGCTGCTAACAGCACGCACGCAGTCTCCTCAACTGAGAACTTGCGCGCTCTTCTATTTACAGCAGTGATGTGGTGCTGTTCGTGTCATAGGTCAAGAGGTGTTGCTTTATGCTAATGCCCTTGAGTGACAACGAGCGGGCGGCAGAGCCCTGAAATCACGGTAGGTTCACTTTAACTCAAAAAAACTCAAACTTTATAGCCTAGAGGTGGCTTTTGCTAATGTGGTAGAAGAATCAGTCCGAACTGTTTGAAGGATCAGCAGTGAACCCATTAAGAAATAAAGCACATCACAGACAGATATTCCATTTCAGGATCCTTCACAAATGTTTTTGCTCTGCCCGGTCTGTCTGCAGCATTTTTTACTACAATACCTATGTACTTGAGTTTAAACCAGCCCGCATATAAACCGAGGTACCTAATTTTACCAAAAAAAAAATAATAAAAGTGATTGACTGGAGTATAAACCGAGGGTATAAAATATGACCACTACTGACTTCTGATTCTGTATTGTTTTGAGGCTTTAGTTGCCCTTTAAATTCTGCTATCCATTTAAAGCAACTAAAGCCTCAGAGCAATACAGAATCAGAAGGCAACAATAGATACCATCCTCCTTCTGATTCTGTATTATTTTGAGGCTTTAGTTGCCCTTTAAATGGACAGCAGAATTCCCATCCAGTAATAGCCATACTGGATATGGCTATTACTGTATGAGCATTCTGCTGTTTATTTAAAAGACAACTAAAGCCTTGTCACTCCAAATGTTTGGAAACTACAACTCCCAGCATGCTTTAGTAGCTGGGAGTTGTAGTTTCCAAACATCTACACCCTCACCATCCCACCCAGTTTAGTGGGTTCTCTGTGGACTGCTAACTGCAGTCTGTAACTTTCTTTAGCAATCCGGCAGCCACGCACTCATTCCCTCTTACTGGCGCACCGACTAACATCACTATTTGGCGCCGGGCAGTGACTTTAGCTGGCGCGCCAGTACAGGGAGTGAGCGAGCGGCTGCCTGATTGCTAAGGTTAGTTACCGACTCGAGTATAAACCGAGGCAGAGTTTTCAGGCTTATACTCGAATATACTGTATACGGTAAGTTATTTTATTTATTAAAATTATCTAAAGAGTCCTGCGCGGATCTAATTTTTCAGACCCAGATACGAAAAACCCATACCCATCCTGCAACCTGCTTTTCTACCTGCTTCATACCCGGGACCCGACCCGCAAGCTTTTGGACCCGAAACCGACCCGACACACTTTGTCTTTCTTCCTAAAATTTGTACAGAGAAAGTCTAAAGTAAAAATAAATGTTTTATTCATAACCAAAAATGTCATAGAAACACACCTACCATACCACTAAAATATATAGCAGGGGTCTTCAACTTGCAGGCATCCAAACTCCCAGCATTCCCTAAAAGCCTTCTGATATTGTAAGTGCTGTAGTTGAATGCTGGGAGTTATATTTTTCAAACAAATGTAGGAACACAGGAAGGAGATTCCTGGTATATGCACAATGTACACTTTATATAATATATCCCCACTGTGCCCAACTACCTACCCATGGGCCTACTCCAGGGGTCGGCAACCAGTAGCTCGCGTTCCACTGGTCGATCGCCGACAACTACCTTGTGAATCGCGATGTGCAGGGAAAAGTCCGGCACTTCCGCGATGACGTCACGTACGCGCAGTGTAAATCAGTCCGGCACTTCCGCGATGACGTCACGTACGCGCTGCGTAACACGTCACGTGATGTTCACTGCTGCGCGGGAGTCCTGTCACAATGGAGCAGAGGAGCGGCCAGAGATTTGAGGTATTTATCTGCCAAAGGCCCCCAAAGCAAAACAGTCAAATGGGGCAAACTGTCTGCAATGCATACACGGTCTTATCCTGACCTAAGCATAAATCCCCCTTGCTGTGTTCAGACATGCAGTATGGCAGTAGTAATAATAGATTCTATTACTACTGCCATACTGCATGTCTACAGCAAGGGGGATTTATGCTTAGGTCAGGATAAGTAAACTGCATACTCCTACCTAGAATCTAGGTATATACTATATATACCTAGAATTATATACCAATCAATAGTGGTGGCTGCAGGACAAACAAAGAAAAAAGCTTAGAAATATTTTTTGTTCTTTTATTTAAAGTAATTTATTGTAGTCCAGGGCTGGTGAAATCCCAGTAGTCATGTTGTCTGGTAGCCATTGCACCAATAAATATATTTTTGGCTATTTAAATCTTTTTTTAATGGTTCTTGATGGAACCTTGTATTTCCCTGGCCACTCACAGATACAACTACTAGACTGCTGTTGTTTTGTAACTGGCATCTTTATTTGCACACCCCTTGTAGTAGCCATGTGTTTCTTAGAATACTTTAAAGAAGCAGTCTTCTAGATATAAAAAAATCTACAATTTAAAGGGCAACTAAAGCCTCAAAAAATTGATGATCAGTTTCTGACCGCTAATTTTGATTTTGTTGCTGGGAAATGTATCCTCCTAATGTGAGGTTTGTGTTTTATTTCCCAGCATTCAAGTATCACACAGCCCAACTGAACCTGCAGCCCAAGTTTGCAAATAGCCAGTCTTGTCTAAGTCTTGCCTCTGCCCTTTCTACCAGGCCAGAGCTGGTACAAAAATGGCATCAAACAAAAAACCTATAATTTTCATAGTGAATGGGAACATGATTATTTTTTTACTGAAGTGAATGGGAAAAGCATCTGCCTGCTCTGCAAAGCTTCTGTCGCTTTAGCCAAGAAAGGAAATGTTGAGAGACACTTCAAGACGCTGCATTCTAAAACAGATACTGACTTTCCACTAAAGTCCAACTTAAGAAAACAGAAAGTACAACAATTAAAAAATTTGCTTTTAACACAGCAAAAAATGTTCACTAGGCCTGCTGAGAAAAACATAGTGACAACTGTTGCTTCATACTGTGTATCTCAGGTAATAGCACGGCATAAAAAACATTTGAAGATGGTGAGATGATTAAAGAATATTTTTTAGAAGCCACAGATTCACTCTTTGATCATTTTAAAAACAAATCAGAAATAATATCTGGGATAAATTCCCTTCAGCTTTCTGCTAGAACAGTTACAAGAAGAGTCGAAGTCATGTCAACTGATATCGTTTCTCAACTGAAAAAAGACTTGGATGACTGCAAATTTTTTTCTCTTCAACTTGATGAGTCTGTTGATCTGACTGATATGTCGCAATTAGCTATGTTTATTAGAATGGTATTCAGTGATTTTGAAGTAAAGGAAGAACTTGTAAAGATTATTCCTTTGAAAGGCCATACCAGGGGTGAAGACATCTATTCCAAAGTAAAAGAATATCTCATTAGTGAAAATATTCAAATACAAAAGCTTGTCAGCATTACAACAGATGGAGCTCCTGCTTTCACTGGCCGTACCAATGGATTTTTAGCTCTTTGTCGAAAGGATTCCAGTTTCCCCAAGTTTTTTTCTTACCACTGCATTATACACCAGCAGGCACTATGCGCAAAGTTTTTGAATATGAATGATGTAATGAAGACTGTGATAAAGATTGTTAATAAGATTCGAGCCCACGCTCTTCAGAGAAGACTTTTTAGAGAGTTTATTGAGGAGCTTGAACTTCAGCATGGCGAACTTCCCTTCCATACAGAGGTTCGTTGGCTGAGCAAAGGAAAAGTCCTATATCGCTTCAATCAGCTTTTACCAGCAATACTTACATTTCTAAAAGAACAGAATGAAGAAACTTTTGTAGGGATTTTGCCTTTTCGGTGGATATAACTGAAAAATTAAATGATTTAAAGGGTATGTCCACCGTAAAAAACATTTTTTCATATAAGATTCCCCCTGGTCTCCCAGCCCCAACCGCTATATTTATATTTTAAGAAAGCTCCCCAAAACCTCTACTTACCTCCCCTCTTTCCTCCGCCGCGCTCCCGGCCCTCTGCTTGCGAGAAAATGCAAGCAGAGGGGCGGGACCGGCAGCCGCGTCTGTGATTGGCTGAGCGGCAGCCAATCACGGACGTGCTGCCGGCAGCTCACTTCGGTGGAGGAAAGAGGGAGAGGTAAGTAAAGTTTGGGAGCTTTCTTAAAATATAAATATAGCGGTTGGGGCTGGGAGACCAGGGGAATCTTCTACATTAAGGGTTTAAGCTAGGGGGAGGGAATCGGGAGAGGGAGGGAGAGAAGGGGGGAGAAGGGCTGCAGTACGCATGCCAAACTTCTCCCGAGGCCAGTAGGAGGCAGAGTCCTATATGGACTCTGCTATCCTCCTGGTGGCAGTTTTGGGACTTTGGGGGGGGGGGGGGGGACTACAGAGAACCATATGGAGCTGGGATGTGAGGTAAGGATTAAACTGCACTACATGGTGGGGCCATTAGTTGGGGGGATTATAGTTTTGGGGTGGACATGCCCTTTAAATCCGAAACTTCAAGGTAAAGACAAACATATCTTGGAGATGATTTCCGAAGTGAAAGCATTTTCAGAAAAACTTACCCTTTGGGAGAAAAATGTAATGAGGGGAGAACTGAAGCACTTTCCAACTTTAAATAAGCAAATAGAAACAGCTGAAATCCCCTACGAAAGGGAAAGATTTTTTAAGATAATTACTTCACTAAAGGAAGAATTTGAAAAGCGTTTTAGTGATTTTAAGAGGATTGAACTTGTCTGCCAGTTTGTGTTATTTCCATTGTCAAACATAAATGTTGAAGAAGTATCTGCCCTAATAGAGAAGGAATTTCATAAAGATCCATCTTCTGTTGAATTGGAACTTATTTCTCTGCGAAATGATTTGGCTGTGAAAAGTGTTGCTGACCCAATAAATCTCTGGCCTGTAGTCCCAAACAAAAAGAATCCGCATTTGATTTCAGTTGCTCAGCAAGTAAAGGCTTTCTTTCCCTCAACATATCTATGTGAGTCAACATTTTCAAGTATGAACTTCATCAAGAACAAATACAGGACCAGGCTGACAGACGACCATTTGGATTCCTGCATCAGACTTGGGATGACCAATTACTCTCCAGACTTTAAATTGTGGATGAAAGTCAATGCCAAGTTTCTCATTAAATTTAAGAGGTAAGGATTATTCTATTAATTTATTCTATTTTATATTAAATGTCATTTGAAATTGTATTTTTTTGCCATCTTATTTATTGTTTCACACCATGCTCCACCAAAGATGACCACTCCCCTAATTTTGGCCACACACCCTTTATTTAGGCCACGCCCCCCAAAAATCTGCGCGCTCGGATTGATGTTGATCTTTCCTTCCTGCAAATTGGAAAAGTAGATCTCCACCTCTTTAAGGTGGCCAGGATTTACAAAGACCAATTAAATCACGTCATCTGTTCCCATGCAGACACTTGCTCTGGTCTCATGCATAGGTGCAGGTGCAGATAGAAGTTTGTTACTTTGTTCTATGGGAGATTGTTACTTTGCTGGGTGATGCTACTGAAAACTTGGGCCAAAATATCAGAATGTGTGTACACAGCTTTAATGCTTGTACACACATTCAATCATGGGGCCAAATCACAATGTGTTAGAAACGCCCGCTTTGGGCGACTATTGTTTTGTGTCCGAGTGCTTGATCTGCTGAAACAGCCATTCAGTCAGGCCTCATTGTTTATAACACAAATTAAGGGCTAGGCCTATGCGATTTCAGTAAGAATGGAAATTGTGGGAACGCAAAAATTCCTGCGATTTCCAATGTGCATGCAATTGCGCATCCGTTTCCATTCACCATTTTTTGCACAATCACGTGTTTCCATAATGAAAAATTGCATGCGCAAACACACAACAACGTACCGGAATGGAACACACATTGCAGTGGGACCTCAGCCTAAGTGTATAGGGAGCTCAGTGTGTAGTAGAAATGTATGTGTGTTTAACAGTGAGTAGCAGTGTAGGTATATATGATTAATTAACAATGTGTAAGCTAGATTGTATGCAGCAGTGTATGTGTGTGCTGTATAGGGGAGATCTGCAGCCCAAGTAGAGATTTGCAGGGAGGACAGATCTGAACACACACTGGGGTACATCGGTATGAGATAACACCACTGGCCTACTGGCACTGTCTGTAATCTACTAGAAACCCCAAATCTTTTTCCAAAGAGATTTACTTACCACAGACAAAGGCATATATGGTATAGGTAGCACAAGGGGTTTATGACATCAAAGACATCAACATTCAATATCAAAAGGGAGTTTTTTATTTCTGTCCTTTTACTTCACACTTCAGTAACTTACAACTATTTATATCAGCCACTTTGATCCACAGTATCTTATCTGTTTGTCCCTTGCAGACCCCTTTATATGATTGTGTTACCACCTTCCACACTGATATTCCTTTTTTCTGGTTATTTGAACTATGAGCCTAATCAATGTTGTATAAATATCAGAGAGAACCACAGCTTCATTGTAATCAGCTTGAAAAAGGAATTAAAATGTTCTGAAAGCTTGCTATGATTATCTTAGTTAGCCAATAAAGGTATCACCTTTATACCACTTTTGTTATTTTTTAATACAAAAGGGTAACCCTGTAAACCTTTTGACTGGCTAACACGGCACATCACCTTTCCCTGCCATTTCAATGTGATGCCTTCCTACCTAACCTAGTAAATCACATTGGGATTTCAGATTAACATCCTAACGTGGCGTGGCACATTCACGTCAGTTTACATGTCCCCCTCTACTAACTAGAACTTCTATTGGCCATGGTGTCTGCCATGTCCTTCTCTGATTGGCTGTTCCCAAGCCAATCCTAGCAACATAACGTGGCACTAGTACCTGCACACGGCCTGGTGAATGGCTTTGTCTCGGTCCAGCTAACACGGGGCAGTAGATGCCAGGCGGTGCCATGGTTACAGGGTAGAGAATCATTTTAACTTAACTCGATACCGTGCAGTAAAATCACCAGTCATTGTTAACCACGCCTACTGTCACTGCCCAGATGGTTCCCCGGACGAGTCCATTAATAGCAGGGACTATAAGGGATAGATTTGAGAAATAGCCAAATTCTGTTGGTTTAGCACAATACGAAATCCGTAGGTGGAGTGAATATGTCCAGTAAATAATTGTCCCATACCCGGTAACCGTCATGTGCTCGTATCTTCCACTGAATCTTTGTCCCCGCCCAAGTGGTACGGTCTGATGACGTCACCCCGGTTTGGCTCCTTTATCTGTCCGGTCCGGCCCTGTCCGTCTGTTTCATGCTGCGGCTGTTGGAAAGAAACATGAAGTTGCTGTTCGCTGCGGCTCTTATAGCAGGGTCGGTCATTTTCCTGCTCTTTCCCGGAGGCTCCGAGGCTGAAGATAAGAAGAAAGGACCGAAGGTTACGGCAAAGGTGAGTTCGAGTGAGAACCAACGGGTCGGGCAGTGATGCATTGAGGGGAGAGAGAGGCTCGGTTAGTATTGGGAAGGGACCGGCTCCGTTCTGCACACTAGATTTAGTTCCATGCCAGTCTGTACATTGGGAGGGATCCATCCATTGTATAAGGAATTCTAGTAAAGCCGGTTTGTGTTGTGTCTATGGCCCAGGCTAGTTATGGATGGGAAGGTTACTGGGCTGTTACCCCATACACGTGTCAGTCTCCCATATAGAGTCATTGCTGCATGGACACCCCGAGATATGAGGCCATGGTGAATTAACATGTGTACGGGCACATTTAAGCCTCGTACACACGTTGGATAATTTTTGTACGATGCAGCCGACAAACGTTTAACAACATTATCGTTAATCCTCAATATAATTGACATCTGTACACACATCAACAATAGTCACCACAATAGTCGTTCGATATAGACGTTTATACGTAACATTTGTATCATCACGCAATTCCGAAAGCAGAGCATGCGCCTTTTATATATTTTTTTTCCGTAGAATGTTAAAGTTAATCTGCCGACCATGTATAAATAAACGATAATCGGACGAACAAAGCCGCCAGGCTGATGGTCAGAAAAAGCCGACAATAGTCGACGGCCGTTGGTGTTTGACGATCGTTGATGCTATATTTTTGTATGAATATTGTTGCTCGTTTGTCGGCTGCATCGTACAAAAATTTCTCCAGCATGTGAACGAGGCTAAACCCACCGTCAACTACTCAAATACAATTGAGCGATTGACCTCTCTACTCTGTCTGTATCGCCCAATCCCCGTCGTATGCAGGAAAATTGGCCGATGGTTTGCCGAGACTAAAGCTTGGCAGACAGATAGATTTGAGATATCGATCTAATGTCTAAAGACCACATTTTACAAGCAGCATTTTTTATCTTGAGATGTTCCTATCTGACCCATTCATTGTGATCTCAAATTGATTGTATGAAAGAACGGGCTAGGTGGTTCTAGATAGATTGGACATTTTATCTTATCAGAGATTAGATATCTGTCTTAATGTCTTGCGTAGTCTATGGGCACCTTAAGTGCCTGTGATTTTTTAACATGCCCTGTTGTATTCGTGCAACTGAGATCAGACATGACCATCCAACTTTTCGGGTAGACCAACCGATACCCAGTAATATTGGTCGGTCCTAAATTTGTATGGTATGTACCCAACCTTAATCTAGGAAGGCGATAACCAATGATTACATTCTGTTGGGAACTACTATGGGTTATTGTTTTCAACCCATAAGACCAATAACTGCCAAATAGACTAAAGGTGACCATACATTAGGCCGATTTTTATGTATAATCGACTTTTCCATTTATTGGCTGAAAATTTTTACATTTTCCCAATCTTATTTTTCGACATTAGATTATTGATCATGATCACTATTGGTTAAGTCTGTTTTTTTTTTTTTAAAGTCAATTTGTTAAATGATTGTCGTATTTTCTGAAGTTCCAATAAAAGGTAATGTAACCTCGAAATAGACTACATTCAACGTTCAATCAATAAACAAATTAAGTGTTGATCAATATTTATGGTACATCTACGTCCAATTAACATTGTACGTCTGTCAAAGTATTGCTTGGTTTAAGATCGCAATTACCTTTTGTAGTGTATGGCCACTCTTAAACTGGGTACACGCCATCCAATACTTTGTCCCAACTGACTGTATCGGTTGGTCAAACCAAAATATTGGAGGGTTTCTTAGGTCGCATTCGACCAACATCCCTTTGTTCATACAAATCTGGTGAACAAATGATTGGACACACCTGGATACCACAGCCGCGGCTACTTTTATGCAATCGACAGTCGTTTGTACTGGCCGACTAGATGGTGGATTAAATTTCTAGGAAATCAAATCTCTGCTCATACTTCATTTGATGGTGTATGGATTTGTACTTTATTGTGTAGGTCTGTTGTAACATTTTTGTTTACACAGTGGGTTAATTTTGAAATGGGGGATGGGCTTAGAGGTATTCCGGTTACCTTTAAAAGGTAGTCCCTTTGTAATATGAGGTGTGCTTAAGAAAGGACTTGGGGTCTGAAACATGTAGCACACATGTTCCTTCACCAATAAAGCTCTTTCACACAGCTGCAGTTCTGTGTTGTCGTATAATACACTGAATATTGTGTGTACCGAGTTACTCATCCAGAGTGGTGGAGACTGGAGGGGTGTGGCCTACTGGAACTTGCAGCTTCTGTACTTGCCCTAATCTGTTAAAAATCTATCAAGTCAGTTTATTTTATGAGCTAAGCAATTGAATTTTTAATTCCTGTGGCAATGGATTCTAAAGCTGACAATAGTTTATATTGTCAGCCATGTTTACAATCTAGTGTGTAATGTCCAGCTGAGCTATTGTAACAAGGTAAAACTTTACACGCTGGGCTTGAGAAAAGTAATTTTTATACTACGGCTGTTGTCGGAGAAATAATAATTTCAGTACACTTTAAACTTTGAGTACAGTTGCTGCCGATTGTGCATCATTGCAGAGTTAGAATGAATGCAATGCAATCAACCTAATCTGTGCAGCCCTGCTAATCGCATTTATTGAACGTGTCACTCCCAACAGATGATCTGGGGGCCGATATCCTAAAATAAATCCAGGACAAATGCACTATTCCGAATGTGAAAACATATCTTTATATTTACATTAGATGTGCTCTATATATCCGTATTCGAACAGGGAATGTTGGTCAGTGGGACAATGCATATCGTCCAATTATGTACTGGGGAAAAAAAGCCAAATTGCCAGGACTCTTGGGTATTCATTATAACAAGAAGATTTTGTCATTGGTACTGAGTGTTTGCAGTAAGAATGATGTATGTATAATTTTATTATAAAGCGCCACTTGGGTATGCAGCGATGTACATTATAAAATAGAGTATACAAACAAGGGGATAAGTACAAGCCATTATACAGATAGATAAATATTAAGTCAAATACAATTTCATACATCGGTTAAGAAAGCATATATATAAATTATGTATAAATGCAACAAGCCTAGACACATTAGGAATGAGATCCCTCCCCTGAAGAGCTTACAATCTAAGTGTGGGGGGGGCAACATACAGGTACAAGTGGGGTGGGTGGGTACAAAAGTGCTTAAAAGGGCTAACAATCATTTATTGTTCTGATGCTCAGAAAGGTAGGAGAACAGTCTAGATTTGAAAGCATTAATGGATGTCACCAGGTGAAGCGAGAGAGGGAGAAAGTTCCAAAGGTAGGGAGCGAATGGTTTAAAGGGGAAGTTCAGTGCAAATACATATGCTGTTAAGAAAAGAGCAGTATTTTTCCATCCCAATGACCTTACCCTGCCCATTCAGCATTTTGTGTGTGTGTAAATAAATGCTCCCGAAATACTGACTTCCTGTTTGCAGGACCCCTAATAGAGACAGTTATGGTTTTGCCCATGACCCAGTGCTTGGGTTGACTCAGTTGCTCTGTAGAGATCTGAGCATCTTTGACCCACCCAACAGCCAATCAGTAGAAAGTACTGGTTGGAACATTCCAAGGAAGTGGTGCATCCTGGAAAGAAGGATCGTTAGAACCTGAAATGTCAGCTCACTAATGTCAACGGGTATGAAATAAACTGATTTTTCAAAATGGAAGAGAATATGTAGAATAACTAGGATGTGTAATATAAACTAAGTATTTTAAAAAAAAATTTTCCTCTGAACTTTCCCTTTAAGGGGGGAGACAGAAGTTTTGTTGGGGGTTTGTGAAGATTTCCTTGAAAGGAACTGAGGGCACGGCCTGGAACATAGGGGACCAGAGAGAAGATAAGTAGGGAGGTGCAGTAGAGCGAAGGGATTTAAAGGTTAAAAGCAGGGTATTGAATATGATTGTTGATGGGAAGCCACCCTATGGACTGAAGTATCGGGGTTGAGGGTTTTCTTTTGGAAGGTATCAAATATATGTGCTAGAGCAGTTAGTACATGCTCTTTGAAGTCCATTCCAAAGTTTTGAAACGGCAATGCTGTAATGGACACTGTAGTAAAATGGTTATGGTGGATCCCCCATGCTGGGGAACTTGCAGCCATAGGTTTAATTGCAGGGGAGCCAGTGCCTTGAGCATGTTTAAAGGTACAAATAATGTATATTTTAAAAATGCTTTGATATTAAGGTAAATGTACTGATTAGGTTAACAATCATGTATATTTAAGTTATTTTCAAACAAATGGTACCATCTGGCCAGAACAAAGATCCAAACGAGGAGCCACCTTAAGTGTAGAATCAATACTTATTGTGAACAACACACGACGTTTCGGGACTGCAATGTCCCTTCCTCAGGTATTTACCTGAGGAAGGGACATTGCAGTCCCGAAACGTCGTGTGTTGTTCACAATAAAGTATTGATTCCACTTATAGTGTGCCTCCTCATTTGGATCTTTGTTTGGTATTACTAAAAGCTCTGGAGTAGAGGAGCGAGGTATAGCACCTATCTATTGTCTGGCAGCAAGCCAACAGCGGTGTGCTAGAGTGTTTCTGAACTGTATTACCATCTGGCCAGAAGAGGAAGTAATAGACTGGATCACATACATACAATAATTTCCACAGATAATGTAATTACATTTAGGATTGAGCATTTTTTAGATTAGATTTAAAGGCTGAAATTTTGGACTGTGTTCTTTAAAGTCCAGCCCCAAAATGAAAACTTACATACAGGTAGATTACCCCCCAAAACCCTAAACGGTAATAGTTTGAAATCTGAAATATATGTCTAACCTGCAATCCTGTTTCCCCTGTTTCTGCTTCCTGGTTCTTACAGTTAGCAACTGTCAGTTATGGATTTGACAGTTGACATCACAGCCAATGACTATGTTAATCCCCTGTCTGCCGCTTCTGAGCATGCCTAGGCTCAGTACAGGTTTCTAAATTGCTCAGTTTCCAAGAGGCATCCAGAAGCATAGCAGGCATACAGTAATGAATTCAGAGGACAAGTTATGATATATGAACATATTTTAAAGAGGCCGTTCTTTCTAAAAGATGTTCTTATGAGGGTGGAGTTGTCCTTTAATGTTGACCAGTCTGTACAAAATTAACCTGAAATCCTTGTTTGCTTAGTAATCCAGTATATTTTAAGGAGACTACTACATATGTAAAAAAAAAGTATCATTTTTATAATTAAGTCTGCATGGTCTTTTACTGACAGGTATACTTTGATGTTCAAATTGGAGATGAAAATGTAGGACGTATTGTGATTGGCCTTTTTGGAAAAACTGTCCCCAAGACAGTGGAAAACTTTGTAACTTTGGCGACAGGAGAGGTAAATTTTCACACCTTGATTTCTATTATAATGTGATCCACCATTAACATTTGCACACTGTTTTATAACTTCTCAATCTTGGGATTGGGTTAATATCGGCTGTGACTAATGCTTGCCATACATTTGTTTTACCATGGGTTAATTCAGCATTTGATTGATATGGACATCAAATCGATCATAATGTCAATGTTCCCATGTTTCCTGCCAAGACATATGTGATCGGTATTAAGAAATATCAATATCACAAAATAATTTGGCCAGTTAGCTTTCAGAACAGTGCAATTTTGGGAGGTCTTAAGGGCTAGGCCACACTGCTGCGTTTTTTTTTGCGATTGTGCTTGCGATTTTTCAAAATTATTGAAACCGCGGCAACGCAAAAAAACCGCACGTTTTTCGATGCGATTGCGATTGCGTTTTGCGTTCTGCATTTTTAATCGCAATCGCATGCGTTTTCCTATACTTATTGAAGAAATCGCAAACGCAACGAAAATCGCACATGAAATCGCATGCTATTGCGTTTGCGATTCAGTGTGGCCTAGCCCTAAGGTATGCATAAATCAGACTATTATCAATAGTTCCTGACATTTACAAATATATTCCATTGTTCAGACCAACCAGTTTTACTGAAAAATAACTGCCAGTTGTGCTGTCTGCAATAGGAGACAGGCCAAAATATGGGCTGGCGACCATTTATAGATTTGTTTGGTAGGAATATCTGGGCCAAGTTGCCTCATGAGTTTCATCCCCATGCTCTCGTATAGGTAGAAAATTTGGGTGGGATAAATTGGTTGAACTTTAATTTCAACTACCAAATATATGCTTTTCACAAACACTGCAGTAAACCTTGTTGTTTTTGTCAATTGAAGAATATACGATCCATTAAATACAGCATTGCCATCTGACCTTGATAATGTTCATAGTAACAGTCATTCATTCTATCCTGGGGTGCGATGCATTTCTCTCCAAATGCATTGGAAATGTCAGCTGCTGTGGCTGATTACACATTTCAAAAGGGTTTAAATTCTGTGGCTTAAACTTGTATCAAACTGCAGTGGTTTTGCGATTATTTAAAATACTATTAGGACCATGTACGGAGAGCAGTTCTTGGTTTTTCTAGTCTGTCACATTTACCCATGTTCCAAGGGTTAACATGACTTTAAGACAGTTTTTTGCATACCACCGTAAGTTGTTGTGCAACTGCCGCAAGCTATGTACTGAGCCGAGTGCATTGCCTAGTGGAGGCGATAACTGCTCTCGGTACATAGCCATATATGTGGTTTTCATTTTAAGCTTTTATTTTACTTTCCCTGCAGAAAGGATTTGGTTACAAAGGAAGCAAGTTCCATCGTGTTATTAAAGACTTCATGATCCAAGGGGGAGACTTTACCAGAGGGGATGGTACAGGCGGTGAGTTTTCAATGAAGCATGCATTATTGCTGGGGCAAGCTGCACTGTCTGCTGACATTGGACATAGGCCATCAAATCAGTTATCAAAAAAATTAAGAAAGTCGGACAATTTCTAAAGGAACAATATTGCTGTTTTGCCACAATTATTCAATATTGCCACTACACAGTATTTTAGAATTGCGCCAGGATTTTTACGATTTAGTAATAGGTATTTGAAGACTGCCTTTTTTATTAAAAAAAAAACAAAAGCAACAATTTTGGCACTGTTACATGTTACCTTATGTTTTCAAGATCATTATTTTTTTTTTTGCTTGAAAAATGAAGATAGATAAGTTTGTAGACTGTGCTGAGCTATTATTCATATGCAAGTAATGCCCATACTTCATGTTCCTAGCTAATGTTTTGAATGGGACTAGTACCCGTTTTAAATGCTATTGGTTGTCTGAAGTTCTGGGTCTTAATGCACTGAAGAGAGATTGTTGACCTTAGTCAACGGCCACTTGATGATTAAATGTATTATTGGCCTTATTGTAAGTAAGGTTGTCCCACAATCCTAACATTTTATGAATGGCTTAGCACATTGGTTAAAGTACTGTAGATTAAATTGCAGGAGCATGGGGGCATAAGTCCTAATTTGTTTTATTTTATTGAACAGGCAAAAGCATTTATGGAGACCGATTTCAAGATGAGAACTTCAAGCTGAAGCACTATGGTCCTTTGTGGGTTAGCATGGCCAATGCAGGAAAAGACACTAATGGCTCCCAGTTCTTTATCACCACTGTCCAAACAGCCTGGCTTGATGGCAAACATGTTGTTTTTGGCAAAGTCTTGGAAGGGCAGGTAATTCTGACATGCAAAATGAACTAAAGGGACACGAATGCTGAGGCCACACTACTGGATGGCAAAGTGTGGGAAAAGCATGCTCATTACGGTCAGCTTGCGCTGCAATCCATAAAAAAAATCTGATTGCATGCGATGTGGCCACCCACATTGAAATGCACTGCTCTGCGTTTCTCATGAACAAACTGATTTCATAACGCTATCGAAAGGACATGTGAAACATGCTAGTGTGGCCTAGCCCTTAAGCAAACTACAAATGGAAAGTGAAGTGGCATTTATTTTATATTTATTTTCAGACTTTCATTATATTAGCTGCATTACTGAACAGGTTACGGATGTTTTTATAGAAATGTGCCTAAGTGTTCTTTAGAAAATGTACAGTGATATACTTTAATGTTAAAGTTGATGCAAACAGTCAGAAAAAGGTACAAAGTGGAAGCCTTAAATTTAATGTTTTTTTCTTTTGTCCAGGATGTTGTGAGGAAGATTGAATCAACTAAAACAGATGCTAGAGATAAACCACTAAAAGATGTGGTGATTGCGGACTGTGGTAAGATTGAAGTGGAGAAACCTTATGCCATTGCCAAAGAATAACTTGCAAATCAAGGCAAGCCCCAGGTGCCTGTCCTACAAGCACTGGGTGAATCGCAGTCTCAAGGAGTTTTCTGTGAGCTCCAAGTTCAGCACATCCTGTGGCCTTTATTGAAAAGGGATGTAAAATCCTCCTGTTGCCAGAAACTTCAGGGAGATATTTAGGTCTGTCTGCTTAGTCATGAACATTTTGAATTCAGATATAAAATGTACAGCCTAAAGGCAAATGGATCTTAAAATCCACAAATCATGAACAATTAGTGAATTTAACATTCCATTTATGGTTGAATTGGAAACAATGATAGAATGGCTTATTGTGGAGTCCAATAAACACCTTTCTATAAAACAAAAAAAAAATTGGTTTGTGTGAGGGGGTGATATGAAATGGGTGTGTTTTGTGGACAAAACTTATTGTGATCAATTTAAATATTTCAGTTTTCCATTTAAAACAACTTTGCTGTGAGGCTGAGACCTCGCTGTAGCGCTTAAGAGTGCTCAGGAAATGGGCACGCAAACACGTTGTGCAATCTGATTGTATGCCATTGCGCAAGATATGTGGATTCCATGCGATCCGTTTAACAGATCGCATCGCAGACTTACAGCAACACACTAGTATGGCCAACGCAATTGGGCCATGCTAGTGGCCTTAACACGCGATCGGATTGTGTGGCCAAACCAATCAGGCTCATTTATATATTTTGTATTCTTTTCTATGCACATGGAATGTAGGAACTCTAGGGTATATTAATAATACCATATAAATGAGTTTTTCAGGCTGTAAAATCAGCCTGAAAACTCTGCCTCTGTTTATACTCGAGCCGGTAACTAACCTTAGCAATCCGGCAGCCGCTCACTCCCTGTACTGGCGCGCCAGCTGACTTCCCTGCCTGGTGCCGAGTAGTGACATCAGTCGGCGTGCCAGTACAGGGAATGAGTGAGCGGCTGCCAGATTGCTAAAGAAAGTTACAGACTGCAGTTCCCAGCCCACAGATGGATGAACACCGGAGAAAGCCCACTGAACTCCGTGGAGGTGAGGGTGTAGATGTTTGGAAACTACAATCCCAGCTACTAAAGCATGCTGGGAGTTGGTTTCCAAACATCTGGAGTGACAAGGCTTTAGTTGTCTTTTAAATGAACAGCAGAATTATCATACAATAGCCATATCCAGTATGGCTATTACTGTATGTGAATTCTGCTGTCCATTTAAAGGGCAACTAAAGTCTCAAAACAATACAGAATCAGAAGGCAACAACAGATACAATCCTCCTTCTGATTCTGTATTTTTCTGTTGTTGCCTTCTGATTCTGTATTGTTTTGAGGCTTTAGTTGCCTTTAAATGGACAGCAGAATTCCCATATAATAAGTCATACTGGATTTGGCTTTTACTGTATGGGAATTCTGCTGTCCATTTAAAGGGCAACTAAAGCCTCAAAACAATACAGAATCAGAAGTCAATAGTGGTCATAATTTCTACCATCTTTATACTCGAGTCAATTACTTTTTAGTTTTTCAAGTAAAATTAGGTACCTCTGTTTATACTCGAGTATATATGGTAACATAGTATTTACTTCAGATTAAGTACAAACTGGAAATACTGTACATTGGCCTGTAAATACAGCTGGAAAAGCTCAACAATCCAATTACAGAAAATGTAACAATGGATTTAATTTCCAAATGAGAGATTATATATTTTAAATCAAACTACACAAATTTCTTTATATTAAACAAACCTGTACAAGGAGTCTTAAAATGTTTCAAGGCACTTTTATGCAAGTTCACTTTGCAGCCAGGTATGCCAGAAAACAAATCAAATCCATTTCTAAAAGGTGTGGTTTTGCTCTTTTGGGATACCACACCATTAACAATCATTGCTGCAAATGTTTATTTACGATTGCTCCTACAATACCATTGCAGTATTTTACTACCGCATGGTATCATACATTTAAGTCTGTGGTCTTTTTATGGTTAACCAGAGGAATATGCTTTAAAGGGCATGTCCACCCCCAAAACTATAATCCCCCCCCCCAACTACTGGCCCCACCATGTAGTGTTGCTTAATCCTTACCTCACATCCCAACTCCATCTGGTTCTCCTGTAGTCCCCCCCCAAAGTTCCAAAAACTGCCCACCAGGAGGCTAGCAGGTCCATATAGGACACTGCCTGCTACCTGGCCTCCCGTAGATTCCTGCCATGCGGCTGCAGCCCTTCTCCCCCCTCCCTCTCCCTCCCTTTCTACTATCCTAGCACAAATCCCCCTTAATATTCTGCTCCCCCATGTCCCCCAGCCCAACCGCATGTTTTGTTTTTTTTTTAAAAGCTCCCCAAACTCTTACTTACCTCTCCGCTGCACTGAATGACGGCAGCCGCGTCCGTGATTGGCTGCCGCTCAGCCAATCACAGACGCGACTGCCGGTCCCGCCCCTCTGCTTGCATTCTCGCAAGCAAGGGCCGTAGTGCGGCGGAGGATCGAGGGGAGGTAAGTAAGAGTTTGGGGGGCTTTTTAAAAAAACAAAACATGCGGTTGGGGCTGGGGGACATGGGGGAGCATGATATTAAATTTTTATTTTAGGGGTGGACATAGCCTTTAAGTCCAAAATATTGAATTGCCATATCTCCTGTTTAGTGTACCATTAAGACATTTTTTCCCCCCAGTAGTTTTGCCTTTATGTAGTAAAGTAGCAGTTAGGAAGAATGATAGTTTCCAGTAATTTGCAATTAAAAAAACAAACAAACCCTTTTTCTAATATAGAGATGCCCTTTAACACATCCCTACACATTGTCCAAACAAACCCAATCACATGTACAAAAGAACTTTTATGCTTGCCCACATACTTACAATTTAATTACTTTTTATATTTAAAGTCAAACATACAAATCGGCAATATTAAAGTCTCTAATGTATATGTCACAGTAGCTGTGGTTTTTCTAGTAGGACAATTGGTCACTTGATGTTGCCTAAACCCAAATCACTGCAGAAAGGTTCAGTTTGGGATTGAAGTCTGTGATCCTGCTGCTGGTAAATTCCTTGCAGAACACCTCTTAAAACACTGTTCTCTAGAATATCTAAATAAAACAAAAGAATATCTAGTGATTTTTTTTTTTAATAGCAAAATCCCTTTCATTGAAACTGTAGAGCTGGTAATATGATGAGGATGACTATGCAGTTACTCTATTAACAATTACACTGAGCAGTATAAACAATGTGTTCAAAACTGTAATGGACTTGACCAAATTACCTAACCTTTTTATTCTTTCTCAATCAAAATCAATTTTGAAAAGGTAACACAGATTAATAAATAAAACAAAACTGTACAACTCCTAGCAACCCCCACTGAAATCTGTTTTCCCTTAACCCTGGTCATAAAGCCTTACCTGTCTCAGGTGGCAAAAAATACTTGTCCTTGTAAAATCCAACCACGGCTTTGTGTGTTAATCTGTTTGAAACGGTTAAGGTTATAGTTAGTGATATTAACACCTTACTCATTTTAAAGGATAATGTAAGGTCTAATGTAATATTTTCATGTGCCATAAACAATCCACTCGCCTATTTAACATACAAGAAAACCCTACCAGTGCCCTGACGGTGGTGCTGCCACCAAACACCCCCCCCCCCCCCCCCGCCTTCCCTTTTTTCTTCCAAACTTGCTGGATATCTCCTGGATAATGGCATCTGCAGCTCTGCCCTGACAAGATCTCCAGCTTCCTTGGCCTCCAAAGTTAATTACCGGTTGCAAAAGGCATCAGTGCTGCCACGTGACCTTGCACACGTGTGTGACGTCTGCACACTGCGACCAAAGACAAAGTGCAGTGTGATGACATCACGTGCACACTGTCGCTCCGACGCATGCATTGACGTCATGTCTGTGTGCTTTGAGCACACGCTTGTGGTGCAACCAGAAATTACCTTTGGAAGCTGGAGGGAGCAGGAGATCTTGTCGGGGCGGAGCTGCTGATGCCATTATCCAGGAGGAGGAAGCCAGCAAGTTCGAAGCAATAAAAGTAAGCTCTGGGGGGATAGAAGAAAAATGTTTTAGCAAACTTAAAGGGGAACTGTTGTCTCGAGACAAGTAGATTTTAGTTTCCTGCCTTTTAAAAAAAAAAAAGCCATCAACAACCTCTCTACGTGCTCCACAGCCCAAGATATGAAGAAATTACTGACCAGAAAGTTAATGGGAGGGAGGATAACATGTAACATCCCAAAGTCTGCTCCTCTACATTGCCACCGGCAAGCATAGCCTCAGACTATATAGTGTGTGAGGGAGACAGGAAGTCCCTCCACATCCCTGCTGTGTGAAGATCCCCCAAAGAAAAGGGAATCTACAGCCCTACTCTCCCACTGTGAAAACAGCCTTTACAGGCAGAGTTCTCACTGCCTAAAAAGGCTGTTTTCTAGGGGTGGGTGGGTATGGGTCTATGGTCTGAGTGGGAGAGGAGCCACGGTGCCTGTGAGTGGGTGGGGCCAAGTGGGCTGCAAATATAAGGGCCAAGTAGGTGCTGCAAGGGAAGGAGACAATACAGGGCAGAGGGTCATATTTATAAAGCTGCGGTATCGCTTTTTTGAGTCATTTTAAATGTAGGAGTGTACTCTTTAATAAAGGGCACATGTATGGAGACACAGTTACCCGTGAATGTAATATGGCATTTTAGAACAGTAATTAAAGGGCAAGGCCAGCCATTAAATGAAAAATTAACCCAAAAGCTGAACTATATAAGACTAACTTGAAATGATGCTCAATATCCTTTCCCCCCTCTTCCGGATTCTTCCAGTTAGCAACTGTCTGTTATGGATTTGACAATTGACATCACAGCCAATGACAATGTTAATCCTCTATCTGCCTCATCTGAGCCCAAGTTCATAACCAGCTTACTAAATTGCTCAAGGGGTGTAAACAAATACAGCTATTAATATACACAACCCTTTAGTTTTTATAAGGCATATAAAGTAAATAAATAGTCTAAATAGTTTACTACAGCATGGTGTCCAACGAACAGTCGTAGATTTACGACCATTTGCCGTGAATGTACCATCCTTGGTAAATATGGCGGAGGACAGCGGAGGAGAGAGGGAAGGTAAGTAAAGATTGGGGGACTTTTTTTGCAATAATATTAATGCGGTTGGGGCTGGGGGAGCATGCCCTACCGCATACCCAAAGGCATGAGTCACACACTGCTTCTACACAGCAGTTTCCTGGACTTTGGAGGGGCACAGCAGGGGAACCATTTTGAGCAGTAATGTAAGGTAAGGCTTGTTTTAAACTTCTTAATGTGGCCAGTAATGGGTTAAATTTTAGTTTTGGGGGTGGACATGCCCTTTAAAAAGGAGATCAATGGCCCAAAATACACTTTATGAAGTACCCCAAGCATGTCTGTCCCACTGGGAGAGGGGAAGGTAGGGGTAAGGAACTGACTTTACACCCAGTGTATAGGTCCAGAACAAAAGGGTTTTTTTTGGAATATAGTTCTTCAAAGTAGGGTTTTATTCTCCTTAATGTACAAATTAACCACTTAAGTCTCTTTAAGCAAATGACAGTTTGTTTAAATAAATGACCTACCTGCTTTCTTCTGTTGTGATGTCTGATATGGAGCTGTTAAATAAGAAAAAACATTACACTCTCCAATGAGCTCCTCTGTACCAAGGCAATATTCTAGTAATGGATTATCAGACCTCAAGTTCACCAGTTAGTGTTAAATCGGCCCTCCAGTCCACCACCCAGTGTAAAGTCATCCCTTCAGTACACTAATCAATGTTAAGTCATCCCTCCAGTCAGTGTTAGTCAGCCCACCACGCTCACCTCACAACCCATGCCTATTTTTTCCAGTACAAAGGCGGCTTTAAATATTTGTTTCAGGTGTCTCTCAACTAAGTTATTAGCTATGGTGTTTGCAAACCCCTCTTCACCTCCTCTGAAATATGTGCGGAGCTTAAAGAGCTTTGCACATGGTCAGAGGTGGAAACCCTGGATAGACCCTGGCAGTAACTTTCCATGATGTCATGGCCATGACTGATGGCTTCAACTGGTAGAGCCTGGAGATGTGTTCTAGAGGCAGTGACCATTGGCTGGGGCAAGCACAGGATTTTCAAGGGGGGTTGGATTCCTAAATGGGTTACCACTGAACATGGCCAGTAGGAAATTTATGACCAAATACATCCATATATTCTATTATATATGGATCATATATAAGGGATAATGCGCCCCTTACAGGATAATATAAGGATATTACGCCACCGAGGAGTTCCCTGACAATATAGAAGCACAAGGCCGTAGGCCAAATGCTATTATATAGGGAAGAGAAATCCGAGGTGGCGTAATGTCCTTATAATGTGAAGAGGTGCATTATTTCTTATAATACATAAGTATCTGATTCCTTCACCCCATTCACATTTTAAATTCTAGCCTTGTCCACCTTAAATCCCCCAAGCTACCTTCTGTAACTTAAATCCAGTAGAAAGGAACATCCCAACCCAGTATCTATGCGGTTAAACAAATCTTTGTGGAGGAGGAGAGAGACACTGGTTATAAAGTGACAGGAAGCAGCTACAGTAGGTTCTGTTAGTGAAGTTAAACACTACAAAAAACACTGAGTCATTGTCCAGACATGAACACTGGAATGGGAGGACCAGTGGGATATAAGAAATGAGTCACTTGGTGACATAGCTGAGTGATTTTTATAAGGATATATACCACTGCAGCTCTCATTATTAAATATCACACTTATGTATTATATATTCTCTACTTGCCATAATTATCATGACAATTAGCCAATACATATATCCCCTTTTGTTATATTCAACGTATATTCATTATATATAAAGTATATTCATTATAGCTGGGTACACACAATTTTTTAGTCCCAACTGACCGATATATTTCCATGTATCGGCTGATTGGGCTGAAAAATCTATGGTGATTTCAGTGGTGATTGATGTTGATGCCTGGATCAGATAAATGGGTGATCAGAAATGTTGGTAAATCGTGCAGTCCATAGGAGACATTCCCCATGACTTAAGTTCTGTTTTGAACCATGCGACATGGCATGAGGAAAGAGGTAAATGCCATGTAGAGCTATATAGTTAGGTGTGTAACACACAAATACTTAGGGAAGGGTAGAAGTACTTTGTTTTAATTGACACTGCAGAATCCTCACAATCACATACTCTGCTGGTTCTCTGAAAGGTAAGATGTGAGCTAAGATTTAAACCCGCTGATTGGTGTTTCCAGATAAACCCTTTTCTCTTAAATTCTATTCCCCTCTCTTTCTTTTGGGTGGGAGGAAGCAGTATGAGTGGGTGGTCTGTATTGTAGATGGTTCTGTTATGAGCAAAGGATATTGGCAGGGACATATTACAGTTTATTTTTATTAGAGAGTGAAACAGTGCTTGTAGTAGAGTTTAGTAATGACTGATTGTGAGAAGGATTTTGCAGGAAGGTTACAATAGTCCAGATGTGATAGGATGAAAACATGGATAAGCATAGCAATAGTCGGAATAGAGAGGATTTTTGCAATATTGTGAATATTCTGAAACGTACTGACTGAATAGGGTAAATGAAAAGGGGTTGACAACAGAAATAGAAAAAGGTGGGATAGAACTTAGATTAGGAGGGGAAATGATTTGTTTGGTTAGTAAGATTCAGTTTAAGGCAGTGGTGCACCATCCAAGCGGAGAGAGACAAGAGACAGTCGGAGATACGTGATTGGATGTCAGCATGGGGGTGGATAAGTAGAATTATGTATCATCAGCATACAGATTATAATTAAATCCAAATAAGGTAATGACTTCTCCCAGGGAATGTAGAGGAAGAACAACACGTTTCCAAGAACCCCAAGACTAAGTGGAATCAGACAAGAGGTGTTAATACCATTAAAATAGGTTCATTACAGAGATAGGATAAGTGCCAGGATGCTGCTTTATTCCAGGCTAGCAAAATACCTGCGCTTCGCAGCGGAGATGTATTGAAATAACCTTTTTAGTAAGAAAGCAATAATGTATCAAGATTCCTGTAATTATAATTACAACAGCAGAAAAATCTTATGTTTCGCTGTTAATTGTAACGGATGCTCTTGGGTGTTCAGATGAGCGTTCTCTTCTGGCAATGTTGATGCTAGGACAGCATGTAATCGGGGATGTGACAGTGGAGAAAATAACCCCCACCACCCCTCTCCGTCCGCCCCCAATACCCCCCACTATTCCTCTCTGTCCACCCTCCAAACAGTTCCCCTTACACCTCAGCCAGTCCCCGCACACACCCTGAAATTTAGGTAAAAATCGGTCCAGCGGTTAGTGTGCAGGAGTTCAAAATTCTATTCCCCCCCCATTCACCACCACCCTAAAAAAAATATTTCGTTAACCTTTTACTGGTAAAGGAGTATATGCATACAAATTTTGGTTGAAATCGGACCAACCAGTCTGTGCAATGTCAGATACTCACCGTTACAGGTGCAATGTCAGATACTCACCGTTACAGGTGGTGAAGAATTCGAAACGAACCTGCTTAACTTTTGTAAGTAAGGTGCAATGAATGAGCCTGCCAAATTTAAGCCGTCTGCCTCCACGGCAGTTGGGAGAATTGTGATGAATGAGTGAGTGAGTGAGGGCTTTGCCTTTTCGAAACGAAACCTGCTTAACTTTTGTAAGTAAGGTGCATGAATAAGCCTGCCAAATTTAAGCCGTCTGCCTCCACGGCAAGTTGGAGAATTAGTGATGGAGTGAGTGAGTGAGTGAGGGCTTTGCCTTTTCGAAACGAAACCTGCTTAACTTTGTAGTAAGGTGCAATGAATAAGCCTGCCAAATTTAAGCGTCTGCCTCCACGGCAAGTTGGAGAATTAGTGATGAATGAGTGAGTGAGTGAGGGCTTTGCCTTTTCGAAACGAACCTGCTTAACTTTTGTAAGTAAGGTGCAATGAATGAGCCTGCCAAATTAAGCCATCTGCCTCCACGGCAAGTTGGAGAATTAGTGATGAGTGAGTGAGTGAGGTGATGAGTGAGTGAGGGCTTTGCCTTTTCGAAACGAAACCTGCTTAACTTTTGTAAGTAAGGTGCAATGAATGAGCCTGCCAAATTTAAGCCGTCTGCCTCCACGGCAAGTTGGAGAATTAGTGATGAATGAGTGAGTGAGTGAGGGCTTTGCCTTTTCGAAACGAAACCTGCTTAACTTTTGTAAGTAAGGTGCAATGAATGAGCCTGCCAAATTTAAGCTGTCTGCATCCACGGCAAGTTGGAGAATTAGTGATGAGTGAGTGAGTGAGTGAGGTGATGAAAGCAGAGGAGAGGTTGAGGAGGTTGAGAAAATAATAGTAACATCTGGCTTTGGCAGTTTGAAGGGTAGTTAAAGGTGGCCATACACATTGACGATAATCTCTGAAAGGATTTACCGAGTATCGGCAGTGAGTAAGGGCCAAAAACGAAGGACTGCAATGCAGACACACGACTGTAGTTGCCATTACGGTCTGTCGGGAAAGAAAAAAATTTCTATCAGTCGGTATCGAGTTCCTTTACTTCAGGATACGATCAGCCGACTGATCCCCATACCGCGTTGTGAGATGAGCATGCCTCATGTCATTGTCCGTTACTGCACTATTTGACCATTAAGTTTAAGTTACAGTATGTGTTCCCCGAGGGGCTAGTTGCATGAATCTTTGTGGCCTGTTGTCTTTTATTATGTCCAGTTCAAATCTATATTTTTTTGAGTTTACTATAAGGTACTCAGTTTGTGTTCTATCTTCATAGAATTAATATGGAGAGAACCAGGAATCTGTGTAACCACAGCCCCACCACCTCCTTTTCAAGCATATGCAGATCTGGACTACCTTTGTCTATGTAATCCAAACACAGGTATACAGATATATGAAATATATACCAAAGAAATCTCTGTTTGTAAAGTAGGTGTACATAGCCTCCAGTGTACTATTCTGCTAGATGTCCAGAAAACCAAACGGAAGTTAATGAAAATATTCTTACCCCAAGTTGCAGTTCCTTTTGTCTTTATGGAAATGTCGGATTTTCAGAAAATCTAATAAATCCTTGGGAACGTCTTTATTATACCACAACACCCCCTGCAACACAACAAGTACAAACTCTTGATTAATAATGGACTGCACAATAACAATGTTCTAATAGTAAAATAGAACAATATGCCTTACACATCCCCCATATAGTAGAACATTGTGACATTACTAATAAGGTACAATATTGTGTAATTTTTTACATATAATCCACACAATCCCAATGTAAAATGTTGTACATATTACCAATTTACCGAAAAGAACGTGGTAACCTGTACAGTATATATATATATATATATATATATATATATATATATATAATGAATATATATATTAATATATATACACAATACAAATTTATGCTGCTCAAACCTTAATTCAAAAACACTTTCTGGTGCGGTGCAATGGAGGAACGGCAATTTATACATTACACAAAAGTCTCCAGCACTTTATGCTGCTTACTCTATTCAATTATAATTGCATGGTGAGTTGAGTGCTGGAGACTTTTGTGTAATGTATAAATTGCCGTTCCTCCATGGCACCGCACCAGAAAGTGTTTTTGTTAAGGTTTGAGCGCATAATTTGTATTTGTATAAATTAGGTAGTTCGGCCAAGCCCGTTATTAGCTTTGCTCCCTGTGTAAATGTATTCTCCGCCCCTTAAGGCAGTCCTAAAGAAGGTTAAAAAGGTAGAGAAGCTTTGTAAGCTCATTTGATTCCCTGGAAAGGGTCATGCTAGATAAGAGAGAAGCAGGTATGGCCTGGTAGCCCCAGGGAACATATATTTGTTTTATTAGGTTAGGACTGACACTGGGATACTGCCGTGAAGTGGCGTGTCAGCTAAGCATGTTTGTACAAACATGTAACTAAGGTATCCATTTGAACTTAAGTGCAGGTGATTTGCCTCCATTGCTTGCATCCATGTCTAACTCTTTTACTCTATTCAATTATAATTGCATGTGTAGTTGAGTGCTGGAGACTTTGTGTAATGTATATATATATATATATATATTATATATATATTATTGGGACATAAAAATGTGAATAATTAATTTATTATAATATAGCTATAACTTAATTAGTATACATGCCAGCCTGTCATAAAAATCCTAAAATATACATTTATATCAAACTAAGTTTATAACCATAATATAAAACCATATATAAGTTACACCCTATAGTTCCAAATGCCTAAAATCATAGGTGGATCCACATCTCCATAATAATAATTTAGAGAAACAAAGGGGACAGTGTTCATCAGATCGTTCTCCTATGGAATCCAGAGGTATAAGTGCATTAATAATCAAAGCAGGTAGCTGTAAAAAAGTGAACCGAAATACATACCGGACTTTAATAACTGTAGGTGTGATCATACATCACCCAAATAGTCTCCGTCCAGGGCTTCCAGAATCTTGCCCCCACGATCCCCCAGACTTAACTTTGTATTTTTGTCTGTGGCCGCAGCACTTGGGATATTAGCTCGGGCAGTAACCATTGATTTCAGGATCCTTGTATCTCGCAGAATTTTCCAAAGACCAGGTGGTATCAGCGCTTCACTTCCTGGGGATGACGTCACTACTACGCATTTCACTCTGCGTGAGCGTCATCAGGTATTTTTATATTACCAATTTAGTAGAATTTTGTCCATCTAACCAATATAGCAGAATTCTTTACATCTACAAAATAGTCACAATGAAAAGTTCCAATACACACTGATCCTAACTGGGTGCAGACGTCTCAATCACCACCCCACCCCCAATATTGTTTAATCTACATATTACCAGTATAGTAAGTGTACAACAAAAACAAACCTGTTAAAACTGACTGTATTATACTGGGAAGAACAGAATTAAAATGTTTTTGGAAAATCTCAGAACAGATTTTTAAATATTCAACCACAGAGGGTCCTTATTGGAAGACCCAAGAATGTTTTGTGTGTGGATATGAATTCAGAAATAACTCATTTCTCTTCTTAGTTTAAACCTCTTGGTGTTCATCACAGTCCGACACTACAAGCTCTTTTTCAACTTGCAAATACTATTTTGTTTTGTGTATCCCACAGAGCTCAGAATAATCCCCCACCTGTAATAGTCTCTAATCCCTGTCTTCTCTGCTCTTGGACTTGGGGCCTCCAATTTGGGACGCGTTTAAGAGAAAGTCTGGGACTTTGCAGTTCTTCTTAAGCTGTGAAGACAAATAATGATATAGTTAATGGCAAAGGTCATAACTAACTAATGTAGCATTAGGGAAAATATGAATTGGTCACATCTAGGGTTAATCAACCTGTATAAAGCGATTTCTGAATATCAACAGGGCTATAACAAAAATACAGGAGTAACATTTTCATTTTTTATAACCCTGAGGTTTAGGCAATATGTAATCCAATGTGACAGAATTTGTTCTTCATCCCTGCTCATTACCTCGTTACTGTTTGGAGCTTGCCAACACTTTCTAAAGGTAAAATGAGAAAGGAATTATCTTGATTCACTCGAAATAAATATCCTTTGCCACTCAAGATTATTGCATATGTGATAGCAAGAGATGCTCTTTCGAAAGTTAAGGTTGGTTCACACAAGGTTGGCAGAAGCAATTTTCTTCATTCTGCTGCTCCCCTAGAAAGCATAGGGGAGGTATAAAGTAATGATCCTACCTCCCTGCTCCAGGTACTTTTCATTTTAACGTTTTAAAGGAAACAATTGTATGCACTATAGTTCTCTTTTAAACCCATCATGTTCAAATTGCTGCAATCGCAGCATTGTATCAAGCAAAATACTAAGAACTTGTGGTTGTTTACATTGCAGGAAGCAAAGACGGCTTATGGTTGGGCAGTAGTTTTGCTTGGCCTGTCTAACTGTATTATCTGGCAATACACAATTTCAGTAAAATGAAACCAAAGGAAATAATAATTTAAATAGGACCAGCCCCCTGCTGTGTCTGAAAACCACCGCACAATGGGAAGTGGGACCATCACTTCCAGCTATGACTCAGATTAAATTCCTATACTAGGAAATGATAACTGCAGATATATTACCTACAGCTGACGGCTGCCCTGAAGCAGTTAAGCCACACAAATACAGTAACAATCCTTATTCCCTGGAATGTCTACGTTGCATTTTAAAACATCACAGTTAAAGTAAGCAGGTGATGTGGACAGTACTATATTTTGAGAGAACTAGGATATATATTAAAGGATATGTACACTGGGATCTTTTTAAATCACCTATTAGGGCGGAACAAGACAGGTTGATAAAGGTATAATTGAATGGAAGGGGTGGGGACATTATTGCTATGCACGTAGACACTTCTTATTTTCAACTTTGGTACACTAAGCCCTGGAGTCTTTAATAAGGGAAATGGATTTTATTAGTTTTATTGAACATGCCTGCCCTCTTCTTTGTCTAGTGCCTCAGGAAAAGAGCTATCAATGGACAGTGTGGAAATCTTTTTAATACCTTGGGGTGAAAGGATCGGCTATTGGATTTTCTTGTGGTGTGAACTATGGGATATGATTTTCACTCAGAGGATTGTAACAGTCCGATACCATTAAGGGATCTCAAACAAGATTTGTGGGATTTAACTAACTTGTCACTTACCTGGAGTCATTCTGGAATACGATCTATACGATGTGGCTTAAATAATAATGGGGATTAAACAAACTGGATAAGTGTGGATATTGGAATAGACAATCAGGCTCATTTACCCAGAGCCACAATGCCGGAATTAGCTGTCAGCTTATAGAGGGCAGGGTAGGGTACAGCTTCCTTGTTTTGCTCTATTGTGCAATTGAAATTATGTTTATAAGTGAAGGTGAGGTGAATTATGGAAACTATATATAGACATCAAAGGACAGAACAGAACCCTACTTAAACACAGGACGGTCGTCCTGTGGCACTCAACCACCATTTAGCCCTATATAAGTCATGAAGGGTGGTGGGGACATAGCCCCTTTTACTCACCCTGATAATGATTAAAACTACCACGGTCTAGTGGTGCACATTTGAATTTATTTAGTATCAAAATAGAATAAATCTAAAACACACAGCTAAAAATTCATAAATACATATAATACCGAAAAGAATGTGTCAACCTGTACAGTGTGTGTGTGTGTATATATATATATATATATATGAGGGACAATAAAAATAGTGAATAATTAATTTATTAATAATATAGCTATAACTTAATTAGTATACATGCCAGCCTGTCATAAAAATCCTAAAAATATACATTTATATCAAACTAAGTTTATAACCATAAATATAAAACCATATATAAGTATACACCCTATAAGTTCCAAATGCCTAAAATCATAGGTGGATCCACATCTCCATATGAATATATTTTAGAGAAACAAAGGGGACAGTGTTCATCAGAATCGTTCTCCTATGGAATCCAGAGGTATAGAGTGCATTAATAATCAAAGCAGGTAGCTGTAAAAAAGGTGAACCGGAAATACAATACCGGACTTTAATAACTGTAGGTGTGATCATACATCACCAGCAAATAGTCTCCGTAACAGGGCTTCCAGAATCTTGCTCCCACGATCCCCCAGACTTAACTTTGTATTTTTGTCTGTGGCCGCAGCACTTGGGATATTAGCTCGGGGCAGTAACCATTGATTTCAGGATCCTTGTATCTCGCAGAATTTTCCAAAGACCATGTGGTATCAGCGCTTCACTTCCTGGGGATGACGTCACTACTACGCATTTCACTCTGCGTGAGCGTCATCAGGTATTTTTATATTACCAATTTAGTAGAATTTTGTCCCATCTAACCAATATAGCAGAATTCTGTTACATCTACATAATAGTCACAATGAAAAGTTCCAATACACACTGATCCTAACTGGGTGCAGACGTCTCAATCACCACCCCACCCCCAATATTGTTTAATCTACATATTACCAGTATAGTATAGTGTACAACAAAAACAAACCTGTTAAAACTGACTGTATTATACTGGGAAGAACAGAATTAAAATGTTTTTGGAAAATCTCAGAACAGATTTTTAAACTATTCAACCAGCAGAGGGTCTCTTATTGGAAGACCCAAGAATGTTTTGTGTGTGGATTATGAATTCAGAAATAACTCATTTCTCTTCTTAGTTTAAACCTCTTGGTGTTCATCACAGTCCGACACTACAAGCTCTTTTTACACTTGCAAATACTATTTTGTTTTGTGTATCCCACAGAGCTCAGAATAATCCCCCACCTGTATATAGGTCTCTAATCCCTGTCTTCTCTGCTCTTGGACTTTGGGCCTCCAATTTGGGACGCGTTTTAGAGGAAAGTCTGGGACTTTGCAGTTCTTCTTAAGCTGTGAAGACAAATAATGATATATGTTAATGGCAAAGGTCATAACTAACTAATGTAGCATTAGGGAAAATATGAATATGGTCACATCTAGGGTTAATCAACCTGTATAAAGCAGATATTCTGAATATCAACAGGGCTATAAACAAAAATACAGGAGTAACATTTTCATTTTTTTATAACCCTGAGGTTTAGGCAATATGTAATCCAATGGTGACAGAATTTGTTCTTCATCCCTGCTCATTAGCTCGTTACTGTTTGGAGCTTGCCACAACTTTCTAAAGGTAAAATGAGAAAGGAATTATCTTGATTCACTCGAAATAAATATCCTTTGCCACTCAAGATTATTGCATATGGTGATAGCAAGAGATGCTCTTTCGAAAGTTAAGGTTGGTTCACACAAGGTTGGCAGAAGCAATTTTCTTCATTCTGCTGCTCCCCATAGAAAGCATATTGGGAGGTATAAAGTAATGATCCTACCTCCCTGCTCCAGGTACTTTTCATTTTAACGTTTTAAAGGAAACAATTGTATGCACTATAGTTCTCTTTTAAACCCATCAATGTTCAAATTGCATGCAAATCGCAGCATTGTATCAAAGCAAAATACTAAAGAACTTGTGGTTGTTTACATTGCAGGATAGCAAAGACGGCTTATGGTTGGGCAGTAGTTATGGCTTGGCCTGTCTAACTGTAATTATCTGGCAATACATCAATTTCAGTAAAATGAAACCAAAAGGAGAATAATAATTTAAATAGGAACAGCCCCCTGCTGTGTCTGAAAACCACCGCACAATGGGAAGTGGGACCATCACTTCCAGCTATGACTCAGATTAAATTCCTATACATAGGAAATGATAACTGCAGATATATTACCTACAGCTGACAGGCTGCCCTGAAGCAGGTTAAGCCACACAAATACAGTAACAATCCTTATTCCCTGGAATGTCTACGTTGCATTTTAAAACAATCAACAGTTAAAGTAAGCAGAGTGATGTGGACAGTACTATATTTTGAGAGGACTAGGATATATATTAAAGGATATGTACACTGGGATCTTTTTTAAATCAACTATTACTGGAAACTATAATTCTTCCCAACTATCACTGACAGGGGCATGTTTAGGGGGGCATTACTGGTGCCTTTCTGCTTGCTCCCCCCTCCCCCCTTTCTGCTTGCTCAGTGCAATCTACTGGTCTACCTCTTCTGATGTACATATACTGTTATATTGCTAATTTAGCTGAAGTAAAAAGCAGCATTTTTCTTTTTGTGTTTAAAAAATATATCCAGTCTACCCTGTGATTGACAGCAGCAATGGGCCACATCTACCATGAGGCAGAGTGAGACATTTGTCTCAGGTGGCACCCCTGCACTGATGAAAAAAAGGCGTCAGACAGGCAGTGGGGAGAAAAATGTTTTTCCTTAACCAGCGCAAGATGCGCTGGTAAACTGCAAATGTGCACGCGCGGCCACAAGAAGTGTGAGCACCACCCACATTACTCCAATATGCACGGTACCTTGAAGTTGCTTCAACTCTGTTTCTGCTTCTTTAGAGAGTGGGACACACACTCAAGAGTCAGGACACACACCCTGCTGCTCAGTGCTCAGTATAACGTATGGCTCCTAGTCAAGGAAGGAAGTCAGTGGAAGTCTCTCAGTGGAACCTATCGAAACGCTCCCATAGTGCACAGCACTGTTCATTCCTTGCTGCCTATTAATCTTCTGAGACTCCTCTGTTGTGTCAGCAGGTGATTAACAGTCCAGCAGCAGCAGACAATTATTGCTAATTGACTCTCTGAAGAACTGTTTAAATACCTATGGGATAGGAAGTTCAAGCCATGCCCATCAAAAAAAACACTCCCACTGACAAAGCCACACCCAGTTCTACGCCGCGGCGCACTCCGGAAATGATCAAGGACGGTATTAAAAAGTTTGGCTCAGGTAGCAAAAACCCTAGAAGTGCCGCTGAGCAGCATAGAAAACTGTATGACTTCTAACCCTGCAGCTGCCAGAGGCGATTGTTGAAAGAGGGTTTATATACAGTACTTACTGTTTACCCACTCTGCTGTGTTGGAGCTTAGTGAGCAGGAAGAAATCATGGAGGTGGTTGTATAAATGTCTGTCAACTTTGCATTATATATACACAGGGGTAATGGTTCAGTATATTCTTTTACAGAACATACGTTACATTGGTACGTGAACTGCATGGTGGGAAAATTGCCTCTCCCAATGCTGCCTCCTAGGGATTACTGAGCATGCTTGCTCTAAGAGCCAGGGAGTCTTAGGGACTGCTTAAAAAAAACAAGTCATGCAGCAACACAAACACATCAGAATCAGTGCTGCTTATATATATTAATTTATAGATTGAGATGAGGCAAAGTCATTTTATCAGTGTACAATTCCTACATTCTAAGGAGGCTGTACGCAGACCCAGTAAGGGCACGGCCACACTGCAGCGCAAACGCAATCGCACATGCAATCGCCTTTTGCGATTTCATGTACGATTTCGTTGCGTTTGCGCATGCGTTTTCTTCATTAGTTACAGGAAAACGCATGCGATTGCGATTAAAAATGTGGAACGCAAATCGCAACGCACCCAAAAACGCTTGTTTTTCGGTGCGTTGCCGCGTTTTCAATGATTTGAAAAAACCACAAACGCAGAAAAATCGCAGCAGTGTGGCCTAGCCCTAAGGGACATAATTCATCCAAAGCTTCCTGTTTCCCAAGCTGTGATAGGAATGTTTCATGCTATGCTAATACTGACTTGTAACTTAGAACAGAGGCCACAAAAAACAGATCAGTATTAATTGCTTAATGGGAAAGTTAATTTGGATGGAAGGAGGTGTACACCCTATTTTTCACTCACCTTTTATGTCATTTACCTTGTTCATTTTTTTCCCAGTCATTTGAAGATAGATTTTAAATCACTTTTTCCAGTTATAACTTCATCATATAGTAAGGAGTCTCCACTCACTTCATTTCAGCAGGTATCCCACCTCTCCCGCATCTCGTGGGAGTCTCCCTCATTCTGGGTTGGTCTCCCGCACATCCGCGAGGTCACCCCAGACTCCCGGACTTGAGAGGAGACTTCAGTCTCCTCCCAAGTCACGCCACCTTTCCATGGCCATGCCCCTGGAATGCCCCTAACTCCTCCCCAACCCCCGCCTCCCACCACCCCTAGAATGGTGGCCCGCCCTGCCTGACATCACACCACCCCCCACGTGACATCACGCCCCGCTCGTCACGTCCCCTTCTCCACCCTGCCCGGAAGCCTGAAAGGGCAGGGTGGGATGTCTGTTTCAGTGAGATCTCATACTAGCTCTCTTTCTAGTCAGTGTGTCAGGGCTTAATTGAGTAATTAACAAAAATGTGCTGGATTGATATGTTCAAGTTTTCATTAACCTTTATATAGTGATGGTTTCCTTTACATTCTGATAAGTACACTATTGAGAAATGTATTGCACAGAGCTGTGCTAAGATTGGGTTCACTTTGTTATCCTCCCTCCTCACTATGTTGTTTCTATATGAACATGAAATGCAATTGTGGGAGACTGTGGCAGATTAAAAAATTCTTGTGGAGACGGAGTTAATGTGGCATTTTGGAGCACTGTGGTTTGCATATGGTGCAGCACACTATTTGAATGGTACCATTTTATTTTCCCTTTGTACAATGTAGCCATACACCATAATGAACTGCTACATAGCCTTGTACTATGTAGATTTCATGTGTTCAGGCTCACTCTTTCACAATATCCACAAGATTACTATTAATCTGCTGCAGTCTCTTAGATATTGCTTTCGGTCTGCCAATATCCCCTAAAATTTGCATCAAACCTGCCACAGTCTTTCTGCATACTCTTTAACATTACCTCTTTAATAGTCACTGGATATATTTTTTAAACAAAAAAAGAAGAATGCTGCTTTTTACTTTAGCTAAAATAACATAGTACAGAGCTGCAGAGGGAGGATAATGAAGTGAAACTGATCTTAGCACAGCCCTGTGCAATGCATTTCCCAATAGTGCCCCTATCTTTTTATATAATCGGTTTCCAACGCTACTTTGTATGTACTGGCTCCCGAAACTACATAAGAATGTGACACGCCCTTTCTAAGACACCATTCTAAGACACGATCCCTTCTTATTTGAAGGACACGTTAGATGCACTTAAACGGTTACATTCTATACAGGTCAAAGAGACTACCTTATTAGTGGGACTCGACGTGGAAGCTCTTTACCCGTCGATCCCACATGATAAAGGACTCGAAACTATTCAAAGCTAATTGTCAACACGAGATCCCAAATATAAAGGTATCAAAGTAGAGGAGCACACTACTGTAGTGAAAACTTCTTTATTTAGTGCAAAAACAGCATACAACGTTTCGGGACACTGGGCCCCTTCCTCTCCCACCTCGGGGTGGTGATTGAAATAAAAAGGTCCTCCAACGTGAAACGATGTGAATCTTTAAGATGCATAGTAGGTTACCAAGTGGATTTAAAGAAGAACTTCAGTTCCATATGTTCTTATAGGCCACATACATTTTTATGTTCTATATGTTGTTTAAATTACTAAGTTTTATTGTACTTTTCCTTATATGATTGATGATCATATATATGTATTATATTCCCACTACTATGACTATTGTGAATTGTAATATATGTTCCCTATCTAGAGGTTCTTATAGGCAGGGAGCTATATCATAGACACTTAAGTTGCAGTGGGAGACGTCTATGTGATGCACCAAGAAATTGCTATTTAACGAGGATCACTGACTACACACATAAGAACCATGTGACCTGGAATAAAAGATCGGAGTGATCTTGAAACGTACGTCGGTCTAGTGTCTAGTCCAGTGCAGGGCCTCTCACCTTATGGATATTGCCTAAGTGGATGTGATCGCGTGGAGCCTATATTGTTACGAGACCCTTTTAACATCAGGATTGGAGTGACTATACCTGTATTGAGACCAGGTTTTGCCTCATTTGGTCTTAGGACATGGACATACTGTGGGACATACTCATGTAGACACTAAAAGGAAGTGGAATTTTACTAACATCCAATGAGAGGTTCTGATCTTACACTGTTAGCAAATCAAAAGATTCTCTTAGGCAATGTCCATGACAAGACAGGAACTGTAAGGAAGTTCCAGTATTACACCCAGTTATGTGCGGTTAGTAAAACACGTGACAATTAGAAAATTCTTCAAATTCTCACATTTACTCCCCCTCCCCTCTCCATAGAAAGTAATGAGACAATCCAGTTTCTGTTTGCTAGACAGGAAGTGGTGTCTGTAAATGATTAAGTGACTTTGCATGTCTCTCAAACTACCAAGCATTCTAATGAGAAATGGGCAGTTTTCTCTTTTATTCCACTATTGATATAATAATAACTGTGAAGCTGTGGGGTATCTTCTGTTATAATAAGGCTATTTCATTTTATACCCAGTGGGGAGCTTTTAGCTCCTTTATCCAAACCTCTCCATAACTGGTCAAGCTAATCAGAATCCTGTGTTTCCTAACCCTATAGTGAGTGTAAATTTGGAACTTGCTGTGGTAAATACCAATAAGTATGAACCTAGCATGTTATGCTGCATCCTGTATAGGGTCTCAGGATGACCAATGGTGCTGTTCAGATTGAATTGCACATTGGGGCAGAATTGCCAGTATCTCTTTTCAGATCTGCAGGTTAATACCATTTAGGCTGGATACATATACACAATCATGTATCCCAACTGAGCATCTGCTTTGAGTGAGAGCTCTGCCAGGATAGATGATTGTTAGTCACAGCAACAGTGGCTGCAGACTGCAGTGCATGTGACAGACCGATAATGTGGTCCCAAAGGGAACTGCATGATCGGCCATGATTTACTAACTGACCGATACGGGCAACCAAACTCGGTCACGGCTGGCCGCCCCACACCATCAGATATTTCCAGCCGACTGATCCATGGCACTATCGGTTGGTTACTGGTGTTTACCCAACCTTAAGGTTCATACACACGTGCAATTGCGGGTGCTAACCCGTGACGCACAATGTGTACGAACGGCCGATATTCGTGCCATGTATGGGCACTTTATTGGCTAAAATGGCCGTTCTGTCGATACACGGCACAATTATCAGCCAAAACGGACATTCGTACACATTGTGCATCAGCACCTATGATCGCACATGTGCACGAACCTTTAGTCTTCATGGATTAGAACTGCCAGGTAGGTGGTATTTGGAAGTGAGTGCAAATATGGTAAGGTTTATGACTATATACACACAAAAGGGGGCTCCCACAGCCCCCTTTTGTGTATATATTGTAGCAGAGCTTCTCTGCAGGAAGACTGACCAAGCTTCCATGTGGTAGTAGCACCCCCAACACGTCCCTTTAATTGGAGGTCTTATGACTTGAATACTAAGCATTGGATTAGAGGCCTCTTCCCTCCTTGTTAAAAGCCAGTAGGCGGGGGGAAGTGATAGCCTGTATTACTAATCCAATGCAAGGTCAGGGAGGCAACCTTCCCAAGAAAATGCAACCAAGCAGGGAGTGTCAGCCCAGATAAATGACCGAAGGTAAATTGTTAGGACCTTCCATACTGGGGTTACCTTGACGTGGTTGGAAGGCTTTTCACTTATACTTATACTATGCATAAAATTGTAACTAAAAACCCCCATGTTTTTACTGTTTGCACTAGCATAGATATTATGATATATGGGGCCTAGGAATGTGCATTGATCATCTCTTTTCTTGAAGGTTTATGACTCTAACAGGGAGATTCACCCAGAGGCAAAAGCTCTCTGGGCAAATCTCCCCCGTACAGGATTTACCAGAGGCTGTGCGATTTTAGGTGAATCTCACCCGCACACAAGTATTTAACGCCAGCTATTAGCTGGTTTTAAACACTTACGTGTAAAGAGGCACGCAACCTGGTAAATTACTTTGCAACGGCCGCACGAGTGACTCTTCCAGTACTCGCGCTGCCACCGCAAAGCTGGCATTAACGTCGTAAGTCAGGAAAATGTCTTTCCTGTATTCCAGGATGTATGCAAACTACATTTTCTAGAATTCTGTGCAGTCAGGGAATGCTGGGAGTTGTAGTTTTTAGATGTGAAAAGTTCATTAAGAAAAAGCTTACTACAAACAGAGAATGCTGGGAATTGTGGTTTTTAAACACGTGAAAGGTCATAAGTTAAACACGCCTGCTCTATACCATTAGGCTGAATTATATCTAGACACATGCCTTTGCCACAGGCAATAAATAAGATACTTTGCATATCCCCACCCATTTCTTTAAGTTGAGAAATATGTGTTTATATATATATATATATATATATATATAATTTGTAATAATTAAAATCCCTTACCAGTTTATGAAGTGAGTGAAATTCGCTGTAGCGTCGGTCCAATATGTGTCTTCGGCCATTGAATAAAACATCTACTTTGAAGACCTGCCAGAGAGAAGAGACGTTAGCTGCCTTAAAGTGTATGTATACTAAAAAAAATGACTTTGCATCATCTTAATCTATTATTAAACATGCAAGTAGCACTAAAGGTGCCCATACAGCTTAAGATTTTACTTACCCGACCGAGCACTCACCCGATGTTCCTTTGATCCTGCCGGAACCGCTTCTCCCGATCTTACATTCGACCGACATGCGATCGCAAAATGAATGGGATTTTGCGATCGCATGTCGGTCGAATGTAAGATCGGGAGAAGCGGTTCCGGTAGCATCGATGAACATCGGGTGAGCGCTCGGTCGGGTAACTAAAATCTTATAGATGTATGGGCACCTTTACTCTGAGGTGTGTGTGTGTGTGTTGCTGCATGCCTTTAATACAATACTTTTTTTTGCTCAGGCTCTGACCACTGACCTGACTTTTCCCCACATACCAATTGTCAATACTGCATACAGTATATAGCACACCAACTGTCAAACCATTCCAGCTACAGAAAAACTGCTTACAGAAATGCTTAAACGTAAGATGTTTCAAATTGGATATCTAATGAAACGGGGTGGATAAACAAAAAAAACGGTACAGTGATAGTTGGGATGAAATATAGTTTCCATTAATAGGCAATTAAAAAAAAAAAAATTGCCAGTGTACATACCCTTTAAGGACGCATGTTGTAAGGGTTGTTTCAAAAGTAATGGTGTGTCATGATCAAGATGATGGCAAGGGGGACATTCAGTTTCTTTTTTAAAAAATAACGGGGAGATCCAATATCCCACGCCGCGTTACTTACCTTAGCCCGATCCCGCGATACAATAACTGACGTAAATGAGATTGTCAGTTATTGCATCGCGGGATCGGGCTAAGGTAAGGAGTGCGACCTTAACACTCCCAAACCTTTACCGTTAAGTTTCGTTTTGGATTGTTAGCACAGCGCTGTTTCCAAAAACATTTGGAAATGGCGCTGTGCTCTAAATTCCGTCTAAACCCACGTTAACCCAAATTTTTTTCGGGTTAACATAGGTTTTAGACGGAAAAGGGCTATATTGAATCTCCCCCTATGTACCTTAAATCTTTTTTTTTTTTTTTTTTTTTTTAAAACTTGTTTTTATTTTTGAGCTATTTAATCATTCAATACAGATCATACAGGTTGATGATATAGCTTACAATTTGTTCTTATTTTGTCAAGGGTGGTTAGAACATATTAAACATAAATAAGAAGAGAAAGAAGAGAGAAGAGAAAAGAAAGAAGGAAAAAAAAAATCATTAAACAATATTAGCAATTATGTCCACACTTTCTAGAATTTTTCCGGGCAGTTTCTGTGTTTATAAATGAGGTTGTGGAATGGGAGTATATTATTGATTAGGGCTATCCATGTGTTAGTGAGAGGTGGGTCGGGGGCCATCCACTTGAGAGTTATAGTTTTCCTTGCTCAGAATAGAGATTCTCGAAGAAAGGTTATTTGATAGGAGTCTTCTATTTCTAATGTGTTTATTCCCAATAAACACAGTTTCGAATTGGCCATGGGAGCATCCTAGAAAGGAGATGGGTTATTTCTTGCCAGAATGTCTGTACCAAGGGACAGTCCTAAATAAGGTGCCAAAAATCAGCAAGTTGTTGGTGGCATTTGGGCAGCCGTTTGTGTTGCTTGGGGAAATGTGGTGAAGTTTCTTCGGGGTAAGGTAAGCTTGGTGGGTTATGTATATTTGGATAAGTTTGATATTGGCTGAGGGGGCTGCATAGATGTGAGCGGTGGCCAGTTCATTGTAGTCTTCCATTGTTAGATCGGGTATGTTGCCACTCCAAAGTTGAATGAGGTGCTCTCTTTGTTGTTTTTTTTTGGCTGCAATAAGTTTGGTATAGATACGTGATATGAGACCTTGGGTTTTGAGGATCCCAATGATGGGATGTTTGTTCAGGTGTATTGTTCTGCTAGGGAACTCGGTATGGAGACAATTTCTTAGTTGGAGGTATCTATAGAAATAGGAGCGTGGTAGGTCAAATTCCTCTTTTAGTTCTTCAAATGTTTTCAGGCGATCCTCCGAAATGATTTGGATACCCTTACTATTCCAGTCCGTTGAGTTGGGGAATGATGCTAGATGGGTATATAAGATTGTAATGTTAACATATTGGCAAAGGAACGTGACTGGTTCAAGAGAGGTGTTAAGGAGGCCATTTATGTGAAAATAAAGAAACCAAGCCTAAATAGAGGTGGGGGGGTTCGACACCAACTGTCTGCCATGTACAATGCTGTTTTGACACCTTACTCTGGGCGTTCCTATAACACCTCTTAGCCACTATCCAATCACGCCCTTAACACTTGGCTGTGATATGCTAATTGGGATTCCAGGGTACATAATTGCCACAGATCCTTGTACAAGTCATTCTGAATTGAGAAAGCCAGTCGGATGACTAGCGAAACGTCTTCAAGAACCAAACTTCCAGTCCAGTCCAAGTCCAGTTGATCTAATTGAATACAACAGATATATTGTATTTATTTGGATTTGTTGCCAGGAGCCATGAGTTTCTTCAGAAGGGTCATTACAGTAGATTTGTTCTGCTTCTTGTAACTTGTTGGTGAGGGTTTCAATTTCTAGCCTGGATTGTTTTTTTGGAATTTAATTGAGCTGTTTAGTAGACCTCTTGCATATGCTTTAAAAGCATCCCAGATTATGTCTTGAGGCGTTTGATCATGGTCTAGAGTAAAGTAGAATTGTATTTGGTTCTCTATTGGGTCATCTTCTTCTATTTGAGCGATCCAGAAGGGGTGTATTTTTAGGGATCTGGGAGAGGGTGAGTTTTGTTGTGTGGATAGGGTAAGGATCATTGGTGAGTGGTCTGAGGTGCTTCTTGGAAGGTATTCCACTTGATTTACTTGTGGAGCTAGATTTGCGTTTACAAAGAAATAGTCTAGGCGTGAGAGAACCTTGTGTGTTGAAGAGTAGAATGAGAAATTTGCGGCTGTTGGATTACGAAATCTCCATATATCGATCCAGTTTAGTTCTGACATTAGTTTGGCTAGAGCTGTAGGTCCATTGTTGCTTGTGATTAGATGGGGGGTTGGGAGCTTGTCTTTACTGGGGCACGTTAGCATATTAAAATCACCCATGCATATTACTGAGGCAAGTGGGTAATTTTAGTGTAAATGATATTAGTTTCTGAAGTAGCTGAAGTGAGGCTGGAGGTGGGTTGTAGAGGCCCAGCAAGACATAAAGTGTTCCTTCTATCTCTAGTGCTACACATATGTATCTGCCTTCATCGTCTTTTTGTACCTTCAATACATTGATTTGTAGGGATGAACTAATTAAAATAGAGACACCTCTAGAGTAGGCTGAGTGGGGTACTGTACTATTACTTTATTTAGTTGCTGTATCTTTCCAACCTATTTTGCTCTTATTTATTTTACTTCTGGAGTGGACTAGGAGGGAGGTTAGTAGATGTAAGACATAGGTTGTAATTCAGATGGATTTTGTTAGTAGACTTTTTTATATCTTATAATGATATAGTAATACAAGATTGTCTCTTATATTTTGGAGAGTTCGTGTTTTGGGGGTAGCCTTGATGAAGCTCCCGTTAGTGTCTATTGGAGACTGCGTGGTGTTACCAGTGAGGTAGCTTTGGGTGTATATCTTGGTTTACGTACCTCTTCCATCTTATGTTCATACCTTATCCGGATGTCTTAACCGTCCATAGATGTTTTGGTGTCGGGTTAATTCCAGTTGCGGGTATATATATCCATATGGTATATGTTTGCTGTGGGGTGGGTGATGGGGAAGACAAGTAAAGTAAAGTTGGCCAAGAGAGGGGGGGAGAGGTGTGAGGTAGTATTCCTGGTTAAGGTCTTGGGGATCCTTGCCTGGTGCGTGGTCTAGCCTCTTTTGGACGTCTTTCCAGCCACGAGTCGCAGTCTTCCAAAGATTCGAAAAAGTAGGTGCGGTTTTCGGCTTCAACTCTCAGTTTTGCCGGGAACATCATAGAGTATTTTAGACCTGCTTGTCTTAACCGTGCCTTGATTTCACGGAACGTGGAGCGTTTCTTTTGAAGGTCTGCTGAGAAGTCTGGGAATAGCATTACTGGTGAGCCTTCAAAAGTAGGTTGGTTTCTGTCTGTTTGCTCTTAAGATGCGATCGCGGTCTCTAGCACTCAGTATTCTGGCATTTAGGGGTCTCAGGCGGGAACCAGGTGGAGGTGCTTGTGTTGGAACTCTGTGTGCGCGTTCCACCGAAAAAGCGGGGTACAGTCCGGCTTCGGACAAGGTTTGGGCCAGCCAGTTCTCTATAAAGGTTTCCGGGTTTGTTCCTTCTGCCCTCTCTGGGATGCCCACTATACGGAGGTTGTTGTGCCTCATTCTGTTTTCGAGGTCGTCCGATTTCCGTTGGTGTACTTGAAGTTGTTGCTGCAGATGGGCGACTTCTTGTATAAGTGGGTTAGTATTATCTTCTAGTGTGGATATGCGTTCCTCAGCATCTGATACCTTGTGTCTTTTGCAGGTCGTGCCTCAGGATACTGACGTCCACCTTTACTTCCTCCATGATTAATGTTAGGGAGGTCCTGGACTCCTGTATAGCTGCCAGGAGATGTGTCTGGAGGGTTTGCAGTTCAGGGGATAGGATGGTAGCTCCATTGGCTGAAAGTGGAGGGACTGGGTCACGGTGCGATTTCTCCATGTGGACGGGAGCCGGTTCCTGCAATGGTGGCTCTATGGTCTGTTCGCGGGCCTTGTGCGCGAACTTTTCTAGTTTCCCTATGGCATGTCATTCAGGTGGAGGGTAGTTCGCCGAGATTTGGGGATCAGTGGGGAAAGCAGACTGTGCCGGGATCTCCAGAGAGTTAGGTGAGTCGGAGGGAGCTCTCGCTGGAAGCGTCTTACTCCATTGCTGTCTAGGACACGCCCCAGTACCTTAAATCTTTAATTCTCTGGGAGGTAGAAGTGATTATTTCTACCTCCCATTGATTTTTCTAAGGTAAGTGGCAAGGAGTTAATATTAATTGGGGCATGCTATTGGCATTGTCCTGACACCCATCTGTCTTCTGTCCTTCTCTCCTATCTGCCCATTTGTTCCTATGTTAAAGTCCACCCTCACATGAAAAATTGTATATAGTCAAATCACACACCCCCCAAACCTGCAAACGTTAAAAAGTTGAGCGATATAAGACAAATTTGTTGCCTGATGTTCTGTTACCCTTTTAGTTCCTGGTCCTTCATCTGTCAACTTTCCAACTATTGTGGTTTGGGGGGATTATAACATATATATAAAGTTTAATTTGAGGGATGAACATGCCCTTTAAAGATGGGAGGACTGTCGACTGTTGGGATGAACAGCTGTCAGCGCTTGTAGCAAAAACAACAACAAAAAGTAGCACCAAATTTATGTTGTAATTAGAGATTTGTTAACAATTAAAGGGCATGTCCACCATAAAAATAAAATTTTCTGTAATGTAGCTTCCCACCTCTCAACGCACTCCTAAGAACATTATTTTATTATTATTTACCAGCCAGGGATCCCGCTGCCTCAGCCTCCAATGCAACTTCTGGGAACGGAGTTACATTGGGGGCTTGGCCGGCAGCCGCGACTGTGATTGGCTGAGAGTCAGCCAATCACAGATGCAGCTGCCGGCTATTGATTTATCCATGGGATCCCGGGCTGGTAAGTAATGTTCTGAGGAGTTTTTTTTTTTTTTTTAAATGGACAATGCAGTTCGGGTTGGAAGGGGAAAGCTACAATATAGAAAAAGGTTTTGATGCTGTACTAAATGGACAGCCCGATAGATCTAGATGGTGGGAGGGAGGGGGGGAAATCAGCTCCACAGCGCATGTCGCTCTACCTCCCAGAGGCTACAGGAGAGGCAGAAACCTTTATACAGGAAGGCAGGCTCCTACCATTCACATTGCTGGACTTTGGACAAGCACTGCAGAGGAACCATTTGAGATGTAAGGTAAGTATTTTTTTAACACTAAACACAGAGGCCAGCATGGGGTTAAATTATAGTTTTGGGGGTGTACATACCCTTTAATGCAGTGAGCATATCCTCCACCTGACAATGAGTGTTTAAAAATACAAACACCGTAATAAAGAATTGCAAACCCTGACATGCCCAAACCTCTTTTGAGAAAAAACGTTGTAAATTCCTCTTATAAACAAAAAGAAATCTAAAATTCCAAACTGCTGTATTTTAACAATTTGTGTTTAAAGGAAAAGTGAAGTAATAAGGGGCCTTCAATGTTCCATGGTGTCGGACACCTTAAAAGCTGTGCTTATAACCTTTTGTCTCTGAGGAAGAGGAAGGACACCATGAAACACGTTAGACTCTCCTTAGTACACATGCGCCATGTGTATGTATGTATATGATTTTTAAATAGTCTTGAGAGTCTTGGAGCAGTCAATCTATATTTATTGAAAGAGATACGGATTGAGAATACAGGGACCTGGCCCCATTCTGAGGAAGGATAATAGACCTGCACGCCAGGATGGTGGTGGCACGGAAGGGCTCCAGCAGTAAGTGTCAGTAGCGTTCTGCACGAACACACTGTTGTCTGTGTTTGGAGCTTTTTTAAAGGGAAACTAGAGGTAAAATACACAACACTTCAGAATCTTCAAACAGAATCTTGGTAATTGTGCTCTAGAAACAACTGATAGGATTCAGCATATCTTACTGTTAAACACCCAGTGAAACCAACTTTCTACTTACTGCCTAATGTACACAAGAATTTGAAAAAGTCACCAGGTAGACTATTAGCGGGTATCAACAGTCTATTAGAACCAGCATGCATATTCATTGACAAATACTTACAATCATTTGTCACTTCTCTAGACTCGTACATCCGAGACACGGCTGACTTTTACCAATGCAGGACATATAAATGCTGTCAAATATTTCCCGCAGTGACATACGCCTTTTACAAAGGTATGATTTTTTTTTTTTTTTTTTAAGCGTGCTCCAAATGTTTGTATTACAACATAATGATTTTACCTTTGACCAGAAAAACTTTCTACAATCCAGGGGGACGGTCATGGGAGCCAAATGTGCTTCGTCATTTGGCAGAGGTAAGGTCATCTTTACACCCCGGACAGACAGAGCATGATCTGGCATCCATGATAGCCTTCTGGATATGATATATAGACAACATAGTCTTTATCTGGAAAGGAGGGTCAGAGAGATTATTAACATTTCTAAGGCAGCTCAACAATACCCCATATAATATTAAACTCATGTATAACTTTTCGGGAACAGAAATAGTGTTCCTTGATGTCAGGATAAAAGTGGGGGCGCAACAGTGGGCATCCAAAAAACATAATAGATGAGTTCCCTAAAAAGGCAGTTCTACCGGGTTAGGAGAAACTGTAGTGAGGAATTTATATATGACCAAGAAGCAACTAATCTGACACGTTTTGTTGACAGAGGGTACCCTAGATCTTTATTGAAACACTGCAATCGGTCAGCCAAAAACAAAACACAGCTAGAACTGCTTGTACCTAGAAAGAGGGACTAAGATGACTAATGGCTTTTTTTCACCTATAGTCGCCCCTCTTTTGGCTGTCACTTGTGGCTAATTGTGTACAAATGTCATGTGAGCATTAGCTTTGGTCTACAGCATTGATGTGTTCTGTGATGGCTTGAACTTCCGAGCAAAAAAATAGAATTACTGTGCACACTCTATAGACAGTTAAAGTCAGTCAGGCGTCAAGTATAGGCTTGAACTTCCTTCAGGTGGATTGTAACACAGGTGTCATCCACGTATCTGAACCAGTGGCTGAGTGTAATGCCCTTGAAGATATTAAGAGCCTGTGTTTCCACTTCCTCCATGTAAAGGTTTGCCACGATGGAAGGGACCAAACAGCAACTGCACCAACATATGGCCCAGCAATTCCTCGGGTCAGGACTCTGCAATGTACCTGCATCTTAAGGAAAAAGGACATACCTTTGGAACATTGTAATGTCAACATCTTGGCTAAGGAACATGACTGGTTCAAGAGAGGTGTCAAGGAGGCCATTTTCGTGAAAATAAACCAAGTCCGAATAGAGGTGGGGGGGTTTGACACCAACTGTCTGCCATGTACAATGATGTTTTGATACTTTACCCTGGGCAATTTTGATAACATCCCTTAGCCTCAATGCATCCAGAAGGTCCTAACACCTGGCTGTGATATGCTAAATTGGGACTTTCCAGGGTATTTATTGCCAACAGATTCTTGTACAAGTCATTCTGAATTGAGAAAGCCATTTGGATGACTAGCGAAACGTCTTCAAGAACTAAACATTAAGTCCAGTTAATCTAACTGAACACAGATATACCATGACCTGGATGAATGAGAACCTTCACAAGCATTTTAAGCTAATGCTCACACAAGATTTGTAAATTACCTAAGACAGTATGATCTGTAAGTTTGTAAACAATTACCCACAAGTGAGAGCCAGAAGAGGGGCGACAATAGGAGTTGTCCAAACAAAAAGCCATTTTTGGACACTTTAACGAGCATCACAACATGTCCACGCAATCCTTGAAATGCTGTGCTATTGAGAAAATTACAGCTAACACAAAAAGAGGTGATGTTGATCTTAAACTTTTGGAACGTGAGACTTTTTAGATTTACATTTTGAGAGCATTTGCCTCTCCAGGAATCAATGAGGACTTGGACTTTGTTCCTATTTATGTTTGCCCTTGTGATTTTATATGTTGTTTTGCTTGCCCCCCCCCCCCCTTTTTATAACCAGATGATGTCCGTTTGGTGCCTCGAGTTCTGCAGCCCATTTGGTCTGCAGATCTAGGACCTAAAATGCCATCATATGCTTGAATCTGGTGACATGTACATATCCAATATTTAATATTTGTAACAGACTCCAAACAGATTTAATTATAGTTTTTTTCCCCCCAGATGTATATGACTGTAGAGGCTCTCCCATGCATTACGATCCTGTAACAGTTAGTTGATCCTCAAAAATTGAGATAAAGGGTTAAGGATAGTTTATGTAGCTTCATTCATCCTTCTGATGAGATACTGTTCAGTACCAGTGCCACCTGGTGTTGACTCGGAATAGGCGCCTTCTTACCTTTAAATAGACCACACGCACAGTATTGTACAGCCGCATTGAGAAGCCGACATCATAGGCGAGCACATGATGTTAGAGCTATATAAATCCACAATAATAATAATAATAATAATATTATCCAAGTCTAGCACCTCCCCAGCATTGTTGGGTTACTTATTTACTGCATCTGACAGTGCCCCATCTAGTCATTATTTGTTTGTTTGTTTGCCGGCATATAACATTACTAGTGACTTCTGCATGGTTAACTTTCACATTAGTCATACACCCTCCGCAACAAAGGAGTTAAAGTCCAACTTACTAATATAACATCGGTTAGCCTGACTTCACAGCAAGATCATCGCACCTCTCCGTGCATCACCCTGAATGTGTTTTATTGTCCTTAGATGCCATCCAAAAGATCTTTTATTCCACTGAGTTGGAATTCCTATGGGTCTGTCAGCAAACTTTTTTTGTATCACATATTTGGTGAGGGGTTAAAGGACAACTAAAGCCTCAGATCAACATTGAATTAGAAGGCAGATCTCCTTGCTATAAAAACAGTTATCCGGTCTCACCTCTCATTTTAATATGGTTGTTGAGAAATTTAACTTTCTAACATGAGGTATGTGTCTTATTTCCCAGTGTTCCGATATCACACAGTGTGGTCACTGACCATTGTGTTATTTACACATGCTCAGTCCTAAGAGTGCAGGAACTTGTTACAGTTGGTCACACCCGCTAGTAGCCTCTAGCCAATCCTTTTACAGGACAGAATAAGCAAAGGAGCATATGATTGAGATGAGGGGTGTGGCCAGTCACTCTACATAAAAAGTGATTTTATCCAGTTTTTCAAGTGGTAAAATTTACTTTAATGCTATTTTCTGTATTGCTATTTTACAGTTTATTGGTGTTGTTAGAGGGGATATGTTCAGACTCTGGGGTGTAAAAATTTGGGTTTAGTTCTCCTATAAGTGTCTGGCATCACATGATCTTGCACTCAGAAGCTTTTCTCCCCAAATCCTTTTTCACTAAATTAAACAGCCTTGTGATCTCTCTCCTACTATGGGGAGCAGACCAAGCACAACTGAAACTGCAAACTCTAGAGTATCCTAATGAGAACACAGGCGTAGCCTTGCCAAAATTCTAGCAGTGAAAGGAGGAGTGTCGCTGTTTGTCTGAAACGTAATCTTGTGGTGTTCTTGAATAAATGGGTTTAAAACCCTTTGCATCAGCGTGTGGTTCCTTCCCTGTATGATACTTGGCATTACCATCTAGCCAGCCAACTCAGATATAACATTTGGTTAGTAACCACCTGCTATTTAAAGAGAATTTTTATTCTCTATTATATTTATATTCCACCAGAGGGACAAATGACAGAACGGCACAACACTACCCCCCCCCCCCCACACACACACACACCACCACCACAGACCAAAACAATGTACATTTATCCTCATTAGAAATCCCTGCATGGAATAATTTGTCAGGAAAGGAGAATCACTGGAGAGCAGATGTAATAACAGACAAATTGCTCCTTCTACTTCAACTAGCCAATAGATTCCACCTACCCTTCACATATTTCTTAAGGTACCTACAATTCAGTTGAATTCCAAGGTGATGATATTACCCCATCCTCAAATCCACTTGTAGGCATACTATGAACAGGGCTTGTATATACACGTAACCATGAAACAAAAGAATTGCACAGTAAAAAGTGTGGTACCAACAAAATGGCTAAAATACCATCCAGACACTGTGGAGACAGATCGGAAGGACATACACATGACTCATCTTCAGGTATTCCCAGACGTTAATAATAGATTCATTCAACTCTACATTATTCAACAGGCATACCTAGATCCCAAACCACTAAGGCATATTAAATCATGGATCCTCTGCCCAAAATCTCATTTGCTGATGTTTGTCACCTAATCTGGGCTTTCCATACTGAGGTTTTGGAGTAAAACTCATACAGCACTATGGAATAAATATCCATACTAGGTTTGACAGGTTTCGGGCTAGGCCACACTAGCGCATTTCTCAGTGTTAACAAATGTGTTTTGCAATCAGTTAGCGAGTGGGTGGTCAAGCTATGTTCACTGTGATCACCATATTTATGCGAATCGTATGCACTCTGATAACGGAATATTGGCAGAATCACAGCACAAAAGCACGGTAGCACACTTGAAACATGCAACATTGTGGCATTACCATGTGTTGTAGCGAGACCGCAGCCTCAAAGGTTTGGGGAAAGTACCGGTATATGATTTTACTTCTCGGGAAATACATTTCTTTGCCAGGCATTGTATTATACTCGCCTAGATGTTCTCTACCAAGACAGCAGAAGTGACTAACCTGAACTTTTATTGCAGTTTGTAAAATGAACAGTAGGACAGCAGTAGGATTACTTGGTGCCTTCAAGCACAATGCATTGCTAGCATGTAATCCTTCATGTGACGACTGTGACTTGTGACAAGGGTTTTTTTTTTAATGTCATGAGTAAGCAACAAGGAAATAGCTGGCTTTCAATTGTAAACTAAATGTCCCCAACCAGTGTAACAAAGCAAACAGGATTCTTTACAATTAAATGTATTTCTCAGTTCAGTGCACAATACAAAACATGGCTGAAATAAAAAAACCACAGAAGGCAGTACGGTAGTTACTTCTCTCAGTGCTAATGTAGATCTGTGGATCTATACATTGCCTATTTGACATATCCAGCATTAGATTTTGAGGCAGGGATCTCATTCCTTACATGTCAAGGCATGCTGCACATCAATGTATCGTTTTATTTATATTTATATGTATTCTTAAGATATGTATGAAATTGTATTTAATGGCTTGCACTTATCCCCTTGTTTGCATGTTTTATAATGTACAGTGCTGCATACCCAAGTGGCACTTTATAAATAAAATTATACATACTGGTATATACATTTAAAATGGCAAAACACTCGTGATTATTTCTGACAAAAATGTGCCCATCAGAATATACTGGTCTCCCCAGATGCCTTCCTCACCTTAGTCATCATAAGTTATTTATAAGTTGTGGTCTGAGATCGGATTTAGAATTTTCGAATAAAATCAGAAAATCCAAAAATCAGAAAATGGGCCATAGAAGTCAATCGGAGTTAAATAAAATCCGAAAGTGTAAATGGTTTAGGCACATGGGAAATAGTCTGGGGAACATGTGCAAATAACCAAAAATTCTATATAAAAAAATAACTTTCACAAGCTCGAAATTCACATATTCGATATTTCCCTAAATCACCCAGTATATTACATCATTTCTGAAAATCGAATTTTCTAAATCTTTAATTCTCAAATATTCAACTTTGAAAATTCAATAATTATCGAAAATCCGGCAATCCGAAAATCCAAGACTACCATCAGAACTGCCAGTTCCGATTTGGAACTCTGGATGTGCCTTGCTTTTGATGCGTGCAGAGTGCTGATTGTCAGTATGCATTAGATATGGATTAGTTTGATTTTACATTACAGGATAAGTGCACTGTAAAATCAACAATAGATCGTGTCCCGAACACCTCTTGCTGCTGGATCCTGCTGTGCACTGTCCCAAACACCTTAGCTAAGTCAAAATTGGAAAAATGGTATGCAGGTGGTTCCAGACAAAGAAGACTCCAAAGGATATCTTTTGGTGCTTTATTGACACTTAAAGCACCAAAAGATATCCTTTGGAGTCTTCTTTGTCTGGAAGCACCTGCATACCATTTTTCCAATTTTGACTTAGCACTGTAAAATCAAGTTTTGTTAATTTGGAAGCTGCAGCTTTAAAAATACCGTTGCCATATTTTTTATTTTTTTTTTATCTATGCCCCTTCAGAGCCTAGCTTTGTGCCTTGAAAGTTGCCAACATCTTGATATTGGTTTGCTGAATGTTAAGCTCCGCCCCTCAGAGATTTCCTCTTCTTTCTCCTGCTTGAGCCTCAAGCAATAATGCCTGTGAGTTCCGTGCACTCTCCTGCTTGAGCCTCAAACGGTAATGCCTGTGAGTCTGAACTCTCCGCTTGAGCTCCAAACGTATATGCCGTGTGTTCCGTGCACTCTCCTCTTGAGCCTCAAACAGTAATGCCTGTGAGTTCCGTGCACTCTCGGCTTGAGCCTCTAACGGTAATGCCTGTGAGTTCCGTGCACTCTCCTGCTTGAGCCTCAAACAGTAATGCCTGTGAGTTCCGTGCACTCTCCGGATTGAGCCTTTTCTTAAACGGTGGTAATGGCCCTGGGGAGTCTGTTGCACTCCCGCTTGAGCCTCAAACGGTAATGCCTGTGAGTTCCGTGCACTCTCCTGCTTGAGCCTCAAACGGTAATGCCTGTGAGTTCCGTGCACTCTCCTGCTTGAGCCTCAAACGGTAATGCCTGTGAGTTCTGTGCACTCTCCGGCTTGAGCCTCAAACAGTAATGCCTGTGAGTTCTGTGCACTCTCCTGCTTAAGCACACTTAAAGCACCAAAAGATATCCTTTGGAGTCTTCTTTGTCTGGAAGCACCTGCATACTATTTTTCCAATTTTGACTTAGCACTGTAAAATCAAGTTATGTTAATTTGGAAGCTGCAGCTTTAAAAATACCGTTGCTATATATATATATATTTTTTTTTTACCTATGCCCCTTCAGAGCCTAGCTTTGTGCCTTGAAAGTTGCCAACAGCTTGATATTGGTTTGCTGAATGTTAAGCTCCGCCCCTCAGAGATTTCCTCTTCTTTCTCCTGCTTGAGCCGCAAACGGTAATACCTGTGAGTTCCGTGCACTCTCCTGCTTGAGCCTCAAAAAGTAATGCCTGTGTGTTCCGTGCACTCTCCTGCTTGAGCCTCAAATGGTAATGCCTGTGAGTTCTGTGCAATCTCCTGCTTGAGCCTTAAACGGTAATGCCTGCGAGTTCCATTCATGTGCGTGTTCACGGGAACTCACAGGAATTATCGTTTGAAGCTCAAAACAAAATTGGTAAAAAAAAAAAAAAATATGGCAACAGTATTTTTAAAGCTGCACTTATCCTTTAAAAATACACCGTGTTTAATGTGGAAGTAGTAAAGAATAACTCTGGTGCCAAAACCCCTCCCATCCTCCCACCCCCATTAAAGTTATAGTAAGGATCTGTACACACCATACAATTATTTATCCTGACCAACCATTTGCTATTAGCGAGGGATAGGAGTAAGATTGTAAAATACACCTTGCAAGATTCCAATCCATTTTATAATTCTGGACTTGAAGGTGCAGAAGATTTTTCTTATAGGCCAGGCCATAGACACTAGAGAGTTGTGAATTGGTCCGGCCTCATGGAGTGTGAATGGGTACTTTAAGGGGGGGGGGGTAGCATTGCTTCTTAGCCAATCATTTTCACAGCTGCCAGTCCTGCCCCCTTTGCTTTTTTCCGTGCATGGAAAAGACACTAAAGACATACAGAAGGAAGCTGAGGGAACGAGTTCTGGTGAGTATATTTAGAAGCCGAATTGAGTGCTTTAGATCTTGCGATGTCTAGGTTGTGGGTTTTTTTCCGTCATTAGTAACATTTTTGTTTGAGGGATAGACATACCCTTTAAAATCAAGTGTGTAGCTTGTTGTTATGAGTTAATTGTACATGTACTAAACTGAGATGAACTAATTTAATATAGATTTAAATTCATGTATATTTAATATATATTAAAACTTACCTACTTGATGACTTGTAAACAAGTCCATTTTAGCCCTGTGGTTGGCTTTAAGGTGCATTTCTAGTGTCTAGAACAACCTTGGCAGTTTAAAACCTGTAATTTCCAGGTAGGTAGGACACAGGAGTCCTTCCTGCAGTTACCTGCAAACCACGCTGTGAGCAGTGGCTAAACAAAAAGTTCCTGCCATCTCTAAAGCATTGGTAGAGTGGGGGGAAGGAAAGCAGTTAACTACTACATATTACAAAGATATACATTAAACATGCGTATGTCAAACCTCTTCTCAAAAAACCCTCTTTGGACCCTACATGTCTGCCCTGTCTCCCTTTTACCATTTGCTTCAAATCTCTTAGAACGTCTCGTCTCTACACGCATTACTAAATATCTCCATGCTAATAATTTATTGGACCCATTGCAATCAGGATTCCGACTGGGTCATTCAACTGAAACTGCCCTCTGGAAAGTCTCAAATGACCTACAAGCTGCCAAAGCCAAAGGACAGTTCTCGGTACTCATTCTCCTTGATCTATCGGCTGCCTTTGATACTGTGGACCACTCTCTCCTTATGCAGATTCTATATTCTCTGGGCATCCGAAATCAAGCTGCGGTGTGGTTGTCTTCTTATCTCTCTAACAGATCTTTCTCTGTCTCTTTTGCTAATAATACTTCCTCTCCTGTTCCGCTTAGTGTGGGGGTCCCTCAGGGCTCGGTTTTAGGACCCTTGCTTTTCTCCCTCTACACTATCTCTCTGGGAAAAATAATCAGTTCTTTCGGTTTTAAGTATTACTTATATGCTGATGATACCCAAATTTACTTGTCCAACCCCACACTAACCCCTGAAGTTCAATCCCAAATCTCTAAATGTCTGTTCTCTATCTCTTCCTGGATGGCGCACCGTCGCCTTAAACTCAATCTATCCAAAACGGAATTAATCATTTTCCCCCTTAAACTGGGACCTAGTCCACCCTTCTCCATCTCTATTGACAATATGGTCATTAACCCAGTTGAATCTGCACACTGCCTTGGAGTGATTTTTGACTCCTCTCTTTCCTTCCATCATCACATTAACAATGTCGCTAGGACCTGTTGTTTCCTCCTTCGCAATATTGCCAAGATCCGCCCTTTTCTCTCTTTCTCCACTACTAAAATGCTCATCCATGCCCTTATAATCTCCCGTCTCGACTACTGTAACATTCTGCTGCTTGGACTCCTGGCCTCTCATCTCTCTCCTCTACAGTCTATCTTAAACTCGGCAGCTCGGATCACCTCGCTCTCCTCCAAAAGAGAACTAGCAACCCAGATAATTCAGTCCATAGGGTGGCTTCCCATCAAACAAAGAATCATATTCAATACCCTGCTTTTAACCTTTAAATCCCTTTGCTCTTCTGCACCTCCCTCCTTATCTTCTCCCTTATGCTCCAGGCTGTGCCCTTCGCTCCTTTCAAGGAAATCTTCTCCACAGACCCCCAACTAACACTACTGCCTCCTGCCTTAAACCATTCTCTCTTGCTGCTCCCTACCTTTGGAACGCTCTCCCTCTCTCGCTTCGCCTGGTGACATCCATTAATGCTTTCAAATCTAGACTGTCCTCCTACCTTTCTGAGCATCAGCATAACAGATTGTTAGCCCTTTTAAGCACTTTGTACCCATCCCCCTCACTTGTACCTGTATGTTGTCCCCCCCACTTAGATTGTAAGCTCTTCTGGGCAGGGATCTCATTCCTAATGTGTCAAAGCGTGTTGCACTTATCCATTTATACATAATTTATATATATGCTTTCTTAACCGATGTATGAAATTGCATTTAACTTAATTTAATCTTTATCTATCTGTATCCCCTTGTTTGTATACTCTGTATTTTATGTACAGAGCTGCGTACCCAAGTGGCGCTTTATAAATAAAATTATACATACATACATATTACAAAGCTATACATTAAGTGAGATATACCATAAATGAATAGAAGGCTTGTGAAAACATTTCTCTGTAATAATTTAGTGGCACATGTCTGGCTGTGTCCTATCTCTCCTGTCCCTGGCACACAGAGTGGGAAACCAAGCTCACGAAACTGTATTTAATTCTCACTGCCGACTACAATGATGTTGTAAATTGAAATGTATTCATACACATTAAGGGCTCGTTCATACCAGATCCATTTTTTGGTGCATTTTTGCAACGTTACCATTTTTAAAAACGCAAGGACACATAGAATTCACTAGTACCATTCACGCCATTGTGTTCCGGTCGGTTGCTTTAAAAAAAACGCACCACATTCAGCATTCCTGTCTGTTGCATGTGTATTCTATATAAATCTATGAAAAACGCATTGTGAAAAAATGGGCAGAAACTGACAGAAGTTTTTTTCTGTCCAGCTTCTAGTGTGAACGAGCCCAAAAAGAAGATCTCATTCAAATCCTGCTTCTGTTAATAAGACAGTTCAGGAGGAAAGTAGGATATAAACTGTAATTGAGTAAAGGAATCCTCCAGCTAAATAAAACCTCAGGCCAGATTAGATTGTTTTTGTTGACAATGTTTTTATTGTGTTAAACCAAATCTGGGCTAGATTTTTCTTCTTCTCGGGTGCCCGATTTCAATGAAAACAGAATAATTAACACAGGCGGGAGCTGAACTCAGAAGATTATAGTGTAATAAAGGGATTCATTCACAGCACATGTAGGTGGAGATGGAGGTAGGGGTGCAGCGTGATCTTCCACGCTCGCTTTGCACTGCTGGAGATTAAAGGCCACGTTGTGCACTTTAACGCCAAATAAATTTATGTTTTGTGGAATTTCAAATTTGTAGCACCACTTGCAGCAGGCTCTTCGTATATAAGCCTGTGTAATATTTCTAGGACTTCTAATCTAAGTGGCCTAAAGGAAAATAAAGGTAGTTTTTTCTCCCCAATGAGACCCTTTGTACCCTTTGTGGGTACTGACCCACAGGGTTACACGGGAATCCCCCCGGTGGCCCCACAGCCCATTCACCCACGAAAACAGCTAGAATATAAATAGAAAGCCAAAAGTACAGTAAGAAATGCATTTTAATACACATTGGAAGTCAGCAGTCTACTCAGACACTGCCTTTGTATTAAATAACATTATTTTGCTAGAATGGAGAGAAATATTTACTGGAGTTCATGATATACTGAAAAAAATTAGGACAGCACCGGTCTGACAAACAAACCCTTACACAGCTGTCTGGGCATGTGAAAGGAGACCAGTTCATACTGCAAAGTAAATAAACACACAGCTGTTTTTCTTTTAACCAGTTCTGCAGATGGCATCAAAGAATTTTCATTCACAATAATTAGCCTGAAGCACAGATGTAGCATCGGAAGGAGTTACAACTGTTGGATGTCTGGGAGTGGGGGTTGGATTAGGTAAGGGTGTCAGATGCTGCTCTCTCTTTCACAGCAATGTATGTTACCTAACTGATCTGTCCCCATAGGCATGATATAAATTGCTGTAGTCAATTGCTTTATGTCCAATACTAAGAACACATGATACAATGTTGCAAATTATGGCACCTAAGGCCTTGCTCCGAAAAGCTTATACTCTAACAGGGTTATTCAATAAAAGTTCTTATCGTTTAAAATGGTGCTAATTTTGCCCCAACCAATCAGATGTTAGCTTTCAAATGTTAAAGAAGATCTGATTGGTTGGGGCAAAATTAGCACCACTTTAAACGATTAGAACTTTTATTGAATCTCCCTGTACGTTCCAAATCAAAGACACAAGCTAACAGTGTATTTATGATTGTAGGGGAAATGGAGTACTGGGAGGAAACCCACATAAGCTCAATGAGAACATACAAACTTGTAGATTAAAGGGCAACTATAGTGAAAAAAAACTTTGTCTATATACAATGTACAGATCACTTAGTATAAGCTGCCTTACTTTCATGTTCCTGTGTGGTTTCGTTTCTTCACACTGGCAGAAGTTTGTACCAAGCTGTGTAGTCCCCCTCAAGCACTAAAGGGCTGTATGAAAAGTCCGGGCATACTCAGTTGAAAGGACTTTAAATGAAGTGCTGACATCCTGTTGACCCCTCCCTTCCAGAGATAGACTGCAATCAAACAAAGTGTGGGAGAAAGTAGCAATATGCTGAAGGGAGGGGCAGAGAGGGAGAGAGGAGGACAAGTGGTGCCGAGATTCTTTACAAGTAAGTTACTGAACTCTGCCTGTTCTCTAAGTTTGCTAATTGTTATTTATTTTTGTACCTAAAGTTCATATCTCTTCCCCTGTTTAACTAAGATCATAATCACTGAAGACAGAGTCAGTGTAGCAGCAGCTGTAGTGAGACCTTCACAAACACAGTGAAACTGCTTGTTATCCTGATAGCAAAATATAGAGTACACTTCAGCACACCGATGTTGGCTGTCTGCCAGACAAATAGGTAGGTGCTTTCCCCCTAGCCCTCCACTCCAAGGACCAAATAGTGCTATAGCACAAGAATAGTAATGGGGGGACACTAGTAAGGTGAATCCAAATGTGTTTATTACACCAACAGCATATACAACGTTTCGGGACGCACTGTCCCTTCCTCAGGTACCTGAGGAAGGGATTCATTTGGATTCACTTTACTAGTGTGCTCCCCTATTACTATTCTTGTTATCCTGATACATTTCATTTGCTTTAGTCTATATATTTCATAGATTTCACTGTATGTCTTGTTTGGTATATAGTCTGTATTACTGTATTATATATACTGTATTAGTGCTCCATTTGAGTCACTGGTTTTGTATGTATATAAGCTTTTTTTGGGGGGGAGGGGCTGTTTTATAGTGTGTTATGCTCATATTGCTGGGTTAATGGTTTATTGATTGTGTTTAGCACTACAGCATTTGACTATATGTTGCACATGGTACATATAGTGTGGGTGAGAGAGTGTGTGACAGTACTGCAGGGGAGCTTTGGATTGTGTGGGTGTGTGCCTTTGAGTGACAGATGAGGTGTAGCAGCTCCTACAAATCACAGCATTTTCAAAGGCTTATATCTCTGGGACTATGAAGAATTTAAAGAAACTAAAGGTACCCTGGTGGTTAGGCTATATTAGAAGGAATTTTAAAAAAACAATTTTCTCACAATAATTGCCCTTTAAACAGAGGGTGAATTTGGACCCAGAGCCAAACATTAAATCGGTATTGACCCACTCCTGTCACACCCAGGTATAGTTTACAATCAAAGTTACCTCCTGTTTCTGACAAACAATGGAAAGTATGTATACATTCTTAGCATGTGTTCCTTTCCCCTGTACTCTAAAGCTGGGTACACACAGTAACGATAAAGCCCCGATACCGTCGGATCCGACGGTATCGGGGCTTTATCGTTACTGTGTGTACGTTCGTTTCCCGAACGAGCGCGCGACCGCCGAACGATCGGGTAGGCCGTACGCTCGTTCGGGAAAGGCCGAAAATTTCCATCGGCCGCGCTAGACTCCCTATAGGAGTCTAGCGCGGCCGATGGACACACACAGTCCCGAGCGTTCTCCCTATAGGGACTGTGTGTATGCAGATCTTTGAAAGATGGCAGACAGGATCTTGCAGATCCTGTCTGTCATCTTTCAGAAATCTGTACTGTGTGTACCTAGCTTAAAGCCTCGTACACACGTTGGATAATTTTCGTACGATGCAGCCGACGAACGTTTAACGACATTATCGTTAATCCTCATAATTGAAACGACATCTGTACATCTGAATATTGTGTGATTGCTCATTCGTCGGCTGCATTGTACGACAATTATCCAACGTGTGTACGAAGCTTAACTGAATGGATATACCCCAGACCCAGTACAGTAAAATCAGGAAATGTACAGTTATTTCAGTTTTCATTGGCATGTAATCCCCTTTCTAATGCCTGATCTGCTATCACAAACAACAAATCACCTTGTAGAAAACTGGAGTGAAACTGAGAATTGTACATCCCCTTTATTCAAACCATACAGCCTTTAGCAAACAGCAACCTACTCAGACAGATGGAAAATGAAATAAAAGCTGAATGGAGAAGTGGTAGGTGACACATTTACAGCACCGCACGTACAGTGTACTTACTGTCTTACAAATATATGGGGGTAGATGCATCTGAAAAATGACACAGATCGTGTGAACAAACCTGGTTGACCTGCATGATACATGCAATGCTGATAAACAATGAAAACCATTTGCACTGTATTAAGAAGGGAAACAACAGTTCACTGCTTTAAAACAACTAAAATGTGAAATGCAATATAACATTAAGTTAGGGAAGCCATACATATGGATCAATTGCATTATTTTCCCCTGTCTATTTCATTGTTAGCCATCACACAATATAATTATCATATGATATCAGTTTTGTAGCCAATCTTTGGTGGCACTTCTGCTGCTGTTCCCCGTAGCCAAATTAAGATTAGATGCTTGTAGGTAATAAACCTGCACACATCAGACTATTCATAGAAACATAGAGAGTGTGACTTCTTGGAACAGGTCAAGGAGAAAAGGGTTGTTAATGTATTTATAATTGAATTAGAATACTCATAATAATCCCTAATAAATATGAATCTGATGAGACACATTGTCACAGGTTTCATGGCAGCTATAAGCTTTATTAGCTTTAGCTTTCAGCGTATGGTTTGTTTGAATTGTTCATTATTATACTTTTCCTAGTAGCTCCTGTCAGTAGGAACCACTGTTTATGTCTGTGGAAGGAATGATATACATCCCTGTAATAAATACGAGATCCCTATTAAATTGATTTAATTGTGGCAATATTCAAAACTTCCAGTCACCTATCTGTGGGGGTGATGCACATATTCCCGTTTACACTTCTGCTCCATAGATTGGTTGTCGATATCAGGCAATTTATCAACTCAAGCTGATTGGACCAATCCATAAAATTTTCCAACAACAATCCATAATAAGGAAATGCAACCTTTCGAAGGCATAACCACCCAAGAATTACAAATCTACCAAACCTCAAAGTCCCTTTGCTACTGCTGGTCTCTTACTGCCCACTAGAGATGTAACGTGGGTTCGAAAAGAAGCCGGTTTCAAATCGAATCTGAGGGTTTCGAAGTCCCAACGTAACTTTCGGAACTCACGGATTTTCCGAATTTTCTAAATTTCGCTAATCATTGAAATCGAAAATAGAGGATTGTTGAAATTGAAAATCGAAACCACGAAATGAAAGTAATGATTGATTAACCCTCGAAAGCAAGAAACGATTTCGGTAACCCTCGAATTTGTAATATCGGTAACCCTTGAAAGTAGCGTTTGATTTCAGTAACCCTCGAAAATGGAATGTGGAAGCTCAAAAACAGCCCGATCGTGAGGAAAGATAGTTTAAAAATAAGTTTTGGTCATATTTACGGGTTCCCCAGACCATTCCCCAGGTCTCTGTGACATTTACAATAACCTACTATTACTTTTGAATTTTTTTCTCTCATAGACTTCTATGGGTTAGTTTTTGAAGAAATTTTTAAAATTTCAAAAACAGAGAGTTTTGAACATCTCTACTGCCCAGGACTGTTCCTGGACTGTCCAACAGGAAGACACACTTCTTGTGGAACAAGTTTATCCATTGAAATAGTCTGGCATGTGGGAGGAGGCAGGGCCAGTACAGTAGCAGGTGAAGTTTGATCAGCAACAGATTTCTGTGAAACATGGAAGATTAGTTTAAAGGACCCCTGGGTTTGTAGTATCTACCACAAACAAAGCTGTCAATTATTTGTGACTGACAATTCTATTGAAGAACTTGATATTTCAACCCAACCAACTAAAATATCACACCAAGCGACAGGTCGGGTGTAAATATCGCACTTTGGACTGGTACTCACAGGCAGATCCTATGCCAATTTCTATACCGACTGATGGTATATCGCTTGGCAATCTGTCAGGGTTACAAAAGGAAATGTTTTACCCATATGGTGCTTGGTACATAGAAATAATAGAGCAGGAATGTCAAGCTTGGGGTCCTCCAGATGTTTGAAAAGTACAACTCCCAGGAATGTTGGGATATGTAGTTTTCTAACATCATTGAAATCACCTGAGCTAGAACATCCTATAAACAAAGATCTTTAAGGATCCTGTAACTTCCCCACACTACTCATTTAATTTCCCAAAGACATTGCAGGTTCAGGTCCATGAGCCAATGTGGTGCTAGTGACTTACTGTGCAGGTCTTGCCTGTGTCATACGCCTGATGTTCCACGGATGGAACGGATACCTCGATCATGGTAACTTCCCTCGGGGGTAAAACTCAGCAGGACCGGATCACAGCGGAGGGTCAGGAGAAGAAAAACTTCATGACAGGAAAACGCTGACAGGGCAAACGAGTTTTCCCTGGCAGATCATCGGGTTAACAAGGGTCCTTAGTGCCCAGGGAAAGTCAATGTGATTGATCCATCCCCCACCCACACTGTCTCCTACACTTCACCCTTCTCAGCTGTTTAAAACTTAGTAACCTGACACTCCTCCCACAGGCCACGCCCATCCTCATTCATGTGCAGTTGTGTATGAAAGGAATGCTCCTCCCCTTTCACTCACGGTCCCTTGTTATCCGGGGCAGGAGTGCTGGGAGGGCTGGGGATGTCAGTCTGGCTGGGCAGATAAAGCAACTTGGACACTGTACAGAGTTAAACTCCATTAACCCCTGCTATGCTGAGCTAGAGGGGAAATCCTAGAAACACAATATTAAGGATTACAGAAGAAGGATGACTTGTTTACTTGGTTTTATTTGTGTAAAGACACACTGATGGGCTGTATGTGTAAATAAAGTGGTTAGATTGTAAGCTCTTCTAGGCAGGGCCTGATGTGAATGGCTTAAATAACTGTAAAGCGTAAGAAATAAATGACATACATTAAACACTACATACTAACAGGACAGTGTACCATAAACTGCACTCAGTAGGACATGCGATATAAGACATTGATATTGCGATCGATTTGCAAAAAATATCAACAGTTTTCAATCATTCGATAGACTGCGCAACAATATCGAATGGTTTGTGGAAAAAAAGGAATATTCCTTGTACCCCGTCTTCCAGTCCCCAACCCCCGAATTCTCATCTAATTTTCAATCGTCCGAAATGATCAAAAAATATGATTGGAAAAAATTGCCCAGTGTATGACAAATGTGCAGTGCAACCGGAGGTCCAGGGCCCCAGGTGTGGTACCGTTTGTTTGTGCTGCAATTATGCTAATGTTATTAGGGAGCATGCAATTTGAAAAAAAATGGGATAATCGAGCACTGCACTCAATGTGGCCATCCACATTGTAATACCCGGGCACACTATTCTCACGCACTAACTGATCACAAAACCCAACTGTATGCTAGTGTGGCCTAGCTCAAAAATATTAAAATATGTTATTTTGCAACACAGAAGCAAAAAACAAGTGGTATGTAGCAACTCTGACAAAGGAGCAGTACAGCAATTTATATCTGTTGTATTCAATTAGATCAACTGGACTTGAAATGTAGTTCTTGAAGACGTTTCGCTAGTCATCCGACTGGCTTTCTCAATTCAGAATGACTTGTACAAGAATCTGTGGCAATTATGTACCCTGGAAATATTAGCATATCACAGCCAGGTGTTAAGGGTGTGATTGGATAGTGGCTAAGAGGTGAAAGAAAAGAACACAAATACCAACAGTGAAGGGGAAAAGCAAGACAGGAGGAAGAACATGGTCATCCCATATGTAGAGCCAATTCCTCGGGTCAGGACTCAGCCGTGTATCTGCATCTTAAGGATAAAGGACATACCTTTGAAGATTGTAATGTTAACATACTGGCGAAGGAACGTGACTGGTTCAAGAGAGGTGTTAAGGAGGCCATTTATGTGAAAATAAAGAACCAAGCCTAAATAGAGGGGGGGGGTTCGACACCAACTGTCTGCCATGTACAATGCTGTTTTAACACCTTACTCTGGGCGTTCCTATAACACCTAGCACTATCCAATCACACCCTTAACACCTGGCTGTGATATGCTAATTGGGATTTTCCAGGGTACATAATTGCCACAGATTCTTGTACAAGTCATTCTGAATTGAGAAAGCCAGTCAGATGACTAGCGAAACATCTTCAAGAACTACATTTCAAGTCCAGTTGATCTAATTGAATACAACAGATATACCATGACCTGGATGAATGAGAACCTTCACAAGCAGTACAGCAATTTAGTGAGAATGTTCCTTTATAAACACTGCCGAATTGTACAATTTGTATATAGATAGACATATATACCGAAACGTGTAGACTGTGTGAATAAACAATAATGCTTTTCTAAAGACCCATGAGTGCTCCGCTATTTGATTACTCTCTCTCTCTCTCTCTCTCTCTCTCTCTCTCTCTCTCTCTCTCTCTCTCTCTCTGTATATATTAGTCCTCTGGCCCAGTGCTACTATCGGAAGTCCATACAGCATACCAACATATATAGAGCACTCAGGGGTATTTTTCATAAATAATCCGTTTATTGATGCAGTGAAAACAGCTGCGCGTTTCGGCTGTGAGTTACAGCCGTCATCAGGATGTGACGAATTTGTGACATGCAAGTATTTAAAAACTGTGATCCCCCCCCCCTCAATCGAAACAAAACCACCACTAAACAAAAAGGTATATGATGTACATGTCCTGTACATATACAATTCTAATACATCTATGGCCAAATACTCACACATATGTATAAAAGATGATATAAAAACCTTATAAAATTCATGATATAAAAATAGAATACCTGTGTTCTATATTTCCCATATTTAACAACTCACCTATTACGTGATAGCGATAAAAAAACATCTAAAAACAAATTATCAAAAGGCCTACTCCGATCCACTAAGTGTTCAGCTCAGTCAATACAGCTACTTTGTAACTTCTATTATATAGAACTAATATAACAGATTACATGTTACCAAATAATGTAACATATTAAGTATCTAAATCTTGTAGAAAACAGACCTTATTAGAGCACCACTTTTTCGTGGATACAGAATTAGCAGAAGAGTAAACTTAGCATTTACTTTTTGTAGGCTAAAACCACTTGAATAAATACCCTGAGATGTTGACAAAGAAGATATATCAAACAGCCATCCCATATGACCCACTTGAAGGTATCAAGCCTATATTCCCTCTAGACTCCCTTACTCTGAGACAAATTCAGACTCTATACTAAGAAGATAAAGTACACCATTCCAAAGAATTATTTTATAAAAAACAGGATAATATCATTTGCTCGTTCATTCCTCTAGGAGTAAGTGTCCCCAATTCCTTAATCCAGAATACTTTGCGTTGAAGGAGCACCCTGCTTCTGTCCTGGGGGTTTCGAATACCTAACACTTGGTCAATGGCCATCCACTTAAAGACTGCTAAAGAATGTCCTTTTTCTTTAAAATGTCGGGGTACCGATTGTTCCCCATATTTGTTAGAGGGACAAGAACTTTTGGATTCATTTTTATTAGATAAAGCAGCCCTAATTGCTGATCTATGATTGGCCATTCTATCTCTCAGTGTGATGGTGGTCTTTTTATATAGTATATCCCACATAGACAGGTAATAAAGTATATCGCATCTTTACTTAGACAGGATAATTTCCTTTTAATTTTATATCTATGTCCAGTGGAGGGGTGGGGGAAATCAGTCCCGCTTATCATATAGCTGTAAGCTTGACACCCTATACACCAGTAGCATCCTTTTTGTGAGTAAACCATGTAGTGGGAGGACATATTTTGAGGGGAACCAAATCTGTATTTACCAGTAAGCTCCTTAAATTGCACCCCCTCTTGTAAGCAAATCTAGGTTTAGAATTGCTAAATGGGAGGGACGTGTCAGTAGAGATTATATCCCAATGTCGATTCACACTGTCCTTGATGTTGGGGCGTTCACAGAATACTGCATTACGTATGGAATAAACGTGTTTACATTCGCTTTAGTATCTATACTTCCCATCCCACCACCTCAATGACGCATCAGTGCCCTCTCCTTTTCTTGGTTTACTATTTTTTTTAATATACCCCCTATCTATGAACTTTAGTGCCATATTTTCCAGTTGTTCTAAGGCCATCTCAGGAACAGAATTATTCCTCAATACCCGATTGAACTGGGAGAAGATAACACCCTTATTTGATGTACCGGGTAATGGCTTTGAGAATGGAGCAAAGTGTTCTTGTCCGTCGGCTTAGAATACAAACATGTCTGTAACATTTGCCCGATTTTCATGATCCTTAGATACAAATATTCAATCACCGATTCATGCTCTAATATGGTCTGTTTTCTGCAAGATTTAGATACTTAATATGTTACATTATTTGGTAACATGTAATCTGTTATATTAGTTCTATATAATAGAAGTTACAAAGTAGCTGTATTGACTGAGCTGAACACTTAGTGGATTGGAGTAGGCCTTTTGATAATTTGTTTTTAGATATCTGTTGTATTCAATTAGATCAACTGGACTTCAAGAACTACATTTCAAGTCCAGTTGATCTAATTGAATACAACAGATATACCATGACCTGGATGAATGAGAACCTTCACAAGCATTGTTTTTAGATGTTTTTATCGCTATCACGTAATAGGTGAGTTGTTAAATATGGGAAATATAGAACACAGGTATTCTATTTTTATATCATGAATTTTATAAGGTTTTTATATCATCTTTTATACATTTGTGTGAGTATTTGGCCAGGGCAGGGGGTGGTTTTATTTCGATTGAGGGAGGGGATCACAGTTTTTAAATACTTGCATGTCACGAATTCGTCACATCCTGATGACGGCTGTAACTCACAGCCGAAACGCGTAGATGTTTTCACTGCATCCATAAACGGATTATTTATGAAAAAGACCCCTGCGTGCTCTATATATGTTGGTATGCTGTCTATATATATATATATATATATATATATATATATATATATACATATACACATACATACATATACAGGTCAGCCAGGACAAAAGCACTGTCGGTCGAGGAAAAAGTAGCCATGGCTGACAGTTCACCCTGATTCCATAGAGGGCTGCATGATTGCCCGTGGTTTACAACTTGTCCGATTTGGACGAACGTACAGTGAGACACCAGTCACAGCCGGCCTATCCTATATTTTGGCTCATTCAAACGATATGCTGAAATTTTGGTCAGTCAGGCCAAAATATTGGATGGTTTGTATCCAGCTTTACAAGGAATTTGATGCAGCCGATATAACAATTAAACAGACAATGTAACAAACATAGACAGTTTTATTATAATTATTAATATAATTATTTAATTATAAAAGGGAGTATGTAACAATGATACAGTTGTGCCATATACATAATATACAATATATAATATTGCACCAGTGGCAGCCTTGCTTTAGGGCTAGAGCCATTTTTGCAGTCCATAGACCAGGTCTGGAAACTGTATCTATGAATTGCAGGTTTTGTTGTCTCACTCCTGAATGAAGGAGCTAGAAATAGAGTGCATAGGGTGAGAGGGGTCAATGGCAATCTTGCTGGTTCTGTTTTTGCACCTACGGCGTGATGACGACAATGCGCGCACTCTTACGGTGAAGATGCTGCAACCGTGCGTGCACACTGAAGTCAGGCGCACGCTCTGCAAATGGGATCAGTATTTGCTTGGCAAAGGGATTTGGCTGAAAATGGGAGGAGACCGAAGGAGGACGACAGAACCTTTCAATGAGTAAAGGTAGGGTATAGGAGGGGGCTAGAAAAAAAAACAAACACTTTAAATTTAAAGCCTAAGCTATCTAGTAATTGTAAGGTGGATTTACAGTGTACATTCCCTTTAACATGATCCAATATAATAGGTTTAAAAACTAATAAAATCTACACAATACAAATTAAAGGAATACTAAACTTAAAAAACAAGTATTTGCCATCCATTTCTATTATTCACAGGGAGGTGAGAACGCTTATTCCCACCTCCCTGTGAATAAAAGTTTTCTCAGGGGAACTGGAACTTACCTTACCGCGCTCCTGCACAGAACAGCTGTTCTGTCCCGATCATGCGCCCTATCTTTTGTATTGGCGCGCGTGCGCCTAAGATAGGGTGCACGGTCGGGACAGAGTGGCTGTCAGTGAAGGAGCGGCTTGCGAGTGGGGCAGCGTGTAAGGTAAGTTCCAGGTCCCCCGAGCGTAATATTATTCACAGGTAGGTGGAAATAAGCGTTCTCACCTCCCTGTGAATAATGGAAACGGATGCCAAATACTTGTTTTTTTAAGTTTAGTGTTCCTTTAAGCCGAGTTCTCCCATTCCACAGTTATGAAGTGGCAGACAGTGGCCTTATTTCTTTTATAGGAAGTGTTCAATTAGTACACAATACACATTTTCTAACCCTTTAGCAGTTAAAAGTTAAAAATAGGGAACAGATAATAGTGTAGGTAGGTGGAATCAGAACCTGGTGCTCTTAAGGTTGGAAACAGCCCTACTGACAAACTGAGTACACCATGTGCAGTACCAACGGTATCCAGCAGTGGACATGGACAAGACTGAATATGGCAATTCTATCCAATCTGTGCAAGTGACCTATTGATTTCAGCATCAAAGTCATGGAAGCTTTATCCACTCTCCTGCCACCCACCAATAAGAGGCGAAACTACCTGGGGAGCAGACCCTGTATTTTTCCTATGACAGAAATAGCCTCCTCACAGAAAACCACTGTAGTTAAAGCACAAATAGGGGCCCCATCATAGTTTGGCTGAGAGGCCCACTGATTCCTAGATACACCACTGCCACCAGTCACAGATCCATGAACCATAGCAAAAGCTTAAAGGTCAGTGTTGAAGGTAAAGTATTAAAGGCAAATATAAAAAATGTGTTAAAAACATTTTGTTACAAAACATCTTGACATATTGCTTGTAGGTTCTCATTCATCCAGGTCATGGTATATCTGTTGTATTCAATTAGATCAACTGGACTTGAAGTTTAGTTCTTGAAAGAACTAAACTTCAAGTCCAGTTGATCTAATTGAATAAAACAGATATCTTGACATATTAAACCTAAAGCTATACTTCAACACAAGTGCTAAGCGTGCTTAAAGATTAACATCAATAAAAACATTATAACGAAGCATGAACCTTGTTGCTTGTTAATCACCATACATTTTAAGTTTATCAGACCTACTTATACTATACCTTCTTCCTAACCCCTATACTTTTCACATTAACATGACTTCATATTACAATATAAATATTCTGTCACTTTACAGTACTTAATATTGTCACATACTAGGTACTATTTAAATATTTATAATGAGATTTAACCAGAGCCGCAGTAAGCTTTGAATTCAATACCTGTTTTGCAGCTGTGGGTACAGTAAATCCCGAAATTTTCCACATTTAAGTCAATTTAACTTTATGTGTAAAAATTGTCAGTATAGTTCTCTGCTACTATTGTTTTGTATAATGTTATATTGCTGAAAGGATTTGTCAGAAACACATCTTATTGTTCACAGTGGAACACTGTGCTGATTCCCATTTTACTACTGCTTTATGTTGTAATATTATCACTCAGTAGGGTATTGTATCCTAGCTGAAACCTTGTTGTAAAGGACATAACAGAAGACTAATTGTGAATGAAGAATATCTACAGGGCATAATTAACATTAATACTATATGGTTAGAGAGTTTCCATTCGTACATACATTTTGTTTAGAGATATTGTGAAATGGATCTTTCTGCTGGCATATGATAGCTTTGCTTATACCTAAAGCATACGTTTAGTTTGAAAAGGAAAAAGAAAAAATGTAGATATTTAAAGGGGAGTGTGGGGGTTTATGTACACGCTATCTGGCCCTGGTTAGAGATAAACAAATCTGGCCCTGGTTAGAGATAGATTGCAATAATTCATTTAATATGTTCCATAAAAAAAAAATCTATAAATATATATACAAAAGAGCATTGTCTGTGTAATGCATTAAGTAATGATTAAAAAAACATTAACTATTTTCCTTTTCAATGTTTCCAACTAATTTTTTATATATAAATATTTATATATAGGTCAACAGAGACCACCCTCAAATACATTGCCTCTTCCCATAATGCCATCCTGTATACATTTCGTCATCTGCACACCAAATATGTGTACATGTGCGTCTGGGGTTCTAATAGTGGATGGGAGACACTAACAGTACCCTTTCTGTGTGTGCCAGTGGCGAAAGGTTTGGCAGAATAAGAGAGTTACTGTGTACAGAGGTCTGGGAGGAGAGATGGACAGGAAGAGAGCTGCTATTGCTGGCACATGAACACTAAAAGATTGTGTGCAGGTGATTGAACTGCTGTTTACAGAGTGTGTTTGAATAGAAAGGGGTGGGCAGTATTCAGTATAAAGAAAATTCATGTTAATCCAATGAATTCATTCATGCATAGTCTCAAGATTGGTTGGTTGTGAGCTCTTTGTATTACTCTCAATAAGAAAATAGAATTTCACCTTCAAAACTCCTAAAATTGCACTGAAGAAGGAGGCAGTGTTCAACATGATAATAACTATATAAATAATATATAAATAATAAAATATAATAACTATAAACCTGTATTAGCAGAAACAACATTCTATTGCAGCACTGGACTATTAGTTGCATTTGTAAACCTATGTCGATATTCCATAAAAAGTGTAGTGTATTTACAACCTAACCTGTATACATAGGCTACCAGGAATTACCAAGAATGCCTAGGGTCAGTACCGTAATTATTCACCTTAATTAGACACAGGTTCATTTACTATTAGAGCTGTGACCTAATTTACAAGATCCATAATAACAATGGGAAGAAAGCATTGCAATTTTCTATAAATATTGGTGTTCTTTGGAAGTAAGAAAGGCAATCAGGCAGAAAAACTGCTCAAACCTTCTTTAAAGAGTATGTCCACTATAAAAACTATACATTTATATAATGTAGTTCCCCCCCTCCCAATCCCATAGTCTGTTTGGGAAGAAAAGATAGAATAAACATACTTACCAGCCTGGGATCCCACGGCCTCACCCTCCAATGCAACTTCCAGGAACGGAGGTGCATTGGGGGCTTGGCCAGTGGCCTGGTCTTTGATTGGCTGAGGGAGAGTCAGCTATTGATTTGGACAATGGATCCCGGGCTGGTAAGTAAGTTTCTTCTATTTTTTTTTTCCAAACTAACCATGCGGTTCGGGTTGGGAGAACTACAATATAACTAAAAGATTTAACGCTAACCTTGAATTTCAGCATCATGTATCTGGAGGGAGGGAGGGGGTGATTCGGCTCCCCTGCGCATGTCTGCATTACCTCCCAGAGGCAAGACAGGAGGCATAAACCTTTATACAGGAAACCAGACTCCTACACTCCAGTTTTCAGAACATTGGACAAGAACTGCAGGAGAACCATGAGGAGCAGATGTAAGGTAAGTATTACCTTACATCTACACAGCAAGGCAAGTATAGGGTTAAATTTTAGATTTGGGGGTGGACACTTGAGAAAGGGTCAATGAGACCGGAAACATGTCAGTTGAACATGGATTAAAGTAAGTTTGAACAGTTATTCTGCCTGATGGTCTGCCTTACTTCCAACAAACACCAATATTTATAGTGAATTATTGCAAGTGGGTGGAAGCACAGTTGGAAGTAATTAAAGCACTGGAAAGTGGAACATTGTGTGATTTAAAGTATTGGGATTTTATCACTGTGGACGCAGTGTCTACAAACAGCCACTGTTCTCTCTAGCACTGCCTGTTCAGACATCTTATCAACCAGCGCACATATTAAAATAGTGGAACATGGAGTATAGGCAATGTGGCATGTAGGGCACATTCTATATTTCTATCTATCCATCCTTCCTGACACGGACTTCTATGGGCAACACCACACTGTTGCCAAATATCTCACATTTCTGTCATTGGGCACAGTGGTCTGTATATTTTCCGACTGAGGTGCAAAAGACGGATGTAGTTGTAAAATACTGACACAGTACAATATTTGAATATTTTACAACAATCCCGTAGTAGCTTATTTATAGATTTTAAGATTGCTGTATAAATTTATATTTAACAGCAGTTTTCTACACTGCATATAACACAGACAGCACAGCTAGCACTGGCAAGTGCTCTAGATGGTGGAACCTTCCTACATCATAAATACAGCCTTTAATATTTCTAATATGCTGAGAACACATTTTATGGGGTATATATTTTCATATGAATATTCAGAACTACATCATTCTCATGGTAACCAGAGGCTATTGGCCAAACCAGCACCAATCACTGCAAGAGCAGCAACTGAAATCATTACCCATGAAATCTGGAATTCGATTATACCACTTCTTAACACGATTGTATTAGTAGCTGTGGCAAGGAGGGCATTTTCTAGACTTATTTTTGCTGATATATCATCCTTGTAACTGATTCTAAATATTAAGGGATTGAGTATTGTTTTTTTTTTTTTTTTATAGAGCTATGTGCTGATTTTGTAAATCAGCATCTACACTGTTTTTACTATAAAAGATATGTGCTGAACACTGGAATGTGACATTTTTCTGCCATTACACACGTCTGAATGCTCATTAAATGCTTGCTCAGTCAGTAAAAGTCACAAGCTGTTAGTGCAGGTTTGTCTATACAAGGCTCAGTTTGTCATTATCCCCTCAGCTAACACTACTGAGCTGATCAACTCTACTTCTAATGACTAATCCTTATTCTGTTAAGGCAGTGATGGCGAACCTTTTAGTGGCTGAGTGCCCAAACTGCAACCCCAAACCCCACTTTTTATTGAATAGTGCCAACATGATCATTTAACCTGAATACAGTTTTTATTTTAGAAAAAAACAACTCAAATAGACACAGACCAATACAGTAGATATAATTGATTATAAATTACCTATTAACCCCTACATTATTAGACAGGAGTTTGACAGTGACCATTAACCCCTAGATTATTAAATAGGAGTTTGACAGTGACCATTAACCCTACATTATTAGACAGGAGTTTGACAGAGACCATTAACCCCTACATTATTAGACAGGAGTTTGACAGTGACCATTAACCCCTACATTATTAAATAGGAGTTTGACAGTGACCATTAACCCCTATATTATTAGACAGGAGTTTGACAGTGACCATTAACCCCTACATTATTAAATAGGAGTTTGACAGTGACCATTAACCCCTATATTATTAGACAGGAGTTTGACAGTGACCATTAACCATAATGGCGAGCAATCACTACTGTGACCCACTACAAAGCCCTATGCCCTTACGAAAGGGATGTTTAAGGCAGAGACCAAGAAACTCAATGTAAGAAGGTAGAGGAGCGTGTATCTTAACCCATATGCAAGTGGAGTTCGGCTTCCATGGCTCATTCAGCAAATAGCTGTATTATCTATATGCAAAGAACAGGCCTCATTTTATCATCTGGATAAAACCTTACTTTTATTAAAGCGTATAAACTCTCAAACGCAGACTCCAAATCCAGTATAAGGAGTCATATGGAGGGGGAAGGAGGGAGGTGTGTATTCAGCAGGTCACAGCCTTACGCATTTCACAACATCAGTCACTTCCTCAGAGGCGGAGACCACACTGGACTGGACACACTGGTATGCACTACCATCCGTTTATGCTTCAATTTGGGAAACACATGCGACTCAAAAATAAATGGTGAATGCATGCACTCCAAAAACGCAACACATGCAATGTGGCCATCCACATTGACATGTGTTTCTCACACACAAACCTCCAAATCTTTTTTCATTACAGATTCACTGAACACAGAGTTATTTATGGTGTAGGTGGTACAGGGAGTATTAAATCCCAAATGCATCACCTTACATTTATCAACATTGAATCTCATCTGCCATTCTGCTGTCCATTTTGATAATTTACCTAGTTCAGCTTGCAGCAATTGCACATCATTTGAAGTTTCCAAAGCTCTGCATAGTTTAGTGTCATCAGCAAACACTGAGACCTTGCTCAGTGTTTGTTAATTTATTAACAGATTAAACAGAAGCCGCCCCAGTACAGAACCCTGAGGCACTCCGCTTAGAACTTTAGCCCACATAGATGCAGCTCCATTTACCACCACTCTCTACATGTTGGACTAGATGGACTATGTCTTTATTCAACCTCCACTATTATGTAACAAAGAAAATTATATCAAATGGCCAGCGATACTGTGTTTATGCAAATGCAGGATAACATCACAGAGCTGTTTACAAGATGTTGCAGGGAGACAGGTAAACAAAGCTTTGGTTTACCCATAGCAACCAGGTTTACTATTAACACTACACTTACTAAGGGCAAACAATTCCCATAATGCACTGTACCTTGATCAGAATTTTTTTTTTTTTTTTTTTAAACAAATAGAATTATAATCTACTGTATCATTTGGTATTCTTGACCGCTTTACATAGACCACAAATCCCAAAATTAACAACTAGACCTCCATTTTTCAGGAAATCTCAAATAAATTGAGAAAATACAGATGGTACCATTCATGCCGTGTGGAACAACAGGCTGCGTGCTGTGAAACTGACACTGTACATCTCTTATGCAAGAACCCGTATGATGTGTGGAATGATGAAGCAGACCATGTGCACTCATCTTTTTGGCCGTCCCTGGGGAGGCCCGTTCTGAGTAGAACCTTTTTGTTAAATCGCTGTATGGTCTTGGCCCCAGAGGTGTTCCGAGGGTTTTTTATTGGTAGACAGGTGGCGGCATGTGAAGCGGTAATGGCTTCATTGTGGAGGTGGGTGTGGTGGACTGACTAACACTGACTGTTGCACTGGAGGGCTGACTTAACACTGATTGGTGGACTGGTGCTAAAATGCAGTATTGCAGGAAGGAAGATTTTTTTAACCTACACCTTATCTGCAGGGGTGGGCCCTGAGCAAATGTTTCAGTTTGCTTCATGGTAGGGGCAGCCCCAATGCTGCAGCTCAATTCAGTCTTCTTAACGCCAAGGCCATCTTTATGTAGAGCAGGGATACTTTTTTTTGTTTTCTGGATCCGGGTTTTCTTTACCACGAGGTGCCATGTTCAACTTCCAATATCCTGTGGGAGAGAACACCAAATTTAAACCACCTGTTCCCCCATTCACACCTGAGACTTTGGAACACAGAGTAACGTGACACCGGGGAGGGAAAATGGCTGATTGGGCACAGCCAGCAGCTGTAAAAAGTAGGGGTGTACACTGTAGAAATGGCAATTGCGTGGGCATATGATCACTTTGTCCAAATTTTTTAATGGGTCATATAATGAACTATCTGGTACACAGTTCATTAGAAGGCCCCGCCAGAGGACTCATGAACATCCTTTAGGATTAGAAGAAAAGACGTTTTATCATCAGGTTAGGAAAGTTTTTTTTCACAGCCAGATTCATCTTCCAGCAGATGCGACAGGAACAAGTCTATTCAAAAGCTTGAAGGGGTCCAGATAAGTTTTTTTAAAATTCAAAACCATCGAAAAGTCCTACCATTAAAGGGTATGTCCACCCCCCAAATAAAAATTTAGTATGCAGCAGAAAATAGCCCAAAACCTTGACCTTGCGAGGTTTATATATATCAAAGCTCTCCCCAAATGTACTTACCAGCCTCTGTTAACTCACTGCCTTCTGCCTATTCTTTGTCCCTTTTCTGTGCATTTTGCAAGACAAGCAGAAGGGGCTCGACCGGCATCCATTCCTGTGATTGGCTAAGACACTGTCTTCTGTGCATGGAAGACGGACAGAAGGCAGAAAGGGAACTAAGGCTGGTAAGTACATTTGGGGAGAACGTTGAGTTCTATAAAGCTTGCGAGGTTTAGGTTGAGACATTTCCTGCTACATAAATTTTTATTTGGGTGGTGGACATACCCTTTAATACACATCACTCATGTTGTTTTTATTTTGCCTTCCCCTGGATTAACTGTTAAATAGGGTTAATGACTAGGCTATACATGTTGGACTAGATAGACATATGGCTTTATTCAACCTTCACTGCTATGTAACAAAGAATTTCCTGGGGTTTGGGAGCGCTTCATTTCCCTTTAAGCCCCATAGGTTTGAACCAGATCTTTTGTAAAATGGCACAAATATAATGGCTGATATGCATGAACCAATATTTTGCACCAGATCCCAATTTAATGTCATTTTCCAGAGATCAAATGGAAAATTGTCCAATGTTTGCAGAAAATAAGGTTTTAATCACTATGTCAGTTGGAAGGCAAGAGCAGCCTATGTTTTTAAGACATACAGACTGATGGATGCCAGTGCACACAATCAATTCTTCTGGATTGAAATGCACCATCAATGTTCAGCAGATGTGCACTAGAAGGGGAAAAAAAGGAATGTATTTTGGACCAATGGAATAAATTAGTCAAAATGATTTTTAAAAAAATGTATCCCCTGTATGCAGATCTGCCTTAGTGCATCAGTATATAAATCATAAAAAAAGAGATTTTGTTCTTACCTGTAAAATCTTTTTCTCTGAAGTCACAGGGGGACCCAGACACCTTAGGGATTAAGTGTTCTACCTCCAGGAGCGGACACTTGAAAATTGAAACTTTTTACAGGCTCCTGTGCTCCTCCCCTTACCTTATATATTCTAGCACCAGGAGTCTGCTTTCAGTTTGTTCCAAAGATAGATAGGGAAGGATAGTAATAACGAAAAAAGGAAAACAACCTAATAAAATAGAAGAGGCAACAAGCCTAACAGGCAACTGATTAAGCAAAATCAACATAAAACAAGTTTAACTAAAATAAGGGAGGGTTGTGCCTGCATCCCCCTGTGGCTTCAGAGAGAAAGATTTTACAGGTAAGAACAAAATCTCTTTTTCTCCTTCAGCCAAGGGGGACCCAGGCACCTTAGGGGACGTCCCAAAGTCCCAGCCAGCACAGGGAGGGCAGAAAAGTTAAACCTCTGCCGCCTGCAGCACTAAACGACCGAGAGTCGCTTCTGCTGATGCAGAAGATACAATCTATAGAATTTTATGAATGTGTTAATGGAAGACCAAGTAGCGGCCTTGCAAATTTGATCCACCGAGGCACCGCGCCTAGCCGCTCATGAAGCACCAAGCGCCCTCGTAGTATGAGCTGCAACCCGCAGGGGAGGAGTAGCTCTTGCTTCCGCATAACAGCGCAAAATCAGATTACGGATCCATCTGGCTAGGGTCTGAGAAGACGCTCTGGATTCCCTGAGAGGACCCACCAAGAGAATGAACAGTGCCTTAGGAAAGATTCCATTCTAGCCATGTAAATCCGAAGAGCTCTAACGACATCCAGGGAGTGCAGACGCTTTACTTTGGGAGAAGATGGACGAGGATACAATGCCGGGACGACAATGTCCTGATTCAGGTGGAAAGAGGTGACGACCTTGGGTAGGAAGGCAGGATGAGGTCGCAGAACAGCTTTATCTTTGTGAAAAGATAAGCATGATGAATCCACAGATAGAGCTGTCAATTCGGAAGTTCTTCTAATAGAAGATACTGCCAGCAGGAATAAAGTTTTCCAAGCTATCAAAGGCAATGCCACGGAAGATAGAGGTTCGAAAGGAGGACCTTGTAATACCCTGAGAACCAAAGATAGGTCCCACTGTTGAACTGACTGCCTGCGAGGTGGGCGTAAGTGAGCCACCCCTTGCAAGAAAGTTTGGATATCTTTACGCACGGCCAACCTGCGATGAAAATAAAATCGAGAGAGCGGAGATTTGCACTTTAAGCGCACTCAGAGAGAGACCTTTGTTCAGACCCAACTGAAGGAACCTCAGCAGCCTGGACAGCACAAGTTCAAGGGGAAAAACCTCTAGAATTCGCCCATGAGACATATCTTTGCCATATGCGATGATAGACTTTAGAAGAAGATGGTTTCCGCACAGCCAACATGGTGAGTATGACCGAAGATGGGATACCTCTTTTCTTTAGGATGGCAGATTCAATGGCCACGCCATCAAACTTAGACGTTTGACCTCCTCGTGTAGAGACCACTCCCCTGGATCTATTGTGTTCCGACTGAGATAATCCGCTTCTACATTCAGGACCCCCGGAATGAAAATCGCCGATATGGCTGGAACGTTGAGTTCTGCCCACGAGAGAATCCGGTGAGATTCCTCCATGGCCAAGTCGCTTCTCGTACCCCCTTGGTGTTTGATGTAGGGCACCGCGGTGGCGTTGTCGGATTGGACTCTGACAAACTTGTTCGCTAGACAGACAGTCTAATGAGAGAGAGCCAGGAATATGGCCCGAAGTTCCAATACATTGATCGGAAGACGAGCTTCCTCCTGGGACCAAGTCCCCTGTGTGGTTTGCAACCCGCATATTGCCCCCCAACCCAAGAGACTCGCATCCGTGGAAAGTACCGTCCACAGGGGAAGACAGAGAGAATTGCCCTTTTGTAGATTGGTGTCCTCCGTCCACCAAACCAGAGACCACCTAAACAGTACTGGGAGACAAATCTTGGCATCCAGAGATTCCAGAGATCTGTTCCACGACGCCAGGAAATGGTGTTGGAGCGGACGTAAGTGAAACATCGTGTACGGAATTGCTTCGATGGTGGACACTATCTTCCCGACCAGTCTCATCGCCTGTCGAAATGAGATCAGAGGTTCGGATATGGCTTGAAGGGCTAGACCTTTGAGGGCTTTTCTCTTCTCTGGTGGGAGAAATATTTTCTGACGGAAAGTATCGAAATACATTCCCAAAAATGACATGCGAGGACTTGGAAGCAGGGATGATTTGTGGAAATTGACTATCCACCCGAAGGAGGTTAGGATCTGTATGCATAGGTTGACTTGATTTGTCGCTGAAAGAAGAGAGGGGGCCTTGAGAAGATCGTCCAGATATGGAAGAATGAAAATGCACTGAAGGCGAATGTACGCTGCTTGACATGCCATTACCTTGGTAAATACGCGGGGAGCCGAGGATAAACCGAAGGGCAGGGCTGTGAACTGGTAGTGTAAATTTCCGATTGCGAACCGGAGAAAATCGCTGGTGACCCTGCCTTATAGGAATATGCAGATAAGCATCCTGGATATCTAGGGATGCCAAGAAATCCTCTGGTTCTATTGCCAATATGACGGAGCGGAGGGACTCCATCTTGAAATGTGACTGTCAGACGTACAGATTGAGTTCCTTTAGTTCCAACACCGGTCGGAACTCGCCGTCCTTCTTTGGAACCAGGAACAGGTTGGAATAAAACCCCCAAAACCTTTGGTCGGACTGAACCGGGTCTATTACTTTGGCCCTGAGAAGCTAGTGTACGGTGAGTCGAAGGGCTTTGCGTCTGAGAAGGGACCTGGGCAGATTGGAAGAAAAAAAGCAGTTGGGTGGAAGGGATGAAAATTCTATGCGATAATATTGAGATATGACCTTTAGAGTCCACGCATCTGTGGACGCACAATTCCACATCTCGCGGAAAAACTTTAGGCGACCACCCACCCAATTTTTGAGGGGATAGTCAATATGATTTTGGCTTAGTTCCTGCAGGTCGGAAACAACCTCGTTTGGCAGGCCAGGAAGGGCGTGAGGGAGCCCCTCTTCTTGGAGGGGGAATTTGAGAACTGGCCTCAAAGGAAGGTCTTGTAGGGGCACGAAAAGGCCGAAAGGATGGATTCCTGTGAAAAAAGGGGAACCTCCGAGGTCGGTTTTGGGGAAGAAAAGTACTTTTCCTCCGTCGCCGATCCTTTCAAGCTCAGGACCGAATAATTGTCCACCTGAGAAGGGGAGACTTGTGAGGGCCCTTTTGGAAGCATGGTCAGCCGCCCATGCTTTGAGCCATAAGATCCTACGTGTTACCGTGACTGATGCCGATGCCCTGGCAATGAGTCTGCTCGAATCCAGGGCCCCATCCCCAATATACACTGCTGCGTCGGATAAATCCTGAATTATTTCTAAAAGGTGGGCCTTGGCCAGATCTGAACTGATCTCTTGGTACAGCTGACTGAGCCACACCTCCATGGCCTTAGCTACCCATGCCGAAGCAGTCAGACGCAACGCAGCTCCCGAAGCAGCAAAGGACATTTTTAAGAAAGAGTCAATACGACGATCGTTTTGATACTTAAACGTAGCCGCCTCTGAAAGGGGCATGGTAGTGGCCCTGGATAGACGAGCTACTGGGGGATCGACTGTGGGAGGTGATGACCATCTCTCTATGTCTGCTTTTGGGAAAGGAAACATGAAGTTAAACTGTCGGGAGAGGGATAGACGGCGTTTCGGACAAGCCCATTCTTGAAGAACTATTTTATCTAGTTGATCGTATGAGGGAAACTGTACTGAAGATTTTTTAACTCGGAAAAACAATGTTTTAGCGGGGTCTTCCTGGGGTTCGGAATCCCGAATATTTAAAGCAGTAAGCACTGACCTTATTAACGCATCTACAGCATCCGCTGTGAACGTCGTTTGCGCCTCCTGTTCGGGCGTCATACTCTATCTCACCTTCCTCGGGAGCAACGTCGTCCTCCTGAACTGAGTCCTCGACCATAAAAACAGCCGGCTGGTCTGCATTCCCTGTCAGAAGTCACTGGTTGTCCGGATTTGTTCAGGACCTGTGCAATGGAAGCAGATAAAGAAGACACAGAGTAAGCTAGGGACTTAGCCCATGCCGGTTCAGAATCATGAGGGATCCCCTGAGGGTTTGCGTCTTGGGAAGACCCTGTAGATGAATTTTTGAGTGAATCCAAAGATTCACGGATCGACCTGGCCCAAGTGGGTTCTTGGTCGTCTGGGTTAGAGGGTGAAGGTGCTTCATGTGAGACACGGCACGAGACATATGGGCCCTGAACAGCCCGCAGGCAGTTTAGCCTGACATATTGCGCACACAAGATGTGGCAACAGTATTTTTAGTTCCCTTCTGGCAGGACGGGAGCAACCCCTTGCTGGCCATTAGAGAGATGTGAGACAGTATAGTTTTAGCACAAAATAGCAGGAAACAGGTCAAGAAAAAAGAGAAACCTTCCCTGAAGATATAGAGCTGTTAGGCACAGGAGCAGATAAGATCTGAGGAGGAGCAGAAGATTTGTCCGGAGCAGCAGCCTGACACAGATACAGGCCCGTCTTGTTCCCATTGGTTGAACTTTAGAAGGCAGCCGCGAGGTCCGTGCACACACAGGAGGAAGGGAACAGGAGAAAACCGGAAGTCCCGCCCCCGCGCGCTACTAGATGTTCCCGCCAGCCAAAGGGAGCTCCCGCCCGGATGCCAGAGGACCCTGGTCATACCTTACCCAAAGGAGGTCCACAGTAGTGCCTGCAGGAAAAATATCCTCAGGACCCTTCTAAGGTGAGCGGACCGTCCAGTACCAGGGAGCCGAACAGCCAACCAGCGGAGAGTCGGACACTGCACATAAGGTTAGTTAGCGACCAGCCCGCCCATATACCTTCTTATTGGCACTTCCCAGCCATTGGTAGATGGGGTCGCTAGGAGTGGGGAACAGCCCACTGCTGCGTAATGGGGTGATGGACGCTAGGAGTGGGTGTCTAGCCCACTGCTGCGTGCCGAATCCTGGGAAGCAGGTGGAGGTAGGAAACCTCCAGCTAATCCCTTCCCAATGGGATATCTTGATTGGAGATAGTGGTCCAACTCCTGAGCGGACACATGAAAAAAACTGAAAGCAGACTCCTGGTGCTAGAATATATAAGGTAAGGGGAGGAGCACAGGAGCCTGTAAAAAGTTTAAATTTTCAAGTGTGCGCTCCTGGAGGTAGAACACTTAACCCCTAAGGTGCCTGGGTCCCCCTTGGCTGAAGGAGAAAAATGGCTTTGTTCTCATTTAGCTGAAAACTAAAAAGGTGCAAACATACCCAACCAAGGATCCGCTTTTATACAATATGTTGGCACTAGTAAAACCTGAGTTCAAGGTACAAAACACCACGCAGACCTCAAGAAACCAATCATCCAAGGAAGACTTGACATTATATGTAAATTGATGGTAAAGGGATTTAATCAATAAAAAGCAACACGCCAACATTAACAGTTTTAACAATTTTATTAGATGATTTTTTTTTAGAATAGAAATATTCCATTCTCTGTGTCTGTCACAGCCAAAAAATATACAATATAGATATTTATAATAAACCCTTCCTAAATTCCACAGTTATAACTAGGTGAAATATATTTTTTATTTTATCCTCAAACACTACATGTTGAATTTATAACATTTTTTTAAGAAAATATATGTAAAGATTAAAAAAGGACACACGGGAAAGGTAAACAGAAAATGTGCCTGGAAATTCAAAGGCAAAAAGTCCCTTGGAGTGCAAACACTCTCTTAACTGGTATGGGGAAGAAAGTGTAATTGCTCCAACTCTCTGTGGAATAAAGTGTAATTACTCCAATGCCATGAAAAAAAACCTTACCATTATCTTACAGATTTTTTTGAGTTACTGCCCAGATAGAGCTTGGTATAGCCAAAAAAGTGCCAAAAAGTGAATTAGCGTAATGACCCCTCCAGGACCTTGAACTTTCCATGTCGAATGTTGCTTACCAAGCTGTACTCCAAAGAAAAACTTTACAAGGCTGCAGGATATGATTATTATGGATCACAAGGGAGATTGCTTATTTTTACACATTACTAAAAAGCAGCTGTCAACCAAATGAATAAGTAGCTTAACCCTTAAAGCATTTACCATTGGAGCAGATACGACAACCCTGCAGGAGCCAAAAACATATTATGATACTTTAGGATGTGCAAAAACGATATGTTTTATGCAAGAAAACCCGCAGAAATAAGGCACAGATTTTTAGCCATTTTTAATCCAGATTCTCCAGAATTGTCTTTATGGAAATAGTGTTTTTTAATAAATAAAAAAAGGACAAAAGATTATGGAGAACTAAATAAGCAGTGACAGACTTTACCTACCAAGGGGCTTTGAGATCTGTAGCTCTGCAAAAGCTGAAGTGCTCACCTATTCAACAGACAGCGTTCAGAATTTCAGTTAATATAAATGGGGTGCTAACAGTTAATTCTCAAAACGTCAGTCAAAATAAGCCGATAATGAAAATTGCTGTCCACGTTGCATAGAACAAAATGATGCCAAGGACACACTGTTTAAAGGCATTCATAAACAATAAGATAACGCAGTTTGGGTTTTATGACAGTGCAGTTTCCATGTGCTCTTTCCATTTTGTAACACAGAACTATAGTTTTCTGACTGACATACACTTAAGTGGGTTTTAGTGCTGATGTGCACTAAATTCTCTCAATGTACTACAAAGACTCCACAAAAATAAAATCTGTGCAACCAACATTTGTAAAAACTAGATTCTTTCTAGTGTTGTTTTTTGTGGGACATTAATTGACATTGATATCCCCTAAACCACTTTATTTTAGGGAGTATTTATCTTTAGGTTTAAAACAAAAACATGTTTTTGAAAAAAAGAATGTGCAAGGACATGGGTTTAACACCTCAAGTGCTGAAAAGATCATTGCTAGGAAGAAATTTTCAGCATCTAGAAGAAAAATTAAATTATGTTACAATTCTCTAAAAGGCAAAAGGTATATATAAAATGGAAAGAGAAATGGAACCATCAGGGCTGCCCATATATTCCAGGTCACTTAGGATATAACCTTTGCTTCTGGTAAAAACGCCTCCCAGTATTTAACTAGCTGCAGAGACAAGAAGAAAAAAAAATCAGTTAAAACAATGGCTTTCTTTTTTATTTTTTACAACCAATACCTACAGACACTGTGGTCCCCTAAACTCTATATCTGTGCAACACAATATTAAAAGTATTATGTTACAACTAATTAATGACATTTAATGACAATTAAGGTCATGGAAGGTAATACATATTAGCCGAAATCTACACATCGACGGTGTTCTTTCGATCAGATTTTCAACAGTTTAAGCCGATTCAAAACCCAACCGGAAAATCATTGGCCCATGTATGGCTACCTCAAAGAGTACGTAAACCGAAAAAAATTACTTTGCCTCATCTTAATCTATAAATGAATACATGTAAGTACCACATACTTGGAGATGTGGGTGTTCCTGCATACCTTTAATCCAGTACTTACCGTATATACTTGAGTATAAACAGAGGTTTTCAGGCTGAAAAATCAGCCTGAAAACCCAACCTCGGTTTATACTCGACTCAGTCACATACTTAGGAAATCTGGACGCCGCTCACTCACTCCTTCTACTGATGCGCCAGTTGACGTCACGGAGTAGTGACGTCAGTCGGCAAATCCGTACAGGCAGCGAGCGAGCAAGTCGCGGATTTCCAAAGTAAGAAGCTGAATTTACACAGATGGTTACCGGTAACAAACTTGCAGAGAAGGATGCCCACAGGAGGTACCCACAGGTAAGTCCACTGAACTGGTGGGGAGGGTGAGGATGCAGATGTTTGGAAACTACAACTCCCAGCTACTAAAGCATGCTGGCAGTTGTGGTTTCCAAACATCTGGAGTGCCAAGTAATAAGGCTTTAGTTGTCTTTTAAATGGACAGCAGAATTTTGCATACAGTAATAGCCAATTGCAGTATGGCTATTACTGTATGGGACTACTGTATGGGAAACCTGCTGTCCATTTAAAGGGCAACTAAAGCCTCAAAACAATACAGAATCAGAAGGAGAATGGTATCTATTGTTGCCTTCTGATTCTGTATTGTTTTGAGACTTAAATTGCTCTTTAAATGGACAGCAGAATTCCCATACTGTAGTCCCTTACAGAAATAGCCATACTGGATTTGGCCATGACTGTATGGGTCTACTGTATGGGAATTCTGCTGTCCATTTAAAGGGCAACTAAAGCTTTAAAACAATACAGAATCAAAAGGCAGTATTGGGCATAATTTTTACCCTCGGTTTATACTTGAGTCAATCACTTTTACTAGTTTGTTCAGGTAAAAAAATACACCTCTGTTTATAACTTAAATAAGACTGTGGAATCCCAGCAGGTAGGTTGTGAGGTGCACCCCCTAAAGCCTGTGCCACATCAGGCAAGTATCAATGTATATATATTTGCAGGGAGGAACACAACAAATGAATCAATAATCATTTATTCAGGTGCTGAAAAAAACAGGTACACAGCGTTTCAGGGGGTCACCCCCCTTTCCTCAGGTGTAACCACATACTACCTTTTCAGCACCTGAATAAATGATTATTCATTAATAATTCATAGAGTGTGCCTCCTTGCAAATATATATATACCTCAGTTTATATTCGGGTCGGTATTTTGCTCAAGCTGAGCATGCCCCCTCCCACTCTTAACCAATGCTCCCTTTATCAGGCAAGTCTAAATATGAGGGAAAGCATGCTCTGTAATCACTATGAGCCAGCACTGGGAGAGGGAATTTCCTAGAATGCATTTCACACACACCAACTTTCACCCCTAATTGCACACTGCAGAAGAGTTTCATAATTGAAAGCTAAAAGAGTAAGGTGCTTCAGATACAATATCTAAAGAAATAGGGGACAGATAAACACAAAAATGGTACAGTGGTGGTTTAGAAGAATTATAGTTTCCAGTAATGGGCAATTTAAAAAAAGACAAAAAAAACCTTTTTTTTCTAGTTTAGATACCCTTTAAGGCCAGTTTCTGTCTTCACTGAAACGAGTATTGCTATTGTTTACAATTCATTAATTAAGTATACATTTCTATAAAAACAAACATTTATAAACATACTTTGTGCTGTGAATTCAAGAGTATTTCCAGATATTTAACTATGTGACTTCTAAAATCCTTTGACTTCTCTTTCTGAAAAAGGAACACAAAGTTTACATTTATAGGCTTTTACATTGCCTGGGAACATTATCACAGAAAAATAGGCTGAAAGAAGTTTTGCAGTTATTATCCATCCAATTTAAATAGCTGTTACATGTAAAATTGTTTTTCATGGGCAGAAACAATTTGCCACAACTCACTCACCAGCTTATAAATACTCATTATAGCATATGGAATTCATTCCATAAGATGGCATGGGCAAATATCATCAAATATATGGGTATAAATATAAATACTTTAGTGATTCAATTTGACAAATGTGCTAATGTGTCTGGGATTTGGGGTATATTTATAAACACACGTATAATGGAGATTCCTCACGGATCGGCGCACACCGGAATTCTTAGAGTCCACACTCGTTCATTAAAAACACGGCTTTATTGAGGCATATCACGCCTTACAAACTACAAACATAGTTAAAAAACCCGCCTTACGCGTTTCAAGCCAGAAGGCTCTTACTCATATACTTTATAAACATGTATTATAAAGTATGACATTGCATTTTATAAACAGCCAGTAACAACACGGCTCTTAAGTACCACTGTATGACATTTTCTTAAAGCTGCAGTAAAATACTGCCGTGGTCGCTAAAGACCACTGCGGTATTCTATGGCCAATGCTATGCTGTAATAAAATACTGTATCAGTATTTTGTGCAGTGCAAAATACAGAGAGCATTGTAATTTACAGATGGTTATTTTACGTCTGTAAAAATGGAGTATTGTTAAAGGGTAGAAATAGTTATTCCGGGGTTTGGGTGGGTACTGGTGTAATATACAAATTTTACATTTGGGGATACATATGTTGTTTTAGGTTAGGTCCCTCTTGATAATACAATGCTATCGGAGTGTTCCCACTATGTGCCATGGGCTTCGATCTGTTATTGAAACGCATGCGTGCATGACTGTATCACATGCGTTCCAATAACACAAATATGTACAGGAGCGCAGTGCACATAGCATATAATGCACAGCAGTGCACTGCATCAATCCTGCATGCGCTGCTGTGCGAGATAGTAGGACCTTATCCTAAAGCCTAACTTTACATTTCTGCCTGTAACAAAACTTAAATTTATGGCCCACTTAGTGAATTCGTTGAGCACTACTAGTTGACAATGAATGTATATATATCTTAGCTTGCAAAATTGCCATCTAACCTCAAAGCGTGTGACCTCCTTTCTTACTGTAACAGAAATCCTCTCAAACTCCCGTTCGTACTGTGTGACCTTTGATTCCCACTGAAAAGACAAAAAGGAAATGTAATCATGTACTCATTCAGATTTATATAGCAAGATAAATGAATAATTCATCTGGATAAAACATTCTTGGCTACAAAGTTGGCTACAATGTCCAAATTAACTTCCATCTTGTGGTTTACAGTTCTAAGAAGCCTACACTAATTTCCTTATTACAAGAGAGAGGTGCCTTTTGGTTTAATATGTCCAAGTAAAAATTGTGAAAAAAATAATGTCCAATGCCACATCCACTTTAACATGTTAGAAGTTAGGCATGCAGACAAGGAATCTAGGAGCAAACCTGTGCCAGATATAAGCTTGTGCAAAAGTGCACATGAATATCCAGTTATAAGATTTCTCTACCTCTGAAATTTCATCCTTTGCTTGCTGCAATTTGTCTGGTTTGTTTGCCCACAGCAATCGAGCTTCATTTTCCCTCTTCTTTGTTAAATTGGCTTGTGCATCTTGCCAGCGCTGCCATGTCTTCATCCGTTGATCAAACACTCCCTAGAAAATGGATAAAGATGTCACATTTTAATGTTTGCCAACTATTAGGCACAAAATAAACAAATCCAAATTTTTGAGACACAGTAACAATGAGTATAAGATTTGGTAAACATGGGTCAATTTCAGAATGACAGACTACTGGTTATTAGTTCGTTTTTTTTTGGTTGAAAAAAAAAACAAAACATGACACTAACTATTTTAGGAGGACGGATTGGGCCAAAATTACTCATGTCCAATAATTTTTTGCCAAGACTAGACAACCGCGACTATAGCTTTTGCCAATATTTTGACCAGCCGATTGGCCTGAAATATTTGCCCATATGTACCAGGCCTTAATGAAATAATTGTAGCAGTGAGCAATAAATACAATTCTTAGCATGGAAATTACCAAGAACAGAAGTGATTAAATACAAATATTCAAGGTAAATTCATTAGGTGACTGCAATTTTAGGAAGGGATTTTGCCCAGTGCCTCTGGGTTAATGATGCTGGTTACATTACCTTAACTAAAAATCGAATAATCTGAGTAAAAACAAACTAAAGAATTTAAAGGGTATCTTTACTCCCAATGCTCCAAAACTTTTCAGATTTTAAATCTGAGCTGAAGATTGAGAAATCATCACCAGAAGCAGAAATTATACTGTGAACATATAGTGTCACAAGCACTACAAGAAGGCAGTGTGTAAGGGAGGTGGGAGGAAATTAGAACTCACTAAACATTAATAACTTCATGACAAAGCAAGCACAGATAAATATGTGAATACCACAATTCTACTTCACTCAAATTGTAGTTTCAGAAAATGTAAAGTTGTTTCGGTGAGTATAGTGACCCTTTAAAGTGCAGATATACAATATAAATAGAACTGAATTAATGACACTATGTGTATTAAGTGATAGGATCTCACTTACAAGTGCTATTTCGCAAGGATATAAAAGATGTAAACCTTAAAATAGCTATCTGCTGAGAAATAGAAAGCCACAGAAAGTACCGTAAACAATATTTCTTAGACTGATATTTTGAAATAAACATTATTGCTTGCCAATTATTCAACTCATAGATTCACTTTGCCAACAGACTCACACGATAAAAAAAGCCTTTCCCAATGACAAAACCTATTCGTTAATAATAAGGATTTACATATTTCCAAAGGTGACAATGGCAACCATGATAAACAAATTGTGGTGCATGGAATATAACATAATTCAGCAGCAAATAATAATAATGTAATAGCTTCTAGCAGAATAAATGATTAACAGCACACCAAAGTTAAAAACTGTAATCTAGGGAAGACAAAAAAAGTGTACAGCAAAGCTTTGGTTTGCTCTTACCACCCATAGTCAAGTCAGTCACATATAAGCCATATACCTAGGGCAGTTAGTGGCTGCATAATTGCCCCATTTCTACTAGAGATGTCAACTTGACATTAAATAAGTCAATACCACACAAAGCATAAACACAGTTTTCAGGTAATTCTTTTTTAATAAATGGGAAGGGATTTCAGAATTTTTTGTGGAGATTCACCCAGAGCCACAGGCTCACCAGAGGCCATGCAGCTCTGGGTGAACTTCACCCTCATGTAAGTATTTAATACCAGCTATCAGCACACAGCCACTGGTGAATAGTTTGTGGTGCTGTGAGTATCTCTTGCTATACTCGTGCAGCTGATGCAACCTAGGAGTTAAAGTCACATTAGCCGATCGTAAATTGGTTAGTGTGACTTTAACCCATAGCAAAGGCATCTGCAGCTCTGCGTGAATATCTATGATTGTACTTATTACTTTTCTGAAAGTCCCTGTGCTCAAAACTTAATGCCCTCCTATACACAAACATTAAAATATACCAACATCATGCTGAATTAAGTTTGGGGATTTCAGTTTAATTGAAGAAAAGGAGGTAAAGGAGCCATGTCTTGCCTCCCGTTCTTCAATTACATAGTAACATAGTAATTAAGGTTGAATAAAGACATACGTCCATCAAGTCCAACCTATTCACCCTCTTTTTTTTTTTAACCCTACCTAACAGTTGATCCAGAGGAAGGCAGAAACCCCCAGCTAAAAAGGGGGGAAAAATTCCTTCCAGGCTCCAAACTGCAATCGGAAAGCATCCCTGGATCAACCAGATCTATATGCATTAATACCAGTAATTCTCAATATTTTTTAGTTTTAGAAACTTATCCAGGCCTTTTTTTAAAGCTATTCAATGAACTTGCCATTACCACATCTGCTGGAAGACCGTTCCACAGTTTCACCGTTCTCACTGTAAAGAAACCTTTCCTAACCTGAAGATGAAACTTCTTTTCTTCCAACCTTAAAGGATGTCCACGTGTCCTCTGATATGACCTATTAGTGAACAATGCACCAGAGAGTTTATTGTATGGCCCATTAATATATTTGTATAAGGTTATCATGTCCCCACGCAAATGTCGCTTCTCCAATGTAAACAGTCCTAACTTGTCTAATCTGCCGGCATATTCAAGCCCCTCCATTCCCCTTATTAATTTAGTTGCCCTTCTCTGAACTGCCTCAATTTCCAAGATGCCCCTTTTGTATATGGGATTCCAAAACTGCACCGCATATTCCAAATGAGGCCTTACCAGTGCCTTGTAAAGAGGGAGAATAATATTTTTCTCTCTTGAATCTATTCCCCTTTTTATACAAGACAATATCTTGCTAGCTCTAGCAATTGCTACCTGGCATTGTTTGCTATGGCTAAGTCTGTTATCTACCAGAACCCCCAAATCTTTTTCCATTACAGATGAACTTAACACAGAGTTATTTATGGTGTAGATGGCACAGGGATTATTAAATCCCAAATGCATCACCTTACATTTATCTACATTGAATCTCATCTGCCATTCTGCTGCCCATTTTGATAATCTATCTAGGTCTGCTTGCAGCACTTGCACATCATTGGAAGTTTCCAAAGCTCTGCATAATTTAGTGTCATCAGCAAACACAGAGACCTTGCTCTCAATGCCCCCTTCTAAGTCATTTATAAACAGATTAAACAGAAGCAGCCCCAGTACAGAACCCTGAGGCACTCCGCTTAGAACTTTAGCCCACATAGATGTAGCTCCATTTACCACCACTCTCTGTTTGCGATCCAATAACCAGTTCTCTATCCATGAACAAATATTTTCTTCAAGGCCAACAGTCCTCAGTTTAAACATTAGTCACCTATGTGGCACAGTATCAAAAGCTTTTGCAAAATCCAAATATACCACATCCACTGCTGTGCCTGAATCTAACTTCTTACTCGCTTCTTCATAGAAACCAATTAAATTTGTCTGGCATGATCTATTTCTCATAAATCCATGCTGACTACTACTAATAAGATGATCTCTGGAGACAAAGTCAAGGATATGATCCCTTAAAGTTTCCAGCACCTTCCCTACCACTGATGTTAGGCTTACAGGTGTATAGTTACCAGGCTGTGAACGACTACCTTTCATGAATATTGGTATTACATTGGCTTTTTTCCAATCTAGCGGCACATCCCCAGACCAAAATGACTCTGAAAAGATGAGAAACAGTGGTCTAGATAGAACTGAACTAAGCTCTTTTAAAATCTGAGTACGCAATCCTGGGGCTTTATTGATATTAACTTTGTCTAATTGTTTCCGTACCATATCCTCTGTTAGCCAATGTGAATACTCTTCATTTCTTCCCTGCATATTATTACAATCCCTGCTGTAAGTCAAGGATTCTCAACAGTAAAAACTGATGTATAAAAACTGTTTAGCAGATTAGCCTTTTCGGCATCCTCTACAACCACCTCAGCCCCATTATTTAATGGTCCCACATTCTCAGTCCTCATCTTTTTACCATTTATATACTTAAAAAACATTTTGGGGTTAGACTTGCTTTGTTCGGCAATCCGTATTTCATTTTCTATTTTAGCTAGTTTAATTGCTTTCTTGCACTCTTTATTACAGCTTTTGTACTCCCTGTAAGCCGGTTCGGTTCCCTCTGTTTTCAAAATTTTAAAAGCCTTTTTCTTTTTTTCCATTTCCCTTTTTACTTGAGCATTAAGCCATGCAGGAGTGGACCTAATTTCTTTACACTTGTTCCCTAAAGGTACAAATTTAGAAATGTAATCGTTAAATATCCCTTTAAAAGTGTTCCACATCTGCTCAGTATCTTTACCTAGAAACAATTTCCCCCAGTCTATGAGCAGGAGTGATTCCTTTAACAGCATAAAATTAGCTTTCCTAAAGTTAAAAGTTTTTGTTAACCCGGTGCACTTTAGTTTTTTGCGAACCTATATTAAATGACACTATATCATGGTCACTATTCCCTAAGCTTCCCATTACCTTCATCTCCAAAATGAGCTCAGGGTTATTAGATATCACCAGATCCAACAACGCATTCTGTCTAGTAGGAACTTCTACCATCTGTGAAAGAAAATGCTCATATAGGAAATTTAAGAACTTTATACCATTTGAGGTGCTGGCAGTTCCCTTACTCCAATCTATGTCAGGGTAGTTAAAATCCCCCATAACCAGAACATGCCCCATACCAGCAGCCTTCGCCAATTACATATGGAGATTAATTTCCACCTCCTCCCCGGCATTTGGCGGCTTATAACATACTCCAACAATTAATTTACCTACCTTCTTGCTTCCTGTACACAGTTCCACCCATATTGTTTCTGCCGTATCAGTTACTCCCCCATCTATTCCATCTTTTAAATTTGGCTTCAATTCCTGTTTAACATACATACATACTCCTCCTCCTTTCTTATTAACTCTGTCATGTCTAAATAAGGAGTGTCCTTCAATATTTACTGTCCAGTTGTGTGAATCATTAAGCCATGATTCTGCTATACCAATCACATCATACCTTTCCTTTAAAGCTATTATTTCAAGTTCCCCGGTTTTTCCAGAGACTTCTTGCATTTGTAAACATACATTTTAGATTATCAATTAATTTACTTCCATACATGGTCGTACATGCCTCCTTATACTCTATGCTCCCCCCTCCCCCTTCTCCATCCTCCATTGTGTTAATAGCCGCCTGATCCCTAACTTCTCTATCTACCCCTGTGTAGTTCAACATTCCCCCCCTCATACCTAGTTTAAAATCTCCTCCAACCCCCTAGCCATCTTCACCCCCAAAACAGCTGCACCATCACCATTGAGGTGCAATCCGTCTCTACTAAAGAGCCTGTAGCCAACAGGAAAGTCAGCCCAGCTCTCTAAAAACCCAAACCCTATCTCCTTACACCACTCCCTTAGCCATGCATTTATACTCCTGAGCTCCCGTTGCCTCCCTAGCGTAGCACGTGGCTGCGGTAGTATTTCCGAAATCACTACCCTTGAGGTCCTTGCTTTTAACTTGGCCCCTAATTCTCGGAAATCATTTTTAAGGACCTCACCTCCACCTCTAACTTTGTCATTGGCACCAATGTGAACCAAAACCGCCGGGTCACTCCCAGTCCCACCCAATAATCTGTCTACACGATCCACCACATGTCGAACCCTAGCACCAGGCAGACAACACACTGTTCGGCATGCAGGGTCTTGGCGACAGATTACCCTATCTACCCTTCTAATAATGGAGTCCCCTACCACTACCACCTGCCTATCCTTCCTAGCCCCCAGTTCTCCCTCCCTTGTATTGGAGATGGCCGTCTCCTGGGTGCTCAAGGGAAAGGCCCGCTCCATACATGCTGCTTCCGAGCCATCGTCCTCCACATCTTTGCCTAAAATGGCAAATCTGTTGGGATCGACCAACTGGGAAGACACGCCCCTATCCTTCCGTCCCCTACTTCCCCTGGTGGCCCTTACAAATCTTCCTTTACCACCTTATCTGCCCCATCTCCACCCTCCAGTTTACTGGCCCCTGCCAGTACCTGCATTTCCCCCAGGTTTGCCAAGCCCTGCAATGCTGCAAGTTTCCCCTTTAGATTCTGGACCTCAGATTCCAAATGGGCAACCCACTCACATCTGACACATACATAGATCCCTTGGGGCGGCTGCTCCAAGATCCCATACATGCAAAAGGATGCACATTGCATGGCCCCAACAAAACTGTCCATACTAAATAGCAATACACACCAGAGAAACAGCAATACACACCAGAGAAACAGCAATACACACCAGAGAAACACTAAACGCTTTTGTTTCTCAACGCTCTCCCCTTAAAAACAGACAAACCCCTTGAAAACAGAAAATCGCTCAAGAGCTGATCGCTCTGGAGAAGTGACTTAAATGAGGTTCAAAACCAAAGAGCCAACAGCCCTTAGCCAATTTAAACCAATTAGCTACACCCCTATCCAATCAGAGAGGGAAAAAAAAAAGCCTTTCTCTTACCAGCCCCCACCTTGCAGGTAACAGTGCTGTTTAAACACCAGTATTTATTTTATTTTTAAACACCAGTATTTATTTTAGTAACCCAGTGCTTTGAGTTTACTTAAACAATTCCTAATACCTTATTCAAGTAGTAATTAGTAAAAAACAAACAAACAAAAACAATTAACCCAGCTTGAGCTAGGATCTAAATTTACGGAACTTGCCCGGTATCTCGCTCCCCCGCTGTTCTTACAGGCCCCAATGGATTTTGCACTGTATGCGCAAGCGCATACAGTACAAACTATTCCCTCTTTTGTAGCTCTATGCTGTATATTGCAGCCTCTTCCACTTGTAACACCAAGACTTGGAATTTGTCCATTTCAAAGGCATCCCAAGGCATAAACCTGCACTTTGGTGGTAGATGGTGATCTCTATATACGGTTCTTCATATGCAAAAGATCTTTGGGTCTTCAATCTCACACTTACACACATACACAACCTATACAAAGTGAAAACAATATTTTAGCAATGTCTTTTTGTATTTAGCAATGTATTTTTTTTTTTTTAATGAATGGACATAAATATTAAGACTTCACCTGGTATCGAGTTTTACCCCCTAGGGCAGAAATTACTGCATGGCGCTTTTGCAGATGTGTATGAGTATTTTGTCAATCTTCTCTGCTGTTCTTCTTAAGCTGTGACAGGTTGGATGTAGATTATGGCAGACATTTGCAGATTTCTGCATGAAATTCTGCCAGATAGGTCTATTAATCAATATACTGATTTCTATCCTATCAGTCAGCAATTAAAGTTTACTATTATTTTTCAGCCCAACCAATAATGCAGCTTACTTAACAGTACCTTAATGCAATTTAATATGTTTTATTGGCCAGACTGATTGATTAAGACAAAAACTTGGTTAGGAACAACTAATCTATTTATTTTTCCAAAACAGGCAGGATGATTGATCAAGCTGAAATTTTATACCATGTCCAGATATGTCCTGAAATGTTTAATTAGGTCCAAGCTCTTGACGGGACATGTAATGTTATTACAATTTTCCCTTAAACCACCCTTACATTGTCTTTGCTTTTTTACTTCTAGTTTCTTCAATTAAAAATAAAATCAAGGGAATATTGCCACCATGTTTCACTGGTGGAATAATATTATGATGGTGATGATAAGTGGTACCTGGTTCAGACATGACAGTCTAATCTTGTTTTTATCCAGGGGACCCAGGTCCTCCGGTTCTGAGAGCCATTTAGATGTCCTTTTGCAAACTCCAAGCAGGCTTTCATGTGCCATTCACCAACAAAAGGCTTCTGTCTGGCCACTCTGGCATTAAGCCCAGATTGACGCAATTTACCAGTAATGGTCTTTTTGCAGGGATCTTTCATCTATTTGCAGGTTGTTAGTCAAAAAAAAGCTTATTCAAAGTGACTAGTGTTCATGGGAGCAAAGCGCCAAGGTCCATTTTCCGACTGCTCAGCCAGCCAGCTCTAGGAAGAGATGCTTCTTTTTCAAACCTCTTCCTTTTAAGAATTTCTTTTTGTGTGATTGCAAATATTTAAAACCTCAATAGTGAATTAGGCGAATTCAATTCAGATGGACTCCAATACTCATGCCAGTGTGTTATTAGATAAATTGTAAACATTGCTAAAATCCAGTTTCCGCTTTATAAAGTACTGATTTGCTTAATGATGGAAAATTACATTTCAACATTAGGATGCCACTTACCATAATGTATAAACAGTTAGGATAGAATACTTTTTAAACTTATCACACACAAAAAAACATCTAAATACAAACATGGTTCTTAAAAAATTAATCTTATTTCACAAATGTTACAAATTGAATTTTATCATACACGGGGCACTCTGTATAATCAGTGATAATATTTATTCAATGTTATAAAGAACTTCTTGATCAGGAGATTACAATAAAAGGACAACTTCACTCACCTACACCAGGCTCCCTCATTGGAAAATACACAGGGTGAGGACCTAAACCGCATGGGTCCTCACCCCTGGGTGCACTTTCTAACTCTAGATTTACTTACCTAAAACTTTCCTTCGGTGCTCCGATCCTAAAGTCAGTCGGCAAATTCGGCCAATGATGAAAAAAAAGAGTGCCTTCTCATTGGCCAGATCACAAATGTGGAAGTGGGAAGAAAGCACGGAAGGAAACTTAAAGTTCGAAAGTGAGCCCAGGGGTAAGGACCGTGTGGTTTAGGTCCTCACCCTGGGTGCCTGGGTACCTAGGCAAGCATAATCGCCTTTAATCAAAGGATCGAGATTCTATTCCCCTGGATATAATCTCTAGTAAAAGTTTCTCCTATCCAATGGTGGTGTGTTTTTGCATTATGGAAGAACAATGAACAATGAGTTATGACACACACAGAAATTGCCTAAACATTTTTTTTACATATGTAGTTTTTGCTCATTTATCCTTTTAAAATGTTAAAAAAACAGGTAAAAGACTGCAAAAAAAACAAAACACAGCTACATACCCTGACTGCAGACAGCAAACGAATATAATCAGCAAGCAGCTCAGCCAGAAGGAAGAAATCGCTGTTAGCCTGCTCCTGGTGAAGCTGCTCAATCTTTTCCTCCACCTCTGCCAGCTGAGATAGGGCACGAGACAGAGCTGTGTTATCCTCTGAACTTCCTAACATGGCAAGACTCTTAGCAAATAGTGCAGTGTTCAAAGCTAGTTCTGAAAACGGCATTAAGAAGATTTGTATTAAAGGAATAAAAATAAAGATGTTAGATAAAGTCAGCAGGACATATGGATTATAAACCTATAAACCCAATCTTTCATTTCTTTAAGATGCTTTTAGTTTGTTTGAACAATGTAACTTTAATAAAGTGTGCATATCGGTATTACAGTTACTTTTCTGCATCCTGTTTCAGTGTTTGTTTACCACAAGATGATATGTATGTGTAAAATGGGGCAGCATTAGTGGGTGAAAAATAAAGTTCAACTATACCCCCCAACCTAGCTTTCACATTACTAATATATTCCAAAGATGCCCCTGAGGCTCTTAACTGACCCAGTTCATTTCCTTGATAGTGTCTGTTAGTAAAGGCGTGACGTCGCATTCCAATTGCCTGAGCCGCAACCAGGAAGTGGAGCCGTAGTCACACAGAAGCTCTCTGCTCCTGTTTTTGGTCGCAACAAGCTAGTAACAGGAGCAGGAAGCAGCGCCTAGGCAGTGAGGGACCAGGTCAGATAAGAGACTTCATGGGCATCTTTGGAACATATAAGTAATGCGAAAGCTAGGTTGAGGGGGTGATTAACATTTATAGCTAAACTTTATATTTGACTGGACTTGCCCCTTCAACGGGCATGTCCACCCCTTTTTAATTTTTTTTCTGTAGTGTAGGGCTCCGTCCCCCAACCGCCATAGTAATTTGTCTAAAAATTTCCCCGATCCATACTTACTTGCCTCTTTCCCCCGACGTTCTTTACAGCCGGAAGCCGCGTCCGTGATTGGCTGCCTCTCAGCAGCCAAGCAGAGGGCCGTGACAGAACTTTGGAGGAGAGAGGCAAAGTAAGTATAGATCGGGGGAGTTTTTAGACTATTTACTATAGCGTTTGGGGGTTGGGGAGGGAGCCCTACACAAGGGGTGGACATGCCCGTTGAAGGGCAAGTCCAGCAAAATAAAGTTTAGCTATAAATGTTAATCACCCCCTCAAAACCTAGCTTTCGCATTACTTATATGTTCCAAAGATGCCCATGAAGTCTCTTATCTGACCTGGTCCCTCACTGCCTAGGCGCTGCTTCCTGCTCCTGTTACTAGCTTGTTGCGAGCAAAAACAGGAGCAGAGAGCTTCTGTGTGACAACGGCTCCACTTCCTGGTTGCGGCTCAGGCAATTGAAATGCGACGTCACGCCTTTACTGACAGACACAACCAGGAAATGGACTGGGTCAGTTGTCAGTAAAGGCGTGACGTCGCATTTATAGCTAAACTTTATATTTGACTGGACTTGCCCTTCAACGGGGGGCATGTCCACCCCTTTTTAATTTTTTTTCTGTAGTGTAGGGCTCCCTCCCCCACCCCCAAACGCTATAGTAAATAGTCTAAAAACTCCCCCGATCTATACTTACTTTGCCTCTCTCCTCCGATGTTCTGTCACGGCCCTCTGCTTGGCTGCTGAGAGGCAGCCAATCACGGACGCGGCTTCCGGCTGTAAAGAACGTCGGGGGAAAGAGGCAAGTAAGTATGGATCGGGGAAATTTTTAGACAAATTACTATGGCGGTTGGGGGACGGAGCCCTACACTACAGAAAAGGGGTTTTACACTAGGGGGAGGGAGAGCAAAATGGGAGGGACAGGGAGGGGCAGAGGGCTGCACTGAGCATGTGCAAATTCTCCGGAGGAGAGACAGGAGGCAGAGTCCTATATGGACTCAGCCAGGCTCCTATTGGTCAGTTTTATGGACTTTGTAGGGACATTACAGGAGAATCATTTAGAGCAGGGATGTAAGGTAAGGGTTTTTCTACACTACACAGTGGGGTCAGTAGTGGGTTAAAATACAGTTTTGTGGGTGGACATGCCCTTTAAGTCAAAGATTTTATCATCAGCAGGATCTCAGCAAGTTCTCTCCTTAATATAACACAATAAGCAAAACAACAGCCATAAACACTTCAACCATTCAAAAAGAAGAGAGTAAGAAAACAGTCTGCAATATAAGAGAAATACAAAAGAGATGTAATTGCAGTGTCCTGCTACCAGATGCAGCAAGTAGTTTGCCCTACTTTACATTATGATTTTAATCTTTTCCTTTGCATGTTTTTAGAGGACAGTTTTACCCTACACACAAACATTGGCTTTACTCATCAACTAAAACTGTATGAGGAAAATAAGTTCTAATTCATACCTCATTATGTGCTCTGGTTGCCTAGTAAGCAGACCGCTTGTGTATATATATATATCACATACATCAGTGTAGCCTAATGCTGACCATATACAATTTTTCATAATACATCAAGTATACACCCGACAGAGTACAAAACAAGATAGCTAATTTTACTTGAAAAAGGAGTAAAAGTGATTAACTTGAGTATAAACCGAGGATAGAAAATATGACCACTTCTGCCTTCTGATTCTGTATTGTTTGAGGCTTTAGTTGCCCTTTAAAATTACTGTATGGGAATTCTGCTGTCAATTTAAAGGGCAACTAAAGCATCACAAACAGAATTAAAGTCAATCTTTTTAACAATAGATACCATCTCTCCTGATTCTGTATTGTTTTCAGGCATTAGTTGCCCTTTAAATGACCAGTAATCCCATACAGTAACCCCCATTCCTTGGTCCTCCAGATTTTTGGAAACTACAACTCCCAGCATGCTTCACTAATACCACTGCAGGTATACATGATCCCCCCACAAGCCCCCTCCAGTGTAACTTTTCTTTGGAAATCCTTCTCGTACCTGTCAGTAATCAGACTGTCGCTTGCTCCGCATCCTGTGCTTTGCCGTCTGACATCACTACTCGGTGCCGGGAAGGACAGTCACCCAGAAGAGCAGAGGATGTGGAGCGAGCAGCCACCGTATTACTGACATGGTAAGTGGTTGACTTGAGTATAAACTGAGGTTCGGTTTTCACGCTGTTTTTAAAGCCATGAAAACCTCTGTTTATACTCGAGTATATACGATAGACATGAGATTATAGACGTTGGTTTGTCTAATCTACCCAATGTCTAAAAAGAGTGATGTTAAGAACAGCTATCCTGAAAATACAGAGGTTCCTGCAGTGTTTCCCTCTCCCCATACAATATGTTATTGTGCTTCAATCTCAAAAAAAAAAAAAAAAAAAGGGTCAGGTAGTTCTTCGGACAGGAAAGTATGTAGTGAATAGGAGGAGGAGAAAGTGCACAGTACCACCAGTAATGGAGAATATAATAGAATATATAATAGGACTGTATCTGTAGTATTCAGTTGGATCAACTGGACTTGAAGTTTAGTTCTTGACGTTTCGCTAGTCATCCGACTGGCTTTCTCAATTCTGAGTTGAGAAAGCCAGTCGGATGACTAGCAAAACCTCAAGAACTAAACTATAAGTCCAGTTGTTCTAACTGAATACTACAGATAAACCGTATATACTCGAGTATAAGTCGAGGTTTTCAGGCTGTAAAAACAGCCTGAAAATTTAACCTCGACTTATACTCGGGTCAGTCACTTACTTGAATGAGGAATCCGGCTTGCGCATCCTCTGATGTCACTACTCGGCACCGGAAAATGAGACCGGCGCTGAGTAGTAACATCAGTGGATGCAACCATCAGTGGATGCTGCAGCCGGATTCCTCATTGAAGTTAGTGACTGAGCCTTCAGGCGGGATGTAAGCAGATGTGGCAGACAGATTCCTCATTAAAAGTTAGTGACTGAGCCTTCAGGTGGGATGTCAGTGGGTGCAGTCACAGCCGGATTCCTACCGGTATTTCCAAGTTAGTACAGTGGCTGGGAGGGGGGGGGGGGTGTGTGTGCAGTTCCACTGCAGATGTTTGTAAACTACATCTCCCAGCTACTAAAGCATGCTGGGAGTTGTAGTTTACAAACATCGGGTATGCCATGGTATTGGGGACTACTGTGTGGGATCTAAAGGGCAACTAACCCACAATACAGGATCAGGAGGATGGTATCTATTATTAAATATTGCCTTCTGATTCTGTATTGTTTTCAGGCTTCAGTTGCCCTTTAAATGGACAGCAGAATTCCCACAAAGTAGCCCATACAGTAATAGCCATACTGGATTTGGCTATTACTGTATGGGAATGCTGCTTTCCATTTAAAGGGAAACTAAATAAAGCCTGAAAACAATACAGAATCTGTTGTATTCAATTAGATCAACTGGACTTGAAATGTAGTTCTTGAAGACGTTTCGCTAGTCATCCGACTGGCTTTCTCAATTCAGAATGACTTGTACAAGAATCTGTGGCAATTATGTACCCTGGAAAATCCCAATTAGCATATCACAGCCAGGTGTTAAGGGTGTGATTAGATAGTGGCTAAGAGGTGTTATAGGAACGCCCAGAGTAAGGTGTTAAAACAGCATTGTACATGGCAGACAGTTGGTGTCGAACCCCCCCACCTCTATTTAGGCTTGGTTTCTTTATTTTCACATAAATGGCCTCCTTAACACCTCTCTTGAACCAGTCACGTTCCTTCGCCAGTATGTTAACATTACAATCTTCAAATACAGAATCAGAAGGCAGTATTGGTTATATTTTCTACCCAAGACTTATACTCGAGTAAAATCAGTTTTTACTCATTTTTTAGGTAAAAATAGGTACCTCAACATAGCTGTGCTTAAAGGGGAAGTTCAGTGCAAATACATATGCTTTTCAGAAAAAAAGAGCAGTATTTTTTCATCTCAATGACCTTAATCTGCCCATTCAGCATTTTGTCTGTGTCTAAATAAATGCAACCAAAATGCTGACTTCCTGTTTGCAGGACCCCTATAACAGACTGTTATGGTCTTGCCCTTGACCCAGCGTCTGGGTTGATTCAGTTGCTCAGTAGAGATCAGAGCATGTTTGACCCATCCAACAGCCAATCAGTAGAAATTACTGTTAGGAACATTCCAAGGATGTGGTGCATCCTGGGAAGAAGGACCGTTAGAACCTGAAATGTCAGCTCACTAATGTCAACAGCAGGGAACAGCAATGGGTATGAAATCAACTAATTTTTCAAAATGGGAGAGAATATGTAGAATAACTAAGAAGGCATACACAAACTAACAATTTAACAAATATTGATCATTTCCACTGAACTGTCCCTTTAATTTTGCTACGTATGCCCTAAATTTTCAAATATACAATGGGATGTAAATGCATAGTAGTAATCTGATCTGTATTGTTTGTTTTCTCAGACAGCTGTAGTTGTACATTATCTTTTACAGAATGCTTGAAATTGTAGTTTAACAACTGGAGGGCTGTAGTAACGATAGAATTATGGGCAACTTTAAATGACAAAAAAGTAGGTAAATGAATGAATAAAAATACACTGCAAACACCAGATATCACAGGTGTTTTCCCACAACTTGTCCCTATGTAATGCCAACCCAGCATACATGGGTCAATCTTAACCAATAGACTAATCAAAAGTCTGTCAGTTGAAAAAAATGCAACATCAACAAAATTTCGGCATGACCGAACACAACAGGTGAGACTGAGGTTTAGATTTTGTCCGAAATATCTGGTCAATCAGGCAGCAATATCAGCGTATGGGTCTTTTTCTAGCAGATTTTCAGTCGACTAACCAATCCCAGACCCCATCCATACACAAAAAACAAAACTACTCATCTTATCTTAAGGCTGGGTACACACCAGCAGATATTTTCACCCGACCGACCAATCCACGGCACTTCGGTTGTTCGGCTGAAAATATCGGATGGTGTGGGGCGGCTGGCCGCGACCGATCTCGACCGTCCAATCGTCTGGATCAGACAAACAGACGTGTCGGTAAATCCCGATCGATCGTGCAGTTCCCTATGGAACCGCATGGTCGATTGCACGAAATGTTGCCCACGACAGACATTTGTCCCGGCCGATCGCTCGCTCACTCGTAGTGTGTGCTAGGTCGGGACAAATAGTGCCTTCGTGTGTACCCAGCCTAATGGATAACTAAAGCCTCAGAACAACACTCTTTCAAAAGGAAGAACCCATCACTGTTTTGCTATGTGCTGTAATTTTCCCATTAGACAAGACGACCGATCATTAAATAAGATTGGTAGTCTGTATGGCGGAAAATTTATACTATAAATTATACTATTTCAATACGGCCAATTAAAAACCATGCCATTGGGTGACCATTTCTGGAAAAAAAAAATCAAACCAAAAATGTGATTGTGCACAATTAGGGTTGGCTATAAAAACTTAACACTAACTATGGCAAACTAGGTGATAAGTAGTGGCTACTTGTTTGCACAAGGTCAGAAAACTACTGGAGATCTTGTATATTTAGTCATGTATGGTCATCAGGCAGCTGTATCCTTATATTTTACCTTTTCGGTGGTTCACTAGAGACTCCACCACCGTGTGCAACTTTCTTAGATGTTGCTCCTCACATTCCACCTCCTGAAATTTGTCCTCAAACCACTGAAATGACAAAGAAAATAAGTATAACATGTAATAAACTGTGGAGCGGAGCCAAGCAGAGCATGGGGTAGGACACACACCGGGATCGCTCCTCACCTAAAACTCCATCTACACAATATACCGGGATACTTTCCTCATATAAAGCTGCTTGAAACATACCTATCCCTCTAACAGATGATGAGGTCCAAGAACCAGAGAGCAGCGGGACAGGTGCAAGCAAAAATTACAACAGTTCGCGTGGAACACAAGCCCGCCAACAGCAGAGGCCACGTGTGAGGCACCAGGCATGGACTCACCACCTGCACCCCCTGCACCGGTCCGACCGTGTACAGACCAGAACCCTGGAAGCCTGGCTCCCCTACCTAGGACACCAGCACTGACATTGGAAGACCTAATGGGAGCAATACAGGACCTTGACCTCCATGCTGGAGGAAGTCAAGGCAGATATGTCGATACTCGGCAGTATCTACAAAAAGTCAGACAGAGTAGGAGGGGCAAAAACACGCGTCTCCATGCTGGAGGACACGGTCTCCCCTATGTCCCACACGATAACGAGCCTGCAAAGGGATCTTCAAACCACCCAGAACAAGCTGGACGATCTAGAGAACAGATCCAGAAGGCAAAACCTCAGGTTCCTGGGTATGCCTGAGGGAGCCGAGGCCCAGGACCCCTTTATGTTTCTGGAAACCTGGATTAGATCTAATCTAGGCACGGATGGTTTGTCCCCACAGTTTGCCAATGAACGTGCCCACTGCATCCCCGCCAAGGTGCCAATACCGGGAGCTAGGCCAAGACCCCTAATCGCAAGATTCCTAAATGCAAAGACAGGGATGGAATCCTATGCTTTGCTCGCACTGCAGGAGAATTACAATTTGAAAATACCAACATCAAAATCTTCCCCAACTACTCGTTGGATTTACAAAAACGTAGGGCAACCTTTCTGGATATCAAAAAAGGCTTATGGATGCTGGGATTACTTACTCCCTGGCATACCCAGCAAGGCTATGCATTGTGGTCGACAGGAAAGTAAGGTTTTTTGAATCACCAGAAGACGCCAAATCATGGTTAGAGCACCGGTAACGTATGTGACTTCTGTATAACTGTTACTTTCTCCACGTTTGGGCCCTGCATTCTACATGTACTCCCCCCCCCCCCACTCCCATTTCCTTCCTCTCCTTACCATCACCATACTACAAGCCCGATTGTATTCTGCCCTAAGTGCACCAGAAACCCACATTCTTTGCACCAATGTGCATTTAGGTCTCGCTAGAGGGTGAACCCTCCTGACATATGGTACATGCTGGGAAAGGCTGGGTACTTGGTACTTATGATCCCACCTAAAAGACAGCTAACAGATTTGTCGCATCGGTACAGGACAAATATGGCTCGCAAAGAGTGAGACTCGGTTTCATAATCTACCCTCAAACGGTACCAAACCTTCACATCTTAACTGCAATAACGCTAACCTAAATGGTTTAACCCAGGATCCTGGGAAACACTTTTACCCCAACGGAACTGGTTGATATGTACGCCTATATGTTATTCCTATTGTCGTTTATCTATGTACAATAATGCTAAAAAGGTGCATTAGCGTAAAAGGTATATTGAAGAAATGTAAATATGTATGTTGTGGAAATAACTAAACTTTGTAATTGGGGCCAGTTGCTTAAATAATGCCACAGGTCTGAATAAATATTAACTGGTAGAGGCCCATCGTACTATAGTGACACCCACTGGGCCCAAACTGCATACAAGGCCTCTAACGGTTATGTGTAAATAAAATGAGGGGGGTCTTCTTCCTTTTTTATTTTCTCTCTCTCTCTCCTACTTTCTCTATCCAAATATGTTTGAAATGTGGCATGCCCACAACTGGGCAGTTCAATGGCAGGCCCAAATACAATATCCTAAGAAGTGTGGTGGGCGCCAAGGCTTATAAAGGCCAACTTAATCTAACTGCGCACTTTACTATACTGCGTCTTGAGTAAATAACTACTGCACAGGCTGTAATAAAAAAACAAAAGTGCATAAAGAAACAGACCCGTCGTAACGCACAAAGCATACCAATAAATCCCAAGTGTTCAAACAATATTTTGCAAAATATTTTGCTCCCCCTGGTGTAGGTAAACTTACCCATACCAGGCTGTTGGTGGGCCCCAACACACTGAGACAGGCTACACCCCGACCTAAAGTAATACCAATTTCAGCTCCATTGTGGCCTCTCCCTCCCATCGTCTCCACCTCCCCCTGCACCCCATTCCTCCTTCTTACTGGTCATACGATACGGCAGGGGCCGCCTTCAAGGCGGTGCTGAGAGGACATCTACAATCGGCAATGGAATGCATTAAAAAACAATCCTACGCAAAAGAAACAGAATAGAGCACTCCCACAGAACAGCCGAGACAGCATTCACGCAGCACCCTACGCTTGTAAATAAACAAAACTTGCAAACCGCCCAGGTGGCTTATGACAATATATTCACTGAAAGGTTTAACAGAAAAGAGTTTTTCAGTAAACAGAGGTATTTTGAACATGGCCACCAGACGGCGAAAATCCTGGCGAGACTTGCACATGGCCCTCCAGACCAAAACATGATCACTTCCATACAAAACTCAGAAGGCACAACCTGCACAGACACCAAAGATATACTAGAAACCTTTGCTAAATTCTACACCAACCTCTATACCTCTCACTTTGCAATCTCAGAGCATACCCTATCTCCGTATTTATCCAACATACCATTCCAAAACTCACCACACCTGAAGCCCACATACTGGAAAGGGAGATAACTGAACCCGAGTTAAGGGAAGCTCTCGAGAGTATGGCAAATAACAAGTCCCCTGGCCCAGATGGCATACCTGTAGAGGTGTACAAAAGATACACAGAACAAATTACCCCGAACCTACTACAGACCTATAATGATGGCCTCGCCGAAGGGATGTTGCCTCCCTCCATGTACGAGGCCCACATAATACTTTTACTTAAATCAGGAAAGGACCCCCAAGATTGCAACTCATACCGTCCTATCTCCCTCTTAAATGTGGATTATAAAATTCTAGCAAAAATCCTAGCCAACAGGCTCCAGAAGGTGATCCACAAAATTATACACCCGGACCAGACACGATTTATGCCAGCTAAATCTACCTCAATAAATATTCGGAAAACATGAATTAATAGCCAGGTAGATCATGATAACGCTGGAACCAGAGTGATGTTGTCACTGGATGCCCAAAAGGTGTTTGACTCGATTGAGTGGCCTGTCTAAGCCATTTTGGTTTTGGACCTAACTTCAGTAAGTGGATCCAACTGCTATATGCCCGCCCAGTAGCATCACTTAAAATAAATGGCTCATGCTCGCACCCGTTTCCCTTGACGAAAGGGACTAGGCAGGGTTGCCCAATCTCGCCATATCTCTTCGCTCTAGCGATAGAGCCACTGGCCATCCGACTCAGGCAAAGTAGAAATATTACAGGCCTCCATCTAGGCCAAAATTCAGCGTTACTAAGCCTATATGCGGATAATTTAAATATTATTTGGCAGACCTTGACCAGTCCTTAAAAAGTGTGCATGATATTATTGCAGAGTATGGCCCATTCTCAGGTCTATATATTAACTAGCGTAAGTCCTGCCTATTTCAGATAGACAACCAAATCAACTTTTCCCCATTCGCTAAAGCACTAGTACCCTTAGTAAAAGAGTTCAAATATCTTGGTATCACAATAACGCAAAACCCACAAACCTTCTACTCCTCCAATGTTGTCCCATTATTAGAACTTGCCAAAACAAAAACACAAATTTGGAAAAAACTACCCATCAACCTAATTGGCAGAATTAATTTGATTAAAATTATCCTTCTCCCGAAAATCCTATATACCCTACAATACACCATGATCATAATCCCGGACTCCTCCTTTGCAGCCCTACAAAGCACTCTACTGTCCTTTATCTGGGGCTCAGGACGCAACAGGGTTAGGCTTAAAATACTACAGAGGCCCAAGATATTGGGAGGAAAGAGGAATACAATATTTCAGCCAAATTACTGAAAACCATAAACTATTCCCATTCATTGGTATGCAAGAACGCTTCCACCTCCCCCACACATTATTATTCAGATATCTCCAGCTGCAATACTGCATAATATCTGAATTTCAAAGCACCTCACTCCCCATACAGACACATCCTGTTATCCAAATATTTAAAACAGGAGGTGAAAAACAACTTATCTCCAGACTATACAACTGCCTACTCGGAGATAGCAGACAGGTAGAGGCAGACAAACTAATAAATAAATGGCAGGCAACTATCCCTTCCTTGACAACCCTGGAATGGGAAGACATTGCAGAATCCCACACCACAGTATCCCCCTCGGCACCCAATAAATTAATGCAATATATCATTCATCAAATCATACCTATCCCCTGCACGAATGTCCCGTATATCCCCTGCCCATCCCTCCTCATGACCAAAATACCATTTCAGCCCAGCAGATTTCTGGCATCTTCTATAGAACTGCCCACATGTCATTAGGTTTTGGGGCAAAGCCACAACACTCTAGACTGAGATACTAAACAGAGATGTCCCCTTGGAGCCCAAGCTCTGCGTTCTAGGAATCCCCAAGATAGACATTTGGGATAGGTCGCAGCTATCATTCCTTAGGGAATCCCTGTTTTATGCCAGAAGGGCGATCATTTTGGTGTGGTTGCCCCCCCCACTCCCAAATTTAGTGTTTGGAAGAAAATGATTATGAATAAGCTCCCATACCTGAGAATAATCTACCTCAATAGAGGTTGTCCCAAAAATTTTTACAAAATTTGGTCCCCATGGATTAATCATTTTGGTCTTCTCTTTTAGGTCAAACCAAGTAATGTATGAGGATTAGTAATTACGTACCATTATGTACCCTGAATCCAACTTATTTGTGTATCACGGTACACCCGTATATGTGCCAAACAAATATTTTAGCACTGTACTATGTTCTAAGTGACTAAGTTATTTATTCCCTATGTTCCAAGTTACTCCTCCCTCTCCCCTCCCCCAGAAACGGTATAACTTTACCCAATGCAATTATATGTACAATATGAACAACTGTAATGCACCAAGTACTGTTTTATTGTTCAATATAATTTATTGTACATTTATATATGATCATGCATGTAATCCATTGGGTTTGCAAATAAAATTCAGTTTAAAAAAAAACAAAAAAACTGTAAGTAATGTGTTTAGGAGAACCGGCTATTTGACATTTTTATGCAAACCCACTAGGTACGTGCATAGCCAAATAATTATGCTGCAGCAATTATGCCTAGGGCACATGAAAAATTCTTCACCAAGACTTGTCAATCCCCCATGACATGATTATAGGTATTTTTTGAAGAATGCATTAAATGACAACTTCACTCACCTAAATCATTCTCATTCTCACTTGGAAAGTACCCAGGGTGAGGACCTAAACCACACGATCCTCACCCCTGGGTTCACTTTCTAACTCTAGATTTACTCGACTTAAGTTTCCTTCGGTGCTCCAATATTGAAGTCCATCGCCGACTTCTGCCAACGAGGAGACGCGCTCTGAAACAAGGGTGTCTTCTGATTTATTGGATTGCGAACATGGAAGTGGGAACGGAGCAATGAAGGAAACTTTAGGTGAGTAAATCTAGTTAGAAAGTGAACCCAGGAAGAGGATCGTGTGGTTTAGGTTCTCATCCTGGGTAGTACAGATAATTGTCCTTTAAGACAGCAGACTTTATTAATTACGTGTAGATGTCCAAAACCCATTGTGAGCACAATGAAAGTAACCATTACAAGAAGATATTTGCTTTGCGTACAAGGGCATCCACAGAATTTTATATTTATGCACTTGCAGTGCCTTGCATTTCCCCCTCAGAAACAGACACCAATCGTATTACTAGTAAAACAGCACCACTGCAAATTTGGCAGGCATGCATATTGGAAAAGTTTCTTAGTACCGAAAGTGACAGCTAAGAAGCAAAAACTAAATTATTTTTATTTATAAAATAGCATTATTGAGTGGGTTAGAAAGCAAATAGATGGGTGGAAAACAGAACCCGGAAATAAAGGACTCCTGTGTGTTTACTAGTACCGGTCAAAAATAGCAGTAAACATTTAGAGCTATTGTTCCAAGTTGAGTGAAGTTTCCCATCAGGTCCGCTGCAGACAAGACCAAGTTGAGTGAAGTTCCCTATCAGGGACACTAAATTTACTTTTTTTAATAGCTATAATTCACAGAGGGTAGGATAGCTTATCCCAGCCTCTCTGTGCTTAAATGGAAAGTCAAATGAAAAATTATTTATAGTTAAACCCCAAAACTCCGATAGTTAGAAATCTGAAAAATACAAACTAAAATGCTGCACAATATGAAGTTGCGTCTAACACTTCCTGGTTCATCCAGTTGTCAACTGAAAGTCATTGACATGACAGATGGCATCACAGCCAATGACATTGCTATTCCCCAAGCTGCCTTTTCCGAGCATGCTCAGGCTCATAACCAGCTAACTAAATTACCTGAAAAGTACGTGAAAAAAATACAGCCGTAAACGCACACTACCCCTTGGTTACCGTGAGGATAGGTAGGATATCTATAGATATGGAGGGTGGAGAACTCAAAAGATGAAAAGTTTCTTGCTGCTTCTAAACAAAGAATTGGCACAATGTCCCAAAGTGCCTCCTATCTTTCCTATAGATGCGCATGTACAGACATGAATCAAACAGAAGCCACGAGCGGAGCATTGGCAGGTAACTAACGCTGCATCAGGTGATTTCTTTTAAGCACTATAATAACAAGCTATTCTACCTCCTGGTGAATTATGGATTCAGCTGGGAGCTATTGAGAACAGCCACTTAAGTCTCCCTTTAAACTACCCTGGGTAAGGCCTGCTAACCCAAGAGAGCAAAATACTTACAACATCCGATTCATTCATCTTAATGGTCATTTTATTGACGGCGTCAGTGGCTCTGTTAAACATTTTAAGGAGTCCTGCTCCACTTAGAGTTTGGGTACTGACTGCACGCGGAAGCTGCATTAGAAACAGAAAACATATTTGTTTACCAGTCCATGGCAGTGGTGGTTGTGGAGTTTAATACTGACAAAACTCATTTTTCTTGTAAAACAAATGGGGGATTAAAGAGGACCAGATAGCTCACCAATATCTTCTTACTGAAGCATATTTTACACATGTAAATTGTACGCAAAAGGCAACAAACATTGCAGAATTGTCATACAAAGGGCTAAAAGTTTCTATGAAATATCCAAAATTTCCAAAAGTTCCTAAATAATGTGTGCCCAATGTGTGGCTGTATAATTTAATAGGCTTTCATACTGTGGGGAGTAGGTTTAAATCTTTCCTAACCCCGCTTTGTATCATCCTATTTTTCCAAACACCTAATTTCTGTAATCCCACCCATGAAGGACATGTGTTGGGCACCCCTTGTCTAAACTGTCAGAGTGATTTCCCAAAACTCTTCTTTAATGTTCAGTCACTATATTTATTCACAGCGTGCCATTCAGTTAAAAAGACAAATACTTTGAGAACAGTCCTTTTTCTATGCTAAGTATACAGTCTAACCTTGTGTTGTATTGGCATTTTAACATATAGTTTTACCTCATCTTTCTCCAGAAACTCCCTTACATCAGGGTCCTGAAGGAGTGTGGGATGGCTCACTATTCTTTGAAGATACCTGCAAAAGAAAAACTATGACAACTCTAACAAAAATGTCAAGCAAAAAAATTTAAAAGGACAATTATATTTACTTTCCTAGCTCCCATCATCTTCTGTATTGAAAAGTACCAAAGATAATGACCTAAACCACTAATTCTTCACCCCTAGGTACTGGCATGTCCAGATTTCCCTCGGGTCTAGTTCCACATTGGATAGCTCTCCACAATCTGGCCAATGGGAAGACACTCTTCTCGCAGAGCAAGTCTTCTCATTGGACTTGACACCAACAGTCCATGGGGTATATAGATATATAGGAGGAGATAGAGACTGTACCCAGAGATAAGGTCATAGACGTTCAGGTCCTCATCCTGGGTACTTTTAAGGAGAGGGGGTCTTTTTTCTCATTATAACCTGCCTTAAACCTTTTTTCTATTGTACAATATTCTTTTTAAATTAAAAGGTATTAATAGTGGGGAGGTACCAGTATTCCTACCTCCTCATCTTTTATGTAAGCAAAAGCTGCAACTTGTAGAAGAGGGCTGCAAACACAGAAGGCTGACAGCTGCTGCCCTTTCCCCTGCCATTGCGTGCAACATCTGAGGAAAAAACAGGTGTGTCTGGGAAGATGATTCTAGTATCTGTCTATCTGCTGCATTTACATCTACCTTCTACAAGCTGCCAATCTGCTTAGAAAGAAAGAAAGGTCTTTAACTTGTGTATTTACAGTTTGCAGTTGTTTTGTTCCAAGATGCAAACTGCTATGCTTAGGTAAATTAAATGATTATCTCCTTAGCAGAGGCATTTTTTTTGTTTTTGTTTTTTAAACAGCATCAACTCCTGTCAAGACTAAATAGAAGCTTATTAAGCAAAGAAAAAATACTGCCCGATAGGAAGGCACGTTTGTTGCCGAGCGTGCCTTCCTATTGGCCTCGTCGCAGACGGGCAGGAGGGGGCGGACCCTACCAGAGCAGCGTTGCTGTAAAACGCTGCTGTAGGTTACGCGAACCCAGGGGTGAGGACCTAGCGGTTCAGGTCCTCACCCTGGGTAAAAGCTACTGCACAAAGATGAGGAGAGGAGGGAAGGTGAGTATAATTGTCCTTTAATCCCCTGTCTGCTTCTTCTGAGCATGCCCAGGCTCAGTAAAGGCTCAGTACATGTTTATAAATTGCTCAGTTTCCATGAGGCATGCAGAAGCATAGCAGGCATACAGTAATGAATTCATAGGACAAAGTATGATATATCCACATATTTTAAAGAGGCCATTCTTTCTAAAAGATGTCATAATGAGGGTGGAGTTGTCCTTTAAGCTACAGTACCTAATTAGAAATGTTCTATGAATCACTGCGGATAATTCACATAACTACCTTTCTAAAGCTGCTCTTCTCCTTTCAAGAAACTCAACTGAAGACGAATCTTCTTTCCCCACCTTTACTTTGGTCATTCCTGAAATAAAAACACTCAAGATGACCTACTGTTCTCAAAACAGAATAACTTCAAATGTTTGGGAAATTAAATGTTTATTGGGCCCTTAGTTGATTGATGTCATTAGAGGGAATTTATTACTTGTACAAGTCATTCTGAATTGAGAAAAACAGTTGGATGACTAGCGAAACATCTTCAAGAACTTAAATTCAAGTCAAGTTGATCTAACTGAATAACACAGATATATTGGCCTATATTTTATCTCTTATGTAGAACTGAATGTATTTCATAGTGCTTTACAAAGTTTATCCATTTGCATTAGTCACTAAGAGCCAAAATCACTTTATCTTTATAATTGCAATAGAAAACCAAAGCAACTGGACTAAACCCAGGCCTACAGGCCTACATAGGGCAAACACCTTGCAAATGTAGCCAAGGGTGAAAGTTGTAAGTACCATATATAAGCCGAGGTACCCATTTTTGCCTCCAAAATCAGAAAACCATGATTGACTCGAGTATAAGCCGAGGGTAGATAGTTCCCCTTTAAATGTACAGTAATCCCATACAGTAACCCTAATACCGTTCCACTGTAGATGTTTGGAAACTACAACTCCCAGCATGCTTTCGTTGCTGGGAGTTGTAGTTTCCAAACACCTATAGTAGAAAGGTATTGGGTGTTACTGTATGGCATGCTGTCCCCCACCCTAGAGCCCCCCCAGTTCACTTACCGTACCTGGCCAGTCTTCAGTCTTCCTCTCTCTGCCGGCTGCCGCTCGCTCTGTGCAGAGCCGGCAGTTCCCAGTACTGCTTCGCGGCTGCGCGATGACGTCATCATCGCGCACCCGCGAAGAGCTACTGGGAACTGCCGGCTTTCCTTCCTGACTCGCGGCTGCATCTGGAATTAAGGTAAGTTTTCTCTTGACTCGAGTATAAGCCGAGGCAAGGCTTTAAGGTTGACTTTTAAACCTAAAAACCTTGGCTTATACTCGAGTATATACGGTAATACTAATAGTAATGTAAAATTCAGTTCAAGTCACCTAACTAAGAATCACTGATTTGTCCTTGTACCAAAGCTTTCTATATAATATCGGATGCAAAAGTAACAGTTTTATGAGACAGTTTTAAAATTTACACCCCAGTAAAATACAGTGTGATAATGTTTAAATCTTTTATAAAACAGATTCAATGTGTCCATTGTCATTTATATTGTTGCAATTGAGTAGTTTCTAAAAACATTTGAAAATTTTAAGGCAGAAACCCAGGTGAAGGATTACTGCCTTACCTTTCCCTAAAAATGTAAATTTACCAATAAGACTTTTTTCTGGGGGTGGTGCTACAATACACCCATTCTGAGAGTGCTTTTCAGAGAGTTTTTCATATAGACCAAGGAAATCACTAATCGTCTCTTCACTGTGAAATTCTTATTCTAAACATCTGTAAATTTGTCTAAATAGGAGATAATACGAAATATTAGGAACAAAAACACAAATAAGAACATTAAAAAGTTAATTGGTTGAGTATTGGTGACTTACATTTACATGTGTATTCATAATCTTAACAGGGATAGGACGTGTAGAATTAAAGGCTGAAACTTGTACTCTAAATTTGCCTTATGAAAATATTAAATCATTACAATATGTGAAACAGGTAATTTACCATTAGGATGGGTGTAACAACAACAACAAAATGTTTCAACTGTTTACTTTTGATTATTTGTAATCCCACTTCCACTATTCTTCTATTTATTGCAACATGTGCAAACCATGCCTTCTACAAGTTAAATCATCACATGCTTGTGATACCATAGTTTTTCTCACTATACCCATTCCTTAACGATAAATGACTTTCACTGTGCATGTCCTTTAACAAAAACACTAACTTTATTGAAAAATGATGCTTTAAATATGCAATTATTTCTAACTTCCTACAGATTCTGAAAAAGAATTGCACCAGTTAAAGGGCATGTCCACCCTTAAAAAGTTTTTGATATGCTGCTCCCCCGTGTCTGGTAGCCCCAACCGCATGGTAGTATTTTCCAAAAGCTCCCCAAACTCTTACTTACCTCCCCTCGTTCCTCTGCTGCACTGCCGGCCCTCTGCTTGCGAGAATGCAAGCAGAGGGGCGGGACCGGCAGTCGCTTCTGTGTTTGGCTGAGCGGCAGCCAATCACGGACGCGGCTGCCGGTCACTCAGTGCAGCGGAGGAAAGAGGAGAGTTAAGTTAAGCTAGGTACACACTGTACAGATTTCTGAAAGATGACAGACAGATCTGCAAGATCCTGTCTGCCATCTTTCAAAATCTGCATACACACAGTCCCGAGCGTTCTCCTATTGAGAACGCTCGGGACTGTGTGTTTCCATCGGCCGCGCTAGACTCCTCTATAGGGAGTCTAGCGCGGCCGATGGAAATTTTCGGCCTTTCCCAAACGAGCGTTCGCGACCCGATCGTTTGGCGGCCGCGCGCTCGTTCGGGAAACGAACGTACACACGTAACGATTAAGCCCCGATACCGTCGGATCCGACGGTATCGGGCTTAATCGTTAATGTGTGTACCCAGCTTAAGAGTTTGGGGAGCTTTTGCAAAATACTAACCATGCGATTGGGGCTGCCAGACATGGGGGAGCAGCATATTAAAAGGGTTTTACGCTAGGGGGAGGGATAGTAGAACGGGGGGAGAGGGAGGGGGGAGAAGGGCTGCAGTACCAAGACATATCTACCGGAGGCAAGGTAGCAGGCGAGCCCTGCTAGCCTCCTGGTGGACAGTTTTTGGGACTTTAGGGGGTCTACAGGAGAACCCTATGGAGCTGGGATGTGAGGTAAGGATTACACTACACTACATGGTGGGGCCATTACTGGGGGGGGGGGGATTATAGTTTTGGGGTTGGACATGCCCTTTAATTTGTTTTACGGTCTTCAATTTCCAAATAAGAAAACCTTTTCTCATTTATTAAAGGACATGTTCACCCTATTCTTTTTAGTTACAGAAACACATTTTTTTTGCTATAATTAATCTTCTAACATTACTTACACCACACAATACCTCGCTGGAAGACCTCCTCTGCTGTTGTACGTGTAATCTACGTCCTGTACAGCAGCACAGGACATCGTTGGTTCTGGCAGTCAGCCATTGTATGTGACAGCATCACTGCTTTGACTGATGGCCAGACCCATAGCCTGCAGAGGAGCCAAGGCGAGAATTTTCTCTGAAAGCAAGGCTAGAAGCATTTCTTTTTTTTAAAGGTAATTATAGTAAAATTGTGTTTCCACAATTAAAATTTAATTAAAGGGTGGACATACCCTTTAATATTCAAAAAAGGAAGGAATAATAAAGGACAAACTAAAAAAAACTTTTTGGAAGCTAGGATGCCATTTTATTGAGGAGATAAAATTGTAGTTTAACCCAATTGAGCATGTACCACAGAATCTGCGTTATCTTCTATAGAAGCAATGGGTTTCTTTCATTGTGCATCACCATTAATTCTAGAAAGCTCCTCAAAACACAATGTACTGGTGTACAGCAAAAAGATGTTGCTTTTCCTGTGGTATATACAATTAAAAGCAACAAATGTGGTCTCCAATTTCTCCAAACACGTTAGGGTTATATATAAAACCATTCCTTCTCAATGAATCCCATTTCTAGGTACAATTTACAAGTTATTGTAATATTACTTTCTGCTTGAACACCTCCTGCTTGTTTTTTTTTTTTAAATGCCTGCTTTCTCAGCATTAAGTTTTAAGAAAGCATGCTTATCCCCTGGACAGAGGGGAGGAGCAGAGGGTCAGGTGAACATTCACCACAATATAATATCTTACAGGCTGCAGACAAAGATGTGATCCAGGGCTCATTTAAAGAAAAGACAGCAGGAATTTTATTTACCCTAACTTGTTCAGAGACCACAGTTGCCCTTTAACAAAGAAAAAAAATATTCAATTTTTTACGTGTTAGTGTTCCCTTAAATTAACACCATCCTTATATACCCTGGATGTCAAACCTGCAGCCCTCTAGGTGTTTGAAGATTCTCCGGACACCTTCTGCACTTGCAAAGTGAATGTTTAGGAATTCTGTGAATTGTAGTTGTTTTTTAGAGCAGGTATTCTCAAACATTGTGCTTCCAGATGTCTGAAAACTACAACTCCCAGCATTCACTATGTAGTTGTAGTTTTTAAACATTTGGAGGCACACTATTTAAGAATCCCGTATAGAGGCCCCAAATTAGATATACCAGTATACACACAACCCTGTATCTGGGATTTAACTGAAAATTTGACAGTGACTTTATATTCTATTTTTTTAAAAAAAGCATTATTTCAAGTTCTGGTTCTATGAAAACAGAAATGCAAAAAAAAAAAAATTTGGGGGGTAAAACTAAATACATTTTTAGAGATCCAATAATGGATCTCTGCTGTTGCAGCTTAAAATTGTTATTGTAGTAATGACTAGGTTCCTTGTTTCAAATGAGCGCACATACAGCTGTTTAAAGGTATTAAATATCTTTACACAGTAACTCCACCCAGCAAGCTTAGTCAATCATAGATTCCAAAAAGCAAAATAACACCAATGGTACACTAAATACACAAACTGGTACCTGCAATTCCTACCTGAGTTAATACTTGGTAGGCAACATATGCATTCATGCCATCCCCTGTGAGAATAAAAAAAAAAAACAATGACTAACATCAGTCATAGAGCTCATGATCTACTGTAAGCCTTTTTATAATATTGTAGCACATTTTTTTCCAGAGACACTATTTAATGGGACAGCTCAATCAAACAATCAAAAGGAGAATAAGACAGTCCAGTATTTGCCTATCATGTAACTCTGTACTGTTTATGTGTGTAATCCAAACAAAACCACCTGCTTTTGCATAGTTTATACCCAAAGGAGAATAATGTACATTGGTAATCACTGTGTAGCTAGATTATAATTAGTAAGTTTATTTGTAAAATAAATCAATAACAACAGAAATGCAATACCACCAATTTTCTCAGGGTCTGTGACACGGATTTCACATCAAATTGGTCTTCTTGCTCTTCCTCTTCTAACTAAGAACAACCACAGAAAATATTTGAAAAAAGGAATTCTATACTATGCATTATGGCTATAAATGTCTATTGTTCTGCAAGTTACATAAATTACCAGAGTTTAATTTATAAAAAACCCTTCTGTTCACTTTTTTTTTCTTTTAATAACATTTCAAGGAAATGACAACTTTTGCAAAAATCAAAAACTATTAGGTATAAAAAGCTAAATTCTTGTTTAGTAAATTAAACTTCTCCAAACGTTGACAATTTCCCACAATTTGATGCGATTGACACTTTGGTTTACAACTTTAATGCAAACGTTTAGATTTCACTCTCTGCAATATCAAAATGCAAAACTGGTTGCCAGGGCAACTAAAAAATTGTATACTGGCAACCGTGTGTAAAAATCTGGTAGCAGCTTTAATGGCCCTGTGTTAGAACTGCTATCCTGTTCGTTTTAGCCGAGCTCCTATTCCCCCTCCCTTCACTATGTTCTGTACTTGAACGTATGCATCATTGTTACTGAATAGACTTCATCACTCCCTACTCTGCAACAATGTTGCAAATGGAGATGGTGAAGGGGGGGAATAGGAGCTCAGCCGAAACATACAGGAGAGCAGTTCACAGGGAAATAAATCTGTTACCCGATTTTTAACATAAGCAGCATCTGACAGTTGCGTACCTGCAGGGGGCAAGAATGGAGGCCGGGCCCCTGACCCCCTTCCCCTATCCAAGATGCCTGCCACGGTCAGCTGTTTTAAACAGCTGATCGTGCGTATGAATGAAACACGTGCGATCAGCTGTTAAAAACGCTGACCGTGGCTGGGACCTTGGGCTTGTGGCGGTCCCTACTACGTCTGGCCCCCCGCGGTCGCGGCGGTAGTTAGAACCACTGCTCTCTGACAGGCAACTTTGAGATCCCTATCTTGCCACTTTGTGGCAATGGGAAAGTTAATGGTACTGGGAAGTTAAAGACAAGTTAAAATCTGCTGGCACTGAGAAAGCCAGCAGATGGGTTGAAGTTGGGGTCCAGTTTTTAAACAGCTTATCGCACGTATGTTTCATTCATACGCGCCCGGGACCTTGGGCTTGTGGCGGGCCCTACTACCATCGCCCATAATAGGGCTATTGACATGAAATTATTGCACCAGATGTCGGTAATAACCCAAGTCATCAGCACATACAAAGAAATCTTAACAAATAAGTTCAAAAATAAGGATATTTATAGTAAAGTGGAATTACGGAAGGAATAAGAATTGAACACATGAGGAAAAGGAGGGTGCAAAAAAAGTATGAAAAGCCAAAAAACAGCTGAAATCTATCAGTATTTACAAAAGAATCTGGATCCCGGTTAGTGCAAATCATTTTGGCTGGTTTATAATCTATATCAATAGTATAAAACTAACTGTGGTAGGAAGCAAGCATTATATATGCAACAGACAAGTTTTATTCAACCACCACAAAATATTTTGGGTTAAAGAACTTTTTCTCAAGGTCTCAGCCGGTTTAGTTATGCTAATACTAATACTTACTAATTAGTAATTGCCATGCATGACCTATAAAATGTATCTCGTCAGCTATTTATTATGACAAGCACATCATTATTCATTATGCCTTTTTAACCTGCTAATTAGTTGAAAGGTACATTTATATAAGCCATATTTTATTCGGGGAGCAACTGTAATTATTTATAATCGATATGACATTTTTTAGGTTTTTATGGATCTCGGAGGACTTAACCCAGGATTTCTCAAGCTCAGTATATGAAGATTCAGCCCATGAATCAGTAGGCACACTCTGACATGCAGTCAGTTTTACATCTTTGATAAGTTTGGACTTTTGTCCGAATTATATGATGAAATATGGGAGTTTATAATGTCATTTTCTGTTTTTCCGGTTATAATGTGTTACCTGTAACATAACCTTCAACATGAAACAGGTCAGACACTTGAAAGATTTTTTTTAACCAAATTATGTTATGGTATGGACTACAAACTTGTCTTTTTATAGTATATACTGCCTTGGTTCCTACCATAGTTTGTTTTATACTATTGTGTCATTGTTGCATAGATGGGGGAGCACAGATTGTCCTTTTTGCACTACAGCAATCCAAACTCATGTCCTAACTGATGGCCTACAAAAAAATTTTTCTCATTATCACAAAAGAAGCTTGCTTGCTGCACAACATTTGGACAGGCTAATAAAATACTGGTTAAATAAAGTCTGGTCAGATAAGACAAAAATGTAACTCTTTGGATGTCATTTCACAAACGATGCTTGAAGGATAAATGGCACTGCATCTCAAAAACACCATACCAACAGTGAAGATTGGAGGTGGAAACAATGGTATGGGACTGTTTTTCAGCACATGGTACTAGCGACTATATAATCAAATGAAGGATGAATGGAAAAATGTACCAGGACATCTGCTGCCATCTACTAGGATGCTGAAGATGAAACTATGGTGGAAATTTCAGCAAGCCATAATCTCAAAGACACAGCCAAGGAAATTAATTTGGAAATAAAGCCGCTTTAAAAGAAAAAGTAATGTATCAGTGTTTATAGATAAGGCCCTGGATCCATCAAGATTTGAAGGCCACTTGTGTAGAAGAATGGTTCTAATGACACCTGAGCAATGCACACAACTAGTATCACCATACTGTCAACTAAGTATTAAATACATTTCATTAAGCATGTTCAATCCCTGTGTCATTCCCCTTTACTTCATATAACATAATTTATAAACTTATTTGTTTTGATTTCTTTGTATGCGTGGCTTAATTGTGTTGTTATCAACATATAGTGTAAACTTAATGTCATGGCCCCTCAGAACTATATTCTCTGAAAAAAATGTTGTTGACATGTTCATTACTATTTCCCTGCTGTAGTATTACACAGTGAGAATTCGGAGAAATAAAACCAGTACGCACTTTATAAAAGAGCAGAAAATAGTAGAGCGTTTAATAGTAGTGATATAATGGCAGCAGGCAAATAAATGGAAATCAAACAAAAAAATAAAAGGATCTCACTCTAGGCTAAATAAACAATCTCCCTAGTGCACATTTCTTAACAATTTAGTAACTAGAATGTCACTTATTACCTCTTCATAGCTTTTCTGCTTGGGTTTACTGGATGCAGAAGCTGCTTCAATAAGCATGGAGTTGTTAGGGGAACTTTATTAGGCTCTTCTTTCGGACAATAGGAGTACTGTCTACTGACAATTTACTGAAACTCTGTAAGAGGAAGAGGGGAAAAAAGGAACACACTTAATAATCAGCAATGAAAAAACTCTAAAAAATGTAATTTACAATTTTATAACGCTCCTCTCTACCTGCAAAGAGATCCCGGTCATCATCTTCCATAAAAAGTCCATTTTCTCTTGAAGATCTGGTGCAGGTTCATTCTTTAATTTTGGGGCAGCCATCTCAGAGTGCTGATAAAGTGAATGTAAAGACCCAATGATTTTTTTTTTTTATTAATAATCTGACTAATGTCAGTATTTAAATAATATTGTGCAGAGGATTATCAGTAAGAACACTGCAAGAGCAGTCCTTTGATCACAAAAAAAACCACACTTCAGTAATTGTTCTGGCACAGTTTTTTAACCTTTACCTATAGAACCCTTGTTCGCCCTATTTACATTATCCTTGAAGTGCATGTCCACCTCCAAAACTAAAATTTAACCCACTACTGGCCCCACTGTGTAATGTTAAAAAAAATCCTTACATCTCTGCTCCTTATGGTTCTCCTGCAGTGCATGTTTCTGTCCTACACGCAGAAAAGAGTTTATTTTATGGGTAGAGATACCCTTTAACATGAACATCTTTAAAAAATGCTATTTATTCTGAAGCATCAAGCCACTTGTGCTGCTCTTGACAACTGCTGTATGAAACTCCTCACTCTGTTTACTTATATTATGTATTACCGTGTATGTAATATGTATGACTTTATATAACCTGTATTACCCTGTATGTAATGTATGACTATGTAATTGTAAAGCGCCACGAAGATGTTGGCACTATATAAATCAATAATAAATAGTATTTTCCTTCTACCAGAGAATTATACTTTCATTTTTAAAAAAACTTAACATTTTCACTAATGTCAAACACAAGTTTTTTGTCCTATTTTGAAATTCGTTTTGCATTTTTTACCCTTAAGGAGAACTAAACCCAGTATCTGAAAATATCTGCTCCAAAAACACCAATAAACTGTAAAATCCCATTACAATAAATAGCATTAAAGTAATGTAACCCTCTAAAGAACTGATGAAATAACTGTGCATATGTAAAGTGAATGCCCACACCTCTAACCTCAATCACATGCTTCCTTGCCTAATCTGTCCCGTAAAAGGATTGGCTAGAGACTACTAGTGGTTGTGACCAACTGTATCAAGTGTAACAACTTCTGCAGTATCTTAGTAATGAGCATGTGTAAAGGACATAATAGTCAGTGGCCCCACTGACCATCCAGGATGTGTTGGAAATAAAACAACACCCATGTTAAAAAGGTAAATTTCCCAAAAAGCACATTAAAATGAGAGGCGAGACGCAGATTACTGCTTTTATATCAAGGTGCGCTTCCTTCTGAAAGGGTGTTGTTCTAAGGATTTGGTTGTCCTTTAAACAAGTTCCTACAACTCAGTGAGTGTTTAAAATAGCTGACAAATGAAATAGGAAAATCACGGGTAAGACTTTTTAAAGCTTTCATACAACTTTCAGAATATCTGTACTGTGTAACCTCTTTTTCAAATGCTTGGTAATTTTAAAGGAGCTCCAGCTCCATGATTAACTGCGCTCATCTTAAAGTTTCATATATTTAGTGGCAGCAATTCTGCCATTTCTGATGTGACTGGGAAGCTGATATCGACAAGACATGTAGACAATGCTGCCAGTTCCCATGCAGAGAAGAGAAAGAGACATCATCACAGAACCTTGTTGTAGATGAGCAACAATATCTATTAAAGGGTATGTCCACCTGAAAAATTAACATTGGCTAAAGTAAAAGAGCCCATTTAAATATGCATGGTACCTTTTATGATTTTGTCTGTGTGCCCCGTTTCTCTGATCTGTGTGCTGTAAGGTCCGCTTGGCACATTGAATATGCATCTCGCTGCCTTCCCAGTAGCAGGCAGTCCGACGCGCGCAATCCCGCCCATGCTGCGTCGACTCCTTGACCCTAACATGTGGTCCCGTTCCTATGGCTACAGAGATAGCCGCAGAGGACTGTCATGTGATCCGCCCTTTGCAGATCAGCTGATCCACTGCTGCTATGTACCCGGTGCCGGAGTTTGTTCCGTCCCTCGAGTAAGGTACTTACTGCTGTCTGGATTGGAAACACACACACACACCACACACACAAACACCCCACACACACACACACACACCACACACACACACAAACCACACACACACACCACACACACACACACACACACCACACACACACCACACACACACACACACCACACACACCACACACACACACAACACCACACACACACACACACACACACACCTCTTCCCCCAGCCACGAAATGCACGCTTTATGTATGAACTCTCTCTCTACCAGCACTGTCTGTACAATGCATGAGAGAAAAGCACAGGGCACGCTTTATGTATGAACTCTCTCTCTGCCAGCACTGTCTGTTTTACTACAGTTCTGACAATCAGGAGAAAAGCACAGGGTCAAGTGGGCGGGACCAAAACGCATGGTAATAGCCTCATTTAATAATCAGCTCACTTCCTTATCCAACACAGCTAAGGCCACACCCCCAAAAACGAATGGAAGTTCTAGAGACTGCTGCAAAGGTAGGGAATGGTATTTTTTGAAAAGAAAGGCAGGAAAAGGCTTCTGGGGATGGGTACTACCTTATAATGAAAAAAATTTTTTTTTGATTTTGGTGAATAGACATACCCTTTAAAGCATGTCCACCCTAAAAATGAAGTTTTACCATAAGGTAGGTGACCCCCAACCGCCGATTTATTTCTTTAAAAATATGCTCAGATCGCTAACAGCCCCTCTCTCCCGCATTGTCTCTGATACGGAAGTTGCAAGCAGGGTCCGGATCGGCAGCCGCATCTGTGATTGGCAGAGAGGCAGCCAATCACTGATGCGTCCGCTGTCATTGAAAATGCTGCAGGAGAGAAAGAGTAAGTTCAATCTGAGCATTTTTAAAATTATTATATTCGGAGGTTGGGGGTGGGCAGGGGGTACCTATCGTATGGCCAAAGGTATTCCCGCTAGGTGCCACGGCTGCAGAGGATGGATGCGGATGGTAGGTGGGAGGGGGGGGGGGCTGCCCTGCGCATGTCACTGCTTTACTGAGGTTAAGGAAATAGCAAGGACCGGATGACTCACTGACCCACTCCTCACTTTTTAGACCTCTTCACTTTCCTAGACTTTGAACAGGCACTGCAGGAGAACCTTAAGGAGTAGAGATGTAAGGTAAGGATTTTTTTAAACTACACAGTGGGGCCAGTATGGGGTTAAATTTTAGTTTTGGGGGTGTACATGCCCTTTAATATTTCACAAATCTGCTTCAATAAAAAGGACAACTCTATTTAGCACCATTTTAAACGATAAGAACTTTTATTGAATAACCCTGCTATGAATTAATTTTGCCCCAACCAATCGGATGTTAGCTTTCAAATGTTAAATAGAATCTGATTTAGCACCATTTTAAACGATAAGAACTTTTATTGAATAACCCTGATAGTATTCTTCAACACGTCTAAATATGTATTGTTTAAAGGGGAACTCTGGTCTCCATACAAGCGGCCTTAGTAAAAGGGGCACATACCTACTTTTAAAATGACTCCAGAATAAGGCCTCTAGCTTCAGTCTATCCAAAGTTACAGCAGTATGAAGTATGTCTGGGAGATCACCAGAATACTGGGGTTTGCCTCCAAGATTAAGGTTGAAGCATCATCAGCTGCATTAATGCCCCACCCCTGAACTTCTAAACCATTTTAAAGCTAGTCACAAGCCTGAAAAGAAACCCTTTTCTTCCCAAGGCGTCCATAAGGAGTGAAAAGATAGAGAATGTTTGCAGGTCTGTAACTAGCTTCAGGAAGATTGATTTTTGGGGGTGGGGCTTCTTATTTAGCAATAATGTGACTGCCACAGAGACTCAATCCTTGTACACACGTTGGATAATTTTCTTACGATGCAGCTACGAAAGTTTAACGACATTATCGTTAATCCTCATAATTGAAAACACATCTGTACACACAGCAACAATAGTCACCACGATAGTCGTTGAGTATAGACGTTCGTACATACATTTGTATCATTGTGCAATTACGAAAGCAGAGCATGCTCCTTTTATATATTTTTTCGTAGAAAGTTAACGATAATCTGCCGACCATGTACAAAATATACAATATTCGGCAGAACAAATCCACCACGTTGATCGTCGGAAGAACCCGACATAGTTGGCGGTCGTTGATGCTATATTTTCGTTTGAATATCGTGCGATTGCTCGTTCGTTCGCTGCATCGTACGACAATTATCCAACGTGTGTACGAGGCTTCAGACAGGACAGACCAGAACTTGAACTTTACAAGCCTTAAATTAAGATCTTAAAGACATACTCCTAGACTTGTTTAAAAGGTATTTTAAATAGAGATCACTTGTAAAGAGACCACAGTTACCCTTTAAGGAACCTCAGATTGTTATAAGAACAACCCATTTTAAGTCTATCCAAAAATCCATTGGCAACTTAAAATTTGTATTCTAACAGCATCTGTTCAAAATATAGACATTTAGCAGTAAAAGCTACATAAGAAAACTTAGTCAAACAATGTTAACAATAGAATGTATGGGAGATTTCCATTCAAAAACTAAATATCGTATTACTTGAGTATAAATGGAGCTTTTCAGGCTGTTAAAATCAGCCTGAAAAACCGAACTTGGTTTATACTTAGTCAGTTACCTTTCAGGAGAAATCCGGAAGCCACTTGCTCGCATGCTCCCTATACTGGCGCACCAGCTGACCGAGTAGTGACGTCAGCCGGTGCTTCAGTATAGGGAGCGGCTGCCCGATTTCATTTCCCGGTACTGCTGAAACTGGTACAGGGAAGGATGCCACAAAAGAATACCCACAAAAGGTACACACGAACTGGGGGGGGGAAGGGTGAGGGTTCAGATGTTTGGAAACTGCAACTCCCAGCTACTAAAGCATGCTGGGAGTTGTAGTTTCCAAACATCTGGAGTGCCAAGGCTTTAGTAGTCTTTTAAATGGACATCAGAATTCTCATACAATAATAGCCATATCCAGTATATCCGACAGATTAAGTGCGTAACTAGCATGAAATGCGTAGGGTTTGTTTGTCTCGTGTTATGATACCTAATAAAGATGAACCTTTATTTTATTTGAAGAGTCCTCCTGATTCTGTATATGGCAGTGTGCACGCTCTTACCTTTGAAAAATTTGCTGACTTAACGAGTAGTGGCAACGGGCTCCGGGCAGTTTGCACCTGAGTCACCTCCTTTGAGCGGTGAGTTCCCGATCACTACACACCACCTGTGTTTTCTGATGACTGATGTTTGAACTGAATAATGTTATACTAGCAAAGGGTCTGGGGCTTATCACCGGACCACTTTTCCTTCTGTGCGAGTTGTTTAATTGTCCCACTTTTTTTAGTACTAAGTTTCTGTTCTACTGTTCAGTTTATTACTGTGTTTATAATACTGACATAACACTGCAACACTGTATACTTAATTATAGGCCTTGACTACCTGTTACTATTTGATTAATTGGTGTGGTTCTGGGCCCGCATGAGGTGGCTTTACATTCACCACACAAAAAATTATCTTATTTTACTTATATATGCAATTACTTCTTTAGAGGGTTACTTTTGGTGATAGATTATACTTTGTTCACTTTAAAATATCTCTTTTGTGTCAAAGAGGCAGGATCTGCTGTAGCATGATCTATGCCAACAGAGGTGGGTCTCTGTGCTGGAATTTGATTGGAGGTCAGCTTCAAGTGGGCAAGGCTGACAGGATGTTTGGTCCAAGTACATGAACATTTCCAATGTTTAAATTCCTGCATCCTGTACATCATTCCAGATGAACATCATTACCAAGTTAAAATCAAAATAGCAATAATAAGAAAATATAAAGTAACACCTCCCTGTAACTGTATTATCAGCTTCCAAAGTGTACAGAGATTCATCCATGGAATGCACACACTTTATATATATTTCTACTCTGCACAAACACTCACTCACTCACATCACTGCTGCAGACAAATCTAGTATAGTGCCAACCAACAGACAACACTCAGCTACACAGTTAAAACGACTGCACAAGACTACAACCCGAACAGAGAAGTAAACAGCCAAGTAGAGTAAACCGGAGTGCCCCTACCATAACACAACGTACGGTAAACACCCAACACATCGTATGGCACGATCTATAACTCACAGCTCCAGTGAAGATATTCTTCTCCTCGGTGTCACTGTCAGCTCCTGATGCATCCTCCTCATGTTCTGCCGAAAGCCGACGAGAATTTCCACTTTCGTCCGCCATCACATAACCTGCGCGGAAACTGGAAGCGCAAGAACCGGAACTAAACCGGAAGAAGTAACAGAATTCCATCAGCGACGTCATTAACACAACAAAAGTAATAAAGGCTAGAGAAATGCAAACCTAGGACCGGGAACAGTGACCCCTAGAGGTAATAGCTGCATTCACAAGACTTTGAGTCCACAGCGGCTCTGTACTCGTATTATTAAAAAACAAAGAGAAGCAGCTACTATGGGATCAGGGATCTTAGGAAGTCAAATCCTCTTATAACAGCAAAAGAACCTGCTGTATAAAGAAATAATGTATTGAGGATTAATGTATAATGTATAAAGGAATAATGGATTAAAGGGCAAGTCCAGCCCCAGAATGAAAACTTACATACAGGTAAATCACCCCCCAAAACCCAAGGGTAATAGTTTGAAATCTGAACTATACAAGTCTAACCTGAAATCCTACACAATTCCTGTTTCAGCTTCCTGGTTCTTCCAGTTAGTAATGGTCAGTTATGGATTTGGAAGTTGACAGCACAGCCAATGACTGAATGTTAATCCCGTCTGCCTTTTCTGAGCATGCCCAGGCTCAGTAAAGGCTCAGTACAGGTTTCTAAATGGCTCAGTTTCCACGAGGCATCCAGAAGCATAGCAGGCATACAGTAATGAATTCATAGGACAAAGTATGATATATCAACTATTTTAAAGAGGCCATTCTTCTAAAAGATGTTCTTATGAAGTTGGAGTTGCCCTTTAATTTATATGTATAAGGAATAACGTATAGATTATTATAGTATAAGGAATAGTATAATGTATAAAGGAATACTATAAAGGATTAACGTATAATGTATAAAAATAACGTAAAATCAATACGTATAAGTAAGTATGGAATAACGTATAAAGGAATAACGTATAATGATAATGTATAATGTTAAAGGAATAATGTATATGTATAAGGAATAGGAATATGTTAAAGGATTATATAATTAAAGGTAATGTAGGATTATGATTGGTTAGGTGATGTGATAGTAATGTGTAATCTATAGTATGTTAATGTATAATATAAGGAATAATGTAAATGATTAATCTATAATGTTAAGGATAATGTATGGTTGTATTGGTATTTGTGTATGGTTTGTATAAGTATGTAAGTATATGGATAAGGTTAATGTATAAAGGATATGTTATGTATAAGGTATGTTTGTATGGTTATGTATGGTATTGTATAAAGGATTAATGTATAAAGGAATCTGTAATGGAATGTGTAAAGGAATAATGTGTAAAGGAATAATGTATAATGTATAAGCAACGTATAATGTATTAAGGATAATGTATAAAGGAAAAATGTATAAGGATTAATGTATAAAGGATTAATGTATAAGGTTAATGATAAAGGATTAATGTTACAGGAATACTGTATAATGTATACAGGAATAATGTATAACGGATTAATGTATAAAGGACTAATGTATAATGTAAAAGGACTATGTATAATTTATAAGGATTAATGTATAAAGGAATAATGTTTATGGATTAATGTATAATTTATAAAAATAATGTATAACGCATTAATGTATAAAGATTAATGTAGAATGTATAAAGGAATATGTATAAACATGATTCGTAAAAAGGATTGATGTAGAATGTAATAATGTACCCTCTTACTACCATATTATCCTCCTGCCTTTCACACTCCACTGCCAATCTACTTACAGCCTACCGATTCCCGTCACCTTATGTCTCCCACCCATATCCTCTAGTCTGTAAGCTCTTTGGGCAAGGTCCTCTTTCCTATTGTATCACGGTATTGCTGTAAGAACTCCTCACTGTTTACTTATATTATGTATTACCTGTGTATAATATGTATGACTATTCAATTGTAAAGCACCACGGAAGATTTTGGCGCTATATAAATCAATAAGAATAATGTACTAAGGAATAATGTATTAACAAATAATGTACTATGAGGTTACCTGTATAAAAGTCATGCAACACTTCTATGTAAAACAAAGCAAAAAGAAAAAAAAGTAATTGAAATAAATGCATTAGTTACAGGAGCATGTAATTATATGATCTGCCTTTCCTATGCAATAGTATGTGGTATTAAAGGGCAACTATGGCAAAAAAAAAAAAAGTACATGTACACCATTTAATTCACTCACCTTTTATATTTCTCCTATTTCAACATAATTTCCCCAGTCAGTGAATAGTAGATTTTAACACCTTTTACAGTTACTTCCTCAAAAATGAGGATTCTGGGAGATAGGCATAATACACAAGTAAAGGCATCACCATATATAAAATCTACAGCCAAAAGGCTGGTTGGCATTTACATAAGACGCATGATGCAGGGTGCATTGATTTCATTGTAGCCATAACATGTATTGAATTAACTGCTACATAGTTTTGTAATAGGGAGATATCATTGTGTGTTCAAGTGTAATTTGTTACAATATCTACAAGATTGCCTGTAATCGACAGTCACCTAGATATTGCTTTCAACCTGCCCAAAAATATACTAATTGTTTTTATCTGCTAGTCCTTTAGGCAAGGCCACAACTGCAACGCAATCACATGCGATTTCATGTGCGATTTTCGTTGCGTTTGCGCATGCAATTTCTTCAATAGGATAGGGAAAACGCATGCGATTGCGATTAAAAATGCAAAACACAAATTGCAATCGCAACGCACCCAAAAACGTGCATTTTTTGTGCATTGCCGCGTTTTCAATGAGGTTTTAAAAAATGCAAGCGCAAAAAAAAGCAGCACTGTGGCCTAGCCTTTAGATTGCATTCCATCTGCATACCCTTCAACATTTACCTGTAAAAATTTCACAGTACAGGAGGAGGATAATAAGTGAATGTATTTCTCAATGGTGTAACCATCTGCAAGTAAATGAAAAAAACAGCACATTCAACCAGCACATGAAGTGCTTAAACTATCTCCCAGTGGCTGAAAGAATTTGTTTGATTTTAATTTGCCTCATCCTTGCAACACTGGATGTTTTGGTAGTAGTACATTTCACCCAAGTGTAGCTTGACACGCCAGCATGCTTTCGTTGCTGGGAGTTGTAGTTTCCAAACACCTATAGAGTAGAAAGGTATTGGGTGTTACTGTATGGCATACTGTCCCCCACCCTAGAGCCCCCCCAGTTCACTTACCGTACCTGGCCAGTCTTCAGTCTTCCTCTCTCTGCCGGCTGCCGCTCGCTCTGTGCAGAGCCGGCAGTTCCCAGTACTGCTTCGCGGCTGCGCGATGACGTCATCATCGCGCACCCGCGAAGAGCTACTGGGAACTGCCGGCTTTCCTTCCTGACTCGCGGCTGCATCTGGAATTAAGGTAAGTTTTCTCTTGACTCGAGTATAAGCCGAGGCAAGGCTTTAAGGTTGACTTTTAAACCTAAAAACCTTGGCTTATACTCGAGTATATACGGTAATAGTAATGTAAAATTCAGTTCAAGTCAACTAACTAAGAATCACTGATTTGTCCTTGTACCAAAGCTTTCTATATAATATCGGATGCAAGTAAGTAACAGTTTTATGAGACAGTTTTTAAAATTTACACCCCGAGTAAAATACAGTGTGATGAAATGTTTAAATCTTTTGTATAAAACAGATTCAATGTGTCCATTGTCATTTATATTGTTGCAAGTGAGTAGTTTCTAAAAACATTTGAAAATTTTAAGGCAGAAACCCAGGTGAAGGATTACTGCCTTACCTTTCCCTAAAAATGTAAATTTACCAATAAGACTTTTTTCTGGGGGTGGTGCTACAATACACCCATTCTGAGAGTGCTTTTCAGAGAGTTTTTCATATAGACCAAGGAAATCACTAAATCGTCTCTTCACTGTGAAATTCTTATTCTTAAACATCTGTAAATTTGTCTGAAATAGGAGATAATACGAAATATTAGGAACAAAAACACAAATAAGAACATTAAAAAGTTAATTGGTTGAGTAATTGGTGACTTAACATTTACATGTGTATTCATAATCTTAACAGGGATAGGACGTGTAGAATTAAAGGCTGAAACTTGTACTCTAAATTTGCCTTATGAAAATATTAAATCATGTACAATATGTGAAACAGGTAATTTACCATTAAGGAATGGGTGTAACAACAACAACAAAAATGTTTCCAATGTTTACTTTTGGATTATTTTGTAATCCCACTTCCACATATTCTTCTATTTATTGCAACATGTGCAAACCATGGCCTTCTACAAGTTAAATCATCACATGCTTGTGATACCATAGTTTTCTTCACTATACCCATTCCTTAACGATAAATGACTTTCACTGTGCATGTCCTTTAACAAAAACACTAACATTTATTGAAAAAAAGTGATGCTTTAAATATGCAGATTATTTCTAACTTCCTACAGATTCTGAAAAAGAAATTGCACAGTTAAAGGGCATGTCCACCCTTAAAAATAGTTTTTGATATGCTGCTCCCCCGTGTCTGGTAGCCCCAACCGCATGGTTAGTATTTTCCAAAAGCTCCCCAAACTCTTACTTACCTCCCCTCGTTCCTCTGCTGCACTGCCGGCCCTCTGCTTGCGAGAATGCAAGCAGAGGGGCGGGACCGGCAGTCGCGTCTGTGTTTGGCTGAGCGGCAGCCAATCACGGACGCGGCTGCCGGTCACTCAGTGCAGCGGAGGAAAGAGGAGAGTTAAGTTAAGCTAGGTACACACTGTACAGATTTCTGAAAGATGACAGACAGGATCTGCAAGATCCTGTCTGCCATCTTTCAAAGATCTGCATACACACAGTCCCGAGCGTTCTCCTATGTGAGAACGCTCGGGACTGTGTGTTTCCATCGGCCGCGCTAGACTCCTCTATAGGGAGTCTCGCGGCCGATGGAAATTTTCGGCCTTTCCCAAACGAGCGTTCGGCCGACCCGATCGTTTGGCGGCCGCGCGCTCGTTCGGGAAACGAACGTACACACGTACGATTAAGCCCCGATACCGTCGGATCCGACGGTATCGGGGTTAATGTTAATGTGTGTACCCGCTTAAGAGTTTGGGGAGCTTTTGCAAAATACTAACCATGCGATTGGGCTGCCAGACATGGGGGAGCAGCATATTAAAAGGGTTTTACGCTAGGGGGAGGGATAGTAGAACGGGAGGGAGAGGGAGGGGGGAGAAGGGCTGCAGTACGCAAGACATATCTACCGGAGGCAAGGTAGCAGGCAGAGCCCTGCTAGCCTCCTGGTGGACAGTTTTTGGGACTTTAGGGGGGTCTACAGGAGAACCCTATGGAGCTGGGATGTGAGTAGGATTACACTACACTACATGGTGGGGCCATTACTGGGGGGGGGGGGGGGGATTATAGTTTTGGGGTTGGACATGCCCTTTAATTTGTTTTACGGTCTTCCAATTTCCAAATAAGAAAACCTTTTCTCATTTATTAAAGGACATGTTCACCCTATTCTTTTTAGTTACAGAAACACATTTTTTTTGCTATAATTAATCTTCTAACATTACTTACACCACACAATACCTCGCTGGAAGACCTCCTCTGCTGTTGTACGTGTAATCTACGTCCTGTACAGCAGCACAGGAGGCATCGTTGGGTCTGGCAGTCAGCCATTGTATGTGACAGCATCACTGCTTTGACTGATGGCCAGACCCATAAGCCTGCAGAGGAGCCAAGGCAAGAGAATTTTCTCTGAAAGCAAGGCTAGAAGCATTTCTTTTTTTATAAAGGTAATTATAGTGAAAATTGTGTTTCCACAATTAAAATTTAATTAAAGGGTGGACATACCCTTTAATATTCAAAAAAGGAAGGAATAATAAAGGACAAACTAAAAAAAACTTTTTGGAAGCTAGGATGCCATTTTATTGAGGAGATAAAATTGTAGTTTAACCCAATTGAGCATGTACCACAGAATCTGCGTTTATCGTCTATAGAAGCAATGGGTTTCTTTCATTGTGCATCACCATTAATTCTAGAAAGCTCCTCAAAACACAATGTACTGGTGTACAGCAAAAAGATGTTGCTTTTCCTGTGGTATATACAATTAAAAGGCAACAAATGTGGGTCTCCAATTTCTCCAAACACGTTAGGGTTATATATAAAACCATTCCTTCTCAATGAATCCCATTTCTAGGTACAATTTACAAGTTATTGTAATATTACTTTCTGCTTGAACACCTCCTGCTTGTTTTTTTTTTTTAAATGCCTGTCTTTCTCAGCATTAAGTTTTAAGAAAGCATGCTTATCCCCTGGACAGAGGGGAGGAGCAGAGGGTCAGGTGAACATTCACCACAATATAATATCTTACAGGCTGCAGACAAAGATGTGATCCAGGGCTCATTTTAAAGAAAAGACAGCAGGAATTTTATTTTACCCTAACTTGTTCAGAGACCACAGTTGCCCTTTAAGCAAAGAAAAAAAATATTCAATTTTTTACGTGTTAGTGTTCCCTTAAATTAAACCCATCCTTATATACCCTGGATGTCAAACCTGCAGCCCTCTAGGTGTTTGAAGATTCTCCGGACACCTTCTGCACTTGCAAAGTGAATGTTTAGGAATTCTGTGAATTGTAGTTGTTTTTTAGAGCAGGTATTCTCAAACATTGTGCTTCCAGATGTCTGAAAACTACAACTCCCAGCATTCACTATGTAGTTGTAGTTTTTAAACATTTGGAGGCACACTATTTAAGAATCCCGGATATAGAGGCCCACAAATTAGATATACCAGTATACACACAACCCTGTATCTGGGATTTAACTGAAAATTTGACAGTGACTTGATATTTCTATTTTTTTAAAAAAAGCATTATTTCAAGTTCTGGGTTCTATGAAAACAGAAATGCAAAAAAAAAAAAATTTGGGGGGTAAAACTAAATACATTTTTAGAGATCCAATAATGGATCTCTGCTGTTGCAGCTTAAAATTGTTATTGTAGTAAGTGACTAGGTTCCTTGTTTCAAATGAGCGCACATACAGCTGTTTAAAGGTATTAAAATATCTTTACACAGTAACTCCACCCAGCAAGCTTAGTCAATCATAGATTCCAAAAAGCAAAATAACACCAATGGTACACTAAATACACAAACTGGTACCTTGCAATTCCTACCTGAGTTAATACTTGGTAGGCAACATATGCATTCATGCCATCCCCTGTGAGAATAAAAAAAAAAAACAATGACTAACATCAGTCATAGAGCTCATGATCTACTGTAAGCCTTTTTATAATATTGTAGCACATTTTTTTCCAGAGACACTATTTAATGGGACAGCTCAATCAAACAATCAAAAGGAGAATAAGACAGTCCAGTATTTGCCTATCATGTAAGAAACTCTGTACTGTTATTGTGTGTAATCCAAACAAAACCACCTGCTTTTGCATTAGTTTATACCCAAAGGAGAATAATGTACATTGGTAATCACTGTGTAGCTAGATTATAATTAGTAAGTTTATTTGTAAAATAAATCAATAACAAACAGAAATGCAATACCCACCAATTTTCTCAGGGTCTGTGACACGGATGTTCACATCAAATTGGTCTTCTTGCTCTTCCTCTTCTAACTAAGAACAACCACAGAAAATATTTGAAAAAAGGAATTCTATACTATGCATTATGGCTATAAATGTCTATTGTTCTGCAAGTTACATAAAATTACCAGAGTTTAATTTATTAAAAACCCTTCTGTTCACTTTTTTTTCTTTTAATAACATTTCAAGGAAATGACAACTTTTGCAAAAAATCAAAAACTATTAGGTATAAAAAGCTAAATTCTTGTTTAGTAAATTAAACTTCTCCAAACGTTGACAATTTCCCACAATTTGATGCGATTGACACTTTGGTTTACAACTTTAATGCAAACGTTTAGATTTCACTCTCTGCAATATCAAAATGCAAAACTGGTTGCCAGGGCAACTAAAAAATTGTATACTGGCAACCGGGTGTTAAAAATCTGGTAGCAGCTTTAATGGCCCTGTGTTAGAACTGCTATCCTGTTCGTTTTAGCCGAGCTCCTATTCCCCCTCCCTTCACTATGTTCTGTACTTGAACGTATGCATCATTGTTACTGAATAGACTTCATCACTCCCTACTCTGCAACAATGTTGCAAATGGAAGATGGTGAAGGGAGGGGAATAGGAGCTCAGCCGAAACATACAGGAGAGCAGTTCACAGGGAAATAAAATCTGTTACCCGATTTTTAACATAAGCAGCATCTGACAGTTGCGTACCTGCAGGGGGCAAGAATGGAGGCCGGGCCCCTGACCCCCTTCCCCTATCCAAGATGCCTGCCACGGTCAGCTGTTTTAAACAGCTGATCGTGCGTATGAATGAAACACGTGCGATCAGCTGTTTAAAACAGCTGACCGTGGCTGGGACCTTGGGCTTGTGGCGGTCCCTACTAGCGTCTGGGCCCCCCGCGGTCGCGGCGGTAGTTAGACCACTGCTCTCTGACAGGCAACTTTGAGATCCCTATCTTGCCACTTTGCTGGCAATGGGAAAGTTAATGGTACTGGGAAAGTTAAAGACAAGGTAAAATCTGCTGGCACTGAGAAAGCCAGCAGATGGGTTGAAGTTGGGGTCCAGTTTTTAAACAGCTTATCGCACGTATGTTTCATTCATACGCGCCCGGGACCTTGGGCTTGTGGCGGGCCCTACTACCATCTGCCCATAATAGGGCTATTGACATGAAATTATTGCACCAGATGTCGGTAATAACCCAAGTCATCAGCACATACAAAGAAATCTTAACAAATAAGTTCAAAAATAAGGATATTTATAGTAAAGTGGAATTACGGAAGGAATAAGAATTGAACACATGAGGAAAAGGAGGTGCAAAAAAGTATGAAAAGCCAAAAAACAGCTGAAATCTATCAGTATTTACAAAAGAATCTGGATCCCGGTTAGTGCAAATCATTTTGGCTGGTTTATAATCTATATCAATAGTATAAAACTAACTGTGGTAGGAAGCAAGGCAGTATATAATGCAACAGACAAGTTTTATTCAACACCACAAAATATTTTGGGTTAAAGAACTTTTTCTCAAGGGTCTCAGCCTGGTTTAGTTATGCTAATACTAATAACTTACTAATTAGTAATTGCCATGCATGACCTATAAAATGTATGCTCAGCTATTTATTATGTACAAGCACATCATTTATTCATTATGCCTTTTTAACCTGCTAATTAGTTGAAAGGTACATTTATTAAAGCCATATTTTATTCGGGGAGCAACTGTAATTATTTATAATCGATATGACATTTTTTAGGTTTTTATGGATCTCGGAGGACTTAACCCAGGATTTCTCAAGCTCAGTATATGAAGATTCAGCCCATGAATCAGTAGGCACACTCTGACATGCAGTCAGTTTTACATCTTTGATAAGTTTGGACTTTTGTCCGAATTATATGATGAAATATGGGAGTTTGATAATGTCATTTTCTGTTTTATCCGGTTATATTAATGTGTTACCTGTAACATAACCTTCAACATGAAACAGGTCAGACACTTGAGAAAGATTTTTTTTAACCAAATTATGTTATGGTATGGACTACAAACTTGTCTGTTTATAGTATATACTGCCTTGGTTCCTACCATAGTTTGTTTTATACTATTGGTGTCATTGTTGCATAGAAGTGGGGGAGCACAGATTGTCCTTTTTGCACTACAGCAATCCAAAGCTCATGTCCTAACTGATGGCCTACAAAAAAATGTTTCTCATTATCACAAAAGAAGCTTGCTTGCTGCACAACATTTGGACAGGCTAATAAAATACTGGTTAAATAAAGTCTGGTCAGATAAGACAAAAATGTAACTCTTTGGATGTCATTTCACAAACGATGCTTGAAGGATAAATGGCACTGCATCTCAAAAACACCATACCAACAGTGAAGATTGGAGGTGGAAACAATGGTATGGGACTGTTTTTCAGCACATGGTACTAGCAGACTATATAATCAAATGAAGGATGAATGGAAAAATGTACCAGGACATCTGCTGCCATCTACTAGGATGCTGAAGATGAAACTATGGTGGAAATTTCAGCAAGACCATAATCTCAAAGACACAGCCAAGGAAATTAATTTGGAAATAAAGCCGCTTTAAGAAGAAAAGTAATGTATCAGTGTTTATAGATAAGGCCCATGGATCCATCAAGATTTGAAGGCCACTTGTGTAGAAGAATGGTTCATAATGACACCTGAGCAATGCACACAACTAGTATCACCATACTGTCAACTAAGTATTAAATACATTTCATTAAGCATGTTCAATTCCCTGTGTCATTCCCCTTTACTTCATATAACATAATTTATAAACTTATTTGTTTTGATTTCTTTGTATGCGTGGCTTAATTGTGTTGTTATCAACATATAGTGTAAACTTAATGTCAATGGCCCCTCAGAACTATATTCTCTGAAAAAAATGTTGTTGACATGTTCATTACTATTTTCCCTGCTGTAGTATTACACAGTGAGAATTCGGAGAAAATAAAAACCAGTACGCACTTTATAAAAGAGCAGAAAATAGTAGAGCGTTTAATAGTAGTGATATAATGGCAGCAGGCAAATAAATGGAAATCAAACAAAAAAAGTAAAAGGATCTCACTCTAGGCTAAATAAACAATCTCCCTAGTGCACATTTCTTAACAATTTTAGTAACTAGAATGTCACTTATTACCTCTTCATAGCTTTTCTGCTTGGGTTTACTGGATGCAGAAGCTGCTTCAATAAGCATGGGAGTTGTTAGGGGAACTTTATTAGGCTCTTCTTTCGGAACAATAGGAGTACTGTCTACTGACAATTTAACTGAAGACTCTGTAAGAGGAAGAGGGGAAAAAAGGAACACACTTAATAATCAGCAATGAAAAAACTCTAAAAAATGTAATTTACAATTTTATAACGGCTCCTCTCTACCTGCAAAGAGATCCCGGTCATCATCTTCCATAAAAAGTCCATTTTCTCTTGAAGATTCTGGTGCAGGTTCATTCTTTAATTTTGGGGCAGCCATCTCAGAGTGCTGATAAAGTGAATGTAAAGACCCAATGATTTTTTTTTTTTATTAATAATCTGACTAATGTCAGTAATTTAAATAAATATTGTGCAGAGGATTATCAGTAAGAAACACTGCAAGAGCAGTCCTTTGATCACAAAAAAAACCACACTTCAGTAATTGTTCTGGCACAGTTTTTTAACCCTTTACCTATAAGAACCCTTGTTCGCCCTATTTACATTATCCTTGAAGTGCATGTCCACCTCCAAAACTAAAATTTAACCCACTACTGGCCCCACTGTGTAATGTTAAAAAAAATCCTTACATCTCTGCTCCTTATGGTTCTCCTGCAGTGCATGTTTCTGTCCTACACGCAGAAAAGAGTTTATTTTATGGGTAGAGATACCCTTTAACATGAACATCTTTAAAAAATGCTATTTAATTCTGAAGCATCAAGCCACTTGTAGCTGCTGCTTGACAACTGCTGTATGAAACTCCTCACTCTGTTTACTTATATTATGTATTACCTGTGTATGTAATATGTATGACTTTATATAACCTGTATTACCCTGTATGTAATGTATGACTATGTAATTGTAAAGCGCCACGGAAGATGTTGGCACTATATAAATCAATAATAATAATAGTATTTTCCTTCTACCAGAGAATTATACTTTCATTTTTAAAAAAACTTAACATTTTCACTAATGTCAAAACACAAGTTTTTTGTCCTATTTTGAAATTCGTTTTGCATTTTTTACCCTTAAGGAGAACTAAACCCAGTATCTGAAAATATCTGCTCCAAAAACACCAATAAACTGTAAAATCCCATTACAATAAATAGCATTAAAGTAAATGTAACCCTCTAAAGAACTGGATGAAATAACTGTGCATATGTAAAGTGAATGCCCACACCTCTAACCTCAATCACATGCTTCCTTGCCTAATCTGTCCCGTAAAAGGATTGGCTAGAGACTACTAGTGGTTGTGACCAACTGTATCAAGTGTAACAACTTCTGCAGTATCTTAGTAATGAGCATGTGTAAAGGACATAATAGTCAGTGGCCCCACTGACCATCCAGGATGTTGGGAAATAAAACAAACCCCATGTTAAAAAGGTAAATTTCCCAAAAAGCACATTAAAATGAGAGGCGAGACGCAGATTACTGCTTTTATATCAAGGTGCGCTTCCTTCTGAAAGGGTGTTGTTCTAAGGATTTGGTTGTCCTTTAAACAAGTTCCTACAACTCAGTGAGTGTTTAAAATAGCTGACAAATGAAATAGGAAAATCACGGGTAAGACTTTTTAAAGCTTTCATACAACTTTCAGAATATCTGTACTGTGTAACCTCTTTTTCAAATGCTTGGTAATTTTAAAGGAGCTCCAGCTCCATGATTAACTGCGCTCATCTTAAAGTTTCATATATTTAGTGGCAGCAATTCTGCCATTTCTGATGTGACTGGGAAGCTGATATCGACAAGACATGTAGACAATGCTGCCAGTTCCCATGCAGAGAAGAGAAAGAGACATCATCACAGAACCTTGTTGTAGATGAGCAACAATATCTATTAAAGGGTATGTCCACCTGAAAAATTAACATTGGCTAAAGTAAAAGAGCCCATTTAAATATGCATGGTACCTTTTATGGATTTTGTCTGTGTGCCCCTGTTTCTCTGATCTGTGTGCTGTAAGGTCCGCTTGGCACATTGAATATGCATCTCGCTGCCTTCCCAGTAGCAGGCAGTCCGACGCGCGCAATCCCGCCCATGCTGCGTCGGACTCCTTGACCCTGTAACATGTGCGTCCCGTTCCTATGGCTACAGAGATAGCCGCGAGAGGACTGTCATGTGATCCGCCCTTTGCAGATCAGCTGATCCACTGCTGCTATGTACCCGGTGCCGGAGTTTGTTCCGTCCCTCGAGTAAGGTACTTACTGCTGTGCTGGATTGGAACACACACACACACACACACACACACACACACACACACACCTCTTCCCCCAGCCACAGAAATGGCACGCTTTATGTATGAACTCTCTCTCTACCAGCACTGTCTGTACAATGCATGAGAGAAAAGCACAGGGCACGCTTTATGTATGAACTCTCTCTCTGCCAGCACTGTCTGTTTTACTACAGTTCTGACAATGCAGGAGAGAAAAGCACAGGGTCAAGTGGGCGGGACCAAAACGCATGGTAATAGCCTCATTTAATAATCAGCTCACTTCCTTATCCAACACAGCTAAGGCCACACCCCCAAAAACGAATGGAAGTTCTAGAGACTGCTGCAAAGGTAGGGAATGGTATTTTTTGAAAAGAAAGGCAGGAAAAGGCTTCTGGGGATGGGTACTACCTTATAATGAAAAAAATTTTTTTTTGATTTTGGTGAATAGACATACCCTTTAAAGGGCATGTCCACCCTAAAAATGAAGTTTTACCATAAGGTAGGTGACCCCCAACCGCCGATTTATTTCTTTAAAAATATGCTCAGATCGCTACTTACAGCCCCTTCTCTCCCGCATTGTCTCTGATACGGAAGTTGCAAGCAGGGTCCGGATCGGCAGCCGCATCTGTGATTGGCAGAGAGGCAGCCAATCACTGATGCGTCCGCTGTCATTGAAAATGCTGCAGGAGAGAAGAGTAAGTTGCAATCTGAGCATTTTTAAAATTATTATATTTCGGAGGTTGGGGGTGGGCAGGGGGTACCTATCGTATGGCCAAAGGTATTCCCGCTAGGTGCCACGGCTGCAGAGGATGGATGCGGATGGTAGGTGGGAGGGGGGGGGGGGGCTGCCCTGCGCATGTCACTGCTTTACTGAGGTTAAGGAAATAGCAAGGACCGGATGACTCACTGACACCTCCTTCACTTTTTAGACCTCTTCACTTTCCTAGACTTTGAACAGGCACTGCAGGAGAACCTTAAGGAGTAGAGATGTAAGGTAAGGATTTTTTTTAAACTACACAGTGGGGCCAGTATGGGGTTAAATTTTAGTTTTGGGGGTGTACATGCCCTTTAATATTTCACAAATCTGCTTCAATAAAAAGGACAACTCTATTTAGCACCATTTTAAACGATAAGAACTTTTATTGAATAACCCTGCATATGAATTAATTTTGCCCCAACCAATCGGATGTTAGCTTTCAAATGTTAAATAGAATCTGATTTAGCACCATTTTAAACGATAAGAACTTTTATTGAATAACCCTGATAGTATCTCTTCAACACGTCTAAATATTGTATTGTTTAAAGGGGAACTCTGGTCTCCATACAAGCGGCCTTTAGTAAAAGGGGCACATACCTACTTTTAAAATGACTCCAGAATAAGGCCTCTAGCTTCAGTCTATCCAAAGTTACAGCAGTATGAAGTATGTCTGGGAGATCACCAGAATACTGGGGTTTGCCTCCAAGATTAAGGTTGAAGCATCATCAGCTGCATTATATGCCCCACCCCTGAACTTCTAAACCATTTTTAAAGCTAGTCACAAGCCTGAAAAGAAACCCTTTTCTTTCCCAAAGGCGTCCATAAGGAGTGAAAAGGATAGAGAATGTTTGCAGGTCTGTAACTAGCTTCAGGAAAGATTGATTTTTGGGGGTGGGGCTTCTTATTTAGAACATAATGTGACTGCCACAGAGACTCAATCCTTGTACACACGTTGGATAATTTTCTTACGATGCAGCTGACGAAAGTTTAACGACATTATCGTTAATCCTCATAATTGAAACAACATCTGTACACACAGCAACAATAGTCACCACGATAGTCGTTGAGTATAGACGTTCGTACATAACATTTGTATCATTGTGCAATTACGAAAGCAGAGCATGCTCCTTTTATATATTTTTTCGTAGAAAGTTAACGATAATCTGCCGACCATGTACAAATATACAATATTCGGCAGAACAAATCCACCACGTTGATCGTCGGAAGAACCCGACAATAGTTGGCGGTCGTTGATGCTATATTTTCGTATGAATATCGTGCGATTGCTCGTTCGTCGGCTGCATCGTACGACAATTATCCAACGTGTGTACGAGGCTTCAGACAGGACAGACCAGGAACTTGAACTTTACAAGCCTATAAATTAAGATCTTAAAGACATACTCCTAGACTTGTTTAAAAGGTATTTTAAATAGAGATCACTTGTAAAGAGACCACAGTTACCCTTTAAGGAACCTCAGATTGTTATAAGAACAACCCATTTTAAGTCTATCCAAAAATCCATTGGCAACTTAAAATTTGTATTCTAACAGCATCTGTTTCAAAATTATAGACATTTAGCAGTAAAAGCTACATAAGGAAAACTTAGTCAAAACAATGTTAACAATAGAATGTATGGGAGATTTCCATTCAAAAACTAAATATCGTATATACTTGAGTATAAATGGAGCTTTTCAGGCTGTAAAATCAGCCTGAAAAACCGAACTTGGTTTATACTTAAGTCAGTTACCTTTCAGGAGAAATCCGGAAGCCACTTGCTCGCATGCTCCCTATACTGGCGCACCAGCTGACCGAGTAGTGACGTCAGCCGGTGCTTCAGTATAGGGAGCGGCTGCCCGATTTCATTTCCCGGTACTGCTGAAACTGGTACAGGGAAGGATGCCACAAAAGAATACCCACAAAAGGTACACACTGAACTGGGGGGGGGAAGGGTGAGGGTTCAGATGTTTGGAAACTGCAACTCCCAGCTACTAAAGCATGCTGGGAGTTGTAGTTTCCAAACATCTGGAGTGCCAAGGCTTTAGTAGTCTTTTAAATGGACATCAGAATTCTCATACAATAATAGCCATATCCAGTATATCCGACAGATTAAGTGCGTAACTAGCATGAAATGCGTAGGGTTTGTTTGTCTCGTGTTATAGATACCTAATAAAGATGAACCTTTATTTTATTTGAAGAGTCCTCCTGATTCTGTATATGGCAGTGTGCACGCTCTTACCTTTGAAAAATTTGCTGACTTAACGAGTAGTGGCAACGGGCTCCGGGCAGTTTGCACCTGAGTCACCTCCTTTGAGCGGTGAGTTCCCGATCACTACACACCACCTGTGTTTTCTGATGACTGATGTTTGAACTGAATAAATGTTATACTAGCAAAGGGTCTGGGGCTTATGCACCCGGACCACTTTTCCTTCTGTGCGAGTTGTTTAATTGTCCCACTTTTTTTATGTACTAAGTTTCTGTTCTACTGTTCAGTTTATTACTGTGTTTATAATACTGACATAACACTGCAACACTGTATACTTAATTTATAGGCCTTGACTACCTGTTACTATTTGATTAATTGGTGTGGTTCTGGGCCCGCATGAGGTGGCTTTACATTCACACACACAAAAATTATCTTATTTTAACTTATATATGCAATTACTTCTTTAGAGGGTTACTTTTGTGGATAGATTATACATTTGTTCACTTTAAAATATCTCTTTTGTGTCAAAGAGGCAGGATCTGCTGTAGCATGATCTATGCCTAACAGAGGTGGGTCTCTGTGCTGGAATTTGATTGGAGGTCAGCTTCAAGTGGGCAAGGCTGACAGGATGTTTGGTCCAAGTACATGAACATTTCCAATGTTTAAATTCCTGCATCCTGTACATCATTCCAGATGAACATCATTACCAAGTTAAAATCAAAATAGCAATAATAAGAAAATATAAAGTAACACCTCCCTGTAACTGTATTATCAGCTTCCAAAGTGTACAGAGATTCATCCATGGAATGCACACACTTTATATATATTTCTACTCTGCACAAAATCACTTCACTCACATCACTGCTGCAGACAAATCTAGTATAGTGCCAACCAACAGACAACACTCAGCTACACAGTAAAACGACTGCACAAGACTACAACCCGAACAGAGAAGTAAACAGCCAAGTAGAGTAAACCGGAGTGCCCCTACCATAACACAACGTACGGTAAACACCCAACACATCGTATGGCACGATCTATAACTCACAGCTCCAGTGAAGATATCTTCTCCCTCGGTGTCACTGTCAGCTCCTGATGCATCCTCCTCATGTTCTGCCGAAAGCCGACGAGAATTTCCACTTTCGTCCGCCATCACATAACCTGCCGGAAACTGGAAGCGCAAGACCGGAACTAAACCGGAAGAAGTAACAGAATTCCATCAGCGACGTCATTAACACAACAAAAGTAATAAAGGCTAGAGAAATGCAAACCTAGGACCGGGAACAGTGACCCCTAGAGGTAATAGCTGCATTCACAAGACTTTGAGTCCACAGCGGCTCTGTACTCGTATTATTAAAAAAACAAAGAGAAGCAGCTACTATGGGATCAGGGATCTTAGGAAGTCAAATCCTCTTTATAACAGCAAAAGAACCTGCTGTATAAAGAAATAATGTATTGAGGATTAATGTATAATGTATAAAGGAATAATGGATTAAAGGGCAAGTCCAGCCCCAGAATGAAAACTTACATACAGGTAAATCACCCCCCAAAACCCTAAAGGGTAATAGTTTGAAATCTGAACTATACAAGTCTAACCTGAAATCCTACACAATGTCCTGTTTCAGCTTCCTGGTTCTTCCAGTTAGTAATGGTCAGTTATGGATTTGGAAGTTGACAGCACAGCCAATGACTGAATGTTAATCCCGTCTGCCTTTTCTGAGCATGCCCAGGCTCAGTAAAGGCTCAGTACAGGTTTCTAAATGGCTCAGTTTCCACGAGGCATCCAGAAGCATAGCAGGCATACAGTAATGAATTCATAGGACAAAGTATGATATATCAACATATTTTAAAGAGGCCATTCTTTCTAAAAGATGTTCTTATGAAGTTGGAGTTGCCCTTTAATTTATAATGTATAAAGGAATAACGTATAAAGGATTAATGTATAATGTATAAAGGAATAAGGTATAATGTATAAAGGAATAACGTATAAAGGATTAACGTATAATGTATAAAGCAATAACGTATAAAGCAATAACGTATAAAGCAATAACGTATAAAGGAATAACGTATAAAGGAATAACGTATAAATGAATAATGTATAATGTATAAAGGAATAATGTATAATGTATAAAGGAATAAGGAATAATGTATAAAGGATTAATCTATAATGTATAAAGGAATAATGTATAAAGGATTAATGAATAATGTATAAAGGAATAATGTATAAAGGAATAAGGATTAATGTATAATGTATAAAGGAATAATGTATAAAGGATTATTCTATAATGTATACGATTAATCTATAATGTATAAAGGATTAATGTATAATATATAAAGGAATAATGTATAAATGATTAATCTATAATGTATAAAGGAATAATGTATAAAGGATTAATGTATAATGGAATAATGTATAATGTATAAAGGATTAATGTATAAAGTATAAAGGAATAATGTATAATGGAATAAGGATTAATGTATAAAGGATTAATGTATAATGTATAAAGGAATAATGTATAATGTATAAAGGTATAATGTATAAAGGATTAATGTATAAAGGATTAATGTATAAAGGAATAATGTATAATGTGTAAAGGAATAATGTGTAAAGGAATAATGTATAATGTATAAAGCAACGTATAATGTATTAAGGAATAATGTATAAAGGAAAAATGTATAAAGGATTAATGTATAAAGGATTAATGTATAAAGGTTAATGATAAAGGATTAATGTATACAGGAATACTGTATAATGTATACAGGAATAATGTATAACGGATTAATGTATAAAGGACTAATGTATAATGTAAAAAGGACTATGTATAATTTATAAAGGATTAATGTATAAAGGAATAATGTATTATGGATTAATGTATAATTTATAAAGAAATAATGTATAACGCATTAATGTATAAAGATTAATGTAGAATGTATAAAGGAATAATGTATAAAGGATTCATGTATAATGTAAAAAGGATTGATGTAGAATGTAATAATGTACCCCTCTTACTACCCAATATTATCCATCCTGCCTTTCACACTCCACTGCCAATCTACTTACAGCCTACCGATTCCCGTCACCTTATGTCTCACCCCCATATCCTCTAGTCTGTAAGCTCTTTGGGCAAGGTCCTCTTTCCTATTGTATCACGGTATTGCTGTAAGAAACTCCTCACTGTTTACTTATATTATGTATTACCTGTGTATAATATGTATGACTATTCAATTGTAAAGCACCACGGAAGATTTTGGCGCTATATAAATCAATAAGAATAATGTACTAAGGAATAATGTATTAACAAATAATGTACTATGAGGTTACCCTGTATAAAAGTCATGCAACACTTCTATGTAAAACAAAGCAAAAAGAAAAAAAGTAATTGAAATAAATGCATTAGTTACAGGAGCATGTAATTATATGATCTGCCTTTCCTATGCAATAGTATGTGGTATTAAAGGGCAACTATGGCAAAAAAAAAAAAGTACATGTACACCATTTAATTCACTCACCTTTTATATTTCTCCTATTTTCAACATAATTTCCCCAGTCAGTGAATAGTAGATTTTAACACCTTTTACAGTTACTTCCTCAAAAATGAGGATTCTGGGAGATAGGCATAATACACAAGTAAAGGCATCACCATATATAAAATCTACATGCCAAAAGGCTGGTTGGCATTTACATAAGACGCATGATGCAGGGTGCATTGATTTCATTGTAGCCATAACATGTATTGAATTAACTGCTACATAGTTTTGTAATAGGGAGATATCATGTGTGTTCAAGTGTAATTTGTTACAATATCTACAAGATTGCCTGTAATCTGACAGTCACCTAGATATTGCTTTCAACCTGCCCAAAAATATACTAATTGTTTTATCTGCTAGTCCTTTAGGGCAAGGCCACACTGCAACGCAATCACATGCGATTTCATGTGCGATTTTCGTTGCGTTTGCGCATGCAATTTCTTCAATAGGTATAGGGAAACGCATGCGATTGCGATTAAAAATGCAAAACACAAATTGCAATCGCAACGCACCCAAAAACGTGCATTTTTTGTGCATTGCCGCGTTTTCAATGAGGTTTTAAAAAATGCAAGCGCAAAAAAAAGCAGCACTGTGGCCTAGCCTTTAGATTGCATTCCATCTGCATACCCTTCAACATTTACCTGTAAAAATTTACACAGTACAGGAGGAGGATAATAAAGTGAATGTATTTCTCAATGGTGTAACCATCTGCAAGTAAATGAAAAAACAGCACATTCAACCAGCACATGAAGTGCTTAAACTATCTCCCAGTGGCTGAAGAAATTTGTTTGATTTTAATTTGCCTCATCCTTGCAACACTGGATGTTTTGGTAGTAGTACATTTCACCCAAGTGTAGCTTGACAGTACACACAATGACCTTTTCCCACTAAGATTGAGGCACTGTTTTTATATTGTTACAGTGTCCCTAATGTGATACCTAATAAAGGACTTTTTTTTTACAACATATTAGCCTAGATATAGACAGTTTTGCTTTTTTCATTGTATTTATCTTTAAATAAGTTGGTGCCCTATTTGAAAATGGTTGTGATTTTCAAAGTTCCCAGCCAATTTGAGTAAATCATTATTACTCCTGACCAATATTGGGCAGTAATCTGCTTGTGTGAAGCAGGCCTTATGATTAAGAGCCAAACTATTGCCTTTGACCAGAAGCTCTACATGTTGCCGTCCTCACTAAGGGTTAGGTCCCACTATTTGTGTTGCAAATCCCAATGTAATTTAAAATAAAGGAAATTGTGAGAATCGGTTCCCATATAGAATTTACGTTTGCCCACATTTCTGGTCAGTTTGCGTTTTTTTGAAATACTAAAAGGAAATGCAAAAATTAGTTGGGTTTTATTTAGGGCTAGGTCCTAAAGAAAACAAACTTAAAAGGGGAAAACCCATTTATATCCCCCCTGCCTTAAAATACCCTGGATCAGTACCTGAAATGCTAGGTCATCTAACATGGGTTCTGAAGAGTAGTAGAAACTTTCCTATTAACTCCTGGACATACAGCAACCACTTAACTGCTTTTTCCAGCTCTTTCAACTTCGCTCTAAAATAAAAGTTCTAGCTGATGGCTAGACCCCACTTCCTAGATCACATGTTGGCATATCAATGGGGGCCAATGTAACCACCATCATCGCAACACACGCAATCAGTTTGTTGCAATTGAGAACCATTATGGAAATTTCAAGCGCAGTGCACTCAAGTACATAGCTTAAATGAATTGCGTTTAAGGCTCATACACTTGTTTGCAGGGTCCGACCTGCCATGCATGATGTGTATTAACGTGCTTTGCGACAATCATGCTGTATATGGGCAACTGTCAGCTGAAACACCTGTGCAGACAGTGCGTTGATGTTCAGCCGGGCAGATCCATCAATGAGGCCAGACCGAATAATGGCAAGTCTTGTAAAGAAATTAAATTTTATGTAGATACACCAGAAACAATTTAGGGTAACTGGCCCCAGTTATTCCAGTTTGTTTAAATGGATATTGTTTTTAACACTTTAAAGGACTTGGAACTGTATTCATAAAGCCACAGAATCGGAATGGTCTGTTGCTGCAGATTTCTTCTGGACAATAAAGACACAGTTGTTAAGTAATGTCCAGTTGTCCTTTTTGCAAATTTACTTAAAGGAACACTAAACTTGGAATTATAGATTCTTAAAATATGTTTCTATTATTCAGAGAGATGAGAACGCTTATTCCCACCTCCCAGTGAATAATAGAACGCCCGGGGGACATTGCCTAACTTACCTTACCAGCACTCCACTCCGATCGCATGCCTATCTTTTGTATTGGTGTGCATGCGCAGAATATAGTTGCTCGGTTGGAACAGCATTCATGACGGCTGTGAAGAAGCCGAGTGGAACGCCGGTAAGGTAAGTCCACACTATTCCCCCGGGCATTCTATTATTCCCAGGGAGGTGGGAATAAACGTTCTCACCTCCCTGTGAATAATAGAAACAGATTTTATGTACTTAAGAGTACATAAAATCTGTTTATTTTCCCTCCAATCAAGCCTTTAGAATTGTGGCCCTTATAGAGGAATGCCCCAGTATACAGATGTTATATTCGTTCAATACAGTCCAGATTCACTCTAGCACATTGTGCTGGCTTTGGCCTGGTACTCTGTAGGTGCAACCATTCTCTATCCTTTTTTCGCTACCTACGGACACCTTAGGGAAAGAAAATTTCTCTTCTGAAGCTTCAGCTGAAGATAAAAGCATAATCCTGGAATCATTTTAAAGGTAGGAGTGTGCCATCTTTTGTATGGAGACCACAGTTCCCCTTTAAGTTTTTTTTACCATATATATGCTTTTGCAAGTATTTTTATCTTTCTGGATTACAAAATATATTTTTAACCATGTAGGAATTATACAGCTGTAAAAGGTGTGCGAACAATCAATCAAGCACACACAAAAAGCCCTTCCCCTAATATTCACCACAATGTCTATACAGACACACACAAGGTGTTTGGTTTTCTTAAATTTATTGGAGATTGTATGATACAAAACATTTAAACTGTGCCCCTTGGTGTTTTGAAGTTCATGCCCACAGTAGGCTGGGTGACCTGAAGGTTGGAGAGGCCGCCAAAATCCTAAACAAAAGGGGGGGGAGAAAAAAAAAAAACATTAATGGAATGAACACAATATGCATGTTTGAAATAAAAGTAAATGTTCAGTCAACAAAATATATTTGAAGTTTAAATGTCTATGTTAATCTTGTACCTTTACCAGAAAGCAACAACAAAATCCTGTAATTATGCTACTTATTACTTTAAACTATAATAAAATATTTTACATAGATACAATATTTAACCTTCTCAAAGATTTTCATTTTACCAGGTGAAAGGTTAGATATACTGTGGAAATCCAAATATGAAAAAAATAAATAGGATTGGAGGGGCACCATATTTTCACCCCATCCCTTTTAGCTTGTAATTGTCCTAGGAAAATTTGGGGGACACTAACAATACACATCTTTAGTATTCAGATGAATTTGTATACCATTCCACAGAATTCAGTTCATAGATATACAACATTTAACCATAAATCTAAATGGATTTTTAAGGCATAGGTTATCCGATTATACACTTTAAGCCCAAAATGTCATATGCAATGCTTGGCTTAGCAGCCATTTCTCCTAAATGACACTGATGAAAAGAAAAGTTCCAAAAAGCAGCAGCAAGTGTTGAATCTGCCTAGAGATATGCAATCAGAATACAGAATACAGTACACTACAGTCAGAATCCAGTGAAGAGTTCCTCCACCACATATTAACACCAGACACATTGTAGGCTGACCATATCAATCCAGTTAGGATAGTTGGGAGGACTAAGGCAACCTGCCTAAAGCCAAATAAACCAGCCATTTCCAATAATGCTGGTTTATACATAGTCTAACAATGAGGCAAATAGGGGGGACAGAGCTAAATCCCAATAACAGTGGTGGTTTAAGTACAAGTGCTGATGCAGTATGCTTTAGAGAGTGCAAGAATTAGGCTTTGTGTATTGCTGGTTATGTAAAAATAGGAAATTGCATAAAAAAAAAGTGTGAAGGGTCTTTGTATGCCATTTGTATGTAAGGCAAGGTACTATTGTATGTAAGGCACTATAGTAAAGGAGCCCGACCTATTCGAATGGAATATGCCTGTACATGTGTGGTGGTAGTTGCATACATGTCTCCAACCAACACTATAAAAGAGCAGATACCGACCAAGGGAAAATTTCCATCTGGAACAGACTGCAATGTCGATGGTGGTAGCTCGTCTGTATCCTAGTCAGACGTTTTTGACCACTACACATTGTCAATACTCAGTAAATCCCCTCGGTTCTAACGGGATGTCAGGAATTGCCAATGTGCACAGCCATCTTAAAACTTGCTAGGTCAATTATTGACAAGCAAGGTTTTTAGAAATTGCTCTACATATATGAGAAGTGTTCTGAAATTGTGAGCAATTTAAGACATTGATATACAACTAATTTGCAGAGTTGATGTTTAAACCATCACCATTTTAGCCTCCTTGAAAACAAGGAACTAAAGACATCACTCAGTGCCCCAAGAACTATACACATAGCATACTAGTTGTAGCCAAACAGCAAGATTGATCTACACCGACATGAGTTTTCAAGACGTTTAAAAGAACATGTAGCAAACTAGAAAGGGTTACAATTGACCTGTGTCAGATTACATTTATTCTATATTCATTGTGAAACAAGCTGAACAGAACAGACTGGCAAATCGAGAACACAATGGAAAGGGTATCAAAATTACTACTGATTTGTACCAACATGCAAGATAGTGAATATTCCTATTAATTTACATTAACACTTGTAAGGCCAACCAATAAAGAGGACAGCTGATGCTATAAGGAAGGGAAGTCAAACTTGCAGCCTTCCAGATATTTGAGAGCTACAACTCACAGCATTTGCAGGTATTTTGTAAACATCAGGAGGACATCCCTCATAGCTGCTAAAGCTCCTAGAAATTTCAACCTGGTAATTTTTTCAATGATTTTCTACAGATGCCTATGAAACTGGCTAACAAAATAGAAAGCCACTTAAGACTCAAGATAATTGTACGGAATGATTGTCCAATGCATCCATACAGTAAGATGTTATTTGTTACCTCTACTGTAGTTAAGGGAACCAATACAAATTTTAGAAAAATAGGTCACAATGCAGAGGGTGGTAATGTTGGCTTTGTAGCCTATGCATACACATAGCCGATGTTCAACAAATCCCATGAAGGGATTTGCTGAATATATGCCATGTATGGCCAGCTTAAAGGGTAACTATACTGTAAAAAGGACTTATCTTAATCTATAAACACATTTAAGTAGCTTGTAAAGCTAAAAAACCTTGAGTCGAGTAAACAAAACACCATTTGAGTGCAGGAAGGCCACATCAAAGTGTTGCCCTAGAATAGTATGCTTTGCTCCAATGCACTGCCACCAAGCTAAAAGCTCTCATTTTACAGCTATACGGTGTTTAAATTGGTAGCCTTTAGCACAACAAAAACAATTAAAGGTTCTTTCGCAAAACCAGCATGCTCTATTTAAAGTTAATAACCAAACGCCCGTAACAGAAGCTTAAAAAATGCAAAATATATTCAAGGTGTATATATAAAAAAAAAATTACCAGCAACTTCAGCATTTCCTTGGTGTCAGGGTCCACCTCAATAATCTCTTGATCCAATGCAGATACCTAAAAGATATTTAGGTTAACAATGTTTATCAGATACAGAAGTACATTTTTAATACCTTGAAACTGGAAAAAGGCAAAACAAGACGCAGGCGCCAGTGCAAGATTAAGATTTATTGTCAAGTCTTGTGAGAATTTTAAAGAAAAAAAATCCCAGAGTGCACACATACAGTTAAGCAGCAAACTAAACCCCTCAAGTCTAGTGTCGACCATGAGAAGCTGCTTCAGCTGACAAACATGTGGTGGGTGAAATGACAATTTGTTGAGTTGGTAGGATGGATTCCCAACAATGCCACCGGGGGGCACAGATTGTACAAACCGTAAAATTTTGAAGGCAGAGAATCCATTCAGATTAAATGATATGGCTATTTAATTAAAGGGGAACTGTGGTCTCCAAACAAGTTGAGTTTAAATGAAAGGCCAGTTTCCCACCTTTAAAACGAGCCATCAACCACCTCTCTACGTGCTCCACAGCCCAAGATATAAAGAAATGACCAGAATGTTAATGGGTGGGAGGCTGACATGTGACATTCCTAAGGCTTCTCTTGCACAGTGCCACTGGCGAGCACAGCCTCAGACTCCCTCAGTATGTGAGGGAGACAGAAAGTCCCTCCTCCTCTCTGCTGTGTGAAGGACCTGCAGCTGCAGAGAAGGTAAGGGAATCTACAGCCCTTCTCTGTCACTATGTGGGGGGGATCAGTGGCCCACAGCACCCGTGAGGGGGGAGTCCTTAGGCACCCGCGAGTGGGGGAGCACATGGGGCCTGCAACTGGAGGGACTATGGGGTCCATGAGTGGGAGGGACCAGGGAGGAGGGGAGGAGGAGACACAGGGCAGATTGACCAACAGGTTTCAGAGTAGGAAGTGCAGGGGACCTGGTGATGCTGCTGCCATATCACACACAAAAATGTAAATATCTTCAAAACTATGTAAAATAAACAATGGAAATAAATTGCAAAAACTCTCAGGAGAGCAATTCCTATCAATTTACCTAAAGTCCTTTTTGAACCACAGTTCCTCTTTAAGTATCATCCCACTAACACAGGCTGCATAAGGGCATGGCCACACTGTGCCGCAAACACTGTTGCAACACGCAATCACACGCAATTGTGTACGATTCCGCTGCATTTGCGATTTCTTCATTTGAGATACAAAATCACACACACACATTATATATATATATATTATAGATATATATATATATATATATATATATATATATATATATATATTATACATATACATAAAAATCACATGCCCAATTGTGAAAAAACACGACAGCGTGGCCTAGCCTTAAGAACTTTCCTCCAGAGGCCAGAATAGTCAGGAAATTCAAACACATACATTGCGCAGTACAGGAGAACGAACAAGGAAAAATACTGCATTGGTAAATGTACTCCATGCACTAAAATTATTAGCTTTGCCAGGAGGTGCAGAAAAACAAATCTAAATAAATACCCACTTAGACCAACATTTTCCCCACATTCACCAAACTGTGCTGCTTTATGCAACAATCACTTTGGACAATTTTTATCAGAGGGGAAAAAAAAAAATTCTGCCTAGAACAGCCAACTGCTTTTTCAGGCTGCAGAACAGTTCACATGGACAAAATATTTTGCACATGATGCCATTTAAAGGAATAGTTCACTCTCAAAGTAAAGTAATCCTTTAATATATTGATTGAAGCCTGGAAGGTTAAGGAGCTATCCCTTACCTCCCATTCTTCAATCAATAGTGCAGGGCCCGGGAACGAAGATAAACTTATTTTACGTGATCCAATGTGGCCATGCTGAAGTCTCCAACCGCTTCCCTCTCCTGTACAGCTACAGCGTGTACAGGAGAGTGAACTATTCCTTTAAAAGCACAGTATAGAATGTAAAGGAGGAGCTTGCTTTATACTTCTTATACGAATTCCAGTAGTGATTATGCTATACAGGAGGTGTGCAGGGTTCAAGGATTTTCTTACTATGTCACTAAATACTAAGAAATGGATTACCAATTTTAAAGTTTATTTTTTACAACTTATGCTGGGTACACACAGATACTTTATGTCCGGACTGAGCGTTTGCGGCTAGCCAGGAACTGCACAACTGGCCGTGATTTATCAAAAGGCCCAATTGTCCGTTCTGGTCGACCCACACTATACGATATTTACGGTCAGTCAAAAATATATGGTGTGTACCCAGCCTTAAATAGGTTGGTACAGCACAAGAAATTATAGGTTTTGCAAACCCCATTAATGAAAAGTAGCAGTGGGGAACTGCTAGAAGTTAATATTTTCATATATTTGGCAACAGCCACAATCTTAAATAGCGCTTAAATCACCCGCAGCAGAGTATTGTCATCTTTCAGAAATTAATTTAGCAAATAGCACCATTAATATATGGAAAATGGCAATAAGACTAATTCTCCTTTAAGACAAACACCCAAACAAGAATTTATACAAATTAATATTTAAATTGCCAGTACTTCAAATGTAAAACTACATTTAAAGTTCTATTACAACAGTAATTCACAAAAAATATGAAAATATTAAAAGCTTACTTCAGGAACGTAGTTGTCCCTCCTCTCCCGTTCCTCCTCCTGCAGTTTGATAGAGATACCTCTAACAGGTCCCCTTTGAATGCGCTTCATAAGATGTGTGACATACCTAAGTGTAAATGAAGTAAAAATCAGATTTGTAAAATGTATAAAGACAGTTATGATTTCTGCATGTTATGCGCTGTACAAAAGTCACAGGGTTTGACTGGTATTAGGTCACACCTACCAAACACGGAAAATCTTTTGCAAGTTGCTCTTCCTGCAGTATCAATGACCAGGCTATGTAACCAACCTTAATCACTTTCGATGCAGGTCTGAATAAATTAGTTACAACAGACTACATGAAACCTACAAACATTAATTTAAGATCGTTCAGATGTTGTACTAGAAAATGTATATTTCTGCAGGGCCGGATTTACCATTAGGCACACGCCTACAGTGTTCCCCTAGGGTTTTTTAGCTGGGCGGCCCACCCGGCTACTTTTTCATGCCCCTGGCTGTAAAAAAATTCTTGAAAGAACACTTGTGATTTAAAAGAATTTAGACATAGGAACTCCTTTTTTACACTTGCAAGATTTTAGCACATTAACTAGCTTTTCCAAGATCCCCAAGGCCACAAAATGGTGGCACATGTGCTTGTGCTGCCATATTACATATGGGTTATCTTCAGATGTTGCTGAACTACAAGTCCCGGCAGATGTTGCCATACTACAACTCCATGCATTCTACAACCACAGAATGCCGGTCAGTTTTCAAACATCTAGTGGGACGAAATGTAGACCTGATATATATAATGAGCATATTGCAGTGCACATTTCTCCCCACCACCAAATTCCCCCGTCCCACCCGGCTACTTTCATGCCCCCCCCGCTGGAAAAAAATTCTAGGTGGGACCACGGGCCTAGGGGCGCCTGAAGTTGGAGGGGTGGCTGTCTCCTCCCACCAACCCTTTTACAGTCTATTTTCTCCCCCACACTAAAAAGAGAAAATGGGTGTGGTTTAGGGGTGTGGCCTGTATTTAGGGGTGTGGTTAAGGGTGCCAGGCTCTTTGGGCCTACATGCTCCTGAGGTGTAAATCCGGCCCTGTATTTCTGCATTCTCTGCAGGAAAAAAATTAACATTGCTACTTTAGATATTACCCTTCTGAAAGGCCAAGACCACCCTTAAAATAAAAAACTGGTGACTTGTCAGTTACCTGCCCACAACCCAAACTACTATTTTTACAAGTTTATTATATGCATTTGTAACTAGATATAGAACAATAAGTTATATTCTTTTCTGGCAAAGGTATCTGCCTCCTCCCTCTACTCATGCATGTGAGCTTTTCACATGCATGAGCATAGGAGGCAGCAGGTGAAACAGCAGTCAATCAATGGTTGTGGTATACGTAGTCACAGCCTTGATTGACTGCACGAGAGATGGGCCAGCTTACTCTGCCAGAATGAGGACAATAACCATTCTTAAGTATCTGGTTATTAATGCAGGCAATAAAGTGCAAAATACATGAGTTGGGGGAAGTAACCGACTTATTTTAAGGGTGAACATGCCATTTAACTACTTCAACATCCATGCAATGTAAAATGTCACTGGAAAGAACATTTTCTAGCGCAAGAAAAAAAGGAGCAGAGCTACTTAATTGTTACACATTTGAGGCAAGAGATCCAGGATGTTTGAATTCAAAAGAAACTGTTGCTGTTTAGGGATAATTTTTTAAACACTAAAGTTTGGGCCACTGAAGGCTGAGAGCCAATTAGAAACATCAGTTACATTCTTCAATGCACTTTGCAGTCACGTAGCAAAAAGCCTCACCCAGCAATCTTGTTGCGCAGTTTCTTGCTAGGGATTATGGCAATCTCCTCACACACCCGCTTGTTTGTGTGGAAGTCATTTCCCAGCCGAGTGTAATATTTTTCGATAATGACCCGAGCGGCCTTTTTTACCGTCTTTGTCCTGACGCGTCCCTAAGAACAGGAAGTAGAAAATTAAAACAGGGATTAACTTTTTATAATACCTGCCAACCAAACAGCAAGGAGCTAGGAATTAGGATGCTCCACATCCAAATATTAGTTTCCAGTGCAATGGTTCCAGGCTCCCTGGAATATTTCACCTAAATTAGTGACTAAAATTAATCCCAATAAGTGTGAGGCCACAATGCAACGCACAGGAATCATGCACCAAATCACGAGCGTTATTGCACGCGATCGTGTGCGCGATTCTGGTGTGATTCGCGTTTTTGCGTTATGGAAACGCATGCGTTAATACACCAAAAATGGTGAACGGATGCGTTACCAAATCGCATGCGCATCGGAAATCGCGGGAATTTTCACGTTCCCGTGATTTCCATTTTGGCGCAAACGCGCTAGTATGGCCTAGCCCTAACTGAACAGTGAGCCATCTTGATTTTGTTCTCTAAATTCCCCAAAGACAGCTTTTGATACATACCTTTTTTGAAGACCTCACTAATGCCCCGTTCCCTCAAAAAAAATTGTTTTACAATATATATTAGCCTTTAAACAGGCGTTTTACCTACAACCTCCTACACCAATAACTTTGCAATTGATATGCTCCAATATCAAGTAAAAATAAATGGTAGCGGCAAATAAATGTTGATTAGCAAATCAACACTTCTGTCAAATCTAGAATCAAATAGGTAGGTTAATGATCAGCAGTGGCTTAACATACTACTTAAATGGATTTTACAGTAGCAAAATATTTTATAAAAAAAAACCTTAAGCTGCACATATAGGCTTATGTTTTAGCAATATCTATTTGCATATCAATTTAAACACATACAGGGTTATTCAATAAAAGTTCTTATTTAAAATGGTGCTAATTTTGCCCCAACCAATCAGATGTTAGCTTTCAAATGTTAAATAAGATTTGATTGGTCAGGGCAAAATTAGCACCATTTTAAACAATAAGAACTTTTATTGAATCTCCCTGACAGTTTCAATAAGTTTCCACTAAACTAAGAATGACTAAACAGATTCACAACATTTAAAATGTAACAGTTTTACGATGATGTGCATAAGCTACAGGGTTTGGAAGCCTAATGTAACAGACCCCAAACACGGAAAACTTACACCATATAATCTTCCTGCAGTATCAATGATCAGGTTATTAATCAAACCTAAATCACTTTCGATGCAGGTTCAATTAACTAAAACGCAATAAAATTTTCTACCACCCAACACCTCATTTGCAGAAAAGGTCAAGTGGGTACGTTGCTAAATAATATTACAGGGCAGAACTAAGCCTCAAAGTGCTGCAAAATGAACAGGGTTTCTTAAATGGTCTTGCTAGAATAACTTACATTATTTTATAATTTATGATAAAAACACACTTATGTTAAACATTACACTACATTCAGAGAATAATACACACCGTGAAGTGCATAAATTATGGGTAATTACAAAATTAAAGGATAGGGTCACTCAAATTAAAACTAGCCATTATTGCTTTAAATTATGAACAGGATGTAAAGGAGCTATGTCTTACCTCCTTTTCTTTAAGGAATCGAACAGGAGCCAGGAACAAAGATCGTAAACTTACCCGCGAGCACAAGCCACCGCTAGCTCGAATACGCGCAATAGTTTAGCTGAAGCCAGAAACCATTGTAAATTGCCAGGAGCCATCGGTGGATCAGGCTCGGGTAAGTTTACTACCGTCGCTCTTGGCAGATTTAAGAATGACTTAAGACAGCTCCTTTACATCATGTTCTTCAATTAATTCAAATAAGGAACAGTTCACTGAGTGAACTATTCCTTTAAGAACACATTGCCAAGTGTGCTACAATCTGAAAAACGGAGAACCAATAGCATAAAACACTTGCTAACAGCTTATGTCTATTGAAATAGACTTCAAATGCACTTCCAAGTTGTCAGTTATACAAAACAGGGGGTAAGAGCTAAAGAATATGAGACCAGAATTCTCTGCATGGAGGACAGTTATATACATAGAGTTTCTAATTCCAAATGCTTTGACAATTTCTTCTGCCATGGGTCAACACTAAACCCCATACATTTCTATTGACTACATTCCACACACACATCCACACAGCTATCAAAACAGCCAGGAACACAAATATGGACACCTCTGCTTAAACCATAAAATTGTTAACAAATATTGGCAGCGATTAGAACAAATGTCATCCCCCAATATCATACATTCCACTAGTTACAGGACATTCACCAACACCTGCAATCGGTTTCTGCAGCTCTTTACCACTACATAAGGTGGAGGATGTAATGTCACCTACCAGCCTATTAATCCCCCATGTCTATGATACAGTTACAGGCAATGATATCGACTGAACCCTATAGAAGGTTTAACACGAATAGGGCCCTTGGGAGGCCCAGTGATCTATAACAGCCCGTGTCCCCTATAACACAGCGACCCGACAGCCCTTTCCGCCCTTCCCACAGGAAATAACACCAGATTCGGTCTACCGGGCCTTCGCTGTAGATCCTGCAACTCTCACACCGATACACTCTAGCGATATTAACTTCCGCCGACAATTCTAAACCCAAAGTATTGCCCAGAGCATAACCGAGCTATGGCGGACGCGACTATACCGAAATGAACAGCCGATTCCAAGGATGGCTACAGATACCATTAGGCACAAAACAAGATTAAAGACCCACCATGTTGGACCGAGCTGGTAGAAGAGGGCAAAGGATGCCGGGAGCTAGGCTATAAAGAGGCGGAAGGAAATGTTTTGCGAACTATGTACTGGCGGCCACAAGCGGTGAGGAGGATAACTGCAGTTATAACGGAATGTGATTGAAATATTGGTTTTCTTTCTAATCATTTTTCAGTCAAAAGTTGGAGCAGATTTCCATAAAGGGAAAATGGAAATGCTAACTCTAGAAAATGGAATCCTTACTGTGGAAAATGGAATTATTAATCTAGAAAATAGAATCCTTACTCTGGTAAATGGAATCCTTACACTAGAAAATAGAGTCCTGTCACTCCAGAAGCAGAAATCATACTATGTTCCCCATCCCTGACCTCTGAGGGCTAGGCCACACTAGTGTGTTTTTCGCACGTTTGCACACACGTTTTCGCTTGCAATTACACATAAAAATAGAGGGAAAGCAAACATTCCTGTGATCTCCTATGTGCGTACGATTGCGCGTCCGTTAGTGTTTTGCGTTCAAGCTTTTTTTCACACAATCGCAGGCGTTTTCTCTTTTTAAATAGCGAAAACACAACGCATGTGAACGCACAGATTTCGCCCACACAAGCGTATGCGATAACGCTCACAATTGCGTGCATGATTTGGTGAATTGCAGTGTGGCCCCAGCCTTACTAGGACCTTTGGCTACATGCAGCACACTTTCTGTAACATTTAAGAGAATCAGCAGAGAAAAGAAAGAAGGAGGGAGGTGTGTAAGTAGAGCAGTGTCCATGGTGAGGCTGTGCAGAACCTAGAAGTGTCGCATACACTACAAGAAGGCAGTGAGTAAGGGAGGGTGGGGGGCCATTAGGAGCACTCACTAAACATTAATAATTTAATGACAAAGCAAGCACAAATTAATATGTGAATACCACCATTCTACTTCTCTTAAATTGTAGTTGCAGATAATGTAAAGTTGTTTTCAGTGAGTATAGTGACCCTTTAACGGGAACACAGCATACAGGGGCACAATGCTGAGCCTTCAGAGAGCCAGAGGGGGCCTCAAAGGTGTGGTAGTGGGAATATTTTCATCAGTATAACTTATATATGTATAATGTGTGCTAATAATATGTATCATGGTAACATTGCGATGTATTTATTGTAGTAAAGGGATGTCAAACTTTGCAGTCCTACAGATGTTTGAAAACTACAACTCCCAGCATTTGCATACTGTTGAGAGGGAATACTGGGAGTTATGGTTACACTACAAAAGGGAAATAAAACTTGTAAAAACTGCATCATTATATGTGATTACAACATTCACTGAGACACAGGTGTGCCGCAAGAAAATATTGCATTGCCAAGTCTGCCACTACATAAAATAATTTGAGAACCACCATATTAGCCTTAGAAGAGATGTTTTTCCATTCAAAATATTAGGCCAACTTTTCATTTTTTGCATTTAATTTACATGCAATAGCGAGTGTAGAATTAATGGAACTTTGAATATGAAGATGTCGATCCTACAAGCATCTGAGCCATTTTGATAAATTACTGGTGAATCGTATTAACAATCGTGCACATATCAGATAATTATTCCTGTGTGTGGTTCTGTAGTATTATCTAGCAAGTTGAACTGAAGTCGACTCCAATAGTAATAGATACATATCTCTAAAAAATCAGTCCTGCAACCTAGTAAACCTTCGAAATGCGTCCGGATAACTGCAGTGATCTGTCCCAAAAAATGTAAAGAGGTGAGTAGTTGTAGGCAGATCCAGAAACGAGGAGTCATGTGTGAATAAATATTGCAGAACTGAGATATCTTAGGAGTCTCCTAGTTTCTGGATCTAGATACATATCTCTGGCTTAGGACACAGTAGAATCCAGCTTGGCCCAAAGAGGTTCTGTGTAGAAAAACTGCCTCCCAATTTGAAAGAACTGACATTTTATTATAAACTGGTGTGCTGAATGGGGTTATATCCATTTGGGCACAGACCCCGATCATTCTAGTGCCAAACATAGACCCAATATGAAGGGAACAACTGGATTTGTGAGCTGAGCATTTAATTAGGGGGCAGTTGTTCCGGTTGGTCTGGGGCATCAATAGGCTCTCCCCTGTTCTATTGTGAAGAAGGTAATCTTAGGGCCAGTTTGAATAGACAGATACATACCACGATCATAGAGTATCAATTAAATTAAAACTATACTGTAAACATTTACTTTTTAAAGGTAGGGTTGATGATTAGGGTGGTATTACAAGTGTCAGAGTCTCCCATTTCTGCTGGCTTCAGAGGCATGTTTTTTTTTTTGGGGGGGGGGGGGTTCTGGTGCCTGGAATCCCCCCTTTCTGCCTGCTCAGTGCAGTCTGCTATTCTACCTCTCCTGGTGTCCATAGACTTTTATATAGACTGTTACATAGATTGTTACATTGTCAATTGAGCTGTGAGTGAGAAGCAATATTAGTATGTTTCAAAAATGTATCCAGTCTGCCCTGTGATTGACAGCAGCATTACTAATAATAATTCATACAGAACTGTATCAGTATTAACCCTGCAGCTGCCAGAGGTGATTACTGAGACTGGGTTTATATACATTACTTACTGTACCTACTGCACTGTGATGGAGTTAGTGAGCAGGAAGAGGGACAATAACAATCCCTGGAGGTGGTTGGATAGCTGACTATCAACATTGTATTATATATATATATATATATTATATATACACATGAGTGATCGTTCCATATATTCTTTATACAGAATTATTGCTCAATGTGCCCATACAGGGTCTGCTGTTATCGGCTTCCACTACTGTAGCGAAGGGAGCCGGTAATGGAAATTTTTCATCTTGCCCCATAGTTTCCAATACTGACAAATTTCTTCAAATTCTGTCAGATCCGTCGGCAGTGTCACCGCTTTGACTTTAAAAGACACTAATGGTAATGTGCGCATTCCTCGCAGCTTCTGAAATCACCGATACACAGAACTAACAGTCAGTTGGCCCGAAAAATCTGTGTGTACCCAGCCTTATAACAAAAGTAAATGGAATATGATGATAATTATGGCAATTAGAGAATATATGTATAATAATATTATATATGATCCATATATAGTAGATCACATGAATGTATTTGGTCATGAACCTCTTTCTGGGCTTGTTCAGTGGTAACCCATTTAAGAATTCCCCCTTTGAAAATCCTGCACATGCCACTGGGCTTATAGTTCTGGCAGCATGAAATCATCATAAAGTGCAAAGAATTTCATTCTAAAAGGGGATTAAATGATAGGAACCAACATATAGGCATGAAAAGTGTTACTTGTTTGGGGACAGGTGTAAAACTGATCTCATAGACAGTGACAGAGGCCACACAGTAGAACATTTGGGAAACTATCATCTCCATACTTATTGTCCTTGTTGTTTCATGTATCAATTAACCCCCACAGCTGCTGCCCACAGTACTAACCACTGAGTTTAAACACACTATAACTATGTACACAAGGACGGAAAGGAACAATTTATATGGCAGTATTGACTTCTAATATCCTTATGTTTTAAAATAAAGGGGATCATTATTCATGCAGTATAAAGTCTAGGGGCAAGTAAAATATAATGAAGGTGTACCTTTACATGGGCTTTAAAAGAGGGTGTGGTAGTGTGATGAACGTACCATGATAACCCTTCCAGGAAAATATCTCTTGAAAATCCTGCGCTTGTCCTTGTACATGTAAAAAATAGATTCTATAATAAGGCTTCTATGTTGTTGCCAGTACAATCATGTGCACATATAAGCCACACCCTCTGAGCCCACTATTTACTGTCTTAACTGTCTTACTGATTTAACTGCCTCTTTTTTATTTTTTTGCTTCCATTCTGTTACTAGCAAGAGATAAAGTTTCTAAATGTTCCTGTATTCATTGTGTATGCCTTGGTGGCGTACCCCTTAGTGCTTTCCCCTTAGTGCTTGATATGAAATGCTGCAAAGATTAGTATTTGTATAAAAGGAATGGGTGCAGAAACAGAGATCGTTTTTAACACCGGTAAATCTCCACACTGTTTTACACTGTTAAATCTCTGTCTTGAGAGGCAGAATTTGATAAAGCATTACCTGTGACTAACAGAGGTTGGTCTCTGTGATTTCATATGATTGGTTGTAAGTTTCCAGGGGGAAGGCTGCAGTAAAAGTACTGTAAAGTGTGCAGCATATACTTGGTGGGTTATGGGAGCTGACCCCTAGTATTTACAGGTTAATTTCATAAATCACACAGCAGTCAAAGCTATGGGTGGGATGGGACACCGTTTGTTGTATCTTTGTGAATTATGGACTCTATCTATTGGGGCAATGAGCTGTGCGTTACTTCCTGTTCTTCAATAAAACCTGCAGGACCCAGGAGAGAAGGTAAGGTACTTACTTGCTCCTTTGCCACATAGTCTGATAGGTCCCGACAGACTCTGTATTCTATGCACTTCGCACTTGCTCCTTTACCTCATGTTTTTCAATAAAACTAAATGCCCCACCCAAAAAAAATTTCTAGTGGAGATACCCTTTAACTGCCTATACACTGCAAACTTACCTCCCGACATTCCCACAGTGTTTAGAAAACTATCCAGACCAATTACTTAGCAACCAACATTACTAGAAAAAAGCAGGGGGCATTTTAAGACCTTTTGGCACCTCAACCTAACTTTTAAAAGCCGCTTCCTATATCTTCATGTGTGTGCAAAGCGGCAAGCAAAAAAAAAAAGGTGGGTGTGGCTTATGGAGGTGGGTGTGGTGAGCTGACTAACACTGGCTGGTGACTTAACACCGACTAGTCACTGTTAGGTCATCCCTCCAGTTCAGCATCAGTCACAGACTGGTAAATATAAATGCCCACAGTAACTGGTAAATAACATTGCCCAGCTAACACAGAAAAGTAAACAGAAAAGTAAACAGTTGTTGGCAGTTGCTGTGCCACGCTTCTCACTCATAGTTTCATTGGGGGATTTGTTTTGTTTTTCGTGGCCCTGAATAACGGTAATCTGAAACCATGATCTGGTTGGGAAACATCCCAGGAATATCAGAAGGTTAGACCCACCGTTGCACCAACATTTCAAAAAATGTTACATTTGTGTAGGATTGAATGTCACAAAACAAAACACTCACAAGCTCACAAAATTAACGCAAAATTTTAAAAGGGTATCTCCACCCTAATATAAAACTTTTAATATGTTGTAGGGCATCCCTGCTCACTCTCAACCGCTATATCAGACTTCTTAAAAATAAAAAGTACCTGCAAGCAGGGGCTGGACCGGCAGCCACGTCTGTGATTGGCTGAGAGGCAGTGGAGAGCATCACGAGAGAAGGGCTGTAAGTGGCGTTCTAATTCTTTTTTTGTAATCTGACAATGCAGTTGGGGGTAGGCAGGGTAGCTCTATACCACAGAAAAAACATTTAAAGCAAGGTGGATGGGCAGCCAGGGAGGGATCCGGAGGGGCGGGGGAGGTGGAAAAGGCTCCACTTCGCATACCACTGTCCCATCAGAGGACAAGGAGGAGGCAGAAACCTTTTCCCACAGGAAGACGCCTCCAACTCTTCAGTTTCCTGTACTTTGGACACACACTGCTGGAGAACCATAAGGAGCAAAGATGTAAGGTAAGGATTTTTTTTACACTTCACTGTGGGGCCAGTAGTGGGTTTATTTTAATTTTTTTTTTACATACCCTTTAAATTATCAACAGTCACTAGCAGATGCTAGTTTACAACCACTGGAAACAATAAGACTGACATACCTCTATATTAAAGATTAGCACCCACCTAATATCTGCAGGTAAACCTGCCATACTAACAAAAAGTAAAATCAAGTCTGCGCAAACAAGAAAGAATTAACACAATGATGAAACTGCAGACTAGACACAAATTATATGATCACTGCTACTTGAAACTGATTCTCTTGATAAACCTTCTGAAATCTTCAAAACCTATACTGACCCCTCATTTTTTTCTTTTGAAGAACTAAAATCATTCTCCAAATTGCTATAAAAATCAGATGATCTGCTGAATGATGCCATTGAAGAATCTCTGCAATTGTATGTTTCTTGCAGGGTCAGGTCAATATTGCTGCCAGTGTCTATATTTGGACTTCTGTTTGATACAGATATATATTGGTTTCTTTTAGAACCTTGTGTTGAAATATCTGTACGTCTACTACTCCCCTGTGATGTAGAACCTGTCCCAGCTATCCTTTTTGTTGACATTTGAGGGCTCTTCTGTTCCTCTGTTATTGTCACTTCTGATTTTGAGTTTAGTTTCATTGTGGACCTTATTGTAGTATATTCAACTGGGGTAGGAGGATAGCTTTCTTCTGAGTTTCTGAGAGAGTACAAGGAGTTTACACTAGAAGCCACAGGTGAAAGATCAAAGGTATCATCAGATTCCTCATCTGAAAGAGATGTTCTGTTTCCTCCATCTGATTGGTCTCTCATATCTTTGGGTAAAAGATCTGTTTCATAACTCTTCTGATACTGAATTCTTTCTCTACTAGACAGGGCAATTTTTCCGTCACTTTCCCTTTGGGATGTTCTATTTTTTAATTCCTCTGTAGAGAAACATATTTCTTCATTGGGCATAATATATTCAATTCTTCCCTGTGAACACTTACATGTCTTTTTACTTTCTGTCTTACATCTCTGATTATATCTTCCACTTTTAGATGCCAAAGGGCTAGGAGTAACTTCTTTGTTGATGGTACAAGCTGTACCCAGGTCCAGGCCACAGTCAATTGAACCCTTTGATGGTGTCTTGACAATTTTTGTTGATGTTGACACATTGTCCTTTTTATCTTTATATGCTAAGGAAAATCTATCTCTTCCACAGGTGCTTTGCTGAGAAGACGATCCTGTTGGAAACAAAGTATCATTATAACAGCTTATTTTCTTTTTGGTAATGCCTCCCAAACATGCATAGGGGCTTACTTAATAAAAGGTGCAAAATTCTGCCTGTACTTTAAATCTGCAGTGACCAATCATATGTTATCAAAAATATACAATTGTAACTTCTGGTTGCTGCATAGTTACAGCACAGGAACGTTTTCTGCGCCTCTAATAAAATATCTTGATATATTCTTCTTCCAAGGGGAAACTCCTGAAGGGGTTTTTAATGAGCGGTTACGTTTCACTTCTACAGAACTGGTAAGAAAGAACTGAATTGTGTGGGAACAAAACACGTCCAGATGTTTTTATCCTTTCTCAATTTATGTTATCAGGTTCGGTATCTTTTGTTCAAACCCAGGACTTCAGTGCTACCCAGGACTTCAGTGCTGCAAGGTGTCAATAAAGACTTCTTGATGCTTGTTCTTTATCACTTTTTAAACTTATTTCTACTCTGAATCATCCACCAATCGAAAGCACTCCATGGGACTCCTTAATAAATCCAAACGTTTATTGCATGTATCGTATCAATGCGTTTCAGCCTACCAACAGGCCGTCATCAGGATACCATCATACTACCCACAACCCCTTATAAAGCCACACAAGCACACTCCCCCAAACCACCAACCCTAAATCTGTATATAACAATATAATAGGACTTACAGTGTAAAGATGTGATCCCATCAAGCACACGCAGCTCAGCTCCACAAAGCGGGCAGCGCCCGACACGCTACTCCGTCCGTCTCACATATCAAACAGTTTCCCATCAGAACGGGCATATCCGGGAATAATGAATCCACATCGATATATATATCGTGTGAGTCGGCAATCGGCACACCATTCCTTCCGTTAATGCCGCCCGGGTGCACTCCAGTGAATACAAATGGAGCAAATAGCGGAGGCATATAAAAACAATATATAAAAACGATATGCACAAAAATTACATAGAAGCTGTAACCCAGCTACAAAATATCATTATGCATATAGATCCAGAGAGCAGAGGGGGAATTGAATACAGCTGCCACAGAAACAAAGTATAAAGCTACAACTTAGGGGCATATTTATAAAGGATTGTCTTTTTCGCCAAATAATTAGCGCAGCACATCGCAACGAAAATAGCGCCATTTGGGGCTTCGTTTCGCCTTATTTATAAAAAAGCGAAAAAAAACACACTTTGCGGCTGAAAAAGGCGAACGGGCGCGATAAAGAGCGAAAAGTATCGCAGCGAAAACTTAACGCATCTAAGAAGACTGCATTGTGAAAACCATTGGAAACCAGAAAAGCCCACTAGAAAATGATGTCAAGTTCAAATGGCCACCTCACATTTACCAAGAAGTCAGCCATGTCTTATTTAGTCAATCTTCTTAGAATTTCTCAATTGGAATACAGTTTTCTTTTGCACTGCACATTCACCTTTCTAATGCGCGTTCGCCTTTCTAATGTGCGTTCGCCTTTCTAATGTGCGTTCGCCTTTCTAATGTGCGTTCGCCTTTCTAATGCACGTTCGCCTTTCTAATGCACGTTCGCTTTTCCAAGGCATATTACATTCTAATGCGCGATCGCCTTTCTAATGTCGCTTTTCCAAGGCATATTACACTCTAATGCGTGATCGCCCTTCTAATGCGCGTTCGCTTTTTCAAGGCATATTACCCATTAGAATGCCTTTTCGCTCAAACAATGACTTTTCACCACCTTCAGGGTCGCGCTAATCTTTCGCTCTTTTTAACGCAAAAACCACCTTTCGCTCTTTTATAAATCGCGTTATGCCTTTTTGCTCCTTTTTCGCTAAAATTACCATTGCGAAGTTAGGCGAAAAGGGTTTAGCGATAGCTCGCGGAAACGGTTTCGCCATTCGTTAACGCTACCTTTATAAATAGCGTTAACTGTCTTTTTGGCGAAAACCCATGCGAAAAGCGAATGCAAAAACATTTCGCTACTTTTCGCTCTTTTATAAATATGCCCCTTAGACTCTGGTATAGCAGTAGATGTAGTTTACTTGGATTTTGCAAAGGCTTTTGATACAGTCCCCCATAGGCGACTAATGTATAAGCTCTGTATGTATAAGGTCTGTTGGTCTGGGGAGTCACATTTGTACATGGATAGAAAATTGGTTAATGAATAGGATGCAGAGAGTAGTTGTTAATGGGGCTTCATCATTATGGACTAAAGTGCTAAGTGGGATGCCACAGGGTTCTGTGTTGGGGCCGCTTCTATTTAATCTATTTATTAATGATTTTGAAGTGGGTATTGTCAGCAAGGTTTCTGTGTTTGCTGACGACACAAAACTTTGTCGACCATTAAAAACTTCAGAGGATGTGCAATCGTTGCAAGGGGATCTAGATAGATTATCACATTGGGCTGCTAAGTGGCAGATGCATGATTTTTGATGGGCTCACTACATGGAACATACGGTCCAACATTGATCATGATAAGGTGTTGCTACAGAAGGAAGCTCGAAGGATACATAGACTTGAGACTCTGGTACCGAAGGGGTTAAATGAGCAATTCTCATTGCATTGTTTTTTGTGAGCACTGATTAGAGTGGTACACTGTGCCTTTCCTTAATTTATATATGTCTATACAGCCCCTTGCCTTTGGACATTTTGTAGCTTTATACTTTCTGTGGCAGCTGTATTCAATTCCCCCTCTGCTCTCTGGATCTATATGCATAATGATATTTTGTAGCTGGGTTACAGCTTCTATGTAATTTTTGTGCATATCGTTTTTATATATTGTTTTTAAATATTGATTTTTAATTGTTTTTATTTTATATATTTTTCCTTCCACAGTGGGCTGGGTGTTCAGGGTATAAAGATGGGTTACGCACATAGTACGTCACATCCTGAGGACGGCTTGTCTCTGAGCCGAAACGCGTTGATGTTTGAACGTTTTTTAAACATGCTTCAATAAAAGTTTATGTTTTATCAAGTCCTGAGAGTGCCTCCGCTATTTGCTCCATATATATATATATATATATATATATATATATATATATATATATATATATATATATATATATATATATATAAAAGCTACTTACTATTGGACTCATTCTCCTCTGTCAAATATTGGATATGTGAATTTCTTCTGTCATCCTCAAACTGTACTGTCTGGCAGCCAGCCTAAAAGGTAAAATGCAAAATACAATACATGAAACGTTACATTTCACATAAACACATTGGGCTCATAGATAGGAGCATATAACTGATGTATTTCAAATAATTGCCTAATTGATCATTGGTACTTGTACCTATGCTTTGATGAACTAGTTAAAATAATGTAAATTATATGTTCACAGGGCGATATTTTAACCCAATCAACCACCTAGTGGGATATTTCAGTCAATCAGTCAATCAGGTTAAAATTCTTACTGCATGCAAAAGTTTTCCCCCATTTTTTTGTGAAATGTATCAGATATATCAATAATAATATGACCAATAAATCCAATCAGACAGATTACTGACTACCATTTATTTCTTAAAGGAATATCAAGTCAGGGTTAGCCTATGTGTACACAGCCAAAAACTGATGGTCTGTTCAATAGGAGCAAAATTGCAAACTCATATATTGTACATTTTGCATATCTATATAAAAATTAAAGGACAACAATATCAAAAAAACAACATCACCCCCATTACATGTCCACACTTCCAGCAGCTGAAATCACTTACGTTTACAGCTGTGCTGCCCTCCCTTAGATATCACACAGCAAAGATGAGTGCTAAAAGCCCACCTCCTAGACGGCCCAGGGCCATGATTAACATAACACTTGTCATTGGCTGGTGGGAATGTCTGTTACAACCTCTCTCCTCCTCCTCTGCCAGTTAAACAAACTTGAAATGTCCTGTTGCTAGGATACAGCCTGTATAATCAAGCTGATCAATGGTGGATGGAGGAGTGTTTTCTTGCATGCTAGCTTTGATTGACAGTTAGAGGCAGACAGAATTGTTACGCCCCCCTTCACAGCATGGCTAATTGAAGGCAGAGAGAGGCTTGAAATCAGGTGGAAAATGTATGGGGAGGGCTTTATACCTTTACTCTTTTTAAAGCATTTTTTAAAAAAAAATGCATTGAGGCAATACAGTTATCCTTTAATACTGCACATATTTTTGTGGTTGATTAAATGAAAGGCAGACAATCAGATGCTATCTAACCGCAATAATCTGGTAAAAAGCTAACATCTGATTGGTTGCTGAAAATTAATAATGTGAGTAAAGTGCCTCTTACTGAATTTGCTTCTTTATAGCAATGCACTTAACTAAAGAGTGAGTCAAATAATGGTCCCCTAGGCACACAATAGGCATTGCCTAAGCAGTGCACCTATCCCTGTGCACGTATCCAATAACTATGATAGTAAATAACAGAGGTACATAGGAAATGATATAGAAGCAAACCACACCCATGCCAACAAAGGTTCAACTAGTCCAATTCAAGTCCAAATAGTCAAAGGTTTAGGTTATCAAATAATCAAAATTCATCATTTAAAGAACTGCACATGTAGTGCTTTCTATTCATGGCTAAAATCCTAAAGCATGCCATGAAATAACAAAACTGTGATCCTTGATATACATGATATAGCCATTCCTTTATATAGGTTAAAGAACCCTACATATGTCTTTATTCCTTATACTAACCTTTTTCCACTGCTGTTATAAGCTAGTTTCAAGATCCCACAGTAGAAAAGCTTTAGGAACAGCCGCCAGCACTTTTAATGAAGGTGAGGAGACCGCCTCAGCAGGAATATAGGTGGCCATACACATGCGATTCGTACAGCATGTGTACCGACAGATCACATTGGTATATGTCGGCACACATGCTGTTGGGAACCGCATACACATACCCGACCGATCCCCATACACGGTATGGGGATTGGTCGATCATGCAGCCATACACGGTGCAATTGTATACAACTGCTGGAAATTTTTTGTCTTTCCCGACCGACTGTAGTGGCAACTATGGTCGTTCGTCGGCGCTCCGGTTGGTCGGGAAAAGCCTATACAGATGAACGATCATGGGTAAATCCCATTGTGGAACGACAGGATTTACCCATTAGTGTTCATATATATGGCCACCTTTAGTAACTTAACAAACATCTATATGTGTGTGTGTGTGTGTGTGTGTTTAAAGGGGAAGTTCAGTGCATGTACTTTTCAGAAAAAAGAGCAGTACATTTTCATCCCAATGACCTTAATCAGCCAATTCGGCATTTTGTCTGTGCATAAATAAATGCAACTGAAATACTGACTTCCTGTTTGCAGGACCCCCAGTAGAGACCATTATGGTCTTGCCCTTAACCCAGCGCCTGGGATGATTCAGTGGCTCAGTAGAGATCTGAGCATCTTTGACCCATCCAACAGCCAATCAGTAGAAATAACTGTTAGTAACATTCCAAGGATGTGGTGCATCTTGCTAAATCATACCTAATATATAATGTAAAATATACTAGGTTTGCTGTTTTTTAATTAGGAAAGCAGGACCTATTAGGAAAATTACTTTCTTATGGTATTTGTCTTTTGTGTGTTTAGGTAAAAATATACCCTTCAACAATTATCTTTAAAATATTCTAAAATGTCTGTAAACCTGTCATTTCACAGGGCAAATTGTGTCAGATTATATGCTACACCATATTACATATTTTACAGAAGTATATGCCTCGCTGTGTGACACTTTCCCTATAATTTGGTAAAGACACCCATTAAAATACTGTCCTTTATTTTAAACCGCATGTTTCAGTGCAGCAATGATTATGTCCCTACAACATACAACAAAATGTAATTGTCCTGGTTGTTAACTGGACTATATCGCTGAGCATCCCTTACTGGACAAAGTCACTAGGGTGATGTAAATCCTGGATCTTTCATGGCAGCAGACTCTACAACAGATCCCCATGTGCACAACTTCAGACACCTTCAGATCAGGGACAAGTGCAGGATTTCCAAGGACGGGATTCTTGAAGAACTGAACAACATGCCAACAACAATTGAGACACACCCTCTTTAAAAGACCACTCCCAAGTATTCCATAATAATATTTTTGTTGCCCTTTTTGCTGCATAAATAATGCTCCCCTGTCCCCAAAAATAACGTACTTTCATGTCTGTTTCTTGGTTCCCATTGTTTTAATCCCCATTCACACTGACACCCTTGTACTTCTGACCTTAAGGTGCCAGAACTGCAGGTAACTATAAACCAGCAGAAAAGGGGGATTCTGAGCATCTATATCACCTGCACCTCCTAAAATAGTCCATGCAGATGGTTACATCTTTCCGGTAAAATGGCTGCATAGAGTACATTATTTCTAGCTTTCTAGGGTTGTTGTCAAGTTGTTGTTTACACTGTAGTTCCCATAGTGGTTCATGTTCTGAATTAATAAAATATATCTGCATCTTACCCACATCAGACCAGCATAGTGTGGATAACGTGAAATATTTGCTCTGATCTGTTTCGCTTTCTCCCAATCAGACTCCCACCTACAATATTCAGATTGTTTCTTAATAATGCTCTGCAGGATCCTAGCATTCTCTCGGGTGATTTGGGCAAACCTCTGATGTCGCTGCTCTGCATTCAAGCTTTAAAGGAAAGAAAATAATAGAAAATCAACACTAAAAACAGAATACTTAGACCAACATGCTGAACATCAATCTTGAGTAAGAAATACCGCAAACCTTAAAGGGCATGTCCACCCCCAAAGCTAAAATTTAACCCCTTACTGGCCACATCAATTAGTTTAAAACAATCCTTACCTTACATTCCTGCTCAAAATAGTTCCCCTGCTGTGCCCCTCCAAAGTCCAGGAAACTGCTGTGTAGGAGCAGTGTGTGACTCATGCTGTGCCTGAGACTTCCTCAACCTCGTCAAGGTTGAGGCATGCTCAGTGCGGCCCCCCTCCCTCTCCCTCCCGTTTTTCTCTCCCTCCCCCTAACATTAAACCCTTTGGGTATGCGGTAGGGCATGCTCCCCCAGCCCCAACCGCATTAATATAATTGTTAGAAAGTCCCCCAATCTTTACTTACCTTCCCTCTCTCCTCCGCTGTTTAGAACTCCTGGCAGCCGCGACCATGATTGGCTGCCTCTCAGCCAATCACGGACGCGGCTGCCGGTCCCGCCCCCTGCTTTCAATTCCATGCAAGCAGAGGGCTGGAACACTGCGGCGGAGGAGAGAGGGCAGGTAAGTAAGAATCGGGGGACTTTCTAACAATTATATTAATGCGGTTGGGGTTGGGGGAGCATGCCCTACCGCATATCAAAAGTAAAATTTTGGGGTGGACATGCCCTTTGACACAAACTACTATAAAGATCGCTGTACACATGCAATTACAGGAACATGTGTGCTGACATATTACATTTCAAATCTATCAAAAACGTGATGGCAACTGCACAGGGTCAGACTGGACTGTTGGGGCCCATCAGGGAATCTAGGGACTAGGGGCCAATCAAAACAAGCTTAGGGGAGCGCCAAACATTTAAAATCTCTATTATCACTTATTTACATATCTATCTTACTCTTGTTGACTCCTATTGTTTATTAAAAAAATTTTCTTGGGTGAATGGGCTGAGGGCCAACCGGAGGATTCCCTGTAATCCTGTAGGTCAGTCAGACACTGCAGCCGTATACACAGCCCTGACCAATGCGGTATGGGGATCAGTCAGCCATGTGCACATTCACAGGCCAATTGTATTGGCTTCCCTCCCTCTACTTAGTATTCCCAATATTAGGCAAATCAGAATCAATGGGATTTGTATAATATCAGCTATGTGTGCAGCCACGTTACACTGAGAAAAAAATTAGAAAAATTTAATAAAAATAGACTAAACAGATAGCAGTAATACCTAATCTTTCACTGCAGCTATTGCAGAACTTCTTGGTACAAGCTCCAGGGAGATACTGGGAACTGTCATTTTGACAGAGTTTTATGATCATTGGCATTTCATTTAAATAAAAACATAGAAAAAAAATTTAATTGGAATTTAATTAGAATACTAATTACCCACCAGAAGCAAAAGGGATCAGCTCCTTAATTGCCTAATGCATTATTTCTAATTACAGTATGTGATTGGTATATTCATAAGCAGAGTAGCTCAGTGGTTAGCACTGATGCCTTGCAGCGCTGAGGTCCTGAGTTCGATTCCACCGTTAGACACATCTGCAAGGAGTTTGTATGTTCTCCCTGTGTGGGTTTCCGCTGGGAACTCCGGTTTCCCCCACAATCATAAAGACATACTGATAGGTTGTATGTGTACATAAAGTGATTAGATTGTAAGCTCTTCGGGGCAGGGCCTGATGTGAATTTGGTAAATAATTGTAAAGCGCTACGTAATATGTATCGCTATATAAGAAATAAAATACATACATACAAAAGAGAGGTATTCAGGGGCATAAAGATGTAGGGTCCTCCCAAACCATTGTGGATGATGCATGGATAGGGGCCCCTTCATAGTTTTACATAGTATATACAGTGTATGGCTCTACACATTGCTTGCTACATTTTTTGGCTATTTGTACATACTCCCCAAGCCTTTTCCCAGCTACTTGTGTTTGTATGTACTTATTTTCTTATATAGTACTAAACATATGTAGAACTTTACAATTATGTAATCCATTCCTATCAGACTTTATTATTAAAGGATAACTGTATTGCCTCAATGCATTTTTTTAAAAATTGCTTTAAAAAGTAAAGGTATGAAAGGTAAAGGTATGCAGCCCTCCCCATACATTTTTTTCCTGATTTCGAGCCTCTCTCTGCCTTCAATTAGCCACGTAACGATTCTGTCTGCCTCTGTCACTCAAAGCTAGCATGCAAGAAAACAAAAGGTTTTGTCCATCTCTATTCATAGAATGATTCCAAAAAATTAATTTTGGCCAGATGACCATTTGTCCAGTTCCCATAGATTGAACTTGTCTAGTATAAAGCAGTGAAGATGCTTAACGTACATACCTGCGCTCAGTATAGGAGTTCCAGTTATCCACCTGTACATGGGATCTTCTAATTTCATGAAGCTTCTCATAGTGAATTTGGTTCTGCTTTGACACAAGTGCTTGTCGTTCCTTTTCTATCTGAATAGGAAATTGAAATATGGATAAAAATACATGTAATAGTGGTAGCCCGTTAAGTTTAGTTTGCAGTGGTTTAGAAACCTATAGCAACAAATAATGTAACCTTTGCAGCTCAAGTACTAATAATAGTGAATGCAAACATCTGATAGCTATGTGTTTAGGCGGTGCACAGTGGCCAATATTTGAACAGGATTTTAGGTCCTGAATTAGAGACACAACCAATAATTCCTGACTGATTTTGAAGTAGGTCAGGTCTGAATATCAGGCTATACCTGACTAGGGTATTTAAAATGCCAATACTTAAAGGGCATATCCACCCCCAAAACTACATTTTAACCCACTACTGGCCCCATTGTGTAGTGTTGGAAAATCCTTACCTTACATTCCTGCCCTGCAATGGCTCTTCAAAGTCCCAAGTAAAGAGCAGGAGCCTGGCCTTGTCCCATACTGTTTCTGCCTCCTGTCTCTCCTCCGGGAGAAAAATGACATGCACAGAGAAGCCCCCCCCCCCCCCCCCCCCCCGTTTCCTCTCCCTTCCCCTTACTCCAAACCCCTTTTCTGTAATGCAGGGATCCGTCTTCCACCCCCAACCACTATAATTATTTGTAAAAAAAACTAAGTCGATCACTACTTACACTGCCTGATTCCCCAGGCGTTCTGTACAGCCGGAAGCCACATCTGTGATTGGCTAGCCTTTCAGCCAATCACGTATGTGGCTGCCGGTCCGGCCCCCTGCTTGCAGTTTCATGCAAGCAGAGGGCCGTGTTAGAACGCCATAGGAAAGAGGCAATGTAAGTAGTGATCGGCTTAGATTTTTGCATATAACTGTAGTGGTTGGGGGTGGGAGAGGATGCCCTACACTGCAGAAACTCTTTACAAAAGGGGTGGACATGCCCTTTAAAATATGACATTATTGCTGTAAAATAACTAAAATTGTTGTACCCTTAGAGAGGTGCAACACATTTCACCCTAAAGAGTGAGTTAGTTATGTTTGTGTAAGTATGTGTAAGTATGTGTTTTTAAATACACTACCTCACAAGCCACGACTTAAAGGGGCCACACCATAGCAGAGAGGTGCAACTTCAAAAACTGCTAATGGACTGTTTCTGCAAGGTTTTTTAGTGCTTTTTATTGTTTTTAATTGCTATAATAAAGTTTGTTGGCAACCTTATTCCTGTGTGCAGAGGTTTTTGGGAACTATACAGACCAAGCAAGCATCAGAACAGCACAGAGTGAAGCCTGCATTAACCCTAGTGGTGGATAGGCACAAGTGAGTGGTTGAAGTTTAATTTTAATATATGGAAGTGTCATTTTAAACTGGTTTGTTTACAGAGATCTTGATCTTAACTTATTTATTTTTTATATATTTTTTACTTCTTGTTTTAACCCTTCCCCTACCCATACCCCCAAGCGCAAGCAAGATACTTTTAAAGATTTTAAAAATGTTTTTAAATACAGCCTCACTCTTTGAGAGCATGATTATTGTATATCTTTGTTATCTTAAGAACACCATGGAACCTTTTAAATTTTACATTGCGATACCTGGATTCTTTTCCTGTTGACAAGCAAATGTCCTGGGGTTTGAAAGCCCTTTGTGTCCACAACACACACAGCTGTCTCCACCTGTAATAAGAGAAAGGGTGTACACTGAAGAATGCAGCAGCATGTGGCATGAACAAGATAGATTGCTAGACACAGCATTAATAAAACATCAACTGGTATTGTGTGTGGGTCCTGAAAAAGATTCTGACAAAATACTGTGTTTACCACATATAGATAAACTTCTATCCCTTAATTAGAGATGGACCACTCAGCAATGTGTGAAATAGAAATATTGTCAATCGGAGGCAATATTTTGTACTTGGCATGCCTTATTTTAAAGTATAATAATAATATCAAAAGTGCATGAAGTCTGGGAAAGTACTGTCTAAATTAAACATGGCAGCTAAAACTGTAAACGTTAGAAAGAATAAGGCAGCGAGCTGGGGCGATTCAAAGCTATGCAGAAATTTCAAGCAAAAAGAAACATAAGTAATAAATTGACTTAATGAAATAGTACGATGGAGAACATTGCACCAGCACCCAGAAGTTTGTGTTCCTGTTTGTTTGGTGGGAGGAACTGGATTATTCACACTAGAGAAAAGGCACTTGCATTGGGATATAATTACTGTGTATAAATACAGTATATATCCTGATGAAGGTGCACTATGTAGCACCAAAATGTTGATTCAATAATAAAAATACAAGTTGTTTTGAAAATCCAAGAGTGCCCAGGATTTGTACTGTTTTCTATGTGTATAAATACATTACTGGGCCATACAATAAACTATCTGGGGCATTGTTCATTAATAGAACATGTCAGACGACACTCGGACATCGCTCAAGACTGGAAGAAAAGTTTAGTCTTCAAGTTCTGAAAGGGTTTTTCACTGTGAGAATGGTAAAGTTATGGAACTGTCTTCCAGAGGACGTTGTGATGTCAGGTTCTTTGAACAGATAAAATTTCCGATTGCCACTTCAGGAATGAAGGAATTAGATGTTTACTGTTTTTCTTTTGCCTTCCTCTGGAAATGTGGGTATTGCTGAGTAGGTTGGACTAGATGTATGTATGTCTTTATTCAACCTCATATCCTATACTATAATATACTATACTACTATCTGCTAACAGTGAGAAGAAACTCTTGGGGCCCTATTTATAAAAGATCGGTATCGTTATCGTAAAATACCGATCGTTATCGTAAAATAACGACCGGGTTTTTACCGATAACGACCGTTATTTACCGATAACGACCGTTATTTACCGATATCGTTAAATACCGGTCGTTATCGGTAAATACCGGTCGTTATTTACCGATAACGGTCGTTATTTACCGATAACGGTCGTTATTTACCGATAACGGTCGTTATTTACCGATAACGACCGTTATCGGTAAATAACGGTCGTTATCGGTAAATAACGACCGTTATCGGTAAATAACGACCGTTATCGGTAAAACCCCGGTCGTTATTTTACGATAACGATCGGTATTTTACGATAACGATAACGATTTTTTATAAATAGGGCCCTTGGCTCCAAGAGGACATAGCAAACCATCTCTATTGGTTGTTGAATCAATCATTTTGAAGCCAATTTCTGGTGGCTGCTACTTTTGGAAGCGCCTGCTATATGACCCAGAGCAATGTGTATATTGCAGAACATTATTTATAATACTGCATGGGGGTCCTCAAAAGATTGACTGAAACTGTATGAAGACACGAAAATTGTTTCAAGGGGTCCCCACAGATAAAAAGGTTGAGAAACACTGGTCTACACTAGTGTATCTCAATACTTTATTCCAGGACACACTAGGTTCTTTTAAGGAGTTGTAGTGAAACTTAATCATGCCATTACTACAATCAAACTCTATACACATTTTACCTACAGGCAATAAGGTTTTGAACGTAGAGGTCACTAAGTTTGCAACAATCAAAAAAGGTTTCCGAACTGGTCTACACACATACAATTTACCTACAATTGCAATTATTTACCTTTCTTTTGTGCTGTGTATATCTTGTCCTGTCCCACTTCTCCTGCAGGTAGAGGTTAGTAGTAGGTAAACTGGGTTGGTATGCTCTGTACATGATGAACGTAACAGATGAAGTTGTTAATGGCAGAGTTGCTAGGAGGATCCAGTTATCACTGTTCTTTGGAAACTCATGTGATAGTTAAGGATCACATGTCTCTGATCTGCATGGCTACTGCAAGGTAATGGATCTTGAAGTTAAGGAAGTTGAAGTTAATTTTAAATAATATTTTATTGAGTTTAGTTTAAGGCTAGGCCCCACTGCACGCTCTCTGCTTTTTCAGGTGCATCTATTTTGCGATCTGCAATGGCATCGCCAATTATAATATAAATTGTGGTAACTATGCCCCACTCTCAGGGCAATAAACCATGGCCACAAATAAATAAAACCCAATGATGACCCACAAATAAACAAAACCCCATGATAACCCACAACCAATAAAACCCCATGATGACCCACAAATAAATAAAACCCCATGATGACCCACAACCAATAAAACCCAATGATGACCCACAACCAGAAACAAAACGCACTAACCTGTCTTGGCGATGATTCACAAATCAGCTTGTGCTAGAGGTTTTGCAGCAGTCGCAGCACTAAAGAAAATGTTATGAGTCTTTTGGTCTGATGTAATATGAGATACAAAAGTTTGCCTGTAAATATATATCGAAAAACACACAAAAAGTAGGTATATCTTTCCTCTACTCCTCTACCGTATCATCAATGGGAGAATATGTCCTAGGTGAATCCAAAACAAAGTAGCAATAAAGTAATGGATGATGACTCCATCAACTCCATTCAACTTTAATTCCAACATTAAAGGGAATCTCCACTGGTAAAACCCTTTTTTCTATTCTATTCAGTTTTATTGAAGAACAGGAGGTAATGGAGCTGTGCCTTACCTCCCGTTCTTCAAAAAAACGTTCAGGAGCCGGGAATGAAGGGAAGGAACTTACCTGATCGCTTGCTCCTCTGCCTCTTGATCTGATAGGTCCAGGCAGACTTAGTAGTTCATGTGCAAGTGCAAATGCGATGTGCACAGAGTACTGAGTCCATAGGGACCTGTCAGATGTAGTGGTGGAGGAGCAAGCAATTGCTAAGACCAATCAGTCAACATTTAAAGGTGAGTATCATTAACCCCTAAGATTTTATATCAAATGAAAAATAGAGATGTTAAAAGATCTTACAAAGTAGAAAAAGATCATATCACGTAAGAATTATTTTCTGTAGGGAAGCCGGTATAGGCACACATATACATTAGAATGAAGAAAAAAAATAATTAGTCTGTATGCTGCTATTCTAAATTGCTAAAGTTCATTAAGATATATAAATTCTATACAATATCCCTTATATTATATAAATAAATTTATAAATTCATGGGGAATTCATTAGGTTTTTCGGAGGTACTATGTTGGTGGGGTGGGTTAAAGTAATATATATAGGGACAGTGTTTATGTGTTGTTTAAGCACTAAATAGTTATATCAATATTAACAAATATGTAGTAATGACATTAAAGGGCAAGTCAAGCCCTAAATTGAAAACTTACATACAGGTAAATCACCCCCCAAAACCCTAAATGGTAAGTCTAACCTGAAATCCTGCACAATGTCCTGTTGCCCCTATTTCTGCTTCCTGGTTCTTTCAGTTAGCAACTGTCCGTTATGGATTTGATAGTTGATATCTCAGCCAATGACTGAATGCTAATGCCCTATCTGCCTCTTCTGAGCATGCCCAGGCTCAGTACAGGTTTCTAAATTGCTCAGTTTCCATGATACATCCAGAAGCATATCAGGCATACAGTAATGAATTCATAGAACAAAGTATGGTATATCAACATGTTTTAAGGAGGCCATTCTTTCTAAAAGATGTTCTTATGAGGGTGGAGTTGTCCTATAACCCTTTCCCTGCCACAGATCGTATATTCACGATCTGTGCAGTGAATGCACAAACTGCCACAGATCGTGAATATACGATCTGTGGCTTCCCCCCTCCAAAATTCCCCCCCCCCCCTGCTAGGGCCGATCGGGGGGCAGCATTCAACTGCCTCCCTAGTCCCCTCGATCCCCCCTCAGTTTCGTCCAAATCTGAGGGGGGGATCGGGAGATATCCTACCTTGAAGCCTGCCCTGCATTTGAGCTGCCGGTCCCACGTGGAGTTGGAGGAGGAAGCTGAATGGGAGACCCCGGTGACATCACAGAACTTCCTCCTTCACCGGGGTCTTCCCATATGGAGGTACACTGCTGCCCCTGGTGGTCTAGTTGAGGTACTGCAGCCTGATCTCCATTTAGATCATGCTGCAGTACCTGTATAGCACAAGCTGTCAAGCTGACAGCTGTACTATACATTTTGTGAATGGAACTCAAAGTTCCATTCACAAATAGGATTTTTTCTAAGTCTTTGCTACTTAGCGAAGACTTAGGGAAAAAATGGGGTCAGAGATCAAAATTTGGTGATCACTTCTGATCACCAAATTATTGATCTTTGCCAATGAATGAAAAATCACTTCCTGGAAAATGATTTTTGGTAAGTGATTTTTCTGATCGGATTTCGAATTGGAAAACGGGCATTTATGCCCGTATTCCAAATTCGGTATCATTCCCTAAGATGATTTGATGATCATCTTTGGGAATGATCCCCCAAAAAAAGGGGAAATGCACACAAAAAAAATCTTAAAGTGATACACACACTTTTTTTTTTTTTACCCTAAAACTATAGATTAGCAAAAAACTTTGTCTTCTCCAAGCTTCCCAATGTCCCCGGTGATATCGGTAAAGTAAACGCGGATCATTTATTCTTGGATTTCAAGGGAAACTAAGCCTATTTTAGTAGGAAATTTTGCAGAGGTACCAAAAAAAGACCGTATTGAAATTTTAGGATCAGTAAAGTGTGCAAAAACTTGTGACTTGCCGTACTAACTGGTTTTCACTAATATACCACTAAAAGGGGGAGTGGGGATAGGGTTGGGGGGTGGGTTGTGGCATTTTTTAATTTTTTCTTGTAATTGCAATTGCGCATGGATCCCATTTGAGCTAGTTGGTGGCCCTGTCTCCGTTTGCACCCACCCTTATGGCATACCATTTGATTCAGGACATGTGGGAGATTGCCATTTAGTGGGTTTTTTTACTTGCCAAGTGGGTTTAGGTAGGATTTCAACCATTGAGTCCTCTTATTTTATTTTTTCGCAAAATCTCCTAAAAGCACGGAGTTCTATGAATAGCAGCGTCTGGAATTCTTCACGTATATACGAAAGCATGATACCATCACGTAGCTGAAGGTGTGTAGCTTCCAAAAATATATAGTTTGTGGGGGGTATTTCAAAATTGATTAGGCTGTTCAAATTACAGAACACTTTGATTTTTTTCTTGTAATTACACTTGTGCATGTGTCCAATTTGAGCTAATTGGTGGCCACGTCTCTGTGTGCACCCACACATATGGCATACTGTTTGATGCAGGATATGTGGGAGATTGACAGTTAGTGGGTTTTTTTGCTTGTCAAAAGGGTTTAGGTAGGATTTCAACCCTTGAATCATCTTATTTTATTTTTTACAAAACCTCCTAAAAACACGGAGTTCTTTGGATCACTGGGTCTGGAATTCTTCATGTATGCATGAAAGCATGGCACCGTAACGTAGCTGAAGGTGTGTAGATTCCAAAAATATATAGTTTGTGGGGGGAATTTCCATGTTTCAGGACTGTTTCCTTAGAAAAAGTGTAAGCTGTTCAAATTACAGAGCACTTTGATTTTTTCTTGTAATTGCATTTGTGCATGCATCCGATTTGAGCTAGTTGGTGGCCACGTCTCTGTGTGCATCCACGCATATGGCATAACGTTTTATTCAGAACATGTGGGAGATTGATATTTAGTGGGGGGGGTTATTTGTGGGGGGCATTTTCAAGTTTTGGGGCTGTTTGAAATTACAGAGCACTTTGATTTTTTTCTTGCAATTACACTTGTGCATGCGTCCCATTTGAGCTAGTTGGTGGCCACGTCTCTGTGTACATCCACACATATGGCATACCGTTTGATGCAGGATACGTGGGAGATTGACATTTAGTGGGTTTTTTTGCTTGTCAAGTTGGTTTAGGTAGGATTTCAATCCTTGAATCATCTTATTTTATTTTTCACAAAACCTCCTAAAAACACAGAGTTCTTTGGATCACTGGGTCTGGAATTCTTCATGTATGTATGAAAGCATGGCACCGTAACATAGCTGAAGGTGTGTAGATTCCAAAAATATATAGTTTGTGGGGGGAATTTCCATGTTTCGGGACTGTTTCCTTAGAAAAAGGGTAGGCTGTTCAAATTACAGAGCACTTTGATTTTTTCTTGTAATTGCATTTGTGCATACGTCCAATTTGAGCTAGTTGGGGGCCACGTCTCTGTGTACATCCACACATAGGGCATACCGTTTGATTCAGAACATGTGGGAGATTGATATTTAGTGGGGGGTTTTATTTGTGGGGGGCATTTCCAAGTTTTGGGGCTGTTTGAAATTACAGAGCACTTTGATTTTTTTCTTGCAATTACACTTGTGCATGCGTCCCATTTGAGCTAGTTGGTGGCCACGTCTCTGTGTACATCCACGCATATGGCATACCGTTTGATTTAGAACATGTGGAAGAGTGATATTTAGTGGGGGGGGGTTATTTGTGGGGGGCATTTCCAAGTTTTGGGGCTGTTTGAAATTACACAGAACTTTGATTTTTTTCTTGTAATTACACTTGCGCATGCGTCCCATTTGAGCTAGTTGGTGGCCATGTCTCTCTGTGCACCCACACATATGGCATACCGTTTGATGCAGGATACGTGGGAGATTGACATTTAGTGGGTTTTTTTGCTTGTCAAGTTGGTTTAGGTAGGATTTCAATCCTTGAATCATCTTATTTAATTTTTCACAAAACCTGCTAAAAACACAGAGTTCTTTGGATCACTGGGTCTGGAATTCTTCATGTATGTATAAAAAGCATGGCACCGTAACATAGCTGAAGGTGTGTAGATTCCAAAAATATATAGTTTGTGGGGGGAATTTCCATGTTTCTGGACTGTTTCCTTAGAAAAAGGGTAGGCTGTTCAAATTACAGAGCACTTTGATTTTTTCTTGTAATTGCATTTGTGCATACGTCCAATTTGAGCTAGTTGGGGGCCACGTCTCTGTGTACATCCACACATAGGGCATACCGTTTGATTCTGAACATGTGGGAGATTGATATTTAGTGGGGGGGTTTATTTGTGGGGGGCCTTTCCAAGTTTTGGGGCTGTTTGAAATTACAGAGCACTTTGATTTTTTTCTTGTAATTACACTTGTGCATGCGTCCAATTTGAGCTAGTTGGTGGCCACGTCCCTGTGTGCATCCACGAATATAGCATACCGTTTGATTCAGAACATGTGGGAGATTGACATTGGGTGGGTTTTTTTGCTTGTCAAGTGGGTTTAGGTAGGATTTCAACCCTTGAATCATCTTACTTTATTTTTCACAAAACCTCCTAAAAACACGGAGTTCTTTGGATTACTGGGTCTGGAATTCTTCATGTATGTATGAAAGCATGGCACCGTAACGTAGCTGAAGGTGTGTAAATTCCAAGAATATATAGTTTTGGGGGGTATTTCTAATATAGAGGGGTGTTTAGTCTGACAAATCTGAAAAGTTGCTGTAATTGGGCCATTGTTCATTGGCTCACTTTGTGGCTAGTTGATTCCACGTTTGCGTATGTAACCATACATAGGGCATACCGTTTGATTCAGGACATTTAGGAAATTGATATTTGGTAACTTTTTTTTACATTACTTGGGATTTTGGCATGATTTCTACCTTTGAGAGTGTTTTTATGAAAAATTTTTTAGAAAATCTGCTAAAACTGCGAACTTCTACGAAGAACTGCGCCCACACCATTGATGGTACGAATGAACAAACTACAGAATTTCGTAGATAAAGGTGTGTGGATTCGAGAAATATATGGTTTGTGGGGGTTGTTTTGTGGGGAAAAATTGCAGACTGTTCAAATTCAGATTTGACTGAATATTTTTGCTGTTTCTGAGCCATTGTGCATTGTTTCACTTTGTGTCTTTTGGCTTCCACGTCCACGTGTGTAACCACACATATGGCATACCGTTTGATTCAGGACATTTGGGAGATTGATATTTAGTAGCTTTTTTTTACATTCCATGGGGTTTTGGCATGATTTCTACCTTTTGAAGTTGTTTTTTGTTCATTTTTTCAGACAAATGCGAATTTCTACGAAGAACTGCGCCCACACCATTGATGGTATGAATGAACAAACTACAGCGTTACGTAGCTGAAGGTATGTAGATTCTGAGAATATATAGTTTTGTGGGGGTATTTCCAAGTTAGAGGGGTGTTCAGTTTGAAAAATCTGGGAAAATGCTGTTATTGGCTCACTGCGCATTGTTTCACATTTTGACTAGTCGCTTCCACGTCCGTGTGTGTAACCACACATATGGCATAACGTTGATTCAGGACATTTAGGAGATTTATATTTGGTAAGTTTTTTTTACATTACATGGGGTTGTGTGTTGATTTTGTAACTTGAAATGTATTTTTCTCTATTTTCCAGAAAATGTGTAGAAATGCGAAATTCTACGAAGAACTGCGCCCACACCATTGATGGTATGAATAAACGAACTACACGTGCTACATAGCTGAAGGTGTGTAGATTCAGGAATATATAGTTTGTGGGGGTTATTCTGAGTATCAGGGTGTTTTGTGGAAAAAACTGCAGACTGTCCAAATTCGGAGTGGCTAAATATTTCGCGTTTCTCAAACATCATGCATGTCTCACATCGTGGTTTCGCTTCCACGTCTGCATGTGTTAACCACACATATGGCATACCGTTTGATTCAGGACATTTGGGAGATTGATATTTAGTAACTTTTTTTTACATTCCGTCAGGTTTTGGCATGATTTTACCTTTTGAAGTTGTTTTTTGTTCATTTTCAGAAAAGTGTGAACTCTACAAGAAGAACTGCGCCACACCATTGATGGTATGAATGAACGAACTACAGTGCTACATAGCTGAAGGTGTGTAGATTTCAGGAATATATAGTTTGTGGGGGTTATTTCTAAGTTACGGGGGTGTTTTTGGGGAAAAAAACTGCAGACTGTCCAAATTCGGAGTTGGCTAAATATTTTCGCTGTTTCTGAGCCATCATGCATTGTCTCACTTTGTGGCTTTTCCAGGGCCACATCTACCATTAGGCAGAGTGAGACATTTGTCTCAGGCGGCACCCCTGCACTGAAAAAGAAAGGCGGCAGACAGGCAATGGTGGGAAAAACTTTTTTTTCCCTTGACCGGTAAAAAAATAAATCCCTATTAACAGATATGATGCGGTTAAAATCATTTTATATAGTTAGGCTAGATTTAGTTAGATGTGTAGGCAGGTTAAAACTAGTTAGATTAGTTAAAAAGTGTCAATCTTGACATGGTGGGCTTACAAATCTTCGGATAAAATCTTTTATAATACAGAAAGTTGGCATTTCTAATGTATTGTAACAGTTGAACCAACATGTATAGCACAGACTATAAAATAAGTTATTTTGATTTGAGCAACAAATTCTGAAAGGAGCAATACGGTAGTGGTAACAAAAGTTGTATAAAAAAGGGATGTAATATCTGTTTCTAGTAATTTACATTATTGCTAATTGACTGTCTGAGGAACTGTTTAAATACCTATGTTATATTTGTAAATCATAAAATTTTACCCACGTCCATCGACCAAACCATGCCCACCAATATAGTCACACCCACTTTAATGTGGGGCAGCAGAAATAATCAAGGGTGGCGTTCAAAAGTTTGGCTCAGGCAGCAAAAACCCTAGAAGTGCCCCTGGGCTTTTCGCTTCCACGTCCGCGTGTGTAACCACACATATGGCATACCGTTTGATTCAGGACATTTGGGAGATTAATATTAGTAAATTTTTTTAGATTCCATGAGGTTTTGGCATGATTTCTACCTTGAAGTGTTTTTGTTATTTTTTTTTCAGACCAATGTGAACTTCACGAAGAACTGCGCCCACACCATTGATGGTATGAATGAACAAACTACAGTTTTACATAGCTGAGGTGTGTAAATTTCAGGAATATATTTTGTGGGGGTTATTTCTAAGTTACGGGGGTGTTTTGTGGAAAAAACTGCAGACTGTCCAAATTCGGAGTTGGCTAAATAATTTCGCTGTTTCTGAGCCATCATGCATGTTCTCACTTTGTGGCTTTTCGATTCCAGTCGCGTGTGTAACCACACATATGGCATACCGTTTGATTCAGGACTTTGGGAGATTAATATTTAGTAACTTTTTTTTAGATTCCATGAGGTTTGGCAATGATTTCACCTTTTGAAGTGTTTTTTGTTCATTTTTTCAGACAAATGTGAACTTCTACGAAGAAGAACTGCGCCCACACCATTGATGGTATGAATGAACAAACTCAGTGTTACAAAGCTGAAGGTGTGTAAATAAGGAATATATAGTTTGTGGGGTTATTTCTAAGTTACGGGGTTTTTGTGGAAAAAACTGCAGATGTCCAAATTGGAGTTGGCTAAATATTTTCGCTGTTTCTGAGCCATCATGCATTGTCTCACTTTGTGGCTTTTCGCTTCCACGTCCGCGTGTGTAACCACACATATGGCATACAGTTTGATTCAGGACATTTGGGAGATTGATATTTAGTAACTTTTTTTTACATTCCATGGGGTTTTGGCATGATTTCTACCTTTTTGAATGTTGTTTGATGTTCATTTTTTTTGAAAATCTGGTAAAAGTGCAAACTTCTACGAAGAACTGCGCTCACACCATTGATGGTATGAATGAACAAACTACAACGTTACATAGCTAAAGGTGTGCAGATTTCAGGAATATATAGTTTGTGGGGGGTATTTTTGAGTTGGGGGGGTGTTTTGTGGAAAAACTGCAGACTGTTCAAATACAAAACTGGCCAATTTTTTTTGCTGCTACTGACATTTGGCACTGGTCACGCTCTGGGTTAGTTGGCAGCCATGTCTCTGAGTACACCCATGAATGTGGCATACCGTTTTATTCGGGAGGGGTTAGGCTTTCATATTTGAGATGCGTTTGAACTTTCCTCCACAGTTTTTAGCTGAAATTCGCATTTGATTTTGTCTCTGATTTTACAGTTGAGGAAAAAAAGGAAAATGTGAGAAAGTAACTTACAATTGGACGAAGAGCTGCATCCGGGTATCTGCATTTTGATCGAAACTAACCTCACTCGTAAAATCCTGCGAGAGTGTAGTTTCTAAAAATATCTCACTTGTGGGGATATTTTATTTAATTTGGAAGATATTCTATGTTAACTGTCAGTAGTAGTTATACATTTTAATTTGGTGTAATATTCTAGAAGGTGCAGTTTTAGTTTGGGGGGGTCTCCTGTACAGGAAAAGTCAGATACCTACATATATCTGGTATCGTTGTACTCGGGAGTATCAGAGCTTTTAGAAACAGTAAGATTTTTGTGTGTAACCTTAAGATAACTATAAGTAAAAATGGGAAAAATCCATGAAAATTTGCAAATTTTTCATTTTTTTTACATATTTTACCCATAATTCCAGTAAAATTTCCAGAAAAGTTACAAAATTCTGTTACCATGTTAAAGTACACTTTGTGTTGAAAAAAACAATGTATAATATTCCTGATTTACTGCAAGGTTTCCTACTGTAAAATTAGTCTAAAGCGATTAAGGGCAAAATCCTGAAAATTCTTCTGGCAGTTAACGCAAAAAAAAATGAAAATCTCCTGGCAGTGAAAGGGTTAAAGTATATAGAAATGTAAATAAAGCAAAATATATAAATAAATAAAAGTACTTGCATAGTCCCCACTCCTGTTTTGTAATGGAATCTTCAAAATGGAGTGTTTAGCCACACCCCAGGAAGTTTACATGGAGGCAATGTAACCTTAAAGGACAATTATACTGTGCTTGTTGTTTGTTGCTTGTTGCAGAGCGTGCCTTCCTATTGGCCTCGTCGCCGACAAGGAGGAGGGGGCGGAGCCTACAAGAGCAGCGTTGCTGCAACACGCTGCTGTAGGTTTCGTGAATCCCGGGGTAAGGACCTAGCGGTTCAGGTCCTCACCCTGGGTAAAAGCTACTTCATGAAGATCTGGAGCGGAGGGAAGGTGAGTATAATTGTCCTTTAAAAAGGAACATATTTATCACTTCCTTTTTAGTGTTGTATCCAGTGGTGTGCTTAATATTAGATTGACTGAATGTTCAGAGTGTTAGTAGGAAGGAAGGAAGTTAGTAGGTAGTCGCAAGTGAAATATGTCACTTACTTTGTAAAACATGTGACAGTCTCTCAACTCACCCCACCCCTCCCCTTTCAATAGAAAGAAAGGAGAGCTGCTGTTTGCTGGACAGTAAGTGATATCTATATATGATAGGGGGGGGGTCTCAGGTTACCCAATGGTGCTGTTTGGACTGCACAATGTGTCAGAAATGCCTGGGTCTATTCTCAGACCTGCAGGTTTATTCCATTGACATTCTATGGATTATAGCTGTCAGAGAGGTTGTTGGATGTGTGACTCCTATTGCCTGAAGGGACCTGAAATAATAGCTTTAAAGGAAAGGTATGATGTAATTGGTATAGCAGAATCATGGCTTAATGATTCACACGACTGGACAGTAAATATTGAAGGATACTCCTTATTTAGACATGACAGAGTTAATAAGAAAGGAGGAGGAGTATGTATGTATGTTAAACAGGAATTGAAGCCAAATTTAAAAGATGGAATAGATGGGGGTATAAACGATACGGCAGAAACAATATGGGTGGAACTGTGTACAGGAAGCAAGAAGGTAGGTAAATTAATTGTTGGAGTATGTTATAAGCCGCAAATGCCGGGGAAGAGGTGGAAATTAATCTCCATATGCAGTTGGTGAAGGCTGCTGGTATGGGGCATGTTCTGGTTATGGGGGGTTTTAACTACCCTGACATAGATTGGAGTAAGGGAACTGCCAGCATCTCAAAAGATATAAAGTTATTAAATTTCCTATATGAGCATTTTCTTTCACAGATGGTAGAAGTTCCTACTAGACAGAATGCGTTGTTGGATCTAGTGATATCTAATAACCCTAAACTAATTTTGGAGATGAGGGTAATGGGAAGCTTAGGGAATAGTGACCATGATATAGTGTCATTTAATATAGGTTGCAAAAAAATAAAGTGCACTGGGTTAACAAAAACTTTTAACTTTAGGAAAGCAAATTTTATGCTGTTAAAGGAATCGCTCCTGCTCATAGACTGGGGGGAACTGTTTCTATGTAAAGATCCTGAGCAGATGTGGACCACTTTTAAAGGGATATTAAACTATTACATTTCTAAATCTGTACCTTTAGGTAACAAGTGTAAAAAAATGAGGTCCACTCCTGCATGGCTTAATGCTCAGGTAAAAAGGGAAATGGAAAAAAAGAAAAAGGCTTTTAAAATTTTGAAAACAGAAGGCACAGAACAGGCTTACAGGGAGTACAAAAGCTGTAATAAAGAGTGCAAGAAAGCAATTAAACTAGCTAAAATAGAAAATGAAATACGGATTGCCGAACAAAGCAAGTCCAACCCCAAAATGTTTTATTAAGTATATAAATGGTAAAAAGATGAGGACTGAGAATGTGGGACCATTAAATAATAGAGCTGAGGTGGTTGTAAAGGATGCCGAAAAGGCTAATCTGCTAAACCGTTTTTTTTACATCGGTTTTTACTGTTGAGAATCCTTGTCCTTACAGTAGGGATTGTAATAATATGCAGGGAAGAAATGAAGAGTATTCACATTGGCTAACAGAGGATATGGTACGGAAACAATTAGACAAAGTTAATATCAATAAAGCCAAAGGACCAGATGGATTGCATTCTCGGATTTTAAAAGAGCTTAGTTCAGTTATAGCTAGACCACTGTTTCTCATCTTTTCAGATTCGCTTTTGTCTGGGGATGTGCAGCTGGATTGGAAAAAAGCCAATGTAATACCAATATTCAAAAAAGGTAGTCGTTCACAGCCTGGAAACTATAGACCTGTAAGCCTAACATCAGTGGTAGGGAAGGTGATGGAAACTTTGTTAAGGGATCATATCCTTGACTCCAGAGATCATCTTATTAGTAGTAGTCAGCATGGATTTATGAGAAATAGATCATGCCAGACAAATTTAATTGGTTTTTATGAAGAAGTGAGTAAGAAGTTAGATTCAGGCACAGCAGTGGATGTGGTATATTTGGATTTTGCAAATCTTTTGATACTGTGCCACATAGGCGACTAATGTATAAACTGAGGACTGTTGGCCTTGAAGAAAACATTTGTTCATGGATAGAGAACTGGTTATTGGACCGCAAACAGAGAGTGGTGGTTAATGGAGCTACATCTATGTGGGCTAAAGTTCTAAGCGGAGTGCCTCAGGGTTCTGTACTGGGGCCGCTTCTGTTTAATCTGTTTATAAATGACTTAGAAGAGGGGCATTGAGAGCAAGGTCTCAGTGTTTGCTGATGACACTAAACTATGCAGAGCTTTGGAAACTTCAAATGATGTGCAAGTGCTGCAAGCAGACCTAGATAGATTATCAAAATGGGCAGCAGAATGGCAGATGAGATTCAATGTTGATAAATGTAAGGTGATGCATTTGGGATTTAATAATCCCTGTGCCACCTACACCATAAATAACTTTGTGTTAAGTGCATCTGTAATTGAAAAAGATTTGGGGGTTCTGGTAGATAACAGACTTAGCTATAGCAAACAATGCCAGGTAGCAACGGCTAGAGCTAGCAAGATATTGTCTTGTATAAAAAGGGGAATAGATTCAAGAAAGAAAAATATTATTCTCCCTCTTTACAAGGCACTGGTAAGGCCTCATTTAGAATATGCGGTGCAGTTTTGGAATCCCATATACAAAAGGGACATCTTGGAAATTGAGGCAGTTCAGAGAAGGGCAACTAAATTAATAAGGAGAATGGAGGGGCTTGATTATGCAGGCAGATTAGACAAGTTAGGGCTGTTTACAAGCCTCCCCCTTGATACTTGCTGGGAGTGGAAAGGGAGAGCAAGTTCAGAATGGATCCTGATACCTACCAGCTAAATGGATGTAAGTAGCCTCTCTCTGGCCCCACAGCTTAACAGCTTTACACATAAGGGAGAGGCAGACAGATCCCCAATCACTTGCATGTTTGTGCACTTTGTGTTGGTATCACTGAGAGCATAACCCCAAGCTTTCAATAATTACCTAGCAAAACAGACACACATAATTTCCACCATAAAGAGAATATAGGAGAATAAAATATAAAGAGGATATAGGTGCACTTATCTGGATTTCTTTACATACTTTATTGTAGTGGAAGGAAAGATCAACATGTTTCGCCATCTTGGTGGTGTCATCTGGATAACCACACAGGTGAATAAAGCTAGGAGCACACAATGCAAAAATTTGGCACAATACCTTTCAGTGTTTCGGACAGTTGGGCCGAATTATTGTATGGCGGATTTTTTCGGCCACATCCGATTGCCGGCCATTTGTTCGTCCAAATCAGACAAACGAACGATCGGAACGGTCGGAAAATCACAATCAATTATGCAGTCCTCTAAGGACCACACGATTGGTTGCGCCTAACTGTCGGACGCGGCTGCAAGAGTCGAAAGTCTGGATTAGTCGATCAGGAGGAAAGATTGTACAGTGTGTACCTAGCTTTACTGAACTTTAAATAATATAAAACCCACCCATAAGATTTTGTCACATCCATATAACAACCTAGTATCCATTTCTAAATTGGCCCAATAAGATACTGGACTGTATCCTCCTGTGTAGACATGTTTCTGCTTATCCCCCTTGTGTGAAAAAATAGTGGTAAAATAGAAAATAGGAAGATTCAAAACTTTCCTCCCTTATAGCGTTGGATTTACCTCCTTCCCCTTTAATTGTGTGATACATTGTCTCAATTCTTAGTTACATTTATGGTTACTGAATTCCTTAGACTATAACACTGGTAACATAATATCTTCCATGTCCATGATTATGGTGGACAGAGTACGTGGTAAATATTATATATTTATAATTATTGGCGGTTTAACTTTGATTTTAGTGTTTTTATTATAATGCACACTTTTTATATTTAAAATTGTCTTATATACTGCTTATGTAATTTAATGTGGTAATGTTATTAATAAGCACTAAGGGGAATTCACTGGGGTGGGTGGATATTAGGATGTTTTAACCAGTGTGGTTATCCAGATGACGGCCACCAAGATGGCCGAAACATCTTTCCACTACAATAAAGTAAAATACATTGCTATACAGAAAGAGCTGTCATCATTTTCCCAACTATTAAGAATATATAGGAACAATACTGATAGTACATTGAGGGCAGTACAGATGGAGGAAATTATACAAAGATTTGTGGAGAGAGGCTACTCAAGAAAGGAACTGGAGGAAGCCACACTTAGCATGGAACTACGTAGTGAATGTGGAATTACTGAGAAAGATAATGTTTTAAACAACAATGGCATGTTTGACTTCTGACCGACATCTACCTTTTGCCCATACTGAATTTCAGCAAGTGTACAAAAAAGGATGCAATTTACGCTCATTGTTGGTCAATACGGACACTGCCCCCAGAAATACAGTATACTAAATTGGGATGCTTTTGATGTCCCAATTGCATCACGTTTAATAGCTTGCTAGTTGGAAATTCTTTCCCGCATCCCCATACAGGGAAAAGATAAAAATTAGGCAGAGATTTTCCTGCACAAGTAGGTGCATTATCTATTTTATCTGCTGCCCCTGTGGTTTATATTATGTTGGGATGATGACAAACACTTTCTGCGAGAGTATAGTGAACCACAGGATGGCAATCCATAATGCCATTGAAGGAAAAAGAGAAACCACTAATAAATATGGGTATATGGCAGTGGCCTGACACTTCAAATCCCAACAATATTCTCTAGCGAGTTTGAGGTGTATGATTATTGATAGTCTTGATCTAAACCATTCAGTGGGAGATAAGGATACTGCTCTATTGGGGTTGGAGTTTTGTAAAAAAACATGTTATAATAAATTGATGTTACAATCTAAGTACAGTCTGTGTACCATTCATTTCAGATATTTACAAAAAGTATTTAAAGGAACCCTTTTAGTATTACTGTATTAAGTTTACGTATCCATTCTGCCTCTCTGCACTCCCTCTCCTTTGTATCTTAACTTGATCAATAATCATAACTTTAATGGAGCATATTGGGTGGCCAGATACAGTATATATATAGTGAGCACTGTATCCCTAGAACATGAATAGGTGTTTTATAGATAAAAAAAATAGATTTTTATAGTTCAGACCAAATTAAATAATCTACTATATGGAATTGTATTAAAATCAATTAACCATGTCCCAATGCAATAAGTAAATCCTCACCATAAATTGCTGTATCAGTTGCTTCCCTGCATTAGGAGGTGACAGTGTAACTAGTTGGAAGATTAGTTACTTTAGTTTCTATTTACATCCCTTGTTCAGCCTTTACCAGTTGTTACATTTTATCTCTCTGCCTTTTCTTGGCTGGCTGCCCAGATTTAGAAGATACATTTGTTCTCTACTATTACTGCAGTAAACAATTCATGTACACCTGTACAGATCAGATCCTGCATGGATATTTCCTGGCCATCCCCAGGCAGTATAGAAAACATATGGGTAGCTCCCTGCCCATTGGACAGAAGAAAAAGACGTCCTTCTTAAAAGCCCCACCCCTCCTTACCTATTCAGTCTTTTTCTTCTGTCCATTGGACTGGCTGTGTTCCCCTTTCCGGCTGCAGTTAAGGAGCTCTCTCCAGCCGAGGACCCTGGCTCCTGTGACGGCCTCTGCGCCTCTCAGCCAGGGTAGCCAGCACTCCCCCCTCCTGTCCGGCTCAGCCTGGAGATCGCGGGTGAAGAACGCGGCACTTCCGGGTTGTGCGTCGGACGTGATGACGTCATCTCTTGGCGCCAACCCGGGAAATTTAAAAATCTGGCCGCGATCAGTGCTCTGCCCCTGCAGTTTCGGTCAGTTCCCAGCTGAGTCTTGCAGGCCGCCATGGAGGAGGTGAATGCAGAGGGGAGGTGGTGAGTGTTGCTGGCAGTAGTCAAGATCCAGGTACAGCGAAAAGAGTCTCCTTTGGGCTTTTTACAGCCATACTTAGTGCCTCTTTTTATGTTCCCTCTACAGCCATGCCAGGAGATCGGGGAAGCAGCCAAAAAGGAGAAGAGAGTATGAGGAGGAGGAGAACTCGGATCTGTGCAGAGTTTTTGATCGGCCGGCTGTAAGAGGGAGGAGGCTTTGCTCTGAATGTCTGGAGGAGATAACTGAGCAAGAGTGGCGCAGGTCTTCTGGACGGAGGAGACATGCCAGAAGGGATTCCTCACCGCAAAGGTCTGATCAGCCGGATATCCTTCAATGGATTTCACAAGCGGTGGCAATGGGATTTCAACAGATATCCCAGCAGCCTCAAGAGGGGCTAGCTACAGCTGCGACAAGCAGGCAGCCGCCAAACTCCCCGGTGGAACCAGGGGAGATTGAAGCCTCCGAGGAATCAGAGGATGAAGAGTCAGGGTTTGATTTCAAAAAAGTATCGACCCTAGTCAGGTTAGTTAAGCAAACCTTGACAATTGAGGATAAGGAACAACCTGCAACCTCCCTTCTTTTTCATAAGAAGAAAAAAGAGTTTTTCCCAGTGCACGAGGAGATTAAGGACTTAGTCCAGATGGAGTGGCAAAAGGTATCCAGGAGGATGCCAGTTGAAAATAAGTATGAGAGGCTTTACCCTTTCCCGCAGGAGGTTGGTGAAAAATGGGAGAAAGCACCTTTGGTAGACGCCCCAGTGGCTCATCTGTCAAAAAAGACCGCTTTGCCAGTTGATGATTCATCCACGTTGAGACATCCCATGGAAAAGAGGATGGACCAGGACCTTAAAAAAGCCTATGTGACGGCGGGGGCAAACTGTAAGATATCAGTAGCCATGATTTCTACCATGAAGTCTTTAGTATCCTTATTGGAAAAATTGGAAGACGCCATAGCGGATGGAGTGGAGAGAAGAAGCTTGCTTCAAGCCATTCCAGACTTGCGAATGATTGCAGGTTTTGGTCTGGAAGCAGCAATTAATGCAACGAGATTGAATGCAAGGGGAATGGGTCTCTCAGTATCTGCACGTAGAGCCTTGTGGCTTAAGTACTGGAACGCAGACACACCCTCAAAGAACTCGCTATGTCAACTGCCTTTTGAGGGGAAAAAATTATTTGGTAGAGCGCTGGAAGATCTGATATCCAGGACAACTGGAGGAAAGAGTGTCTTTCTTCCACAAGGGGGAAGAAAGTTTAGAAGCTTCCCGAAAAGGCAGGAGAGATTTCCTTCCGGGAGAAGAGAAGGGTCTAGATCCTATAGACCAGGGAATGAGTTCTCAAGAGCAGCGTCATGGAAACAAGGGCAATTTACCTTTTTTCGGGGAAAACAAGGTAACCCTAGATTCCCCAAAGAGTCCAAGGCCTTATGATGGGAGGCCTGCCCATACTTCACTGGTGGGGGCCAGACTAACAGAGTTCAGAGAGGTATGGGCAGAACACATAAGGGATTCCTGGGTGAGATCTGTAGTCAACAGAGGTTATCGCCTGGAATTTATCGAAAGACCGAAAGAATGTTTTTTCATCAAGACCCCCATTCCGGCAGATCCCATGAAAAGTCAAAAGCTGAAGGAGTATGTAGACGGCTTATTACAGAAGAGGGCGATAGTCCCAGTATCTCCAGAACAAGAAAGAACAGGATTATATTCGCCGCTCTTTCTGGTCAGAAAGGCGTCAGGAGACTGGCGTCCCATTCTAGATCTGAGGAGGCTAAACAAGTATCTGAAATACCAACCATTCAAGATGGAAACATTACAGACCATAAGAGGGGCAATATCTGTGGGAGACTGGCTGTGCACGGTGGACCTCACAGATGCATACCTACATGTTCCAGTAGCCGAGGAACACCAGAAGTTCTTAAGGTTCACAGTAGGGGAGAGTCATTTCCAATTCAGATGCCTTCCCTTTGGTCTGTCAACCTCTCCCAGGACTTTTACAAAGGTGTTGGTAGTAGTGGTAGCCCTTTTGAGAAAAGAAGGCATAGAGATAATCCACTATCTAGACGATCTATTAATTATAGCCAGAACAAGACAACAACTGATGAAGAGGAGGGATCACGCAATACACACACTACGGAGATTCGGTTGGCTAATCAATCTAGGCAAAAGTCAGCTTGCCCCATCTCAAAATCTAGTGTTCTTAGGGGCCAACATAGACACAAGGCTTGGTCTAGTGTCTCTCCCTCGAGTGAGAATAATAAAGATCGTTCAGGTAGCGAGTGGGCTACAACAGACACAGACAATAAAAGCAAGGGAACTGATGAGATTTCTAGGAAGTTTGGCAGCAACAATTGGTCTGATACCATGGGCCAGGTGGAGGATGAGACCGCTGCAGACCTATTTTCTTCAGAGATGGGACAAGAGAAATCAAAATTGGTCGCAGAGGGTTCATCTAGACAAGACATTCAAGGAAAACTTAGGGTGGTGGACGAGTCCATCCAATCTATGAGTAGGGACACCACTAGAGGAACCCAGTTGGATCCATATGTTTACAGATGCCTCGGGGATAGGCTGGGGAGCCCATGTAGGTCAGACCTGTGTTCAGGGAACATGGGGAAGGAGCCTGGCACACCTACCATCTCCAGTGTTGGAACTGCGGGCAGTCCAGCGGGCTCTCAAGTCTTTTTCTCCAATAGTGAGGGCATCGGCAGTCTGTATCCACTCAGACAATGTGGCAACAGTGATGTATCTGAGAAATCAGGGAGGCACCAGGAGCAAGACCTTGCTAGAGGAAGTGACACCCATTATGGAATGGGCGCAACAGAACCTGTTAGATATAACTGCTCTCCATATTCAAGGAAAGGACAATCAGATAGCCGATTACTTGTCGAGACAACAGATCGAGAATGGGGAGTGGAGCCTCAAAGAGGAAGTATTTCTCAGAATAAAAAGGAGATGGTGGAGACCAGACTGGGATCTGATGGCCACAACAAAGAATACCAAGGCCAGGAAATTCTTCTCCAGATTCAAGCAGCAGGGGTCAGTAGCGGAGGATGCTCTAGTGCAGGATTGGAATCACATGAGGGCTTATATCTTCCCCCCATTGCCTTTGATTTTCAGGGTATTGAAGAAGATATGGAGATCCAAGATGAGGGTGATAGCCATAATACCGGATTGGCCTCGCAGACCACGGTATCCCCTATTGAGGAGAATGGTGAGGGGCCAGCCGTGGCCTCTGCCACCAGTGGAGGATCTCCTACAACAAGATCACTTCTTCCATCCGGACCCTGCCAATCTAGATCTAGCAGCTTGGATGTTGATAGGGAGAGGTTAGTGAGTCAAGGTTGCTCAAGTCAGGTAATTGAGACTCTACTCCAGGCCCGTACTGCTTCAACATCAACAAGATACACAACGATCTGGCAAACAGCCTCTTGGGCAGAGGAGAATAACATTCAACCTCTTCAACCTTCTACGCCACAGGTGTTAGAGTTTCTACAAAGGGGTCTAGACAGGGGACTCAGTCTGAGTACCCTTAAGGTTCAGATGTCGGCCTTATCAGCAGTTTTAGGCAAAAAAAATTTTCAGGAAGAACTGGTCAAACGTTTCTTTCAGGGGGCACTGAGAATAAGGCCGCCAAGGAAGAATCTATTCCCTCAGTGGGAATTACCCCTGGTGCTTAGAGCTCTGTCTAGAAGTCCTTTCCAACCAGTGGAGACTTGTTCATTGGAGGATTTGACCTTGAAGTTGGTACTTTTGATCGCTCTCACATCAGGAAGGAGAGCATGTGAGATAGCAGCGCTATCCAGTAAACCTCCATATTTAAATATCTTACCGGAGGCAGTCATCTTCCATCCAGCTCCAGATTTCCTTCCAAAGGTACTCTCAAGGTTCCATATTAATGAGCCAATTGTCCTTCCCACATTTATGGCTAAGGAGGATCCGGAATACAGTGAGATGGTCAAACTGGATGTTAGGTCAAATCTGACAGCTTACTTGGACAACACGAGAGAAATCCGACTCTCTGACAAGCTCTTTGTGATACCTGTGGGACCCAGAAAGGGAAGAGCGGCAACCGTGTCGACTATCAGAAGATGGATAGTCAAGGCAATACGGAAGGCCTATGAAACCCAAGGTGTGGCACCTCCTACGTCAGTCTCAGCACACTCTACAAGAGGGATTGCAACTACCTGGGCGGCAGAAGAGGGAGCTTCGACCGAAGCAGTTTGCCAAGCGGCAGCTTGGTCCACGCCTAATACGTTTGTTAGGCACTATAAGTTAAATATTAATTTAACTGCGAGAGCAGTTTTTGGGCAGAGAGTTCTGCAAGCTGTGACCAGGGTTTAAGTAAACAAGTTGTGCAGCAAACAGTCTGCTAGTATTCTTTCCCTCCCTTAATTGCTTGGGTATGTCCCATATGTTTTCTATACTGCCTGGGGATGGCCAGGAAAGCGGAAACTCAACTCATACTTACCGAGAGTTTCCTTTCCTGGCCATCCTTCCAGGCAGTATACCCTCCCTTCCAATGCTTTGAAACCAGACTGAATAGGTAAGGAGGGGTGGGGCTTTTAAGAAGGACGTCTTTTTCTTCTGTCCAATGGGCAGGGAGCTACCCATATGTTTTTTATACTGCCTGGAAGGATGGCCAGGAAAGGAAACTCTCGGTAAGTATGAGTTGAGTTTCCGCTATACAATCGAGTCGCCTATGTGCAGAAATTATTTTTAACTCTAAATCTAAACAGTAGTAACCTAATTTACTTCAATACCTGCTATGTAATCTGCATACTGCAAAGCTCATTATTTTAATTAAATAATTTGTCTTGCAGTATGTAAAAGAATGTGTCTTATATTAAATTATTAAGTGGCGACTAAGTAGATTTAAATTTAACTTTTCCCCTCAATATAAACAGTATGTAACTGGTCAGCCCAACTTGATGTCCCAACCAATGGCTGATGGTTGAACCCTAATCTGCCTTCTCTCCATATGCGAAGAGGTTGTACAACTAGGAGAGTCAGCAACCTCCTTTGTGCTGGTTAAGATTGGCTAAACAGAGGACTTCAGGGCCATCATAACTAAGTAAGTATAGCAGTCTTGCAGGCTGTTGGGTTTCCTGCAGCTAAAGTTAAGTTGGACAGGGGTCAAACTTGTCTTTTAACTAATGCATGCCATTATTTACATTAATAATAATGTACAATTTTGTACAAAGTAAGGTATTTTTAAACATTCACTAAGCTAAATGTGGGCACTGTACATGCTTAGGCCAACCCTGGCACAATATGCCCTTCTGACAAACTAACAATCAATTGGGGCCGATCAAAGTTGCAGATACTGCTGGTTATTGAATATGGGCCAAAAAGATCACAATCTGGTGGAAATTGTAGACATGTCCAACCCACCTATCCCTTGATTGATAAGTTCCCACTAGGCTGTGTGATCGAGCACACACAACACAACAGGCCTTTGCACAGATTAAAAGAGCGCACACAAAAATTTAGGTCAAAATCGGAAAACCAGTATGTGCACAAAATGTTACTTTGTGTCAGATATACACCTGCACACACAGATAATAAGAAGATAGAGGGAACATTGTTTCAGCCTGATCTACCAAATATACCACTAGGTGGTCGATCAGGTCCAAAAATCAGCTTGTAGAGTACTGCATGAGTACAGACCCGCACCTGACCCACAAAAATGCTACCCTCACCCGACCCGCACCTGCTTTTCTACCCGAACCCTCATACACACGAACTGCAACCCAACCCACTTTTATTCTTTCTTCCTAAAATTTGTACAGGGAAGTTAAAAAAAGTATAAAAGTTAAAATAACTATTCAAAATCAAAAATGTAAACAGAGGCCAGTTTAACCCCTCCCTTTCTAGTCACTCCAGCATCAACTACTTTTTTTTACACTGTGATCTCTGTAAAACCTACCCAGGCACTACAAGAATTTTAGTTCAACTTATGGCATCCTTTATATGATTCAAAGGACATTTGTGCTGGGTGTGAGCTGCAATTTAGCTTTAAGATATCTAGATATATTTTCCCTTTATCTTCCATGGTGTGAAATAGTGCTATGCACACTGTCTGTGATTGATAAAAATTTGTTCTCAGTTCCAGATATTACAGACAGATCTCTCTTCATAGACAGGGACAAAGGTTTTCTTTTTACAGGCTGAAATTCTTCTGCAAGACCTGCAACCCATTCAAACTCAATGCAGTTTACCTGAACCCGAACCACAAAGTGGGTAACTCGCGGGTACCTGACCGGATGCAGGAATCTATTTCAGCACATGTGTAAATAGCCATTAGTTGACAAAAAAATTAAGTGGACAATTTGAAAAAACACATTTAAAGGATATAGGGCTGCAGATATTTTTGAGTTGGCACAGTAAACACTACAATATGCATGAGGTACATTGGGGGAATTTTCATGTCCATGAATTTAATAATGCACTTAGGGCTCTGGGTAAATACCAACTGGGTCTTACGCTATGTGTGACTTTCAAAAGTGCCATACAAAAGAACCACAAGAGACCACAATAGACTGCAATTCCCTTCTTAAAGTGGCGCTAGGCTGTTCTAAATTGTTTAGGTTTACATGACTGTTGCATGCATTTCTATTTGGAAACACAATAGATTTCCATTGTGTAGGACTGAACTGCAAATGGAAAACACAGGAGAATACACGGAAAAATGGACACAAATACAATGCGTTTCACCCCTGTGTTTACTAGTGTGAATAAAGCCTAGTGTAATAGTGTGCAGGCAGCTTATATTATATTGCATTCCTTGGTTCTGCCCAGCACTAGAGATGGACTTATTGAGTTCGAACGGACTCGGACTTCTCGAACTATCCTGGACCCAGATTTCTCGGACTTTAGATAATCATCAAACGTTCATCATCGCTGTTTCGAGAATTATTGAATTTACAAGCCGTTTACAAGCATTTTTGTGAGAACAGGCCTATATATGTGCGAGAACAGAAAACACCCAATTTAGGAATTACAAATAGACACACCTACCCACGTTCCCATTATGTTCTGATAACCACCCGGTCCAGAGCGGGGAACATTGGGAGGTAATACCCCTGATTTTACCCATATTAGGACTACACAGCGGATTTGGTTTTTGGAAACATCCAGTGGCGTATCTATGCTAAAAGATTCGGGGCACGTGCCCCGGATCTTTCGCTCGGTGCCCCGAATCTTTTTAGTAACACGCCGCGCAAGTAGGGACAGGGACTGGCTGCCTAGGACGCGCATCTCTGACCTATGGGGAGTCACTAGTTAGGAGGAGAAGAGGAGAAGGAGGAGGAGTCTGGAGGACTCAATGCATTCCTGGCTGAGTGCAGTCTGTTAGATAGATAGCAGAGTTAGATAGATAGATAGATAGATAGATAGATAGATAGATAGATAGCAGAGTTAGATAGCTAGATAGATAGCAGAGTTAGATAGATAGATAGATAGATAGATAGACACAGAGAGATAGACAAGAAGCAGATAGACATAGTTAAATAGATAAACAAGAGGCAGATATATAGATAGAGATAGATATACAGAGAGAGAGAGAGGGACAGATAGATAGGGGCAGAGGTCCATGTAGAAGGTACAAGAATGTCTCCCTGGCCAAAGGTGTGGGCAAGCGTCTGACTACAACTGAACACAACAGTAAGTTTAAAATGACCAAATTGCTACCGGTATATAATGAAATTGCCAGTTTACTGTGCCTTTGTGTCATTAATTTGTGTCTCTCTGATCTCTATCTCTGTCTGTCTATTTCACTGTCTTTCTGTCTGTTTATCACTATCGGGCTGTGTGTCTTTTGTGGTTGTCTATCTGTGTGTCTTTTTGGCCATCTCTATTAAGTACATATTTTCGACGCGCGGCGCATGGAGTGCCCAAAAGTGCCCCTGATCTTTAGACCCTAGATACGCCCCTGGACGCATCTGATCATCCATTCGGACAGACCAACAAACACCCAACAAACACACCAAAGAGGGCTCGCACCCAATCATGATACCTGCTAAGCCACAGAACCAATTCACTCCTGCTGACGTCATCAGCCAATGACACTATGTGCAGGTGCTATTCTAAGAGCGGAGAGGGAGTGAGGAAGGTAGTTGTGTGAAGGTGGTAATCACTCTTGTGGAGCTTTGTGTCATCAGAAATCCCCTCAGAAAAACTGGATGAGGGAGAAATTGAATCGATTTGCATTATAGTAAAGCAATAGTCATTTTTTGTGTTTAGACAAATGGGAAATATAGGCAGTGCCAGTTGTAGCTTTGTGCATTGTAAGGTGCAGATGCTGTTAGGAGTTATAGGCAGTTGTATACACTTTGTGCTACTGTTGTGCTTACTTTTCTCCTGCACTGTCTGGAGCCTGCAGTCTGTTATACACTTTGTGCTGCTGTCATGCAATCTCCTTACCTTTTTCTCCTGCACTGTCAGCTGGGAAATAGAGGCAGTGGTCTCTATTTCCCAGCTGCACATATAACAGACTGCAGGCTCCAGACAGTGCAGGAGAAAGTTTAATGCCCCCCCCCCTTTTCCTTTCATATTTTCTTACAGTCTCCTTAGAAGATATGGTCAAATTCAATTTAAACGCACTCCGGTATAAACTGCACACCAACTCCACCCAAGTGCCAACCCTGCAGAGTGCCTAACGACCCTCCGACTGAGCGCAATCACACGCGCGATTATCACCCGTTTTGGTTGTTCGTTGCGGGTGTACATCGGGCTCGGGGTTCTGCCCTCGGGTGCACATCGCCAGCTGTGTACAAACCTGTAGTCACGCCCTGTAAGTTACAAGAATCAAATTACATTTACTTTGGGAGTAATTGGGGATTGTTATTTATTTATTTATTTCCCATTGTATTTTAAAGGACAATTCCACCCTCATAAGAACATCTTTTAGAAAGAACGGCCTCTTATATGTTGATATATCATAGTTTGTCTTATGAATTCATTACTGTATGTCTGCTATGCTTCTGGATACCTCATGGAAACTGAGCAATTTAGAAACCTGTACTGAGCATGCTCAGAAGAGGCAGACAGGGGATTAACATTCAGTCATTGGCTGTGATGTCAACTGTCAAATCCATAACTGGCAGTTACTAACTGGAAGAACCAGGAAGCAGAAACAGGGCAAACAGGACATTGTGCAGGATTTCAGGTTAGACTTAAATATTTCACATTTCAAACTATTACCGTTTAGGGTTTTGGAGGGTGATTTACCTGTATGTAAGTTTTAATTTTGGGGCTGGACTTGCCCTTTAAGGCAACTACTGTAACTCATGTTTTTTTATTATTTCGATGGCTACTTGAAAATTTTTATAAATTTATTAATTTCCTAATTATAGGGGAGGTGGATTTGCTTCAAGTAAAGAAAAATGGAACCGAGGGCCACACTCCGAGTGACAAACGTAATCATTTATTTGTGACCTCATATCTCACCCTTCTTCTTCGAAGATACGAATATGGCAAATATGGTGCGATTGAGATATGTAAACGCACTCGATTGGGCAGAACAATGCGGATCACATGAGGTACCAAATTGCAAACTGATGTTTGCAAGTGCAATCGAACCAAAAACACGCTAGTGTGGCCTAGCCTTTAAAGTTTGTGACCAATTTGAGTCTGTCAGTGTCAGAGCTCTAGCTTAACACACTAATGATAATAAACTGCAAACACTAAAGGAGGATTTCTCAGAAAGGAAAACTATCTAGTAGAAATATCCATTTATACTTCCCTATAATAATAAAATAACATTTTTTTCAGTTGTTTTTTTATTATCTTAAAGCAAAGTTGTAAAACTGTGTTAGCCTTATCATTAGAGTGTAATACTTTTAATCACATCTTTAATATAAGAAGGGCTCACTGGCTCACCTCTGCAGGTATGGCAGAGCCTGCCCCTTGGTCCCATGAATTCTTGAATTTGGAATCCAGCTCCCTGTACAGAATTTATACAGGAGGTCAAAACCAGATACAAATTCAAAAAGTCCTTTGCAGATATAAAAAAAATAAAAACCGAGACCTTCTTTCACAAATAAGTAAAGACATCACTTCAAAGCCAGGGGTCTTCCCGTGATTTTAACCAGTGCAGCTCTAAATGATTTAATCCCAGAGGACACTGACAGGACCAGCACACCTCTGTCCCCAGAGCAGTATTCTCTCACAAACCATTTGCAGGTAGGTACCCCTTCTTCTTGCAAAATTCCTTCAGCAAGATTTTATTCAGCATGGAAGATGCTATGTTCAGACCGGTGGGTCCTCAAAATCATAAAGGCCTGTCCCTTCCCCCTGGTAAGGTTCCCATACCAGGATATTATTTAGACAATATCCTTTCATTGGCTCTGTCACAAGTGTAGGAGACAAAAACTGTGAAATCTGTAATCATTGGGCTAAAATGTGTATCAGCTATCAGGGACTTCATTTCCCAGCAGTCTTTGATAGACACAAGGTAAAGAAAGGCTGGATAAGTCATGTGTTTCCAGTTCTAAAACAGGAAGGCTCCGTGTCCAATCCCAAACTTGGAGAACTAAACCCAATTTTTTACACTCCAGAGTCTGAACATATTCCCTCTAAAAACACCAATAAACTGTAAAATAGCAATACAGTAAATAGCATTAAAGTGTTACCACTTGAAGAACTGGATGAAATAACAGTGTATTTACAGTGACCACACCCCTGACCTCAGTCACATGCTCCCTTGCATTTTCTGTCCAGTAAAAGGATTGGCTAGAGGCTACTAATGGGTTTGACCAACTGTAACAAGTTCCTGCAGTATCTTAGGACTGAGCATGTGTAAAGAACATAATGGTAAGTGACCACACTATACAATACCAGAACACTGGGAAATAAGACACAAAACCCATGTTAGAAGGTTAAGTTTCTCAACAACCTTATTAAAATGAGACACTGATTACTGTTTTTATAACAAGGAAATCTTCTAATTCAATGTTGTTCTGAGGCTTTAGTTTTTTTAAAATCACAGAACTTTATTTCCTACTGCACAGGGACTATTTCATGATAAAAGTGGACTTAAGACACTTTCGCACTTTTTTATATTTCGCAAAATCACAGCCATCTACTTCAATTTTGCTGGCAGGGTCAGATATACAATTAGAACGTGATGATATTAGGCCTATCCAACACTCCCTAAACATTTACCAGAGCACTAAAACTAGTTATCCAGCAATTCAGGCAAAAGGAATGTCACTGATCTATCTGGACGTTCTGCTGGTTTTTTCGACAGACATAATACTGTACTCACTAACTTGGGTTTCTCCATAAACTCACAAAAGTCAGTCTAACTCCCTTCGTTTTAAGGGTTTTTAATAACAACATTTCACCATTCAGGTCGCAGATCAGAAATGGAGTGTAATCAAATCTTTCATTCAAGAACTCCTCCTATACCTCTTCACATTATAGTAAAGGTTATTGGGAAGCTAGTAGCCCTAGCTCAGAGCTCTATACAAGCCCCCTGCTCTGCAGGCACAGACAGATTTTCCTTTGAGTCTGCCTTCAGAGAGGGACAGATTGGTCTCACCTAGGGCCCTATTTGTAAATGCGAGGTATCGCAATTAAGCCATGTCCCAAGGCGATAAGAAATTCCAGTGGTGTAACAGTGAGATACATGGCAGGTGACAGTAACCAGTTGGTAGATTAGTTACTTTTTCTTTTTTCATCCCTTGGCAGGTTCAGCCTTCACCAGTTGGTACATTTACTTTTTTTTTGGCTGGCTGCCCGCCCAGATTTAGGAGTTCCATTTAATAGATACAGGGAGATTCAGTAAAAGTTCTAATGGGGCAAATTTTGCTCCCACCAGACATCCGATTTTATGTAGCACCAAACATCTGGATGGTTGGGGCAAAATTAGCACCATTTTAACAATAAGAACTTTTATTGAAAAACCTTGAAACCTCTGACTTGCTACGCACGGCACATCACGTGCCTGAAAGTGCCCCACATCTTCAGACCCTAGAGACGCCCATGCCTGGTGCCTTCTGGAAAATCCAGCTATTATTGTAATGAGCGGGACAAGCTTTTAAAAGTTTGACCTATAATATATCTGTTATATTCAATTAGATCAACTGGACTTGAAGTTTAGTTCTTGAAGACGTTTCGCTAGTTATCCGACAGGCTCTCAATTCAGAATGAATTCTCAATTCATGCTTAGTTGATCTAATTGAATTAGAACAGATATACCATGACCTGGATGAATGAGAACCTTCACAAGCAGACCTATAATACCGAATATTGTGCAGCGTCACTGGCAAGGAACCCCCATGAGCCAATTTCTCCTTTCTGAGGAAGCAGCAGACCTGGACAGAGTCCCAATCCATTGTGGAATATGTAGTTGGTGCATCAAACAACGTGGTTTTGCGTGGCAATTAGGGTGAGGCCACACTGCAACGCACAGGAATCGCGCACAAAATCGCGTTTTGCGCATGCGGTTTCGCTTTTCGCGTTATGGACACGCATGCGTTAACGCACTAAAAATGGTGAACGCATGCATTACCAAAACGCGAACGGACGCGCAATCACATACGCATCGGAAATCGCGGGAATTTTTGCGCTCCCGCGATTTCCATTTTAGCGAAAATCGCGTGCGCAAACGGGCGAAAAACACGCTAGTGTGGCCTAGCCCTTACTCAGGGAGATTTTGTGAAGACACATTGAGAGTGAATTTTTTTTTTAAAGATAACACGTTTCATTTTGTACAATCATTTCTTCCCTTTCAGAAGGCCCTGAACAGGGCTAAGGCCACTCAGAGGCATTTGAAGTGTCTGAGGGAAGCAGGTAATTTTCTGCCTTTTATAAACTGGCTCATGTGAGGAGGATGTAAAGGCTTCCCTTACCACCCTTTTATGTGGCAATATTGGAGGACTGGAGTGTATCTGCTGAAAATAAGTCACTGCCAGTAGCTGTGGCATTAAGAGTCCTCAATTGTGCCACTGGAAAAATCCGAGTTACAGCCTAGATCCCAGACCTCAAGACTTTGCTGCACTTCCTGGAACTGGGTCCTAAAGACTAGTTTATTTTAAAGTGGCAACTCGGGAGGCAGCCACCAAGCCCACCAGCTGTTGCTACGTGGCTACCTCAACACCAACTTAATGCCATCTCAAATTAAAATATCTATGTTGGGGTATTTGCCTGGATCCCACCTAGGCTAAAAACATCATTCCACACTAGAATGTTACATGGCTGCCTCCCATGGGACAAAAACTATCGTCTGGATTAAAGGATTGTGTCTGGATATTAACACACAACATCTACCTATTATAATGGTTTTCACAATGTAATCCGTTCTTAATATCACACATTTCTTGTAGACTATTGTGTAAAATTTCAGTTTTACAGGAGGAAGCCATATATTTTTTGCATGCAGTGGATATGGCTTGTTTAAATCAGAAAGTGTCATGGGCAATTTAAAGCTTGTATGGGTATGCCATGGGTGGACTTTGCTCCCTTGGACCTAACATTGGTGGTGTATTTCAGGTATATATCTGCACAGGGAAATGACCATTATAAAATCACCAAGGAGTTCCATAACCATATAAAAGTACAGGGTATAGTTATGTATAGCATCTCAAACATTCTGAGATACTACATATACAAATATCATTAAAGTAAAACTATTGTCCTAAGCATCCTTGTTCCTTTGTCCCTGTATAAAGGCTTAGTAACATGGTTTGTATTGTAGGCAGTAGCAGTACTAAAGGGGTTAATGTTAAGGGTTTATATTTTACATGAAATTTAGCATGAAGGCAACAAGTGCATATTTGTGATTGTGTGGGCTCTAAACAGTCTATGTGAACAATCTCACACCTGTGCCCAAAACTAATAACACTTGCACCTTGCAGAGTTCATCAAAGTACAAGGGATGCATCAGGAACAACAAGTTAGCAGGTAGAATCAGGGCAAGGCGTGAATAAAAAATTATATCAATATCTCAATACCAAAATAGGCAACTATAAAAAAAGGGGGTCATTCTGGGCACACACCCCTGAAATATTTACCAATCTATGGCTAGCTTAATTCTCACAATTTCCCTTTAAACTTTAACAGCTATTTAAAAACTTTGCATTTAGACTCAACACACTACAATAAAGAAAACATCCTGCTTCAACGTGTTTATTATGTGCCAAAAAGAAACAAACAAAAACTACACCACATCTGTAGATTAAGTGCATCTTCTGCTTGCATAAACTACAATGAGGTAGAGACTTTACACACAGCTTCAGATATGCCCACTAGGGGCAGCGGAGTACAGGATTCGCTTAGCATGTACTGGGTAGGAGGGCAATACACAGACTTGTGGGGGGTCTTTGGCACAGAGCTTAGAGTATGAAGGGGGGTAGAAATAAAAAGTACACATTTTTTCAAAGGCCTGCAAAGTTTGCTTAAGTCAGCAGTTTGAAAAATAAAAAATAAAACAGAGCATGGGCACTCCCTCCAGAAGGACTCGCTTTCTTGTCTCTACCCCAAAGACAAAAGTATATATATAACAGCCCTTTTAGTCCAGCCAAATACAAACAAAGTGATTAAAAACTCTACCATCCCCTTAAGTGCAAATTAAAAAAGTGCAACAAACTTCCTTAAAACTATATACACACACATTATTTGGATCAGTCAAGACCTTCAATTTGTCCTTTTGGTTACAAACATTGTTGTATAAAGATTTTATGTAGGTTTATTTTCTTAACCAGCAGCTCCCAGAAATGGAAAACGTTGCTATGTTAAAAGCTGCCAGGAAAAGAAAAAAAAAAAATAATAATGGACTTAAAAACCATCTTTAAGAGAGTGTAAAAAGTAACTGGTAAAAATCCCACTGGGTAAAAATATGCAATATGATTTGGTTTAAATAAAGAGCAGATCCTGCTATCGTTGTTAACAGTAAAAATGCCAACTGAACTAGTTTATATGGTTCAGAGGGGACATTAAATAAATTGCAAGGCACTGTATGGTAACAGCTAAACATGGGAAGATTAATGAAATCTGCATCATCACCAGCAGTATTGCAAGGAATGTAAAAGAAGCTCCTGTAATAAAAAATTAACCAAAAGCAGTGGCATTAGTAGCCATAAACCTTAAGAAATCACGGCCTGCACATTGCTTACTTTCAGCAAATGCTCTTCAGGCCTAGTCTGGGAACTGCAATTAACTTTGAGAAGGAAGTATCCCCCTCAAATCATTAAAAAAAAACCCTGGCAAAAAAAAAAAAAAAAAAAAAAAAAATTCAAAAAATCACCGTGCACTAGTGCAAGAAAATTACCACAAGGTACATACAGCAAGTACAAGAAAGTGACTTTTCCCCCACAGTCCACTTTGCCTGGAAGTGGGAAAAATATACAAGTGCTGCCAATGATGGAGGGAGGGAAAACTGGACATCATCCTGGCCCAGCAAATCCAGCAATATTTTGCATAACTGTTCCAAGGTCACTGTTTTAGCTTGAATCCCGACTCTTCTGATTGCGCATAAGTGGGCGATGGTGACGTAGGATTTCCATTGAGTGTTGCCAGTGCCAGCAAGAGCGACAGAAATACTTGAAGCACACCTAAATGTGTAAAAATAGACAGGTTTTATGTGAGAAGGGACACTTCTCAGTGTTCTCCCCCGACAAAACTGCCCTATTCCCCTTTTATTATACTTGCAAAAGCTAGTTAACATGTCCTAAAATTTCGCAAGACCTCCGAAAGATACCTTTTTTGGGGTGGGGCTTCTTACACCCGGTGTCAGATTCAGATTGACTGGATAAACCAAGAACTAACTTTAAAAGCCTATAACATAAGATCCAGAGATGCTTGTTTGAAAGGTATTTGTTTCAAACACATCTTGACGATGGTTGTCAAATTGTCAGATTTGGGATTCAGGATTTGCATCGGCCATGCGTATGGCTACCTTAATTACATAGAGATCATATACTATGCAAAACAAAAAGGATTTGCAAGTCGTATGCAGGATTATTTCAATGCCATCAATCTCTCATCTTAAAAAATAGGTTAGTATCTAAGGGGCAATTTACGGAGAGTTACCACTGTATAGAATGTGCAATAGTTACATCCATTTTTCATATTCAATAAGGGGTTTGAGAGAGATTACATTTGGGTTTGTATCAAATTTTATTTGTAGGTTATTGAAACCGGCATGAAGTTACCCTTTGTATGTATAATCTTACTTATGAAGCACCACTAGGGTACCCAGTGCTGTACAGATAAATGAATTATAAATAAAAGTTTCATACATAGGTTAAGACTATATATGGATAGTTAGATCTAAGATTGTCAAGGCACACCAAGAAGGATTGGAACTTCTGCCACAAAGCTAATAAGTAGGGAGGGACAGCAAACTAAAAGCTCTCTTTGTGTAGTTGAGTGCTGGGGTCTCTTATGTAATGCATAAACTGCAGTGCCTCCTTTGCACCACAACTAAGTTAAACATAGGCAGGCAATGAAGGGTAATCACTTACACAGAGGTTAAAATGGATACCTCTAGTTACAATGTTTGTACAAAACATGCTTAAGCGCCCCTCCAAGGCAGTATTCAAGAATAAGTTCTAACCTAATAAAAGTACAACCCCGGGGGAGGGGGGGGAAACAAGACCATGCCGGTGTTTATTTAGCATGACCTCTTACAGGGGACCATGTGATTATTGAGATTATTAATCTCTAAACTCACACTGTTCACTGAAAGAGGTCATACTAAAGAGAAGCAGGTATCGTCTCTCCCCCCGGGGACATTTGGTACATTGCGCTAACTTAGAAATAATTTGTGAGGTGTGTTACTCTAAGTTACGTTAAGCGTTATCGCATTAATGGAACTTTGAGACATAACGTTGCGATAACTTCTCTCGGTAAATCATCCAATAAGTGTACTGTGAGGCATTATAAACTTAATGCATAGTGATAAATGGAATTAAGCTCTTACCTGGTCTCTGCAAAAGAATGGACCTGGTTGAGTATTGCAAACTTGGCAAACCGAGTCTTCCAAATAAGGGTCAATCTGGACCTGAATAGACAGCAGAATGAAAGGGGGGGAGGGGGTTGAATTTTTTTTTTTTTTACAATTTTAACCAAATCACTTATGGCTAGCTTACTTTAACATTTGGTCATCCATGACTGAATCTTTTGCATGCTGTTGCTCTGCTTAGATAAACTACTAAATGTTAAAATTAAGTTTTTTTTCCCCCCACAACAGAAAGATGAAGCAAATGCATCCGGTGGATAATCTATTATGAGCAATTTATTTTGTCATCAGTTGACAGTTTTACATTTTAATCAACTTAAAGTTAAAATAAAACAATGCATTATAAACACATTCTTCTTAAAGGGCAAGTGTGGTCTCCAAACAAGTTAGGGTTAAATGAAAGCCTGCAGTATTTTTATAATGAGCCGACATTCACATCTCTGGCTTCACCCTGTGAGAAATGATATTGAGGCTATTGTTCAAACTTCCTGCTTCCAGTAGGTTGAGTGACATCACCTTACCTCTGCCCCAGGGGAGAAGCATGCTCAGTAGTTTATAGTATTTGAGGTTGAAAAATATCCTCATTTCCTGCCTAACTGTTGATCCAGAGGAAGGCAAAAAACCCCCACCAAATTTATGAAGGGGGAAAAAAATTCCTTCCTGACTCCAAGTGGCAATCGGAAATTTCCCTGGATAAACTCTACTTTATGTATCAATACCAGTAACTTGCAACATTCCTTGTTTGCAGAAACCCATCCAGTTTTTTTTTTTTTTTTTTAAACTGACAAATGAACCCGCCGAACAACGTCCACTGGAGAAGGTGGGGGGAAATTGACAGTTGAGAAGGGGAGCCTATTAATGCAGACAGGCTGGTCACATGGCTGAAAACAGGAAGTAATATTGCTGAACCAGCAATAACTTCTCACAAATTTTATCTAGAGATGTGATTTCGGTTTTATTTTGAAGGGATGATGGAAGGCTTTTTATGTAATCCTTACTAGTTTGGAAGAATTGGAGACCAGTTACCCTTTAAGTATGTGAAACTACCTTAAGTATGTGAAACATTAACTGGACCTCCAATTATAAAAAAAAAAGGGCTCTGTTTTTACCCATAAGTTGCACAGGGAATGTTGGCTTTCAGTCTATAAAATTAAATTTCCCTCCCATTATGAGGCAGAAAAATGTAAAGGAGGAGTGTAAAGACTTCCTAAAAGGTCTAGAGATTGCCAATATATTGTACTTACCTTTTTTGTAAACTTGGCAGTTTTTATTTCAACAAATGCAGCACTTACGGCCTTTAGGTAACTACGCTGGTTGTTAAAGGTCACACGTCCAGATCCTAGGATTCGAAAAAAATTAGCAAGACTGTCAAAGATTTTAATATCCTTCCCAGATAACCCTAAGAATACACCATTGCATACTGCTCATGGTAAGCAAATACAAATGGGGAGATGCAATATCACTTATGCATTACTTACCTGTCCAAGATCTCACAATACAGTAATCACTTAGTGTACTGCATTGGTCAGGTAATGAGCACCTCCATACGCTTAAAAAAAAGAGGTTAAGTTTCACGTAACATTTTATTATTATGGATTTATATAGCGCCAACATCTTCCGTGGCACTTTACAATTACCTAGTCATACATTACATACATGTTATACAAAGTCATACATATTACATACACAGGTAATACAAAATATGAGTAAACAGCGTGATTAGTTTTACAGCAATACCATGATACAATAGGAGAGATTTTTATTGCATCTGTGCCAGTGCTATTAATACAAAACGGCACAGGCCTCGCTTATGCAGTGTAAAGCCCACGCTAACCTGATATGAGGGTTTTACAATTTGACAACAGCATAAATAACTTTCCCTTAATGTTCTCTCCAATTAATAAAACATACACCTACATCGTAGATGTGTAGTGCACAAGATTTTTTAGTGTGTATGGACTATGTTCCAAAGTTAACATTGTTGGAAATTTATTTTTAAATTGTCTAAAGCTTGTCTTCAAACTTTTTAATGGCACACAATATTTTGTCCCAATCAACTGGCTGGTTCAACATTTCAGTTGACAGTCGAAATATTCGACAATCTTTGCCACTAAAGATTTTCAAATGCTGGTGGGATTTTGGCTGATTGTGTGTTCATTCCAAAATATCAGTAGTACTGCCCTCTAATTATTCCCATATAGGGAAATACCTGCTTATTTTGATGTACAGCACCATGATTCGCAAAGCAAAAGTAACTTAAGTTATGTGCTGCTGTTTATTTGTATAAAGACCAATAACTAATTTTTTTCTGCTGTAAAATTTAAGTGAAAGACCTCTATTCTCAATGTAAATATGTCTAACAATTTCCAAAACAAGAATAGGAGGATTGTTACTCACCATAAAATCTCTCTGAAGCCAATAGGGGGACCCAGGTTACAGCAGAGGTGAGGAGGAAGTCTGCCTCCTTGCCTCTGCTGTAACCTGGGTCCCCCTGAGGCTGAAAGAAAAAAGAATTCTCTATCATTACAGGCCACTCTTTGCCTCTAGGAGCATTTCAGGGTGGCCATTTTGCTCAGATCACCCACAACGACAGAATTTGCTTAAATGGACCACAAGATTGTCAACCTGAAATACTGGAGGTATCCCTAAATCCAGAATGGTAGATTAAGATCAGTTATTGATCAATAAGTCTGGTACAAATTGGAAGATATGGCAGGTCAAATCAGGACATGCCCCAACATTTTATTCTGCTTACAGCATGCAAATAGTGCCTGTACACACTGGTCCACGACATACAATCAATTTTCAGTGGAACCACCTTTCCAGATCTTTTTTGTGACAGACATTGATCACAAAATGAACGGTAAGGTACGGGACCTTGCAATCATATTTTGGCCGCAAAAAAAGATAGTCTGAGAGGTCTGAGGGAAGTGGGGATATCCAATGAAATTCCTGTAAATATGTTACTGGGGAATGATTTGGGGACAATGGTCTCTGCATTTGTGCCAAATAATCCGGTCTCACCAAGTCTAGCCGCGCTACAGTGTGACCACCCACTGCAATCAGTAAAGGGAACAGGTAACTGGGAGGGAGGGCTGAGAGACCTGAGCAGATGTCAGTCAGTGCCAGAACCAGTATTGTCTAAACGTGTGAATGGAGAGAGGGGAATCGCCAAGTTCTGGTTGAGTCAGGTATAGTACCTGTAGGGAGGGACTTTAGAAGCCAGTAGTCCGGTAAATTCCCCTTAATATAGGAAGGATACTGAAGTACATTGACCATTTTAAACAAATTTAGACCTCTCATACCTTTCTGGCTTACAGCAGGTGCAAAGTATTTGCCTTTGTTTTTTTAGGACCAACGCCAATGAAAAATTGACTGGAGGGCTTGCTGTAGGCAAAAAACTTGCACTTATGAATCTTAAAATTCTGGAAACAGAACAAATTCGAAAAAAAAAAAAAAAAGGGGTACAGAATTTACATATGCTTCTCACCTATGGGATATTTGTGCTTATCTGTATCAATTCCAGCATAGACTACACCACCAAAGAGATCATTCATGATTGATGCAAGAGCTTCAGCATTAAGCATGCCATGCAGAGCACCCACAAATACAGTCTTACTAGGGTCCAAACGCTGGGATGGGCTTCGAACAAAGTTGCTGTCTGCCAACACCCAAGGAATGACTTGCACCTGAATAGATGGTGAAAAGGTTACATTTATATAAATAGATGTCTGCCTAGCCCATAGTTAAAAACAGCCTGGTTACATTAATATAAAACAAAGGATTCTTTTGAGTGTGTCACTGAACAGTCCTTTAAACTTCTTACCGCCAAAGTGCTGCAGTGTATGTTCCCAGACATTTCATTTTAATGCATATAGTCCATATGTGCTTTAACATTTAGAGTCATGTGAAGCAAGCTTCTAGTCATTGTATGTATGTACACATTCATTTGTATACTGCCACTGGTATGCAGTACAGCACAATAGAGGTAACAATGGTACAAACAAAAAATTACTGTACATGTACACAATGTATGCTGTGCAGCGAAACATGAGTTAGGTCCCACTAGCATGATTTGTGCTCAGATCGATTTGCATTGCCAATGTAATGCTCAGACTGAGTGGTCCCACTATTTGTTCTGTGCTCAGACTCATTATTGAAAGGCATGTGTGTTCGACTATTACGTGTCCTAATAACAAATGGACATGATCGCAGCACACAGCTTATTAAAGGACAACTCCACCCTCATAAGAACATCTTTTAGAAAGAATGGCCTCTTTAAAATATGTTGATATATCATAGTTTGTCCAATGAATTCATTACTGTATGCCTGCTATGCTTCTGGTGGTCTCATGGAAACTGAGCAATTTAGAAACCTGTACTGAGCCTGGGCATGCTCAGAAGAGGCAGACAGGGGATTAACTTTGTCATTGGTTGTGATGTCAACTGTCAAATCCATAACGGACAGTTGCTGACTGAAAGAACCAGGAAGCAGAAACAGGACATTGTGCAGGATTTCAGGTTAGACAGATTTCAAACTATTACAGTTTAGGGTTTTGAGGGGTGATTTACCTGCATGTAAGTTCTCATTTTAGGGCTGGACTTGCCCTTTAAGCAGAGCAGCACATTGCAGAAATCATACATGCGCTGCTGTGCATGATAAAGGGACCCAGCCCTAAAAGCTCACAATCTAAGTGTCCTACTAAATGAACCACAATCCTTGACAGAACATTAGAATTTTCCATAATGCACTAGTAACCTTATTTTACAATACCACGCAGGCACCAAGGACCCAGTACCACACACTAGAATCAGGTATGTTTGAAAACATTGACTATTTAAAGGGCAACTTTACTCAAAAAAAAATGGAATTTTCAAAAAATACTGTAGATCCTAAAATTATGTGAAATAGCATTTACATGGAAACATCTGTCACTCCAGATGCAGAAATTATGTTCCTGACCTCTCACTGGGATCTTTGGCTGCCTGCCAGCACACTTTCTGCAACATTTAATAGAATCAGCAGAGAAAAGAAAGAGGGAGGGGGAGATGTGTAAGCAGCAGTGTCCATGGTGAGGCTGTGCAGAACCTAGAAGAGTCGCAGACACTACAAGAAGGCAGTGAGTAAGGGAGGTAGGGGCCATTAAAAGCACTTATTAAACGTTAATGACAAAGCAAGCACAGATAAAAGGAGTTGTCTCACTCACCTGTAAAATCCTTTTCTCTGAAGCCGTAAGGGGGACCCAGGAACACAGGGGTTAAGTACCCTCACTTCAGGAGCGGACACTTTAAAACTTGAGGCTCCAGTGCTCCTCCCCTCCTATATTAACTCACCAGCACCAGAAGCCTCCTTTAGTTGGTCCCAAAGAGGGAGTGAAAGGTAAATAACACTAAACAAGAACAGTAACAGGCCAAAGACAATCATGTCAACAAAGGGCGGGAAGTACCTGGGTCCCCCTTACGGCTTCGGAGAAAAGGATTTTACAGGTGAGAGACATAAAAATTACTCTTCTCCTACAGCCTTAGGGGGACCCAGGAACACAGGGGACATCCCAAAGTCCCTAGAGGAAACTAGGGTGGGACAAAATAACCGAATTAAACCTTGGCGGTTCTAAGGATAGCGCTGCTTAAGGTAGTATCCCTTTCTGTAAATACCTGTAGGCGGTAAAATTTAATAAACGTGTGAATTGAAGACCAAGTTGCTGCCCGACATCTGGTCACATCTGGTCCACTGAGGCGCCATGATGAGCTGCCCAAGAAGCTCCAACTGCCCTGGTAGAGTGAGCTGTAACACGCAAGGGAGGAACAGCTCCAACTGCTAAGTAGCAGCGGACAATAGTAGACCTAATCCACCTGGCCAGAGTTGGAGGAGAGGCCCGAGACCCCTGGCGGGGCCCTGCCAGGAGAACGAATAATGCCTGGAGAGGAACGAATGCCTTTTGTGCGAGCAATGTAATTCCTCAGGGCTCTCACCACATCGAGACAGTGTAAATCGTGCTCCCTGGAAGAAGGATTAGGAAAGAAGGCTGGAACAACTATTTCCTGATTAATATGGAAAGATGAGACCACCTTCGGCAAGAAATAAGCATGAGGGCGGAGAACAGCCCTGTCTGAATAGAACGTTAGACATGAGGGTTCCACCGACAGAGCCGCCAATTCCGAGGCCCATCTGATGGAAGAAATGGCCAAAAGAAAAAAAGTCTTTCAGGAAAGAAGAGAAAGAGGAATATATTGTAACGGCTCAAAGGGAGGCCTCTTGAGCGCCCTAAGAACCAACGATAAATCCCAAGTTTGGACTGGAGTATGAACTGCTGGGCGTAAATGAGCTACTCCCTGTAAAAAAGGTCTGAATATCCTTCCTGTTCGCAAATTTCCGATGGAAATAAATTGACAAGGCTGAAACCTGCCCTTTGAGGGCACTAAGAGAAAGCCCCCCGTCAAAACCCTTTTGTTCTATCCAGAATACTTGGTTTTCTACAAATCTAGAAGGAGGAGGGAATCCCTTGGACGAACTTCACAAAACATTTTTGCCAAATTCTATAATAAACCTTTGCCGAAGATGGTTTTCTAGCCGCTAACAGTCTGTATAGCTAATGAAGGTACTCCGCGTCTTCTCAGTATGGCGGACTCAAGCGCCACGACGTTAAATGGAGGCGTTGTAGGTCCGGATGTCTGAAGGTCTGGTCGTATTGGAAGAGACCATGGTTCCTCGACTGACATGGAGGAGATCCGAGAACCAAGCCCTCCTTGGCCATCGCGGAGCAATGAAGATCACCGGAGTTCGTTCCCTCTATCCTTTTTAGGATCCTGGAAATCATAGGAGTTGGAGGAAAAAGGTAACCCAAGCGAAAACTCCAAGGCACCACCAGGGCATCTATCAGGGCCGCTAGCGGATCCCTTGTTTTGGCACAGAAAACCAGAACTTTGCGATTGTGTCGGGAAGCCATCAGGTCGATGTCCGGTGTTCCCCATCTCAGCGTCAATTTTTGGAACACCTCTGGGTGTAACTCCCATTCCCCGGGATCGAGGGTGACTCGACTGAGGAAATCTGCTTCTGTATTGAGCGCTCCGGGTATGTAAATTGCTGATATCGCTGGGACATGACCCTCTGCCCAAGTTAAAATCCGGTGTGCTTCTGCCATCGCTAATAGGCTTCTCGTGCCCCCGTGATTTATGTATGCCACGGCCGTGGCATTGTCTGACTATGCGCACATTCTTGCCCTTCAGCTGATTTGTCCAGTGAGAGCTAGAAAGATCGCTCTCAATTCCAGGACGTTGATCGGCAACTGAGACTCCTCTGTGGTCCAGAGGCCCTGGGCCTGTTGAGTCGCAAACTGCTCCCCAACCCTGGAGACTGGCGTCCGTGGACACCACAGTCCAAAAGGGGAAACAGTGGTTTGCCCGTTGATAGGTGGTTCTCTATGGTCCACCAGGTTAGAGAAGTCAGAATCGGACGCGGAAGGTGGATCCAGGAGTCCAGTGACTGTTGGGATGTCCCAACAACTGAGAAGATATCTCTGAAGAAGGCAAAGGTGGAATAGAGCGTACAGAACCGCTTCCACTGAGGACACCATCTTCCCCACCAGGCGCATAGCTTGCCGAATTGAAAGGGTCTTGGAAGTTTGAGCCTGAATGGTTAAGCTCCTCAGGTGACCTTGTCTTGAGGTAGAAAGATCTTGTGAATGGCTGTATCGAACAGCATTCCTAAGAAGATCATCCGTTTCGATGGAGTTGGAGAGGACTTTGCCCGATTTATGATCCATCCGAATCGGGATAAGATCGCCATGCACTGAGACACCTGAAGCCAAGACAGTTCGAAGGATTCTGCTTTTATCAATAGGTCGTCCAGGTAAGGAAGTATAAAGAGTCCCTGAAGCCGAAGAAAAGCCGCCTGGCATGTCATCACTTTGGTGAAGACCCTGGGCGCAGATGCTAGTCCGAACGGTAAGGCCGTGAACTGAAAGCGCCGGGGACCTATTGCAAACCTGAGGTAACGGTGGTGTCCGGCCCAGATGGGAATGTGTAGGTACGCATCCTGAATATCCAGGGAAGCGAGGAAGTCGTTCGGTTTGATCGCCATGATTACCGAGTGCAGGGATTCCATCTTGAATCTGAACTTTTGTACATGGATATTTAGTGCCTTGAGATCCAGCACTGGCCGAAAAGTTCCGTCCTTCTTTGGAACCAGGAACAAATTTGAATAAAAGCCCTGGAACGTCTGGTTTTCTGGAACCGGGGATATAACCTTTGCCAGCAAGAGAGCTTGCACACAGCCGTTTAGGGCCTTGCATTGTTTGAGGCAGCGAGGAATCCGAGAAGGAAAGAAACGAGGAGGAGGCCGGGAAGAGAATTCTATCTGGTAGCCATTTGTTATCACCCCCATAGTCCAGGAGTGTGGATGGCAGCTGCCATTCCTTGTAGAAGAAACTAAGGCGACCCCCGACCCAAAGTGGAGGTGGATAGTCATGCCTGCTTGTGTTTCTCCCCCTGCTTTAAAGCCCCCTCGCTTGGAAGGCCAGGGGGAAAAGGGTCTTTGCCCCTGGCGTGCTGGAAAGGAATTGGTATCCTCCGGCCTCGAGAGGTTTGTAGAACATGAAGCCCTTGGTGGATGAAAGGAATACGAACGTCGAAAGGATTGAAATCGACGTGCGCTAGCCTGAGGCAGGAAAGAACTCTTACTGCCAGTAGCTTGGGCAATAATCTTCTCCAGTTCAGGTCCGAAGAGGAGGCACCCCAAAAAGAGTAGGCTGGTAAGGGACTTCTTGGATGCCGGGTCCGCTGCCCAAGCCTTAAGCCATAAAGATCGCCTGGCCGCTGTAGAGGCCGCAGACGATCGTGCAATGAGACTGCTAGTTTCCAGGGCTGCATCAGATAATTGTTGGATAATATCATTTAAGTGACTGTCTGAAGACTCCTTAGCCACCGCTTGATACAGCTGGTCCAGCCACGCTTCCATAGCTTTGGCCACCCAAGCTGAAGCAAAAGTGGGTCTCAGGGCAGCCCCTGAAGCAGCAAAGGATGTTCTCAACTGACCTTCCAAACATCTGTCCGTGGGATCCTTAAAAGTGGCGGCCTCAGCCAAAGGAATAGCTGTGGCTCTAGAAAGCCTAGCCACTGGGGGATCGACTTCTGGAGGCATGGATCACTTATCCACATGCTCCTTGGGAAAAGGAACATCGTTTGGAAATTTCTGGAAAAGTGGAGTTTCTTTTCCGGAGATGCCCATTCTTCCAATATGATTTGTTCTAACTGATCATATGAAGGGAAGGTTGCCGTCGTTTTCTTGGGACGACTGAATAAGGACTTGGCAGGATCTACTGGTTCACCCAGGTCCTGTATATTCAGAACTTGTAGTACCGATCTAATAAGATCGTCAAGCGTTTCTGGCGTGAATGTGGTCTGAATTTCCATTTCGGAGGTTAAGGAGTTTAATTCTCCTTCTTCCGATTCCTTTCTTTACTCCAAGGGGCACTCTTCTACTGCAAGAGTCGCCATGGGCCCTGAAGCTCTGACCGCTCTTTGTGGTCTGGCTTCCGCTCCGGTGGAACTAATCGACAAAAAATTGTGACATAGAAGCAGATAGTACCGACATGAAGGATCTCAGGCCAAACCCGACCTAGCGGGTGGATTCTATACATACACACGCGGTTGAGCAGAAGAGAAGGACCGGAAAGATGAAGTCATGCCCCTAGAAGCCCAGGAGAGAGAAATGTCCGCCTCCGAAAGATTCCCCCGCGATCTCCCTCAGCCTGCCAGGATCCCATGCGGCTGAAGCAGCGGCCGACCGCTAGTTTGCGCGGAAGGGGGGGTTCTGGCCATTTTAGACCCGTGGGTCATGATGGCCAGCCCTTCCGCTGCATTAGCAGGAGTACCCCTTCTGAATGCAGTCCCATGTCGGGAGCTGGTATGCCAGTGGATTCACCGGCTCCTTGCAGTCCATCCAGTAAGAAGAGGGGAGAGAAGTCCATCACTCCTGAAGCGGACACTTTAAAACTGAAGGAGGCTTCCGGTGCTGGTGAGTTAATATAGGAGGGGAGGAGCACTGGAGCCTCAAGTTTTAAAGTGTCCGCTCCTGAAGTGAGGGTACTTAACCCCTATGTTCCTGGGTCCCCCTAAGGCTGTAGGAGAAATCTGAATACCACAATTTTACTCAAATTGTAGTTTCAGATAACCTTAAGTTGTTTGAGTATAGTGACCCTTTAAGGAAACTGGTTGTGGTTCAATTATTTAGATCAGATTCTGTTGCACTGACATTACCTGAGGAAGGGGGCACGCTACCCCCACAAAATGTGTTTTTGATGCTGGTGGTGTGGTTTCTAATCTTTGAGTGCGACGCTCACTGTACATTAGTGTGAGATTTAATGTTCCTTTGAGGGAGGAGTATTAGTCTGCATCCACCATTGGACCCGAGTGCATAGGACCATTTCACATTGTTTGAACCAGTAAGCCATCCAGAAGTTTGAAAAACTAAAACTGCCAGCATTCCTACAACTTTCTACAGCAGAGGGCACCCAGGGAATGCTGGCAGTTGCAGTTTTCAAACATCTGGGTGGCTTACTGGTTCAAACAATGTAAATGGTCCTATGCACTCTGGTCCAACATCTGGATTGCTACACCTCCACCTCTTAGCTAAAATGCAATCAACACATTGCATTCAGGAGGTCCGACAGCTTACTGTTATATGCCGATTGGGACACATTCCAGGGTATTTGTCAGTATTGTACAAGTCATTCTGAATTCAGAAAGCCAGTAGAAGTTTAGTCCGTGAATATGTTTGGTTAGTTATGCAAGTCAAGTTGATCCAACTGAATAAGACAGATATTTAAAATGTCAAGTCTAAGCACAGTGGCAAGTGCAGGGTGGGAGATTTCTGGACACCAGTAATTCCCCCCCCCCCCCCCCTTAAACATGCCCATGCACCATGTTTGGTCTGTGTACAAGTCATGTAATATTGATTACAATCAATGATATCCTTAATCCTCTTGTCACATGCAACGGTTGCCAAAAACATCAAAAGAAAAACAAGCTTAAATCTATATATATATATTTATATATATATATTATATATTTAATCTGACAATATTAATGAAAAACACCCCCTAGTGTTCAATGACCTGTAAAGTAAAAAAAAAAAAAAAAAAAAAAACCCACCTCTGGCTTATATGGTCATGCAATTCATTCATATAACATACAATTGTTTAGAGGATATACATTCGGGACATTTAATGGTATAAAAAAAAAAAAAAAAAAAAAAAAAAAAAAAAAAAGGTACCTCCTTGCAGCGCATCCTACGACTGGACATTTTAAAGTAGTGTTCACTCAGCCCATCCTGACTTAGCAGGTCCTGGGTGCAGGCTTGAAGCAAAGCACGAACCGACTTCTCAGATTCAAACACCAGATAAACATAACCTGGGAAATGCAAAGGTGTACATCTAAGAAACCAAAAGGCCACAAGAAAAAAAAAAATCAAAGGTAGATTTACACCAACAGGAAGAGGTACATTTAACATCCCTACCCTTATCAGTCCAATGGAGTAAAGTGTATTTTGTTAGGTTTCACACTTGCACACAGTGGTACTTAAACATGTGTCAAATATTTTTATATAATGGACCTATGAAAGGTCAATTAAGACAGATCTACACTCCTGCACAGATTTCCTTGTATTGTACCCAGAATGAGAACCCGCTAGGACCTCACACCTAAGTTCTTTAGTTAAGCAGCGTACTTGCCAATAAGAACATTTTGACAAAAGTGAATAATATTTTTGGGTGACCCCCGTGAAACCAAACATTTGTTTTAACTGCACATTTCTCCATACAGATCTGCTTCAGCTGTTGGTGGGTTTGCTCATGCGAGACACTCGTTTTAGAGCTTTTAACAACATTTGAAGTGGATTAAGGTCAGTGCCCATTTCAGCACATTCACTTTTCTTACAAGCTACCCTCTCCATTCTAGATTGTCAGCTTTACCATTTTTCTGGTTTATGGCCGCTTCTTGCACCACCCCCTCAAGCAGCTGCACATACTCCTAAAGCCACCAGGAGGCTTTATGACAAAGGAAAGTATCATGATCTTAGGAGGGTACCATTTGCCTGGAATAAAATTGTGTGGGGTGGAATGTCCTTTTAACCATTCTTTGGTAGCACTCGCCTGGTAGCCTTGCAGCCTGATCTACTGCCTCTTCAAAACGTTTTAGGTTTTGACACGTCAACATTTTCCTTTAGAACTCTGGTAAAGTTCAGAATTCATTGTTCTATCAACGATGGTAAGCTATCCAGGTCTAAATGCAGCAAAATAGGCCCAAACCAGAACTCTATGCCATGTTTCACTATGCCCATATTGTAATTCCCAAAAATGATCTTATGTTAATGACAAAATAAGGATGAAATTCATAGGGACTCATGGGCGTAGCTAGAAATCATTGGGCCCCATAGTCTTCAAAAACAATCAATCAATGAAAGCACCCTCCCGGCATCATTTTAGAATTGCATGTATAGTGTATTTATAAAGCCCCACTTGGGGATGCAGTGCTTTACAGTAACAAAATACAATAAAGTCATACAAGGGGGACAAATACATAAATAGTTCGGAAGAGGCCGAAAATATCCCATAGCAGCAGTCACCTCCCTGTACTTTTAAAGTATAGAAAGTTGCCCACGGCTGGGGGGAAACCTGCAGTCCCGAGCATTCTCCCTATGATTTACATAGGGGGAACGATTAGGACTGTACGTAGCGCAATCGTTAAAAAAAAGACAGAATCCTGCAAATTTTAGCGTGCAAGTGTGTACCCAGCTTTAGTCCTCGGCTGCTCTGCTACCTCTTAAACACAAACAATTAAAAAGATAAGTATGCCGTAAAACAATGTTAAGTTTAGCTGGAAGCTGCAGCTTTCAAAACACTAATTGATTTTTTTCCCCCTAGGAACCCTCAGAGGCTACCTTTTCTGCTTTAAGTTTGCCAACATCTTGCATCTGTTTATGTGACAGTAGCTCCACCCCTCCAAGATTCCCAATCTTTAGTCTCAAAAGGTAATTCTCCTGCTTCCCAGCGCGCACTTGCCACGATGGCATTGTGCTTGTGCACGGCGAGAGGACGCCACGAGTGCATACGCCCATGCACGCACCGTCACGTTGCGTGCGCAGCAACGTCACACTCAAGGGACAAGTCTGATCAAACCGAGATAATGGTGTACAAAGGGTCCGTACACTCAATATGGTCCCGACCTGTGACGCACGTCCGTTTCGACAGAATCATCCGTGTAAATGCGATTGGTCGCGGGTCGGGATGCACATCATGTGTGTATACGAGCCTTTAGGGAAGACCAAGGTGAGGAAGGAAGTCTTGTAATGTCACCAGGGTCTCCCCTACTGCACATCTGCTATATGGTCAAATCACCAGATCCTCCCATCTGTTTTGGGCAAAATGGTGCCCCCTGATAGTCCCTACAGCATACAATTTTTTTTAAAAAAAGGAAGCCACAGAATTTATATATATTCAGTGGCACTCCGGTACTTTAAAATGCAGAACATTTATATAGCAGGGGTGGGCAATTAATTTTACAAGGTGCTGGACAAATTGGTTGTACTCAATTTTCATTAAAGAGATTGCAAAATTGGATTTTATCAATATATCTGGTTTTGATTATTAGTTGCAATTTTAATGGAAGATGTGCAATATTTTACATCATTCCATTAAATCCATTGATTAGGTCAACATTCAAAAACCTAATCAAATAATCAAATAAAATTATTCAGCCTGAGATTTTTTGGGTACAGGTCTAGTATTGAGGAGACAGTCAGGGGCAGCTCATGGGCCGCATGCATCCCCCGGGCCTTACTTTGCCCAGGTCTGATATATAGGTTTTCTGGCATAGAAAGGTTAAAGTGTCAGACTGGCATGTAGAGAAATTTGACTTGCTTGTAATGGTAAACTATTTTCCATCCGTTGGACTTTAGGTTTAAGAACTCCATACATTCAATTAAATAAATTAAATAAATATTGAAGCAGAGATTGCTTAAAATTACTTCCACCTTTATTAAATTCAGCAGTCTTGTTTTTTTTATCTTTTCTTCCAGAGGTAAAGCATTTTTATACCCAATTTATAACCTGAGAAATCAAAGATTGACTGTCATTTTGCAAAAATCAAGAATTGGTCCAAAAACAAGAGTGCTTCATATTATAATAATCAAGGTAATATAAATGTTTCAAAGTCCCCATCACCGTATCACCAGTAGGGTGTGTCATCAGGAAGCAGCAGGAGTATCACCAAGTGCACCACCAGGAAGTGCTCATATATATAAAATTCCTACCAGTCGCATTACCTTTAGGCATATTACCTTTGGGAGGGCAGCGTGGGTGCTTGCCATCCTTACCCGGCCACTCAACACTAAGCCCTCCAAATACACGAAATGTGTTTATCAGGCCAGCTTGAAGAAAAAAAAAAAAATATGTATGACTTTAGTGCGCTTTTAATAACTGGTACAAAAGAGGTTTATACATTTTATGCTTTGTTTTTTAAATGGTAAACGCCATCTGTTGTAAGAAAGCTATATCCACAGAATATGCAATAAACTGTAAGCTATTTTTAAATGAGATTTGGACAAGATACACATTAGCTTCCTTTCAATATTAAAAACCTCATACTACTGAGGATTATTCCTACCAATCAATTTTCAAGAACTATGAAAAACAAAAGGGACTTTGCTCTGAAATGATAATTGCATTTTGTGTAGGGAGCAAGTATGCTTTGCACAGAAGTTTTTTTTCCTCCCCGTTCTGTAAAAACCAAAAGGGAAACCAGGTCTGCACAAAGTTAAAAACACATGCAGTAAGACTGTAAAATTTAAATATAAGAACACTTTGCTCTTAAAGGGCAACAGTGATCTCCAAACAAGTTAAAGGATAACTATTGCCTCAATGCTTTTTTGTTTTTAATTGCATTAAAAAGAGTAAAGGTATGCAGCCCTCCCCATACATTTTTTCCCCCCGACTTCGAGCCTCTCTCTGCCTTCAATTAGCCATGCCGTGAAGGGGGCGTAACAATTCTGTCTACCTCTACCTGTCTTTCAAGCTAGCATGCAAGAAAACACTACTCCACACACCCTTGATCAGCTTGATTATGTAGGCTGTATCCTAACAGGACATTTCAAGTTTGTTTAACTGGCGGAGGAGGAGAGGTTGTAACAGACATTCCCACCAGCCAATGACAAGTGTTATGTTAATCATGTCCCTGGGCCATCTAGGAGGCGGGCTTTTAGCACTCATCTTTGCTGTGATATCTAAGCGAGGGCAGCACGGCTGTAAATGTGAGTAAGTGATTTCAGCTTCTGGAATTGGAACATGTAATGGGGGTGATTTTTTTTATATTGTTGTCCTTTAAGATTAAAAAAACCCTGCAGTCTTTCCTTTAAAATGAGCCCTGGATAACATCTGTCCGAAGCCTGCAAGAAAATATAGTGCAGCGAATGCAGAGACCCTCTGCAGAAATAGGGAAGTACTTGCAGACTAAAAAAAAAAAAAGGGGGGGGGGGGGGGGCTATTAAAAGTGGAAGTTCAGTGCAAATACATATGCTTAAAAAACCAAAACCGTATTTTCCCATTCCTAATCTGCCTATTCTGTGCACAAGTAAATGCTTCGAAAATACCGACTTCCTCTTCGCTGGGTACATACAATAAAGATTAGAAGAGGAGATAATTATAGGGAGAACATTTGGGACTGCCACTTTTGATTTAGCTTCGCTTATACATTGGGCTGAGGGAAATTTTTCATCAGGTCTGAGCATTTCTGAGGCAGAGCGTTAGTTGGCCTTGGGAATGTTTATTCCTGTGCAACACTGTTCGGAGTAACCAAAACTAAAATTCACAACACTTTGGAGGAAAGTGTAGTATTTACACAGTCCTACTGGCTTCTGTTCACAAAGTAGTAAAGACTTACTTTCAGTTATGTCCCAGGGTACGCCGCCAAGAAAAACCTTGCAGGAATAGACCGGATTCTTGTAATTTCTCGGGGGTAATTGACCACTCCAAGTGCATGTTGCTTCATTTACAGCTGGGGCAGAAAATAATGCATCACACAACATTCTGTAAGCCAAAGATTTCCATGTAAAATAAAAATGCCACTGAAACCCAAGCAGTTACAGGGAAAACCCCAATTAAATAGCATCAGTTTCTCATTTGTAACCAGCATTTACTGAATATGTAAATGCTGGTTATCAATAGAAAGGTGTCAGAACACAACTTACTTTTTTTGCATATGGGATTGTGTAGTTGGTGTAGAATGGTGCTAATGTACACTGCCAAAAGTGCCTGCAATGGACAGTATTAAAATTGGACAACCAAGTAATAAAAAGTTGTCTGGGTCTGATAAAAGGAGATTACTTGCCATAAAAATATTTTTCTCTGAAGCCGAAGGGGGACCCAGGCACAGCAGGGGTTAAGTATTTCGCTTCTAGGAGCAGACACTTTACAGGCTCAAGTGCTCCTCCTTTTACCTTATGTACTGCAGCACCAGAAGCCTGTCTTAGTTTGTCCCAAAGGAGTAGGAGTACAGTAATGAGAAAAACACCTTTGGCAACGAGTCCACACATTAACTAAACACTATACTGATAAAGGAAAAAAAAAAAAAAAAAGTCTGAGCAGCTTAAAAACAACCTTCTAGGGAGGGTAGTGCCTGGGTCCCCCTTCGGCTTCAGGAAAAAAAAAAAAAAATTTTTATGGTAAGTAAAATCTCCTTTTCGCTTTCAGTCTGGGGTGTCCCCTGCTGTACCTGGGTCCCTCAAAAGTCCAGAACAGTAAAAGGGGAGGGGGTCAGAATTATTTCTCTGCTGCTTGCAGCACAAGGCAACCAATGGACATCTCATCTGAAGCAAAACATTCAACCTGTTGAATTTGAATAATGTGTTAATAGACCAGGTGGCAGCCTTACAAATCTGGTCGATGGAGGCCCCATGTTGAGACACTTATGAAGCACTTCATGCTCTCGTGGAGTGAGCCGCAACCCACAAGGGTTGAGCAGCTCCTACTTCTGCTTAAACAACGCAAAATGACACTGCGGACCCATCGGGCTAGGGTCTTAGATGATGCTTTGGAGCCCCCCGTGAGGACCCGCCAAGAGGATGAACAGAGCCTTGGAAGAACGAAAGGAAAGCCTTGATTGTTCTGGAAATGTAAATCCAGAGCTCCGACTACGTCCAGTGAGTGTAACCTTTTCTCCTTAGAAGATGGTTCGAGGATACACGGCTGGGACGACGATTTCCTGATTCAGATGGAAAGAAGAGATGACCTTGTGTAAAAAGGCAGGATGGGGTTGAAGAATAGCTTTATGCTTGTGAAAGGATAGACATGACTGTTCTATAGAGAGCCACCAGTTCTGATGCTCTCCGTATTGAGGAGATAGGCTTCCAGGATAGAAGAGGCAGTGGTATAAACTTTAAGGGTTCAAATGGAGGGTACCCTGAGAACTAGGGAGAGATCCCATGGCTGAACAGACAGTCTGCAAGGTGGGCCACCCTTTGCAAGAAAGTTTGAACATCTTGTCATATAGCTAACTGCGGATGGAAATAGATTGAAAGAGCTGCGATTTAAACTTTGAGTGCACCAAGAGAAAGCCCCTTATTTAATCTCACTTGTAGGATTCATAAGAGTCTGCACAGAACGAAAGTTTGTGGAGGAAGCCCCTAGATGATGCCTACATATCTCTGCCAGATTCGTTGATATACTTTGGAAGATGACTTTTCATGCAGCTAACAGTTGGAATGACTGAAGATGCAATACCCCTCTTCCTTAAGATGGAGGACTTAAGTGCTATGCCGTCAAATTGAGATGTCAGAGGTCCGGATGGAATAGTGGGCCCTGCGACATGTGGTCTGGACAGAGGTTGGGACCAAGGTTCGTCTACGGATAGTTTTAGTAGGTCTGTGAACAAGGCCCTTCTCAGCCACCGAGGGGTTATGAAAATTGTTGTCCTTTCCTGTTTGATCTTTTTGAGAACACCAGGGTTCATAACTATTGGAGGAAATACGTATACCAACTGGAACCGCCACGGGACTACTTGAGTGTCCACCAGGCATGTTTGAGGATCCCAGGTTTCCGGAGCAGAAGAGGGGGACTTTGCAATTGTGACAAGATGCCATGATATCTATTTCTGGATTTCCCCCACCAACTGGTCCATTCCCCCAGATGCAGAATGTCGTTTGAGAGTGCTTACACATTCAGAATCCTGGGATAAAAATTGCAGATATGGCTGGAACGGTGTGTTCTGCCCAGTAGAAAATGCGGTGGGATTCTTCTATGGCCATGTCGCTCCAAGTGCCCCCTTGGTGTTTGATTTATGCCACTGCTGTGGTGTTGTCAGACTGAATCCTGACAAATTTGTTTGTCAGTGATTTGGTCCAGTGGGAGAGCCAGAATTATGGCTCGTAGTTCTAGGACATGGATTGGAAGGAGAGATTCTTCTGGAGGCCACGTACCTGGTGTCGTCTGCGACCCAAACACTGCACTCCATCCCAACAGACTCGTGTTTGTTGAGATCACAGAGGAAGACCAGAGTTTCCCTTTTGGAGATTGGCTTTTGTCCATCATACTAGAGAACGTCTGAGTGGGGAGGGCAGGGATTTCCTGGAATCCAGAGAGTCCATTGACCTGTCCCATACTGTTAATGTGGCGTTGGAGGGGACATAGATGAAACATAGCATGGGGGACTGCATCGATGATACCATCTTACCTACTAATCTCATAGCCTGACTAACAGTGATTTGGGGGTGGAGATTGCTTGGAGGGCCAGGCGCTTGAGGGATATTCTTTTTTCTGGGGGGAGGAATATCTGTTTTAGGGAAGGGTCGAACGACATACCCAAAAATGTCATGCGAGGGCTGGGAACTGGGGATGACTTATGGGTTGATTACCCAGCCAAAGGAAGTCAGGATTTGAGAACATAATGACATGTGAAGTGGCCAGGGGAAAGGAGGGCACTGATCAATCGATTGTCCAAGTAGGGAAGAAGGAAAATTCCCTGAAGGCGAATATAAATAATAAATGCTGTCTGGCAGGCTATCACTTTGGTGAAGACGGAGTGCCGAGGCCAGACCGAACAGAAGGGCCGTGAATTGAGAATGGTGGTTTCCTACCGCAAACCTGAGGAAGCGATGGTGGCCCTGCCAGATTGGGACGTGTAGGGAGAAGTCCTGTATGTCGAGGGATGCTATAAAGTCCACTTGAACGTAGGGACTCCATCTAGAAGTGGGACTTTTGGACATAGTGGTTTAGTTCCTTTAGAACCAAGATTGGAATTAAAGAACAGTCCTTTATCAGAACCAGGAAGAGGTTGGAGTAAAATCCCTGGAATCTGTGAGCCATAGGGACTGGTATTACTTTTTATGCAAGTAGTAAATCTATGGCTTGTTGGAGGGCCTTTTGTCTGGACAGAGATCTGGATAGATTGGAAGGGAAAAGCCCTTCCAATGCGGTATCCGTGAGTGATAACGCCCAGAGTCCAGGCGTCCGTGGAAGGAGGATTCCATACCTGTTGAAAGAATCAGATGTCCTCCCACCCAAGACATGGGAAGATAGTCATGTGGGTTTGGGTTTGTTTCCCATTGGTCGGAAAGAACCCTGTTTGGTGGGCCAGGAGGGGCGTGAGGAAGCACCTCTTAGGAGACGGACCTGGGACGTGCTCTCAAAAGCGGGTATTGGAGAGGAGCGAAAGGCAGGATTTCTTTGAAAAGTGGGAGAATGGAAAATTTTTTTGAGGAGCGATTGGCCGCCCATGCTTTCGGCCATAAAACCCTGCGGGTTGCCGTTACCGAGGCAGATTATCAAGCCTGCTTGACTCTAAAGCTGCGTCCCCGATATATACTGCCGCGTCTGAGAAGTTGCGAATGATCTCTAATAAGTGGGCCTTGGCCGGATCATTTAGGATTTCCCGATATAATTGGTTGAGCCATACCTCCATGACTTTGGCTACCCAGGCAGAGAATTCTATTTTTAGGAGGGCTTCAATGAAACAATCATTTTGGTCTTTAAATGTTGCCGCTTCGGAAAGGGGGGGGACAGTGGTGGCTCTAGAGACGGGCAACTGGAGGATCGACAGTGGTGGAGAGGACAATCTGTTTCAGATTTGGGAAAGAGTAACATGAGGTTGAAATGGCAGGATTGCTGTGAAAGGTGTTCCAGAGAGGACCATTCTTGTAGAACGATTTTATCCAGCTGTTCGCAAGATGGAAACTGTACTGAGGATTTTTTAACTCTGGGGGAAGCATATTGTTGACTTGGCTTCCAAATTCTTTAGTTCTCAATTCTATTTAAGTATCAAAAAAAATTACCATACCATGAAACTTAAAAAGGAGAACCATACTCCACACATTCATGGTACCCAGAGTGAGGACCTAAACCACCAAGTCCTCACCCCTTGGTGGTTCTTAGTAGAAGCATTACTAACCTAAAATTTCCTTTGGTCCTCTCCATATCCCTCGATCTGTGTCAAGGACAATGAGAAGATGTGCTATTGGCCCCATCACAAAGGTAAGTGTAGGCAAGTAATGCTGCATAAACTTGAACCCAGGGGTGAGAACCTAGCACTCTTCACAGGGACAATGCATGAAAAGAAAAAAAAAAAAAAAAAAAAAGGGGGGGGGGGGGTGTTTGGGAGGAGAGTACAAGTGTTCTTTAAATAGATCTACAACTTACCTTAGAGGTCTAATGAAGTTCCTGCCAAGATGGACAAGGGCCATTTGGCAGCTGAAAGGCTGTGTGTGGGGGAAGACCTATTTAAATTAAGGCAAATGGTCAAATGTTGTGGCTGTCCATCGCATATAGAACCATGAAAAGCATCACAGCTAATAACCAGCAAATCTTCTTACAGTCCAAGTAAATGTATCCTGCATTGCATGCTATAAGTACTTACATTAAGGAAGTTTATTTTAGACAAATTAATACCTGCAGCTTGTCTATGAAGACGTGCTTCTCTCTCAATGCTAAATGGGTCCTCAGCAGAGTCCAGCAAATCCCAGGATGGCCAAACTGATGTAGCAGGCCATCTCTTTGAAATCCCAAGAGGTGATGCAGTTGATGCTGCTGCTGCAGCTAGGGCTGCATGGTCCTGGTCTAATCTGGAACCAATACCCAATTTCAAAGGATCCCGAGGAACTCCACTCCCCAAAGGGAGAAACGGCAATGGAGGAGAGATGCGAAGACTTGACTGAAAAAGACACTCAAATAATTTAAAACTGCCAACACTGTCTGTGGCAACATAGTAAGTTTTCTTCCTTCATAACAGACTACTTTATCAATGTGATAATTTTCCCCCAACACTGAGCAAAATACAGAATAAGTTTTTTACAACGTGATAAGAGTACCAAAGAAAATGTTTATCCCCTATTAAACTGGTCATTTTGCCATATCTAGTGCTGTTAACACTTCCTTGATTTTTAAAGGAATACTAAACAGGTAAGTTCATGTAGCTTGCATCTGCATCTATTATACAAAGGGAGGGAGAACACTTATTCCCACCTCTCTGAATAATCAAAGGCCTGGGTTCCATAGCTAACTGCCTGCTTTCCACTCGCTGCTTCTCAGCCATTTCTCAACCATCTTTTGCGCATGTGTGCCTATAATAAAGATAGGAGGAAGAAAGGGACAGTGAGATCAGCTGTTAAAAATCCATGAATGGAAAGCAGGAAGCAAGTTAAATGCCAAAAACCAGGCATTTTACTATTCACAGGAAGATGGAAACAAGCAATCTTGCCTCCCTGTGAATAGTAGATGCAAGCTACAAATTACCGGTTTAGCATCCCTTTAAAAGCTTAAATGAAATCCGCTATCCCAACTGCAAGGAGCATCATTTTTATTAAATGGACACCACATTGACAATAGAAATTGTGCTTTTCCGCACAAGAGAGAATCAAACCTGAGGGAAGCATTTACTTAAAGGGCGTACCTACTCCAATCTCACTTTTCAGTTAAATTAATGGGCATATATAGTGGGAAAATTAACTTTTTCTCTTTCCATGTATTCTATAATTCCCCCCCACTCCGAGTATATTCACTTTCCCTCTCTATCCCGAGATACACAAATCAGAATAGGTGATTGTATTCCTCTACTCCTACTTGTAATGTCAATCAAATCCCTGTGATGTGACCATCTTACCTGCTCATGTCCCTCCCACCTCCATGCTCTCGTAAAAAAAAAAAAAGGGAAAAAAAAAAAATAAGAACATTAGCAGGGGGAGAGAGGTAGCTTTTATGGCAGAGAAGGCTGCACTTGACCACCCTTAATAGCTTTCACTGTTTGATGATGAAACAGATCGTGTTGCAGCAGGACACAAAGATCCATGTCTCCAGGACAGCTTTCTATTGGCCACAGAGTTAACTTCTACTGCACGAGAAGCTTGTCGGGCAGCCGGTATTTAGACATGGAGGAGTAAGGGGGGGGAGGAAAAGTCCTGCAGAGAGATCTGACACCATGGAAAAACAGTCACTGAGAGGTAGTAGAAAGGCAGCACAGACTACATGAATTTAACTTTGCAATGGGGCAGTGTGTTTTTCTTACTAAAGATGCCCTTTAAAGGGGAACTGATCTCCCAACATGTTGATATTAAATGAAAGGCCAGGTTCCTACCTTTAAAACAAGCCATCAACCACCTATGTGCTGCACAGCCCAGGATATGAAGAAAATCACTGATCAGAAAATTTGGGGGTGGGAGGTTCAGAATCTGCGGTTACGAATACTAGTTCCTACTTCTAATCTGCAGTTGGCACATGCTCAGTGCAGGAGAAAGCAAAATAAACCAGGAAGAGATCAAGTTACAGTGACCGAAGGAGGAGGAGAGGGAAAACCGCAAAGCAGGAAGTGTGTTTCACAGGGACCGTTACATGGTTTCAGAGCAAAAAGCACAGGGGATCTGGTGATGCTGCTACCATATCATACATAAAAATGAAAATATCTTCAAAACATGTAAAAAAAAAAAAAAAGTCAATTGCAAAAATACTCAGGAAAGCAATTCCCGTCAATGATAGCATTTTTGGACCATAGTTACCCTTTAAAGAACAGGCGATAAAGGGGCTATATCTTACCTCCCGTTCAATTAAACCAGCAAAAGACAGGAGTGAACAGAAGAAACCACGATCACCCTCCTCCGCGGCTTTCTCTGACAGGTCCCGACTACAGTCGCACTCCCATAAAATGTATGCGCCTAACAGTCAAATGTGGTCTAGGCCCTCACCATAATTACCAGGAGGAGAATGTTATTGATTAATGCCCATTTTCTTCCAGCCCTTAGGGGGTTCTATTATCAAAAATGTGCTTATATTGGTATTTTACAAAAAACAACATTTGATTGGCTGCTGCAGATAAACACAGGCAAAGTTTTGCACCTCTTAAACCCCATGTGTGAATCCTTATATTTTTGCAAATAAAACCTAGTCGCCTTTAATTTTTTTACGTTTACGGTCTGAGCTGGGTAACATTGTTCATCCTTTCTACATAAAATGCTAGGATCCCATGGCCAGAGAAGACCATATAAATACAAAAGTACATGTTAAAAAGGAGAGAAAAAAAAAAAAATGTAAGCATTAAGACAAATTAACAAAAATTATGCAAAATCTCTAGAGCTGTATTTAAGGAATCCCTTAAAAAACTTACAATAAGATCTGAGAGATGGTCTGATCCAGAACTGAAACCACTAGTGTCAGAGTCTGAAGGGCTGCTGGAGCGTGAATCCAATATGGAGCGACTGTCCAAGCGGGAGCTACGCAATAATTGGGTTGGATATTTCTCCACCAAATCTGATCCAATTGGGTCCAAAGGTAGGAATCCAAGAGGTGTCTTAGGACTGTTCAACATACTAAAAACTAGAAAACATATCCATGTTGAAAGGTAAAAAAACTTACTAAAATTTGCACTTATTTTTAAACAAAGCAGTTCTGTTCAAACCGTACAAAAGTTAAATTGCATGACTACATTTCATGAAGATCAAAAATATGAAAATTTCCGGTGATCCTGCTTTTAAATTTCTAACTGCATAATTCGCAATATGTACAAAATTATTTTATGGAACCATAAAAAATATGGAACAGTATTACTCTATATTAAAACTAGATATGAGTTTTGAGCTGCAATCATTCCCCTGCATGATCTATTTTAGACAAACTTGGCATCAGGTGCTCCCACTGCTCTGCTGAGGGCCTTTCTGCTGAATCACTATGAGACACTGCACCACAGAGCATCTCTGCATGGGAATTAGAGCCAGGACTAGGCTATATAGTCTGCTGTGAATTTATTAGACAATTTCCATAACTAAACTAGGCAAAACAACTTGCGGAGCTTGTTTGATGCCAGTTTTATTTTAGTCTGTTAGCCAGAAACTACAATCAGTATTAGTACTTAAAATGGGTTTAAAGACATTTCTAGATTTGTGATTTAAAGTGTAAAATTGTCAGAGGAAGGTATACGAGCTTCATGGAAACATTATGCTTTAAGAAAAAACAGCTAGTCCACATAAAGAGGACTTAATTACCACTTCCCAATTTAATATACATTTGAATGTCTTGTATCTTATCTGGCATTTAAGTGCAAAATTCTTTCATAGATGTTTTGTAGCATTGTAGCCTAAGGGCTTGTACACACGCACGATGTGCACCCCGACCCCTACACACGATGAACGGCCGAGAATCATCTGTGTATGCGTTCGGTCGTCGTTCGTTGATCCGGTCGCCGTTCGTTTATCCGCCCGGCGGATCGACGAATGACCCCCGACCGAACGCATACACGATTCTCGGCCGAAACACCTGTTTGTCGTGTGTAGCCGTCCACGTCGGGGGTCGCGCATATTGAGCGTGTGTACGACCCTTAAGATTATATGAAAGTTAGAACATACACCATCTTTATATCAAGTCCTTTAGTTCTTTCTACTTTTAATTAGCTCATGAAGGGAAATTAAATCCATGAAGGACAGGACAAATTTGTTTTAGTATGATCATCAACTTTAAACAAGACAAGCTAAACTGTTTAAAGGATAAAGAGGAAAACCTTTAATAGGGTACTGTTCCAAAAGGCACCCAATGACTTCAGCAGAAAATTGTACCAATGTTATCTCTGGGTACCAGAAGTTGTCACCAGGTAGGGTGAGGCAGGTTAATTTTACTTGTACTCTATTCATACTTCCAAATCCAAGCCCTTTCAAAAGAACAGGCTATGTGTAATTGGATGATTACCAAGAAAAATTAATATTGATCCCTGTTACAAATGCATTTCCATGCAGTTTACTAGGGACACTGGCCATTCACCCATTATCCCATATATAGTATTATATAGATAGGATGCTGGGACATAATAGGTTAATACCTGTGAATGTTGCTCTGTAGATCTTCAGAGATGTGGACTGAAGATTGGGTCAGGCAGATTATTTTCAGTTACCCCATCTGCTTTGAGCAATATTTTCAAGTGGTTGATGGAAAAATCAGTCCCATGAATGGCATCCAGTACACATTCCATGAGATTACCAAATGCTTATAATATTTATAGAAGGTACAAAACAAAGGATCATATAGGCATGGGAAAAAAAAACCTAGCAGCCAGTCTACATTGAAGTACCAGTGGAATAGAATGCACTACAAGCTTATATAGAATTTCAGTGAATATTTACTCTGGCTACCTGCCTCCTGGGATTTCTCAGCACTGGTATTGATGAGGAATTGTATATAAAAAAAAAGGGGGAAAGGAGAGTCTAATATTATGAAACTATACTGATCTAATTAATAACAAGCAATTTAAAGGCAAAGAAGGAGCAGATAAATGTCTACATTTATGTCCTAATCTAAAAAGGCCAACTAATCACCTATGCAAAATGCTCTTTTCTTAAGTGAAAATTCAACCTATGATAATTAGTTACAAATTAATCATGTCGGTAGGTCATGTGTCCTTTAATTGGCATGTGAACCATTTGCCACCCATCTTGGACCATGATCATTCCATGAACACTGGTACCACCAAATTATTTTTGATATAAACCAACAAAATTCTGTGGTTTTAAAAGTAGCTCTAGCTCAGTTTATCCATTAAAGTTTTTCAGGTTTCGCACCAAAGCAAAAATAAATTATATTTTGGCATATTATAAATAGAAAAGTCTAAACCACCTGTCTTACATTTCGATCAAACCTACTTTAACTGGTCATTCACCAATCATTAGAACAAATGAAAAGGAGAATGCAAACTATTGTGATGAAAGTTAACTTGCTATGCACCAGAAAGGAAGTGCGTGTTAGTGACTCACTGCACCATGAACTGTTTTCAATATGGAATAATGTAGTTCGCAGTGCAGTGTCCGGTCATGGTGCACAAAAAATTAACCCATTTAGAAAATGTCAAGATAGGATGTTTGTGGAATGGCACGCCCTCCCCCCAAAAAACACAACCTATTGTTTAATATAGGAAGTACAGGTCAACAAAATCAGAAATATCATTCGGATCCTTTTAATGTGATGTACACGAGGGCCTCCTCCACCCCCAATTGTTGAACTACTACTTTGTTGTAGACTTGTCAAAGCTTTTAATGCATTGCACACCTACCAGATTGAGCAGTTGTAGGAGTACTTGACTGTCCAGCAGCCTCTGAGTCCTGAGTGCTCCAGGGTCTGTCCCACCCAGTCAGACTGAGAGACTGTAGACCAAGGCACAAGTCATTGGTATCTGGAAGGCCTCGAGGAAGAGATTCATGTGAACTAGGAAACAGCATCCTGCTTATCGACGATCCCTCTGTGTCTGGATAATCTGTGCAGAGATGAGAGAAAAATGTTTAAGTGTCTGGGTTATTTCTCAGTTTCATCCAAGTATCAGACACTTCACCTGCAGCAGGTCGAAGGGCACCCACTGCCATGTAGTTAGATGTTTCCCTCCCCCTCAATGCCCTAAAACCACTAAATCTGACTTGGTTGCCATGAATGGAACAAGAGATCAGACAAAAGAAAAAAAAACATTATAAATTCATCTTAAGCAGTACAATTAGTAATTTTAAGTGCTTAAAGGAAAAACTGCAGCTGTCAGAACAGTCAGTCTTCAGCACACACAAATGCAGACACTGCTCAGAGAAACCCAGCCTTCATCCCTTCTCCCACCCCTTCCAGCTCCCCTATGCAGGATTCTGGACAGGTGCCAAGCCTGATTCAGCAGCAGCAGCGCAGAGCTTCTCAATTGTGCTAGCATAATCTGTTTGCTTGGGGTAGAGATAGAAGCCAAAGCTATGTTTACCAAATGAATAGTGATAACCTTCAGACTAGAAAATTATCTATTAGTATGGCAGGGTGTCATCTACAAATTGTTGTAGTTTGAAGTCTACAAGTAGCCATAAAATGAAAAACAGGCTGTTAAAATGCTATTTAGATCGCCAAATTCTCATTTTAACAGAATCATGGTAATTATTTTAAGATACATACTGAAAACCTTAACTGTTAAGAATACCAGCAATTAGTATTTAGTCTCATGGGGACTAGCATTAGATAGAATTACTAAATGGGTGTGTCAAATTTAACCAATATTTAAAAAGAAAAAAGTATCACAGTACCTTATAAGGACTAACAGTTTATTTAATTGACAAGCTTTCGAAGGCTATACCCCTCTTAATCAGGTCAGAGCAGTACTGATTTTGACAAAGGTTTAACAGAAACTTTCACCTCATGTGTACCTAGCCTTAAAGGTGGTATGCCCGATATTTCATATAGATTGTGTTTTGCCTATTGTAACCATCTGATCCTACCAAAAGATCATCCCCAACATCATTGGTTACCTCCCTCTCCCTGATGCTGATAATCCTTACATTTCCTCAATGGCTTGTAGCAATCAGTCATTGCCGTTACACTGTCAATAACTGGCTGCATTCTGGCGTTCGGTGCCTTCTATGTAAAAACTTAGGCTAGGAGGCAAGAACGGTGAAAGTGCAGCAGAGAAAGTATTACAATATTATCAGGGACAGAGGGGAGACAAGTAACAAAACAGGTTTGTGGGGCTGGGGGAGATAGATTATCTTTTTGGGGAGGACATGTCCTGAAAGTGAAACTTTTAAATGTGTATGGCCAGTATTACAGCAGGGAAAGAAAACTCACTCTCCAGCAGTTGCAGAACTGAGTGGATAAATATAACTCAGTCATCCAGTTTGAGGCGTTGCCTTACATTATATTAATTTTATTGTTCGGAAGTGGAGATTCCCTTTAAGGTAAACCAAAATTTTTAACAACCTACTTACCTTGAAGGTGGTCACATTTGCTCTTTGTATTAGGAGTGGTGCACACACCAGTAAAATCCAGAGAGTTGTCCAGCATAGCATTTATACGTCGGAATATGTCAGCATTGCTGCAGGTGGAAAGTGCTGGGGTGTCAGAAGAGCAACCCCAGCAATCCTTGGCTCTCCCTAATTCATCTTTCTAATAGAAAAAAAAATATATATATAAAATGAACTTGTAAATTAAACGTATAACCAACAAGTAGGCTTTATACAATAGTTTATAGCTTAAAACCCTATTATCTCTAGAAAGTGCCAGATGCTAAATCTAAATAGTTAAAACTGCAGAAAATCACTCCAGTTCCAATAATGTTCACAATTATACAGCACCTAACAAGATCCAGACCTGTACCACCTCCTAAATCCACTGGGATCAGCACAATTAGACTGGCTCAGCAGAAGAGTTAAATAAGGTAAAGGAAAATCCCAAAGAGTTACTGCGGAGGCAGATGTTTATTTTTTTGCTGTGAAAAATAGTCCTCTGTGGACCGCACCCTGTCACGGCTAACGGTCGGCCGTGCCTGCGACCGGGATTTCTTTACTTCCTACATTCTTAATTTCCCTGCCCGGGGTGAAAAATGAGGTAAGCATAATTTTCCCTTTAATATAAAACACGCACACCCTCCAAAAACACACTGAATAGAGGCATAAGCAATCAAGCTTGCCACACACAATGGTGCAACAGACCATTTTGAAGATCCAAGTATACCATTGACTCAATTTGACTGCCCAATATCGACAAGCAGTCTTTCAGTATAAACAGGATTATTTTGACCAATTCAGATATGTAAATTAACTATTAATAAAACCGCACTAAGCAATAGTGTGTGATTGGGTTACTTAAATGGTTATGAAACCCATTTAGTATTCTCTAAGAAAATTAAATATATGATTTTCACAGAGACAGGAGCACTTGCCCCTTTCTCACATGGTAACCGGTAAGGGCCCAGATTCTCCATGGGCGATTCCAGACATATGCCGATGACTGGCATGAGCCCTGCCAGAAACCCCCCTCTCCCCCTTTCATTGGAGAAACCCAGGCCCTTCCCATACCCACATTGGTGGACCATGGAATGGGTGGACTTCCTGGGGGGGCTCCACAGATAGGTCAGCCCCACCGACTGAGGCGGAGTATCTACCCGGGCGCATGTTGAGAATTCTGAACCACTGGCTGGACTGGGGATCTGCTCCTCTGTCTTCACCCTTTTGTGTCCTGAATATGGGCTGGTGAGGACAGGACATCCACAAATTCCTGCCCCGGGCAAGTCTGACTAGGCCTGCCCGGTCTGCGCCTCCAGCAGGTGCAGAAAGCCACTCTGCCATGAGCACTGAATAACTACTGCAAGAGCCCATTGACTATACTTTCAGGTAAGGACCAGCTGGAAAAGCCAAGGAGGACAGTCACAGTAGCAAGGCCTCACATTACACACTCCTTAACCAGAAGGCCCAGGACCATAACCAGATGCCCACTAATTTACAGCATATGAAGTGTAAAAATAAGCTCCTCATTCCACAGTTGTTCTGGTCCGGCTCACTGTCTACTGGAACTACAAGCAGGGGGGCTAGACCGGCAGCCATGGCTGTGATTGGCTGAGAGGCAGCCCATCACAACTGCCAGCAATAGAGAACAATGCTGGAGTGAGGGGCTCTAAGAACAATTTGGATTCTATTTTTACACTTCCAATATAGCATTTGGGGGTGGGAGGGTATACCCTTCAATACAGATGAAAGATTTTATGCAAGATGAAGGACTGCAAGAGGGATTGGGGGGGCTCCTCTGCGCATGTCACCATCCCTCCTGGAGGCAGACATGGACTATAGGGGAACCATAAGGAGCAGGAATGTAAGGCAAGGACTTTTTAAAACTGTATAGTGGAGCTAGTAGTGGGTTAAGTTTTAGTTTTGGGGGTAGACATGCCCTTTAACTGAAAATTTGCATTTTCTTCATGACATTTGTAGAAAAGTTGTGTTTAGGCATACTTTTTAATACAAGCCATGATTTTACTGGTATGAGCTTCATACCAGGTATAAATTGTCATTCCTCTCTAAAAAAGTATTTTTTAAAATCGACAGTAAGCAATGTGTGTGCATATAAAATAGTGTACTACACAGTGCGTATATAGCATTTTTCTGTGCTCACAGCTTAGATGGAACACCACTACCAACTTTACCTGCAATATAGCTCTAAGAAGTTGTGGTAAAATGGCTAGATGGATGAAAAAGACCTTCATCCTTCTAGCTCCACCTTCGTATGGCGGCCATACAACTTTCAGATATTTGACAAATCCAGTCAGCTCAAACAAGAGGGAAACAACTTGGGTTGAAGGGGTGGTGGATTCTTTCCTGACAAATGGCTATCAGAAGAATCCAAAGAGCAACAATAACTTTCTCTGCCCCAACCTAAAATTTTCTGCAGCGTAGGGTACCCCAGCCCACCACCAACCGACATGTTATTTCTGCAGCTTATTTAAAAAAAAAAAAAAAAAAAACAAAAAAAAAAAAAAAACTTACCAGCATTTGTTCCCTCAGCTCTCTGCTTGATGGAAGTTGCAAACAGGGGCCGGACCAGCAGCTGAGTCCGATTAGCTAAGTCAACCAATCACAGACGCAGCTGCCAGCTATGCAGAGAGAAGAGGGAATGTGGTCAGGTAAGTCAGTTTTGTAAAACAAGCCCCAGAAACAAACAGCGGTTGAGGGAGGGCTGGGGTGTCCTACACTACAAAAAAAGCTTTTAATGGTAGGAGATGAGGCAGCCATAAAGAGATACAGAGGGTGGAAGGAAGGGCTTCCTTACGCATGCCAGAATCCTCAGGGATCACAAAGAAGCTCCTACTCTTTACTCTGAACAGGCACTGCAGGAGAATCATTTGGAGCAGATGTGAGGATTTTTTTTTTTTTTTTTTTTAAACACTATTCATTAGGGCCAATAGTGTGAGATTTTGGTTTTGGGGTGGACATGCAATTTAAAGGGACATAAACGGATTTCATGCACTTTAAGTACATGAAATCTGTATTATTCACTGAGGCAAGGATGGTTATTCCTGGGCAACAATGCAACACTTGCCTTAACAGCGCTCAACTAGGCTCCTAAGCTGTCAGGCGCACTGCCCTGACCGAGTGCCTATCGTTGGTGTGTGCGCCAATACAAAAGAAAGGCACGCAATCAGGACAAAGGCGTGCCTGGTGGTTTGACGGTATAATTACCCTTTAAATACCCCTCTTTCAAATCTATGTTTACTGAAAGATCGCTGCCATTTTATAAAAACCTTTCCAGTTCCACAATGTCCTATATGCATATAGGAATCCAAAACTCGCTACATATTTAAAGGAACTGTACCCAGAGCTGGCATGCCACGTTCATGTGTGCTCCAGGAGTCTCACACATTGTGTGGTTCTCCCACACCCACAAAACCCAGGAGCAAAACCCAGGCTTGACTGACATCCGCTCCTGTGATTGGCTAAGGCATCACGCCTTAGCCAATCACAGGAGCGGATGCCAGTCAAGACCTCCTGCTTGGCACAATAGGAATGAAGTGTCTCCTTTGATTTGTGTACTGATTTAGGTCTTTACAAGCCAACATCAGGCTAAGTTTACTTGCAGAACACACCCTCAGCACAATAGGAATCAAGTGTCTCCTTTGTCCTGGAGACGCTTGTAATGTGCTGAGGGACAGTGAGGAGGGGGCAGAGTGTTTGCAGCTAGATCTCAAGCAATAATCACTGGAAGGATCACTGTTGACTTCTTCACTTCCTAAACTCCCTTCCTTTCTCTGCTTCTGTTCCACCTGAAGAGAGACAGTTGGTATGTGGGGAATTCTCTCCCAGTGCGGTCACCATTCCACCTACAAAACTGTTAAGAGTTTGGCAGCTAACATAAGATGGTTAAGATTGAATCTATAAAGAAATAGGGGACAGGTCAACAAACAATGGTGGTTTGCAGGGAGCTTTCATAATTTGTGCCAAGTTGATTTCAAAGTGTCTCATTCTATTATATCAAAAGCTCAATGTTCATTTAAATAAAACACGCAGCAGCCCTCTGCCATGGGAATCGATGCAATGAATAAAGGAAGATTTTCACTCCCCCACAATTACGTGCCTGCATGCAGGGGAGGTCTGAGGCTGCTCCTTCCAGCAGTAATACCTAGAGGGGCGGTGCACTAAGCCCAAGGGAAATCCAATGTAACCATGTCCTATAGTAAGGACACTTCCTAATGACGGATCACGTGTGCCATCCAGTTCCTAAATCAGTTTGATGTCCAAACCTTCCAATCACGGCTCCCAAGTACACGCCGTGTGTGTAGAAAATAACCCCCAAGTGTTATAGAATGTACTGACATGGACTGTGCACACTGCCAATATTCACAAAATATCGATTAGAACAGCAATGTCGGCACTCCAATTGTTTGGAAACTACAACTCCCATCATGCGTTATTGCAGGTAATACACCCGGGAGGCCGTAGTTACCAGCGCCCTGCACCCAGTAATACAAGGACAGAAAGGGGTCCGGGGTAAAGTCATTCCGTCTATTGCACACCGAGAACCCCAATGTGGCCAGGTGTCTGCCTCCTATAGAACCCGAACAGTTACAAGGTTCTAGTGCACCCAGTAATACAAGGACAGAAAGGGGTCCGGGGTAAAGGTCATTCCGTCTATTGCACACCGAGAAACCCCAATGTGGCCAGGTGTCTGCCTCCTATAGAACCCGAACAGTTACAAGGTTCTAGTGCACCCAAGTAATACAAGGACAGAAAGGGGTCCGGGGTAAAGGTCATTCCGTCTATTGCACACCGAGAAACCCCAATGTGGCCAGGTGTCTGCCTCCTATAGAACCCGAACAGTAACAAGGTTCTACTGTGGAACTCTACACTGGACGGCCCAGCTTCACTATCGCTCCATACGGTATCCAGGCAAAACAACCAGCATGGAGGAACACGCTACAGCCTTACCCATCCGGACCACATGTTGGAAATGCCCTGCCCGAAGTTTCCCGCTTCCTTCCACCGCATGCTCTATTGCAGAAAGCACGTGTTCTGACAGGAGGCGCTGGAACCACCTAGTATCCTTTTTACCGCCAGGGGCAGTAAGTCTGGAATCTCTACAGGGAAATAACGCGGGCTCACGTCACATGCCCCCCAGCGTGCTAATGGTTGGGTGGAGCTGTGGGGAGACACAGGATGCCCGGAATAATGGTTTCATTTAAAGGGCCGGATTCATGAAGTTTCTACATGACAACATTTAGAGTCAAGTCGTGAATTCAAGGAGCTCCTAGAACAAGCATCATAAGGAGAACTATAGTCCAAAAATAACTTTCTGCTTGAGAAAAAAAAAAACTCATGTAGTTCGAAACATGTCGCACAAATAAAATACACTTGCTTGGAATTGCAGTGTGCTGTCCCCTTTTACTATTTATATATTTGGTGGTCAAAAATAACTTTCCCCAGACTTACAGCCCACAAACTGCTTATTAAAAAGGTATGAACTGTAGGATTTCTGCCCAATCACCTGCCAGAATATTTTGGTTTATCAGAAAAAAACCGCCTAACCCCACCCCTTAACACGGGGGAGAATCCGTCATTTCTAATAATGGAATTTTAATACTCATATACAAGTAAATCCTGGGCACACTGGATTCATATGTGAATTTTCAATGTTTCAACAACAGTCTTCATCAGTATATCCTGATGAAGACTACCAATGTGTTGTCGAAATTGTAATACTGTAATTTTTGGACCACAAAATACACAAACTGCTTAAAATGCACATATCAACTGTAAAGATGTCAGATAGTTATAAATAAAACAATGTTTTCTTTATTGAATCAGGTGCCATTAATTGACAAGCATAAAGCCCACGCTAACCAGGTATTGCATTGCGTAATGTGGGTTTTACATTTACTTGACTTTTGGATCAAAAGAAGGGAAGAGACTGACAGCTGGGACTTCAGCAGACCCTAGGCACATGTCTACTGACCTTCTGGCAAGTCAAGTTCTGTGGACGGCTATTCCTGCTCTAGAAATGGGGTAAATATGTTTGATTTCACACAAGTATATCTTTAAAAATTGCTTAAACAGGCAAAATATTTGCAGTTTATAAGTCAGACCCTAAACTAAGCCCACCTCCACAACCCCCCCCTCCAAAAAAAAACTTTTACAGCCTTTTCTGATAATTGCAGTCATTTTTCTCCCCAAAGATTTCCCCAGGGTTAGGACTAATATCACCCTGTGCAAGATTTGTTACTGGCACCTAGCACCCCCTCCAAAACACCCCTGGGCACACAATATGCTGCTGAATGCTGCTTGCCTTGCTTCAAATCAAGTCTGCCACCTGCGCTTACTGTCTTACAGTATCTGCAGTGCGTGCTTGTATATATTGTGCAGATATTGCGTAACACTAAATGCACAGACAGAACAGCGCAGCATACAGACATCTTACATGTGTTTGGGCTTTGTCTGTAGGGTGGTGCAGATACACACATTTGATCTGCAGGACAATAATTGGGGGCTGTGGCACTGATGTACAACTGTGACCTACAGGTCTGTGACAAGACTCCCGGCTGGAACCCCCTGGCAATACAACCTGTGTGGCTGTATAGGTCGCCCATATCAAAGGCCAGCCCTGCCTTTCCATTCAATGCAGACAGCAATTCCTCCAGGTTGTCTATCTTGGCCCTGCACAGATGCACTTCATTTCATGACTCAGCAGGTCAGGCGCAAACAGCATAAACAAAGTATCATGCATGTAGAACAGCCCAAGTGGTTGCACATATTCTTCCATTACTGCTTTCTGAAAGCCTGTGAATGGTGGTGGAGTTCATTTTCTACGTTGACTACATGTGGAAGTCAGGTTTGTTTTTACTGTAGTCAACATAAAGGGCATGTCCACCCTCAAAACAATGCTTCTCCATCATTAGTCTACATCTCATTTCCAGCATTTGTAGGAGCAGGTCATAGGAAGCCCTGTCTGAAACTAAACTACAACCATAATATACAAGCACCAAAACAGTTCTACCCAAGTTGTTTTGAAATAAACTCTGGGTATGGGAAAAGAAAATCATTGTCTGGTCCTAAACATGGACTTATTTACTGAAGTAACTTAGGTTCACACACAAGCCCAGCAATATTAGCACAAGTGTTGCTGGCATTTTCCCTTTTTCTTTTTTAGTGCTGCTAGTTTCCTAGTAGCAAAACATCTAGAAACCCTAGTAAAATGCAGACAAAACACGTGAGATTATAAAACCTTCAACAGATACATCACACAAACTCAGCTCATCAAATCATTGTGCAGCTATCAGACCAGCAGCCTCCAAAATGTTTTGCTTGTTTTATTGTAAGAGTTTTTCATGGACCAGATATTGAATGGGCATAATAGTGGGAAAATTCAATAGAAAAAAAAGCTGTGGCCCGTACGTAAAAAAAAAAAAAAGGTTTGACATTACACAGATGTTATCTTACCCCCCCATGCCTGGCAATGGCTGTCAAATAAAACCGTGAATACACATTCAATGATCACAGGCAGTAATAAAAATTAGCACAGGTTAGACAAACTGTCAGACACTTCACCTCTAGTGTCAATGGAGAGTCTGGTATAAATGAGATATTTATGGGTTTTGGTGGTTCCCTTTAGATTAGAAACATAGCGACACAAAGTTTAGATCTTTGTTGAGTCCAGAGTTCCAAATTTGTGAATCTATGAGAGGGAACCTTTTCTTGCAAATCATCATCTGTAGTATACCTGATTTTATGTTCTAGGTGCCCCCCAGGGCTATATTTAGGAGAGACTGGACAGACCCAGAGGATGAACTCAATGAACTCAGATTCACAACAATAAACGAGACGCCCCTGTGGATGCCCATTTCTGCAACCAAGGACAGCCTGAAAGACCTTAAAGTCACGGTGCTCATGGGATATTTTAGAACCCAAAGGTTAGAATGGGAATGTAAACTTAGAAAAAATTTGCAACTCTGGACTCTACAAAGATCTAAACTTTGTGTCACTACGTTTCTAATCTAAAAGGTCATGTAGAGTTATCAGACCAAATTCACCCCACCCAAACCCATAAATATCTGCCAGACTCTCCATTGACACTAGAGGTGAAGTGTGTCTGACAGTTTGTCTAACCATTGATAATTCTTTTATTACTGCCTGTGATCATTTAATGCATATTCACTGATTTATTTCTGACAGCCATTGCCTGACTGGTCATAAGATTATATCTGTGTAATGTCAAACTGTTCCAGTATGTATAAAATAGTGTGCTTTACAAGATTCAGTATTGTATCATGCATGAGGAAGAAGCCTTAAAGGGGAAGTTCAGTACAAATACATGTACTTTTTAGAAAAAAGCAGTATTTTTTCATCCAAAAGACCTTAATCTGCCAATTCAGCATTTTGTCTGTGCATAAATAAATGCAACCGAAAACCGACTTCCTGTTTGCAGGACCCCTAATAGAGACCGTTATGGTTTTGCCCTTGACCCAGTGCCTGGGTTGATTCAGTTGCTCAGTAGAGATCTGAGCATCTTTGACCCATCCAACAGCCAATCAGTAGAGAACTGTTCGGAACATTCCAAGGATGAGGTGCATCCTGGGAAAAAGGACCATTAGAACCTGAAATGTCAGCTCCCTAATGTCAACAGCAAGGAACAGCAAAGGGTATGAAATCAACTGATTTTTCAAAATGGAAGAGAATATGTAGTATAACTATGCATGTATTATACAAACTAACAACTTAACAAATATTGATAATTTCCACTGAACTCTCCCTTTAAGGTTCGTACAGGCATGCGATCGAAGGTCCCAACCCGCAACGCACGATGTATCCGAACGTTCATTTCGGCCGATAATCGTCCCGTGTATGGGCACTTTATCGGCCGTTCGGTCGGGGATCGTTTCCCGACCAACCAGGCGGATCTCTGAACGACCGGCTGTTTCGGCCGATAAAGGGACCATATGGGCCAATTATCATCCAAAGCGCGGACCCACGATTGCACGTGTGTACGAGGTTCAAGTGCTTTGAAAGCTTGCATTTTCAATCATTTTAGTTAGCCAATAAAAGGTATATCCAAGACGTCTCTAGTTTTGGTATAGGAAATACATTTTCTACAAGCGGGTGGACATGTCCTTTAAAAGGATATCGACCCAGCCCACCCTCCAAATACTACCCGGGCCAACAATCTGAAATTCACTCAAAATTTCATCAGATAAGGTTAAATGCCAAGCAGTTTAAGGTGGGTCTTAATAGTTGATACAGGGAGGATTTCGCTAGAATCGCCCATTTATCATTAAAGTGCGTACTTGGTGAATGTTAGTTGGCCTTGGGAATGATAGTTTCTGTACACAAATCGGCAGTGGTATCTCTAAGAGCTGCCCAATAATTTCCCTCAGCTGCGGTCGGCCCTCTGTACTAAAGTATAGGGAGTCAGTCACTGCCAAAGGGAATGTGGCAGTTCCAAACATTCTCCCTATATTTCATATAGGGAGAACGCTCGGGAATGTGTATAGACTGATCTTGAGTCAAGGGGGCATGGTCTTAATTCTGGACTTAACTACCCTCTATTCCATCATGGTTTGACTGACAGTACCACATTCAGCTTTCAACAAGAAAATACATTATACATATAGCACAATCCAGTCAAAGTTAGTGCTACAGTTAGATAGTATGGCCTAATCCAGTGCCACTTATATCTAGGAACCTGCATGCAAGTAGTTTATTTTTGTTTCAGTGGGTTTTTTTTTTTGTGGGTACTCCAGTTTTAACAACAACGTAATCACTCACAGCCTGCTGGGCAGTATCTGCTGCTGAAACTCAAGTTTAATGTGACCGAGGCTCAAACTCTTACCTTCAATCTAAATAAAATAGCTACACGTTATGACTCCTTTTATGCACCCTGGGTATATTATCTCTAGTAATTACCTAAAGTTTCCTTTGTCGCACTCAGGGGCGGATTTACAATCCGGACCTGTAGGCACAAGAGGAGTGGCACATCTAGCCCCACCTCTTCAGACTTGCTTTTAGCGAGAAAATAGACTATTTAGGGGGTGCAGGGTTTGGGGGGAGTGTGACAGCCGCCCCTAGGCGCTAAATCTGGGCCCGACTCACGCTGATCTATTTCAGAGTTTGCAGGCTGTCTTCGATCTGACCAATAGGAATATGTTCTTCTTGAATAGCTCATCTTCCCATTGGTCTTGCCACTGAGTCTGGAATGGAGAGTTAAGCCTCATACACATGTACAATCTTACCACAGAAGAATGACCCCCGACCACGAGGCACACCCTCGGGGGTTGTTTTTCCGCTGAATGTTTGTACTAGAGCAAAGATGGAATCTTTAAATAGCAATTAACAAGGATAGCAATTCAGATCCTCACTCTAAGTACTTTTTAGGGGAAGGGATGAATTAAAGGTCCAATTGTCCTTTAAAAGGAGAACCAAAGTATTGTTTATATTAAAGTCATATCACCCCCCCCCCCCATGCATGTAAACCCTGAAATATTCACAGTGCCCTTAAATGCTAGTTATTCACACCAATGCCAAATATCCATTTGCAGAATTTGCTGGATCTTCTGGGTAGACTCATCAGTCATAGCTAGGGAGGGTGGTGGTAGGAATCTACGTAAATACTTCAAGTAGGTGTCCAGCCGTATTCACGGGTAAATCCCAGTTGATTAGTGCATAAATAAACACACGACATTCCGGCCGCAAGTCCTTAACAATCCTACTTGAAGTATTGTATGTTTGGCGGAGAGGTGGCCAAAAGGGAGTGGACACCTAGTAGTTAACCTGTGTGAATAACTCCTTATAGAATCATTTAAGGGCGCTGTAAGTATTACAGTTTAAGGCTTGGTGCTTCACATTCACAAGAAATTGTTTTGGGGGTAGACATGCCCTTTATTTTTACCTCTGCCTCCCTGGATCCTATATTCTGATATTCAAAAGTGGCCTGTAAACCCAAGGGTTTTAATATAGTTAAACATTTTGTTTTAGTGCTACTTTTGTTATAAATAGCATCAAATACTGTGCAGGATCACTTAGGAGTGATGCAAAATTTGCAAGCTAATCGGAATTAAACTACCACAGGCAGTGTTAACTCCAAGCTGTGCACGCACACAGGTTAAAGTGGTGCGCGCATAAAAATCTTCTGGAATATAAGTGCTGTGGTATGGAGTGCACATATGCATACAGAATTTTTTTTATATGCACACACACAACTGATTTTATTTTAGAGGGAACATTATTTTTGCATCTTGACGAACCCCTACATAAAGTTATAAATTACTGTATCTTTTACTTACTCAAAATACATAATTTATATTAATGATAGATCTATAAGCCTCTCAATGCAGGGGAGGAACCCTTACATAAAAACATTTTTATCTCTCAGGCATCAATACACTAAACACATAATTCATACAGGAAATCGAGAAATATATATAAAAAAATCCCGTATTCATCAAAATGCTGGATCCAAACAGTTTGTCAATCTCTACAAGACCCCTGGTTGAAAAACACTGATCTAAATGATTAGTTATGCAGTTGTAGTGCAATTATTGCAGATCTGCAGCAGATAACACACAGCAAACTTGTAAACATTACATTCAACATTCTATAGGGTGTCCATAAAAACAAGCAATATATACTATTACAAGATCATGTGTATGCCTTAATCTGTTTTATCTAGGTGCATATAAAACAGGTTAAAAAGTGAACCCCAAACCCCCAGCACAAGTGTTTGAATCTAAGACAATTAGCACCTGCCTTGCACCCCAACACAATACAGACCCACTAATCCATTCCCCCCATTGCAACCTTACCAGTGGGAAAGCCATAGCACAGGCTCCAGGGGAGGATATATTTAAAACCTAAATCCAAGGTGAGACTTTTAATACTTTTTCTGTTAAGATCACTACTTCTTTCTTGTTTTGCACCAGTTTAAGTGTTACTGGGAGGGTCCCTTTTATAACCACTGCCTTTTTACTAACTGCAGCTAATTGGCAGCAGCTGCCCAGCAGAATACGGATGAGCAGTGCAATGCCAAAGCTTGTCAGAAGAGGGTGCAGCTACAATGGTGAACAACCAAGATGTTGCAGCTGTGAGTCTCTTCTTCCTTTCAATACCAGAGATGAACATAATATAACATGAATACTCTTTTATGAATAGGGAGAAACACACAAGACGAAAGTATCCACAAACCATATAATTAACTTAAAGGGTCTGTCTATCTGTCTGTCCGTCCAACCCACCAACCTACCCACCCACAAACCCACCCACCCACCTCTCTCTCTCTTATAGTGAAGATGTGCGTGCACTATACAGTCTTTTTAAAATATATTTATTTTAGTGGTACAAAACTGCAACGTTTCGGCAAATAAATTTTTGGTGCCATTCGCATGACAAGGAAAATGACAGAGATTGCAGCGCAAGCAGCCACCAACGTGCACGAATCATGCGCGCAATGCGCCTCGGCCTTAAGGGTGAATTTATCTGTTCCTGCAAGTGGTAGAAAAGGCAGTGGCAGAGGGTACAAAAGTGGGTTAGTACATTTCTGGGTAGCTTTTAAAATTTTAAAGGGTATGTCCAGCAAAAAAGTAATTTTTGGGATTTCGGCGCTGGAGCAGGTCCGCAGGTAAGTGTCTCCTCCTCTCCTAGAAGATTTACTAAAGAACGGGAGGTAAGAAATAGTGCATTTACCTCCTGTTCTTCAGTAAATCATTTAGAAACAAACTTCCTTTTTTGGTGGACATACCCTTTAAGGGTTGGCGTTTATATGATTTTGTGGATTTGAGGGTGGAGAAACCCTGTAAAAGTCACCTCGGAGTTCTGTACCTGGTATAATAGCACTCGCCCTGCACCACAAAACTCCTCTGTGACTTTTAATATGCTTATAATTAACAGTAATGGGTACATTTTTTACTATATAACCTAACTCTGTAGTGGATCCCTATAATCGGTGTGCTACTATGTGGTAAAGTGCCAATTATTACCTGGAACTAAGACCCCCCCCAGACACTTATGGTTACGAACGTTTATGTGGAGGAAACAAAAGCCGCCAGGTAAGGCGAAACTGCAGAGCAGCAAATGAAAGCCATAAGTTGGGTGAGACTGCAGTTCCTACCCAGCCGTGGTAAATGTGGAACATGTGTACCTGCATGTTGAGCACTTAAATAAATGAAAATTTGTGATTTATCTTCCAGTGTGCCCCCCTGCTTTTTTGATATAAATGTGGAATTCCATTCTGATGTAAGTGTGTGTCTCTGTGTGCGGGGGTTGTGTCACAGCCTGGAGGGGGCTAGGGGTGGAAGACGTTACAGTAAACATTAATAGTTTGGGGAGTGGGTGGGGTTATGACTGGTGCAGGGAATGTGGGGTCTTTGCCATTAAATTCCCTCGGGTTAGGTTATAATGGATAATGCACCCCAACTGTAAATTAAAGGGATATTAGAACTCACCTCAGAGTTCTGTGTCCTGTAAAAAAAAAAATTGGCCTGCAGCCTGCAGCCAGGGGTGTAGCTAGATATCACAGGGCCCCACATCAGAGAAGGGCAACTAAATTAATAAGGGGATTGGGGGAGCTTGAATATGAAGAGAGACTGGAAAAGTTACAATTATGTACGCTGGAGAAAGGGCGCTTGCGTGGGGATATGATTACTGTGTATAAATACATTAACGGGCCATACAATAAACTATCTGGGGCATTGTTCACCAATAGAACATGTCAGAGGACATGAGGACATCCCTTAAGACTTGAAGAAAAAAGGTTTAGTCTTCAAGATCGGAAAGGGTTTTTCACTGTGAGTACGGTAAAGCTATGGAACTGTCTTCCAGTGGATGTTGTTATGGCAGGTTCATTGGTCAGTTTAAAAAAAAAGCTGGATGAGTTTCTGCAAACAAGGAATGTTGCAAGTTACTGGTATTGATACATAAAGTAGAGTTGGTCCAGGGAAATTTCCTTGTCAGGAAGGAATTTTTTTCCCCTTCATAAATTTGGTGGGTTTTTTGCCTTCCTCTGGATCAACAGTTAGGCAGGAAATGAGGGTATTGCTAGATGGGTTGGATTGGATGGACGTATGTCTTTATTCAACCTCAAATACTATATTATTGTGTATAGGACTGTTAAGCTGGCCAGCTTACTATATATATTTTTTATGTCTCTGTATTTACTGGAATAAACTTATGTGCTTTTTATATATATATATTTGGTATTTGGTATCGTTTCCATTTCGCTCCCTCATTCAGTGTGCTATTATTTTTGTTCCTTTGTATTCCTTTGAGGGTGTTTCCTCTGAACGCACCCACTTTGGAATATCCTGAGTTGCAGACTCAGGTGCACCTGTCTCAGGTATTCAGCTGTGCTTATTTTCCTGGCTTTATTGAATCATATCTGCCGGGCAGATCTCTGAATTTTTTTTTTGGCCTATAAAGTGCCTGTTTTGGCCTATAAAGTGCCCTTACACTGTCTGATTATATGCCGAAGTGGCTGTTCGTACACATTCTGCATCATGGGTCTCACGTGTGTACGAACATTAAGAGAAAGTTTGTACACCTAAAACACGTCAGGAACTTTTTTTGTATGCACCAACTCTGACTGACTTGTTTTTAACTAAGATTCAATAAAGAAAGATTTTATCCTAAAAAACTGCCTGCCAGTGTGAACTCACACAGGATCAGTGGTGCTGCTGAAATCCTACCTTTTATTTTGCAGATCTATCTATAAAATACATTTGTAGTTTTGTGTTTGATTGTTCACTTATGTAATATGCAACTTCCATTAAATGACAAGATCTAAGGCCAAGTTTACATTGGAATTGACATGTTGCCTTATTTTATGCAAGTTTATAACATAACATTGTTTGGTACAACAGCATCTAAGCATTAACCAGAGGCTGCCATTTGTCACTCTGATACCATGTATAACACATCCATCCCTTTCTGACCTGATGGGAGTTTTCACAAATTCAATTAAACATGAGAAAAAACAAGGGTCTGTAAATTTTTCTGGACAAATCCTTAAGTAATACCAACTGGGCTTTGGAACTAGTAGCAAAATAGTAATACATAAAATATTTAGTAATATAATTTAGGGATCCAAGGTACAGGATCCCTGCCTAATCCCGTTACGTTTTCCTTTTACCAGATTAGAGAAAAAAAAAATTGAAACAGGTGTCCACATTCAGCTTTAATTGTTCTAACTATAATAAATAGTGTTTTACAGCTACATTAAAAGTAGTACAATACACCAGGCAGCAGAACATGCCAAATAGATAGTGGTCATTCTGTCTTTGATCCTTTGTGTGCATATGAAGTAGTAACAAAAATGGAAGACCCCTTTCTCAATCATATTATTGTAAAGATGAACGACTGATTGTGGCTTTCTTTCGTAGTTTATCCTTACTTGAAGTTGTTCGACATAAAAGGCTTATTGATAAATATTCCAATTATAGGTGTGTTAAAGGAGAATGAAAGTCTTAATTAAATTCAGATTATTCCCTCTGTAATGAGGACCTTATCTGCTATATTATTAAAGGGTGTCTATAGTCTAAAAAATTAAATTTTTAAAAATATATACAGATACAGCAAGATCCCACTACTTTTTTAGGATTTTAAATCTGAGCTGCAGAACCTGAGAAATCATCATTTTAATCACAGCATTTGCAGGGCTTTCCTGTCACTCCAGGAGCAGAGATTGTAATATGTGACCCATTAATGACCTCTTATTAGGATCTTTAGCTGCCTGCCAGCACACTTTCTGCAAAAATTACGAGAATCAGCAGGGAAAAGAAGGCAGGGGGGAGGGGGGGGGGGAGATGTGTAAACAGAGCAGGGTCTATGGTGAGGCTGTGCAAAACTTATAAAGTGTCACACACACTACAAGGAAGCAGTGAGTAAGGGAGGGTGGGGACAATTAGGAGCACTCACTAAACATTAACAGGGTTATTCAATAAAAGTTCTTATCGTTAAAAATGGTGCTAATTTTGCCCCAACCAATCGGATGTTATCTTTCAAATGTTAAATAAGATCTAATTGGTTGGGGCAAAATTAGCACCATTTTAAACGATAAGAACTTTTATTGAATCTCCCTGTAATTTTAATGACAAAGCAAGCACAGATAAATATGGGAGTACCACCATTTTACTTCTCTCAAATTGTAGTTTTTTGAGTGAGTAAAGTGACCCTTTAACCTTAGATAAGCTAAACATGTCTAAAAAAATGTACATGTTTGTGGGTTGCTGATTCTAATCTCCTTATTAAGCTCATTTGCTTCTGGTGTGCCAAATCTTTATTTGGCACCAGCATATAGACTTGAATAGGGGTTATATCACCTCCATCAAAGGACTATGGGAAGCAGAAAAAAAGAACATCAACGATTCGATTGGTTTAAAGATATTTGGCAGCATTCAAAAATGCAAAAATAAAAAATATTGCAGATAAAGTCCTCATTACCCAGGGAATCAACAGAACCTCATTTATAATTAGACTTACATTTTTAAAAAAGGTTCTTTATGGATGAATGTATGAAACTCTTCGAGGCTATATCAAAATAACTGATGGCATAAGATAAATAAACAATGTTTGCATTAGCTCTGGAGTTTATTTAGTCAGTGGCTGCTGAAGTATTTTGACCAGAAGAATAGGTATTTTGACCAGAAGAATAGGTATTTTCATATTCAGGATTAGATTGTCAAGCCAGTGGATCTCTAGATGCTGCAGCCTGCTTTGTTTCTGTGAGTTAACAACATGGCCCGCATATTGGATATCAAAGAAAAATATTATAATTAACATGATAACTTAAATTGACAAATATATTTTAATAGGTTAATTTATTTTTTCAAGAATTTTAAATATGGAAATTAATGTGTTACTGTATGAGAAACAGATATAGATGTACTTAAAGGGCATCTTTACTCTAAAAAATCAAATTTTCAAAAATAGTACCTTTAGATACAGCAAGATCCCACTCCTCCAAAACATTTTTTTCAGATTTTAAATCTGAGCAGTAGATTCTGAGAAAATCATAATTTTAATCAAAGCATTTACAGGGAAAGACCTGTCACTCCAGAAGCAGAAATTATAATATGTGCCCCATGCTTGACCTCTTTGCCTGCCTGCCAGCAAACTTTCTGCAACATTTAAGAGAATCAGCAAAGGAAAGGCAGCAGGGGGGAGGGAGATGTAATCAGAGCAGTGTCCATGGTGAGGCTGTGCAGAACTTATAAGTGTCGCAGACACTACAAGGAGGCAGTGAGTAAGGAAGGGTGGGGGCAGTTAGGAGCACTCACTAAACATTAATAATTTAATGACAAAGAAAGCACAGATAAATATGTGAGTACCATCATTTTACTTGTCTCAAATTATAGTTTCAAAAAATGTAAAGTTGTTTCAGTGAGTATAGTGACCCTTTAAGAACACCATAAATGGCAATAGCCTTTGGTTAACCCTCTACCCTTATGATTAACACAGTCCAATATATGCAAAAGAGAAGAGGAGGCCACTATATAAATGTGAAGATTTTAATATTTATTGGCAAACATTCAAACATGTTTTCGAAGGATCTCCCTAAGTGCCTGAGGAACAGGACTGTAGATCCCCCGAAACGTTGTATGTTTGAGAATATAATAATATCTTCACATTTATGTAGTGTTCTCTACTCCTCTTTTGCATATATTGTACTATTTGAGAAAACACATATACCAGTTTCTCAACAGTGTACGTGATTGTAACAGAGAATGAACCCAACAACTCGGGGGCTGTGTCTTATTCTCTGTAGCGATTGAATGGATTTATGAATACTTAAAAGACTGGCATTGTTTGCTTTGTAGGACAAATGGGAAGTAATAAATCAGCAAGCATCCTTATTTGTTACTGCAATTCATCCCAGTGTGTAAACTGCTGTATCCCAGAGACACTACGTATAACTGATTTACAAGTTTCTCTTTTCACTGTGTCATTGCTTGTACAATGTCCTTTGCCAGCATAGTCCCTATAACCATTTTCTCACTGTTGATAGTCAGCATGGCTGAAGCACCATCTTTGAGTGCTAACGTCACCAGAACGAGGGTTCCACTGCTCACCGTCTTTGCTGCAAACCTAGTGAAATAACAGAAATTACTCATGTTAGTGATATTGACACTGTATTGTTGGTGTTTCAGACATATGTTTTTCAAAATGATAGGGGATAATATTAAAGGAGATGTAAAATCTAAAAACTTTTAACTGTGTATTACTCATATTTAGTTCAATTTGAATGGTGTATTACTTCCTGATATCAGGCTTAATAATAGGTACTAAGATTTGCATTTGATGTTAATTTGCAGCAACCAATCAGATTTTTGACTGTAGTAGAGCAGTTAAAAGCTAGCATCCTATTAGTGGCTGAAAATCAATGCGAACCTTAGCACCTCTTAGTAAATAAGCCTGTATGTAAGGCTGGCTGCATAGTTGTGTGAGAAATCTGCAGTGATGTCAGGTGTTACTTTTACTAGATTTTTTTGGACTTTGATATGTTTTATCTTGAAAACCAGGTGGAATGGTAAAAGTTTGTTTTAGCATTTACTTATATTCTATTTAATGCACATTATCACCTTGTAATAATTAAGTTTAAATGTTTAATTCTGAAAAAAAATATTTATGTGCATTAGCACAATTACTCGGCGCTCCATTTTACATGTATTTCTGGTTTTATAATTAAAAAAATGTCTAATAATAAATTTGAAAGTGTATTCGTGAAACTTTTTATTTGAAAACAGTATTTATGGTCTGGGAGGTGGCAGCCCTTTTTAACTGGGACTATAGAGGCATTGAGAAAATTCCCACAGGGGCACAATATTTTAGGCTTGATAAAACAAAGAAGAAATATCAACACACCACTATAATTGTGCAGCTGTACTAGACCATGTATTTTTAGTAATTAGCTGCTTTGGATTAGGGGTACATGTAAGGATCACATGTGTAACTTGCAAATAAACCACAGATTCTGACTGAGTTCAACAAAACACATGGTTGGTCCTTACAGGACTGCAGAAAACCATAAAAGGAAGACAAAGGTAAGAGCAATGATCAGAATAATAAGGTCACCTCATGGCAGATATGCCCCTGCATAAATATTCATAAGACCAAAAGTTGTTTTTAGTCACTATTTATAGACTGTGTAAGCTAGTACCTATTCATTGTTAATTAAATGTTATATATTTGCAGGAGTGGAGGACATACATGAATGATTACTGCCTATGTTAACTTAACACCAATCATATAACTAATATAAATCAGGTGTAAAACCTGCTGACCCCTTCAGATATTGTAGGGGCTAAATGGAAATGAGGAAGTACCAAAATGCATTCAAGTAACTCATCACTCTGTGTACTTATATTATGTATTACCTGTGTATGCAATATGCATGACTTTGTGTAATATGTATATCCCTTGTATGTAATGTATGACTATGTAATTGTTAAGCGCCACGGAATGTTGGCGCTATATAAATCCATAATAATAAAAATGCACACCTTCCTTTGTTAGACAACAGGAATTGAGTCAGATAAACACTGAGAATTGTGTGTTAGCAGCATGTTTGGAATAATGTTTAGCCACACTCTAAGCCACTCCATGCACACACTACCTTATGCAGGTGGGTCTTGCAACTGTACAAGGGGTTTCACTGTCACTGCTTCAAAAAATGCAAAATAACATGAAGAGAAATGTACACACATATAGGAGCAAGGAAGAAATGTTTTCAATAACAGATGGTTTACCCATTTTGATGTTATTTATTTATTATGCTGCATGAAAAATCATCTTGTATGAGCTAGGCACAGGTATTCTCAAATAGTGGAAGTTGTAGTTTTCAAACATCTGGGCCCACACCATTTGAGAATCCCTGAGCTAGGGAGTCATAACTGTTTGTGACAGCAACAAAAAATGTCTGGTATAATATCGGTGATAGTCCGATCACTTGCACCATCCGAACTTATAGCAACCAATTAGCAATTGGAACTAATTTGAAATAGATACTGTTTGTCCAGTTCCAAAACAACAGAGCACAACTTGCCTTCCCGACTACTGCGATGCAGTTACTGTTGCAAAGTGATCACTGTATCGTGGGATAAAAGAAGGTGAGAAGCCATGCCATGACATATAAGATCTCTCTCACCAAATACTGTTAAATCATAATGTGTTGCTATACTTTGCTGCACTTTTGAAATCTCAGAAAGACCCACAGAGCTATATGCTAACTCTGATCACATGTAACAAACTATTAGGGAGATTCAATATGGCCAAAATCCACGTAAAACCCACGTTAACCCGTAGTAATATCTGGTTAACATGAGTTTTATGCAGATTTTAGGGCATAGTGCCATTTCCAAATGTTTTTGGAACATGGCACAAAACCACTTTGTTAAGTTTATCGCTACGAAGTAGTGTGAAACTTAATGTGGTTCTGTACTTTAATCCCTCACATCTTACCTTAACGCAGGGCCGTTTCTAGCCATTTTAGTGCCCCCCCCCCAAAAAAAACAAAAAAACCCCAAACAAACAAAACTTGGCATGTCAAACTACAGCTGGGTTTCCTCCTTCTGACACCGTCTACTGCGACTGTTCTTTATAGTGGAACCGTTTTACTAGTTGGTAAAAGGCGTTGTACCAGGTGAGGCGGGCGTGTATACATACTTTTGTATGAATGCAGCGCCACTGGCCACCAATGAAATACTGATTGGAAGGTTTCAGTGGATGCGCGGTATGTGGCACCAGTGTTCTCCCCAGAAAAGTTTTACTCTTTTAGTGCTTTTCCAAGAATATTGGCATTAATAATTTCAGTGCCAGCAGAACATTACCATTAACCCTTTAGTGCCAGCAGACTTTACTATTAATACTTTCAGTGCCAGCACCTTTCCAGATAATTGCTATTAACCCTTCAGTGCCAGCAGACTTCCCCATAGTATTGCCATTAACACTTTCAGTGCCAGAAGAGTATTACCATGAACTATTCAATGCCAACAGACTTTCCTATTAACACTTTCAGTGCCAGTAGAGTATTATCCTTAACCCTTTCAGCTGCCAGCATTGACATGATATACAGTATGTACCTGCTTTCCATGTCTCCTCCATTGAATTGTTCACTCCTCACCCACTCTAAGTTCTAATTGGAGAGTTGGGTGGAAGGAAGAAAGAGGCAGGGATAGGGATCTCATGGAGTCACAGGGGCCACTGTTATAAAGTCTGCAGCAGCTTTTACCTGGCATTTTAGAACTGTTCCCCTCAGTACTATTAGCTGAGCTCATCCTCCCCCTCCTTCCTTCACACAAATTACAACTGAACAAGGAGAGCAGATGTAACACAGCAAGTAACAGCTGACAGGGAGATACTAGGGAGAAGAATAGGCGCCCTGGATCAACATAGGCGCCCTAGTTCTTTGCCTAGGTGGCCAATTCCCAAAAAATGGCCCTGCCTTAACGTGATCCAACGATGCAATAACAGACGTAACCTCCTTTACGTCTTGTATTGTATCTTAATATTGCGCAAAGGTAAGTTGTGCAATCGGACCATATTGATTCTCCCCATATAAATGTCCGCTTGTGAATGATGCAACATGCAGTATCAGATTGCCCATACAATTTTGCTACCTCACCTGTATTCTTTGTCAGCACCACATGGAACCCGATTCATATATGCAGCAGATACAACTCTCTGGACTATGATGTGATCACTATTACATTTACTAGATAGACACAATCTCTCTGTGATCTCATTCATACCCGTAAGTTTACCTGAGTAACAACAAAGAAAAAGTATGCATTTTAATGATAACATTCAAATAAATAAACCGGAATAATACTGTATTAGTGCACTGCTTTAAATATGTTCTTGAACACAGTTCTATAGCCAGGCTAATAAATGTTTAAAAGACTGACCCAAACTTCCGGAACCAAACTGGAACTTCGGGTCTGGTCTTTTAAACAGCCGATCAGCTGTTTAAAATAGCTGGTTGCTGCGCACATCTTGAGATCTTCGTGGAGGGAGGAGGGGGTCTGGGGCCTGGTCTCCAATCTTGCAGGGGGGTTTGCCTGGGTCCCTTCAGGTGCGCCCATGAGAGTACATGAATTTAACTTTGCAATGGGGCAATTTGAGTTTTTCTCTAAACTTTACATCACTTTAAATCTTAAACAGCACAAAATACTTAGAGGGACACCGTCATATTCATGTACCTTTTAAATGTATCTATTATTTACAGGGAAGTAAAATCGATCATTCCCAGCCCCCTGTGGATAATAGAACACCCGGGTTACACAGGTAAACTTACCTACCCAGCCACACTCCTAACCTTTACTCGTGTGCGATCACGAGTAGGTATGTTTTTCTGTGTGACCTGGGAATTCTATTATTCACAGGTAGGTGGGAATAAGCGATCTTTCCTCCCTGGGGTTAATAGATACATTTGCAAGGTACATGTACAGGATGTTTAGTGTCCTTTTAACATAATTAACAAATTACTGCACTAATGACTATGCACAAAGTTAAGTATAAAACTTTCAAATCATTACAAAGTAGACAAGCAATAAGGTGGCATTTAAAGAACAAGTTTTCCTCCTGTAAAAACCTTTGTTCCTTGCTCTCCTGAGTGAAGGAATCTTACCTTCATGTCTACAGGAGAAAGGTAAGTATTGCAAAAGTGGGGTTGGGGTGTGTGTGTTTAATGTATAGCAACATGATTTTACCGTACATGGGGTGAACATACCCTTTAAATATTGGCCACACTTTATATTCCCTCCTTAACTATGATACACTGCATGACTTACATTGTTCTTTCTTGAACTCATTCTCACTCATGAAGACAGGCTCCATCAACTCCCCAACAGGTGGCTGGATGGACACATAGAACTGGCGAGTGTGTGTGCTAGCAAAAGATAGAACTTGTTAATATATAGAAAAATATTTTACTTTTTTTGGTTTTAGTTTGTAATTGACTCTTTAACTGTTTCCAAGGTAAAATTCCAAAAAACCAAAGCTCCCATACCTCTCCCCACTAGTCCCCAATCAGTACCAATGGTTGTACATAATGCAAAGGTGCATGCACAGCATTGTGTAGCTGGTATGTATTATTTCATTTTGATACTGATCTTCCGTAGTTGTGTGGAGCGGTGCACTAAGAAAGCTGATATGTAAGCTTTATTACATTTTCACATTGAACATCAGTAGTTGTGTGGAGTGGTGCACTAAGAAAGCCAATATGTAAGCTTTATTTCATTTTCATGAAATTTTAATAGTTGTGTGAAGCAGTGAAGAGAATTGTGTACGATTCCTTTTTCAAATTTTTGGGCCTTATTCAATGAGGTGCAAAATGTTGCCCATGTTCTTAATCTGCAGAAACCAATCAGATGTTATCAAACTGTAGTAGACCAGTAAAATGGCATCTTCTGATTGGTTGATGAAAACAAACAGCTCAAGCAAATTTTTAATATTAGTTAGTATTATCAGTACAAAGCAGGATTAAGTAATGAAGATCAACATCACTTTGACTTTTATATTAGAGATTCAGCTACATAAGAAAAGTTTGTTTCTTATTAATGTTTGGTGCATTTCACACATCTGATGCCTACTTACCATATCTGAAAATTGGCAGCCTGTGTGGAATCACAGAAATCAATACCCATGATAACTGTTAAACTTTCTCCAGGAGACAGAGATTCTGAAAGAAAAGTATGAAATATATGTGTTTGTCAGAGAACCTAAAGAACCTAAAAAGCACCAACAATGGTTGCCCTTATGTTGAGTTGGCCCCCACAGAAAAAAGATGACATTATCAGGGAGATTGACGATATTGCTCTGGGTAAATCTCCTTCCCGGAATTCAGTATGTGGTATTCATCCACTGCACAACTTTAATGCTATCAGCTGGTGTTAAAGGAGAACTTAAGTCTCCAGACAACATTGTCCCAATAGACAGAGCACATTCACAAACATACAACAAGCTGTGTCTCACCTCTCCCTTTGCTGTGGCCACTGGGTGATTTATCAAAATAACCTGTGAGTACTAGGGGTCAGCTCCCACAATACACCTTAGCTGGGTAAACCCCCAGCTAAGTGTCTGTGTACAGGCACATGCTCTGTAGTGCTCAACAGATCAAAACAAGGAAGTTGCAGCCTTGCTTTACTTTTCATTCAAAAAGAACCAAATAGAACCTGCAACTTGTACATTTACTCTGCCTTGCTAAAAGCAGAACTCTTACTTCTAGACTAACAGAGATAATATATAGAACACCGGTACATGTAGAATCTTTTACTATGAACATAATGGAAACAAAAAATAAAGGAAACTAAAGGAAGATTTGAACTTGCAACCTTCTGAACTGTATGTTTCAAGAACTGACATCTTACAAGATGAGCCACCACTGAGAATGCTGAACACTTAGGTACATTTAGGAGCTTCATCTTTTGCTTGGGACATAATAGAAACAAAAAAAAGGAGAAGTTTGGCATATTGAACTCGTGACCTTCTGAATTGTATATTTTAAAACCAGGTGCCTTACCCAGTGCGCCACCACTGAACAAGCAGAGTATTCAAATACTTTTGGGAGCTTTATTTTTTGCTAAACGAATCCTAAAAAAATGGAATATGGAAGTCCTTGATGATAAGACTTTGAAAGCTTGAACTCTGGAAGCTTCCAGAGAGAACAGAGAGCACTAAACTGTGCCAGGATGAAAATTATATATTTAAATAATTATATTTATATATATAACATTTTTTAATTGGAAAAAAAGTCAGCAAAATAAATTGAAAGAAACATACAATTTGTATTTGCATAAGGACTTTTTATGCCTCTAAACCAGTGTTTCTCACCTAGGGCCCCTGTTTATCTGTTTCTTTGTATGAATTATGTATTTTGATAAGATAGTGATTGAAAAAGAAAGATAATATATAATTTTATGTAAGAGTCCCCCGAGGAAAAACTTCTCTAAATAATCCACCAAAGCCACTAACATAAAAATAAAGGATAGCCTGTAAATAGTGTCAATGAATCTGGCAGATCTGTGACTGTATGGCTTTGAGTGCATAGGGGATTCACTGTCTTCACTGAAGATGGTGTAACTGTGACAGTTCTAGTTGGACCATAGGGGAAACACTCCTGAAAGTTATATAGCACAATACGCTAAGAAGTGGGGATGCATCTAAAGGACAACAAATTATTTTGTGTTGATAAATCAACAATGATCATGTTATGTGAGTTTGTGGGTGGCTGGAAGGAAGTTGTTAAATATTAATCCAGTAATTTAACGATAAATACAAATTAATTTTTAAACTAATAGATTTTCCCCAGTATGATACATTTTTTACTGACAATTAAAAATCCATGGGGAGATCCAAATTATAACTAGTTACAGTGGCAAAACTAGAATTCACTGCCCCCCAGCAAAACCATAAAGGGACCCCCCTCCCTGCTTTATATACAGTGGTATTCAGGGGGAGGCTGTATATGTCATAAGAAAAGTAAGAATTTGAAGCTGCTCCCATGGTAGTTATGCCCACAAGGTTTACAGCAATAATTAATTTACCGATCTCCTGAAATGCCTTCATTCTCATGCCTGAGGGAAGTTTAGGATCATTAGTGCGAATATTCTTCACTATGTTCTCTGTATTATTTGAAATTTGGATCTGTACAGACACCATACGATTATCAGGAGTGAAAGGTTGGCGGCTAAATATGTATTCCATGGACAGACCCTCCCCAGTCATACGGTGAAGAAGCTCAAAGGTCCGTCCTGATGCAAACACAGGGCTTATGACCTAGAGTGAATGAAAAAGGAAAATAGAATGTTAGTGACCTAAAAGGAAGCGAGTTGTACAATGTTAGCCATTGATGAAAGCAAAGACATCTTGGATATAAAATAATACTTTTTATTGGCTAATTAAAATGATTGAAAACCCAAGCTTTCAAAGCACTTAGGCTTCTTCTTCAGGCATAATACAAGGATTAAGCTGGGTACACACCATTAAACGATAAAGGGCCAATACCGACAGGATTGTCTTTATTGGTTATGTGTGTATGCGCAAAATGACTGTTTTCAATGCCGAAGAATATTCAGGTTCATCATCGGAAGCAGTCGTTAGGCCCGTCAAATTTCTTTCAGTCGCAGTCGACAAAAGTAAAGGGTGCTGCCCTCAATCCTAGGGTGTGTGGCAGTCACAAACGTTCTAGAAGATAGTTCACGCACAGAAATGGCAGCACTCCGATCAATCTGGCAAACAAACAGGATCCACATGGTGCGTATACATCAAAGGGTACGTCTCCCAGTGCTAGGGGGATAGTGATGCTGTTGCTAAATAGAGATATGATGCGCTACTCACGGGATCGATAAAACCTCTAAATTGAATACAGTTAAATGATCGTAATTACACCATGCACCATATTTATTATTATATAATTCTCATATTTATGGCATGGTGTAATTAGGATAATTTAAAGGGCATCTATACCAAAAAATAGGTTATTTTAAATTGACCATAACTGGAAACTATAATTTTTCCCAACCACCACTGTATAATTTTTTTGTTGACCTGCCCCCTATTTCTTTAGATATCCAATCTTAAACTTCTTATATTTCAGCTGTCAATCAAGTTCCTTGCTCTCAGAAACTATTCTTCTGTGAGTAGTTTTACTGTAGCTGGAATGGTGGCAGAGTTTTGACGGTTGGAATGCTGTATGCAGGCTTGACAGTTGGTTTGTTGGGAAAAAGTCAGGTCGCATGGAAGTGGGAGTGGTTAAAAGAGGGAGGGGGATACTGCTCCTAAACAAAATGTGTGCTGAATTGAAGGCATGTAGCAACACACACACCTCAAAGTAAGTGCTACTTACATATATTCAATTATAGATTAAGATGAGGCAAATTCATTTTTTCAGTATAGTGTCCCTTTAACTGTACTCTATAATTTATGTGTCTGATCACTATAACACACATGTTATATCATTATGATATCATTCATTATTCTATATATTTAATCGACATGTACACACGTATATTTTCAATGTTTTTATTCCAGCTTTATATTCATATCTATTCCTTTCCTTTTGTGTCTATATTTTGTGGTGTATCCAGTTCTTACTTTATTTATTTCTTATACTTAACTTTTATACTCACCTTTAAAGCTTATGAGGTCACAAGTTTATGCCTATAGTCATCTGTGGAAGGTACTCAACCAGCCTATTTTTTTAACTATACACTAATTAAATTAGGTTTTATCGATCATGTGAGTAGCGCATCAAGTCACAAACGTTCAGGCTATACTTTATATAAGGGATAATGCGCCCCTTACAGTGTAATATATGGGAGGGGCAGTGGAATATAATGAGTCACTTAGTGACAAAGCTGAGTCATTTTTTTATACGGATTTATAACACTAAAGTTCCCATTATAAAATATCACACTTGCGTATTAAATAAGGAGAAAACACATGACTCTGTGTAGCCACATCTTTCAAAGATGACAGACAGAATCTTACAGACCTTTGAAAGATTGGTACTGTGTGTACCCAGCTTTAGGTAAAGTATGTAACAGAAAAATGTTATTCCATCATCCCTTAATATTCTGATTAGATAAACAAAGGATATATAATATAAAAATAAAGGTTCACAGTTACTAAAAATAAAAGTCTCTTATTTTACAAAACACACTGATGGTTATGAGCCAATAGTTATTTGTCTTACTGCAGATGTCAAAGATGCATCAGTCAGAGACAGCCCTTCCAGATCGGTCACCAGGCTGGCCGACATTAAGCTTTTTGGAGTCACAACAGAGACAGAGGGAGCTGAAACTGCAAAAGAGGAAACATAAATGTTTAGAGGAAACTTTAAATGTAACACTATTTTAAGAAATATCCACAATGCTTTAGTTTGTTTTGTCGCATATATCTATGCATATAATATGACACTCTGAATACCCCGAGGTACAAAACTATTTGTTTATGGAACATCAAATGTTTATAGCTCAATATAATCCTGACCGTGAATTACTCAACATAATCACTGTTATGTCGATCACAAATGAATGGTCCAAGCTGAACCATGGCATATAGTACAGCTGGACAACCCAATATTTGATCTATTTGCCATTTGAACATCAATTAACGAAATATTGGGCCATTTTATGGCCAGCATAAGTTGATTTTTTTTTAAAAATCCTACCTACATATACTGTCCCTACCTACATATACTGGTACATCTGCCCTATACATGCTTGTGTACCTGAGCCAGGTAATAACCATACTGTTTTACATTCATTTTACAATAGGAACACATACTATAAAACATTTTTGCCACCACCCAAGGCAAGAACAATTTTCCATCTATCATTAAGGTTGTATACTTTAAAAAATAAAAACATGTATACTTAACTATTATAGGGGACATTAAAGCTCAGTACAACAGCAACATCCAACCTGCGTCTTTAATCCTATACCAAGCTATAGTTCCCAAAATCACCACTAAGAGGTGGTCAACAGGTACGGTACATAGGGTAGTAATGATATTTGTCAAAATGTATTTTGGGAAGGAATATTTCAAGCCAAATATAAACTCTAATTTCTAAATAGACATTTATGTCATCTAAAACATTTTCCTCCTAAAAGCTGTTCTTTTCTGCTTTCAATTCTAAAATGTGCAAAAATGTGTCACCACCATAACTAGGTTGAACGTGACAGTGGAAAACTGTTGCTTGATGCCCAGTACTTTACCTATATGTCCGCACAGACCCGCAGGTGGGCGTGGTAAGAGGCTTGTTGGGGCGTAACAGGGCATGTCAGGGGTGGAGCTACTCACCCCAGGTTGGGCATCCCTGCTTTAGACTTTACACTTTGGGAACAGTAATTAAAAGTTAAAGGATATCTCCACCCCCCCATACCCCAATTTTGGTACTTGGTAAGGAATTCCCCATAACCTAGACCTCTTTAGGTTTAAATTTCAAAAATCGGCCCCAAAAGATATACTTACAAGTATTTGTTCCCTTGGGCTCAGCCAATCACATCTGGGCCCTCTGCTGTTCAGTGCAGATGAATAGTCGAGGGAATGAGGATGGGAAAAGTATCTTTTGGGGGTAATTTTTGCAATTTAAACTTAGCGTGCAGGGTTGGTGGGGGGATTCCCTTACATTACCTCTTCAGCAATTTGGCCTCAGACGCGAGGATGTGGAAAAAGAGTCCAGAGGGAGGTCAGGGTATGGAAGTGGTGGGGGGAGAGCTTCACTGCGCATAACAGACTCCTCTAAGAGGAGCAGGAAGAGGCAGATATAGATTACACAGAGAGACTCCTACTTCTCACTTTTCTGTCCTTTCACCAGACACTACAGGGCAACCATAAGGGGCAGAGGAGAAAGGTAAGGATTTTTTAACATTACACAGCGAGGCCAGCAGTGGGGCAAATTTTAGTTGGGGGGTAGACGTGCCCTTTAATTCATACATACATTTTAATTCACCCAAAGAGTACTCACAATCATCTAGATCCAATAGTGACATCTCCTTGGGTCCTTTGGGTGGTTTTGTAGTGGGTTTTGTTACAGGAGGCTGTAACAAGAAATAAATAATAAACCTCAGTGAAATTATAATAACTTTATTAACAGATTACTCAAATATTACACAACACTTTATGGTAAGTCAAAAGCTGCACACACCCATGCGATTGTGGGGGCCTACCCGAGACGCACCATGTATGCATGCATGTTTTGGCCAACAATCATGCCGTGTATGGGCGCTTTGTCGGACAAAACGGGTGGGGTTCGTTCCCTGATCAGTCAGATCATCAATGAGCCCTGACCAAATGGCCATTCCGACCGACGAAGCACCCATACATGGCAAGATTGTCACCCGAAAAGCCTGTGCATACACATCGTGCGTCCAAGGTTGGCCCCTGTGATCGCATTTGTGCACAAGCTTTCAGATAAGTGTTTGAAAATTAGAAGGCACATTTACATGTTATTACTGTGGGGATTTACCGATTTGTTTATACCACAATAATTAAATAGTAAACTCAATAGACTGTGCATGTTTTTTATGCTATATTTATCAGTGGGTAAATACAGACAGCACTGTTTATCTATCAAATAAAAACATTGAACGCAGTATTTATGGTCAGCTATTACCATTACCTTTGTGTACCAAATGTGGCAAATGCTGCAAAATGATCAATACACCAGAGAAAAATATGCGTTTGTGTTTTTATCCCAGTGTAGTGTGAATGAATGTAACATAAAACATAATTCCCCTAACTTAAAAAACAACTACACTAAAAATGAAAAGCACTATACGTGCTGGTGCTTCTCAATGAAATAATATTGGGAGGTAGGAATACTCAATCCTACATCCCAATATTATTTCATTGAAAAGCACCACCACCTACAGTTTACATATTCCAGTTTAGTGTCCTGGGTTTTCCTATATTAAAGAGGAGGCCTGGCAGACAGAAGCATTTTTTTCGAGCTGGCACTCCTCACAGAAATAATACTGGCGGTATACAAAGTAGCTAAAAGGAGAATTACCCTCTATTATGGTTAATCACACTGAGCATGTCTGAGCTCAACTAACTTGGAAGTAGGTGGTAACTCTAATCAGGGATTACATAGAAAAACAATATATTGCTTTCTGATGTGTAATTCTGGTCATACACTGGCTCCATATTAGATTGATTTGACATTGAACATCACATCCTATCCTATTATCAATCAGGTTTGGAGAATTTACTACCTGACGTTTCCTGCTCTGCAGAATTCATTTTGCAATCAAAAGTCAATTGCAAAAAGATGGGCTCAGGTGGTTGTTGTAACATGGTAAGTTACATAATGTATAGACAGAAATTTTCAGGGAAAAATGGTTTGGGTGTACTTCTCATTTACTGTTAACCAAATCCTATGCATTTGTCTTTTCATTTTGGATCTTGTAGCAGAGTCATTATGTGATTATCATTAGCTATAGAACCAGATCTTAATTCTACTCACTGTCTTCTTGGTTTTTGGCTCTAGTTGTCGCTGTTCCTCCACTTCATCATCATCATCTTCTTCCTCCTCAGAAGATGATTCACTTTCAGACTCACTGCTCTCTGAGCTACTGCATTCCTCTGATGCAGATTTCTGGGGTGTTTTAGCAGTGCTTTTCCTACCATGAGCTTCTTTTTTCTGTTCCTGATCACTGTCATTGCTGTAAGTTTGGGAACAAATCTTATTACTATTTGCTTATTGAAAACAAACACAATATTTCACATACTGTTGCATGTATTTCCTTATTGGCAGTTCTACACTTTTCCTATCCTACTGTCCTAATGAAAAACACAATTTTCTCTCTCTCCCATCTTGGTGTTTCTCCCCTTGCTTGTTCCTTTATATGTGTTACTTATATAATTTTCTTTTGCTTTTTACTGGACTTCTCACCTCCCTTGTCGTTGTGGCTTCTTTTTCTTTTCTTTTTTCTTCTCCTCTTTCTCAGATTCCTCTTCATCTTCGCTCTCCTCTTCTTCCTCACTTCCTGATCCAGATCCACTCTCACTGCTGCTGGCACCACTTTCAGACTCACTGGCTGACTCTGGCTCTACAATCCACAGACACATAATCAGAACTTACTGCTCCTTCTTGCTAAGCAGTCCCATACTGTAACACCTTAGTCATGCACAATCCTATAACACTATATAGTATTAAAGGGCATGTCCACCCCCAAAACTATAATCCCCCAACTACTGGCCCCATTATGTAGTGCAGTGTAATCCTTACCTCACATCCCAGCTCCATATGGTTCTCCTGTAGTCCCCCTCCAAAGTCCCAAAAACTGCCCACCAGGAGGATAGCAGAGTCCATATAGGACTCTGCCTCCTACCTGGCCTCCGGGAGAAGTTTGGCATGCGTACTGCAGCCCTTCTCCCCCTCCCTCCCCCTCCCTCTCCCGATTCCCTCCCCCTAGCATATAACCATTAAAGTATAAGATTCCTTCTGGTCTTCCAGCCTCAACTGCTCTATTTATATGTTTATAAAGCTGCCCAAACTTCACTTATCTCTCCTCTTTCCTCTGCCGAAATGAGCTGCCGGCCGCCGCGTCCGTGATTGGCTGCCGCTCAGCCAATCACAGACGCGGCTGCCGGTCCCGCCCCTCTGCTTGCATTTTCTCTCAAGCAGAGGGCCGGGAGCGAAGGAAAGAGGGGAGGTAAGTAGAGTTTGGGGGGCTTTCTAAACATATAAATAGAGCGGTTGGGGCTGGGAGACCAGGGGGATCCTTATATTAAAAAATATAATTTGGGTGGACATACCCTTTAAATTACTGTGTTGGCCATTGAAAGAATTAAAGGGACACTAGGGACACTTGCCTTTATCCATTTCTATATTTTCAGTACTGTTAGAAACTTGATCCCATTTTGCTCTCAGTGCTCCCTGTCACTAGGTCTCCTCATGTCCTGTTCAGCTCACTCCTAGTTAGTATGCATGTCTCTTCTCTATGTATCCACCAACTCCCAAAACTGAGGCACAAATAGAGTGTGGTGCATGTGCAGTGGAGATGATCTGTCCCTCACTACAACCAATAGCATTCACCCAGTGATTTTGTGTTAAAGTGAAAGTGAAACTGCTTTGCTATGGGAAGGTAAGCAACACTGGGAGCTGTAATAACTGATTAAGATTTTCTTTTAGCTGTAGGAGTTTGAAGGTGTGTGTGTGTGTGGAAACTTTGTAATTGATTTCTTTAGGTACAGTGCTACACTTGGGACTTAAGTAAAACAGACAGCAGCTAACTGCAGAATTGGGGTTATCTGCACGGAAAAAAGCACAGAGCACCAGATAATGCTTATTCCCTTTTCTGATCTTAATGCTGAATAAATTATTTCTATTTTATTGAGAAAATTCTATTTTTTTTTTTAAGGCTTGGGATCACAAGCTCTGTCAAAGCAACTTTTTCAAAATATTTTGATCCAGCTTTATAAATGCTTAACTGTGACAACTACAACAACCATAATGCACAGTGTTACCCACCACTATCAGCAGATTCTGTTGGTCCGGACTCTCCTTCTGAATCAGAGTAAAATGGTTTTTCCTCTCTCTCCTTTCTCTTTTCTCTACTTGGACATTTGGTCCATTCAGGTACCTGTGAGAAATTATAGAGATATGTCTGGTTCCCATTTCACAAAAATAAGCATTTGCCTTGGTTCTCTGTACAAATGCCACTGTGGAATAATTCTTTCCAGATAACCAACCCCACATTTTTCATGGAGATTTATCTGTGGTAGAATTACACCAAACAAGGGGTACACACAACTGGCAAGAAATCAATATATATATATAACATTAAGGGCTAGACCCCACTTCCGCATTTTTTTGTGCACAGGTTTTGCGCTCGAGATAGTGTATGCGATTTGGTTATAATGGAACTCGCGGGAACGCAAACATCCCCGCGATTTCCTATGTGCATGCAATTGCGCATTCGTTTTGGTAACGCATGCATTCACCATTTTTGGTGCGTTAACGCATGTGTTGCCATAACGGAAAACGGCAAAACCACATGTACAAAACGCACACGAAACACGCACAAGAATCGCGCATGCATATCGATAACTAAAGCGATTGCATGCGCAATTTAGTGCGTTCTAGTGGGGCCATAGCCTTAGGCTTTTTTAAAATTGTTCCAAAAATGTGACTGATTGAGATGGGCATTTCTCACCACTGTGTAACACCTTTCAGTATTAATACAGTAACCATATAAGAGAGGGAACTCAGTAGTAAACAATAGGACCCACTGAACTTTAACAATCCATGCTGAGATCGGAAATACGAAAATATCACCAAAAATACTTTAGGCCTAATTAATACTGTTTGCTTTTACTGTGTCTATTTATATGTAGCTGCAGAATGGCATTGACATTTTTAGACTTCATTGCCATTATATCATGAAGCCACACGGAAATATGGAAGCATAGTTGCAAATGTGACTAAATAGTTTATATATAAATAATATATGTAAATAATAGCACACCATGAATTTTAATGTGGGTAAATAAAAATAAAGGGCAACTCATTTTCAATCAAAGGGACTGTCCACCGCTCTTTTCAAAAACTGATATATTGTAGATAACCCCCAAAACCTTAACTTCGTTTTAGAAAAAATTTAGAAATCCGCTCCCACACAGAGTTATTATACTTACATGCTTCTCCTCGCTCCACTGCTGCGGCTCTGCACTTCCGGGTAAGGCAGTCAGTGTCAGCCGTGACTGTGATGTCACAGCCAATCACTGACTGCCATTCCCGGAGCAGTCTCCACTGCGGCTGCTCAAGAACACGAAAAGAACAGAGCAGCCACAGTGGAGACTGGGAGAAGAACCCGGAAGCGGCAGTGGAGCGAGGAGCTTGTGAGTATAATAACTTTGGCTGGGAGCAGATTTCTAAATTTGTACTAAAACGAAGTTAAGGTTTTAGGGGGTTATCTACATTATATCAATTTTTGAAAAGAGGGGTGGACAGTCCCTTTAATAAAATTTAAAGGGTCACTATACTCACTGAAACAACTTTTCTGAAACTACAATTTGAGACAAGTAAAATGATGGTACTCACATATTTATCTGTGCTTGCTTGTGAAGGTTCTCATTCATCCAGGTCATGGTATATCGTTTGTATTCAATAGATCAACTGGACTTGAAGTTAGTTCTTGAAGACATTTCGCTAGTCACGACTGGCTTTCTCAATTCAGAATGACTTGTACAAGAATCTGTGAATTGCCAGTCGGATGACTAGCAAAATGTCTTCAAGAACTAAACTTCAAGTCCAGTTGATCTAATTGAATACAACAGATATTTATCTGTGCTTGCTTTGTCATTAAATTATTAATGTTTAGTGAGTGCTCCTAATTCCCCCCACCCTCCCTTACTCACTGCCTTCTTTTAGTGTCTGCGACACTTATAAGTTCTGCACAGCTTTACCATGGACACTGCTCTGCTTACACATCTCCCCCCTCCCTCCACCCTGCTGTCTTTTCAACTGACAGAAACGTAACGCGTGTGTTTCTGTCAGTTTGTATCCATTTTTTTCATACATTTGTATCCATTTTTTAACAATGTGTTTTCCATAGATTTCTATAGAACATAGAAAAAACGGACAGAAATGCTGCATGCAGTGCGTTTTTTAAACAGACTTAGGGCTAGGCCACACTGCTGCGTTTTTTTTGCGCGTTTTTCGGTGCGATTGCGTTTTGCGTTCTGCATTTTTAATCGCAATCGCATGCGATTTCCTATACTTATTGAAGAAATCGCAAGCGCAAACGCAACTATTGCGATTGCATTTGCGTTTCAGTGTGGCCTAGCCCTAAAATGGAATGGATTATAACGCAGCAGGTGTGAACGATATTCTGAAATCCTGTGGGGTTTTACTGTCTGTCCATTTTTTTAAACGCACCTGCGTTTGTAAAACAGATACAAACTGATGTAGTGTGAATGAGCCCTTAAATGTTGCAGAAAGTGTGCTGGCAGGCAGGCAAAGAGGTCAAGCATGGGTAACATTATAATTTCTGCTTCTGGAGTGACAGGTCTTTCCCTGTAAAGACTGTGATTAAAATGATGATTTCTCAGAATCTACTGCTAAGATTTAAAATCTGAAAAAAGTTTTGGAGGAGTGGGATCTTGCTGTATCTAAATGTACTATTTTTGAAAATTAGATAAGACTAGATACCCTTTAAAAAGACCTTGTTATGGGTGGTAGGAGTGAGTATTCCTACCTTTTAATCTTTATTTCCAGCATTGAGAATGCTCCTTTATTGATTGACCTTTTAGCTGCTAAGGGCTAGGCCATACTGCTGCGTTTTAACGCATGATCTGATCGCGATTTAAAAAGTACACACTTGTGTTGCCCAATTGTTGTGGCCACACTAGGTGCGTTGGCGTACGGGGCGCTGCAATCTGCAATTTTTACGCAATCTCATGCACTCCAATTGCGAAACATTGTGCATACGCATTATAGTGAGGACTCAGCCTCTTCTTCATCGACATTTAAATGTCATCCCTAAAAATTAAAGTACAAAAATGGATCTTCTAAATGCTGCCTCTCTGCAAATAAAGAGTATTGGAAGGTAGGAATATGGGCATTGCAGGGAAATATTTGTTTTCCTTTTAAATAAGCAGTATAATTTTGTGCCTAAAATGTTGGTTTTATTTACAATTTTAAAGAAGGAAAAGCTAAAGTTACTTTGTATATGTATTGTCCATGTTAAGCTAAATCATTAATGTACTACTGGTACTTGCCATACTATAACATCTGATTTCTGAGATACATCCTGCCAAAGCCAAAGAAATCTTCTAGTAGAAGGAGCTTTTGCTCTCTTAACTTTAACAGGCTGTATATCATTAACCAGATGAAAGCAACAGATCCTTTGATTGACTTTGATAGACACAGTAAAAATGTTTTGATTTTTAACATAAAAGTTGGACTAATGTATGACACATAAATAGAGATGACCTTTTTTGTGCATTTTAAAAATATTTTAAGGAAAAATTACAAACAGTGCCAATAATCCTATAATTCCTTCCAGCTGTAACTCACTGTTGTAAATTTTGTCCTACGTACATCTGCTTGTGCAAACACAGTAGACAAAGCACCATCAATATGCAAGTCCTTTAGCCTGTCCCCTAGAGAGCACACTCAGACTCTTTCATAAAAATACTTAAATTTAAATTTTAGTTTATATTTTTTGTGATATTTTCCTCTACGAAACCTAAAGAGAACCTGAAAAGGACAATGCAAAGCGGTGGAAGGAGGGAAGAAGCAAATACGAATGCGGGAAGCAGGACGCTTTGGGACACATGCTATACAATGATTGGGAGAAATACCACTAATCAACTACAGGAGGAAAAAATGAGGCAGCAGCTAGAAAAGCAGTTCCAGGCAGAAATACAAAGTGCAAAATACACAATCAGTTAATGGAATAATGAATTACTATATGACTAAAGAGAGCTAAACAAGTCTAAAACTACAACGCTCTATTCATTGCTAGGCCACACTAGTCCACTTTTAAGCACAATCCGATAGTGATTTCGATCCAACTGCGCTTTTAAAAGAGGACACTAGTTCGGCCAATTGATGTGGCGTGCATTGCCATACTCTGCGTGTGCGATCCATTAATCGGGGGGGAACGCAATCCCCATTTTTGCACAATCGCATGCGCACTGTAATGTGCACAAGAGTGTCAGTAAATGCTAAAACATCACCTAAATGCAACCCAACCACTGCTGCTTTACTGTTTCCCATGGTCCTTAGTCTACAGTAGTATCAAAGTAATATTTTGCTGACGGTGCTGACCATTGGGTGTACCATGTTACTAGCAGCAAACAAAAGCGGGGAATAGGTGGAGCACACACACACCAAAAAATTGCAGGTCGCTAATGGCTAGAAATATGTCAGGTTAGGGGAAATAGCCTCGAACCTGATTAATTAATGTTATGAAAGCAATGAGCAAGAGCAGCGAAGGAGCTGAACTAAATATAAAACACTATAGACATACTGGGAAAACCAAAATGCAAGCTCCAGGCTAAAACACATTTTTCCTGACTATGGCTGTGGTGTGGTAATCGTATGAAATGAGCAAACGCAATGTCGTGTTACCATGCATTTGTGCTGCACTGCCGCCAATATTTGTTATCGGAGCGCATGCAATTTGCAAAAAAATGGTGATTGCATCGCACACTGCGTGGCCACCCACATTGTATCAGACTGTCATGTGTTTCTCACGTGCTAAAGGATCGTAAAACACGAAGCACGTGAGCAACAGGCTAGTGTGATCTAGCCCTAATACACCAGAAAATGTTTAAATAATGTGTCACAATGGGGGAGATGGCATATTTTTCAGTATAATCTAAAAAGTGTAGTGTAACTGACGCAATAAAATCTGCATTAATTTTGCGCTATTTATTGAGAAAATGGGGCACAAAATCCTTTGTAAGATTGCAACATGCCACACTCATTCCCACAATGTAATTAAGTGCAGGTAAGTTGCGATACCAGATTTTGTTGCATTCCCCTGCATGTGTGGTTTTATTATTTCTTAACCTAACACATATATGTGTAATAAAATACAATCTTAATCTAAAATACAATCTTCTGACTGCAAACCCTGCAGTTACTTATCATTATACCACCCCCTCCTGCTAGGAGAGTTCCTCTGTGACTTTCAAGGTGAAGCACACTGAGCTCAGTGAGACTTGGGAAGAGCAAAGCTCTCCGTAGTAAATTATTTCCTGATTTTACACAGGTATATATTTGGTTAGGGAGAAGTAGAAAGGCAAGATTCATTGTCACACTTGTGAGACCCAGTGAGAGATGTGTTGAGCCTGTGGACAGTCAGTAAACTCTGAGTGCTGTGTGCAAACATAAGTAAAACGAAGGGCCAGCTACTATCAATGGGTCACTGTGACAGAGGAATGGGATAAAAACCCATAGTAATGGCTAGGGGAAATACTATTTTAATGGAATAGTTAAGAGACGCATATGACAACCCTCAAAGGTTTATGATGGGATTCGTTTAGAGCAGTTCCACACATGCTTAAACCAAAATGCCTTGCTTTTCACCAGATTTAGTCATTAGCAGCAGGCTAGTGGCTACGTACATGCATTTTCAGAAAGCAGTGGCAATCAGAGCAGATAAAATATCACACTGAACAATCACTGCACACTCAGTCAATATACACCTCTTTCCACTCCCCCAGGAGTCCGATGTGACCATCCCTGGGTGCATTCTCCAAATCCTCCTCCTGGGTAGAAGGGGAGAAGGTTGGTTGCTGGGCCTAGTAATAGCACCTAATCTAAGCATATACTATACATAATTTAGACCATAACCTAACCAAGACAATAAGAAATAAGTTTGCCCATGCTATAGATTTGCAGAAACCAATCAGATGTTATTTATCTGCAGTAACCCAGTAAAAAGCTAACATCTGATTGGATGCTGCAAATCTATAGCATGGGCAAACTTTTGTAGCTTCTATTGCATCAGCTCCTTAGTGTCCTAGAAAATACTAACACGATAGAAAACTTTCTCTTAATTAATATAGGAGCATATTGATTAATTCGCTGTGGGAAAATTTGCAACTTTATATATACAAGTGAAACAAAAAGGTCTAGCAGTTATTCCTGTTAACTGTAAGTAAACTCGATTTGGTTGATTTTGTTTACTAGAAATAGATTTTTTTAATAATGAAGAACAATGTTCTTCCTTACACCTAATATACACGTAAAATTTTCTGTCAGTTATGGTCTATATCAGGGATGTCAAACTTGCGGCCCTCCTAATGTGTGAAAACTACACCTCCCAACATTCCCTGGCTGGAATGCTGGGAGTTGTTGTAAACATCTCGGGGGCTGTAAGTTGACCTCCCTGTATTATAATAATCACATATTACAGCACAAATGATCAGTATATATAGGTGTGGGCTTTTCTAGATCTATTTTCATAACTGGCTAGTATTATATTAATAGTTGTATTTAAAACCTAGGAGGAATCTGAATAAAGTAGTGATCTGATTTAAGTCACTAATCACTACTACAATTTATTTCTGTATAAATTAGCATAATTAACAATATCTTTAACTGTCATGCTGACAAATATATGTTAATAGCATGTGCTAGCTCTGTGAAAGGGGTGCAATGGCCCAAGTCAGAAGGATAAAACAACTACTGTCACCCCTCTGTATGCATAGAGATAAAACTAGTGCAGTAGCCCAAAAGAGGGGTAGTGCAGAAAAAGCAAAGTGTAGCACAGTGGGCTGACAAGGGGGAAGGGTAGGAAGGAACAATACTGGGTTTATCCCACACCCCTATATACTCAGTTTACAGCACGCACAGCATCCTTCACCTCCACGTTGCGCACAGATGGGTCAGGAGCCTCTTCAGGCCAGTCTGGCAGCTCCTGATATCCAACAGCCTTTGCATTAAGCAAATGAGACAGTGATCCTAGCTGGAAATGATCCCGATCTGTAAAGGAAATAAAACAAATATGGTCCCTCCAAACCAACGTATTGGTCTCATTGGTGCAGTGGTATTTTTTACATTGTTAAGTTTATTTTTTTTTTTTGGCAATAAATGTTTCCCCTGTATCTATTCCTGTTCTGTATACTTGGAGTTCTTATTTCCAAGGTTTCTTCTATTTCTAAAAAATACAGTTTGATTTAAACAGAATATATTTGTTTGTTTTTAATTTTTGAAACAATATTTTTCCAGTCATGGTATAAACATTTAGTGGGCAATGTAATAATTCACGGAGCGCTGCTCTTACTTACTACCAAAATGCTGAATTGCAGAAGCATGGAAGTTCAAATTTAATGTCATAATATGGAAAACACCCCTTCCGGTTTGTCCAGAGTGAGGGTTTAATACACTACGTTCTCACCAATGCAGGATGCATTATATCCCCCAGAACACTTACCGTATGATCGCAGGTCTGGCTCTGCACCCTATCTTAGTCTGGGAACTATCCAATAGGAAGGCAAGCTTTTAACAGAGCATGTCAGGCCCCAGACTGACGGTGGGAGTGACTTTGTTGCAGACAAACTGTTGTAAATAATATCCTAAAATGTCTTCATATATACTATAATGGGAATTGGGAACCACCTCACAGTTGCAGTAAAGTCATGATAGATTTACTAAAAAAAAAAAAGTAATGCCTAATCTGTTTGATAGGAATATCTTGGGTATTTTCTGTAACCACAGCAAATACCACAAATAAAGGCAATGAGCAAAAAAAATCTCACTCATTCTCAATTCTTTTCCTTTTTTGCTTCTTATTTAATTATTCTTTCAATACCAATTGTCATAGCTACATGTGATATTCCTAGTGCACCCCTGCAACCCTAAATGTAGTCAACTACCAATTAAATAAAACATTTTGCAAAGTGTACTGGGGTTAAGATACAATACACAGAACTACTACCACTTTAAAGCTTGCTGAGAAATCATTTTGCAGTACCGTGATATGTATTAAAGCATTCCCTGGTGTTGTGTTTTTATAGTATAGTAGTATAGTATAGTATAGTATTTGAGGTTGAATAAAGACATACGTCCATCCAGTCCAACCCATCTAGCAATATCCTCATTTCCTGCCTAACCGTTGATCCAGAGGAAGGCAAAAAACCCCACCAAATTTATGAAGGAGGAAAAAATTCCTTCCTGACTCCAAGTGGCAATCGGAAATTTCCCTGGATCAACTCTACTTTATGTATCAATACCAGTAACTTGCAACATTTCTTGTTCATCAGGTCATGGAGTTTTGTGGTGACTTATTATACTCTTATAACCTACCCCTGTAGTGGATTTCTATGGGAGGAACTGTAAGATTATAGCCTTATAAAAATTTTACAGTTCCAGGAGGAGAAGGAAACCAGAAGCCACAAAGGGGTAGGTTATAATAAATAATGCGCCCCGAACTGTAAATTAAAGGGATATTAGAAGGAACTTGATATAAAAGGAACTTGATATAAAAGGAACTTGTGTTTTTATATGGTCACGGAACTCCTTGTGACTTCTAATATCCTTATAATTTACAGTTGGGGGTGCATTATCCACTACATATACAGTAAGGGATTTGAAACCCTCTCTTACCTTTAAAGGGAGATTCTAGGATTGGTGCAGGTTTCTGTGCCAGGAACAGTTTCTTAGCATGCTTGCTCAGAGCTCCGCTCTTCTCTGTGGGAATAATTAACTGACGGATGAACCTAGTTCGGTCTCTAATGTCATAGTTCTGGTCATACTTGGCCAGATTCAGAACATACTGGGTGAGGAGCTTTGTCTGATAAGAGAAATAAAGTCAAATAGTAAACAACAATAAGGTACAAATAGAAAAAAAGATGATCATTCCTGTTCCAGCAAGCATTAGGACCCTGGCCAAGGGACACCAACGAATTTAAATAGGATAAGATGCATGAAAAAGATACAGAAACTGCCTGTTTTTTGGGGAAAAAAAATCATACAATAAAATGAAGAGAGAGTTAAATTTGCACAATTTGTAAAATAATGGTAAAGAGAAAATATTCATCCTCACCCTTCTGGGACTGTATCAGAAAACAAGGTTTATGATTCATAAAACACAATGAAAAATTACTTTAATTGGAACGTCTTGTTTCATCTCGTGCTTGGCTATGCAAGATTAGGTATCAGAAAAGGAGCAAACCTGCTTGATATTGGTGAGGTACAGCTTTGCAGCTAGGTTAATGGTCTGTAGTTTAACAATGTCTTCCTCATTAGTGAAGGACTTTGCCATCTTCCTTAATACGTCAGGGGCTATTTTGGGCACATGTTCACAGTACTCCCCAATTAGCCACAAGATGCTCGCCCGAGCCATGGGCACCTATACAGCAAAAAGGGATAACATCATAATGGAATACATGAAAATAACAGAAAATTGTATCTCTCACATACCGTATGTACTAGAGTATAAGTTGATCCAAGTATAAGTCGAGGTACCTATTTATACCTAAAAAATTGGTAAAAACTGATTGACCCGAGTATAAGCAGAGGGTAGAAATTATGACCACTACTGCCTTCTGATTCTGTTTTGAGGCTTAAGTTGCCCTTTAAATGGACAGCAGAATTCCCATACAGTAGTCCCACACAGTAATAGCCAAATCCAGTACCAGTAACCCCCAATTCCTCGGCACTCCAGGTGTTTGGAAACTACAACTCCCAGCATGCTTTAGATGCTGGGAATTGTAGTTTCTAAACATGTGGAGTGGCAAGGTTCAATAAACTTTTAATTAGGCTTACCATCATTTACAATTCTCCTGACCCCCATATAGTAAAGGGGACTCTGATCCCAATAGTTAAAAGTGTCACCTGAGACTTGTAGTTTCAAGCTGTCATTTGCATTGAACTAGCAGCCATTTTTTGCCTCAAACTGAGGAGACCCATCAGATTTACAGCACCCAGTGAGTCCAGCAGCCTGACTACAGGAAGCAGGAAGGAGTGTAAAGGCAGATCAGCTCCTGTAACTTTCTATGCAGATGAAGGATTTTTTAACACAGCACCACCTACTGGTTACTATCCACAATTGCAGCATTTTGATCTAAATTAGGACTTGACCTGAGTATAAGCCGAGGTTAGGTTTTCAGGCTAATTTTAAAGCCTGAAAATCTTGACTTATATTCGAGTATATATGGTACATATGTTTGCTACCATAAACTGACGATCATGCTGCATAGAGACAGTGTTAAGTACCTGGATATTATCAGTAAGCTTGGCCATATGTTTGATGATTTCGCTGTGCTGTGCTGGCTGCATCTGTAGCAGCTTTTTTATCACAACTACTGATTCTGCCACAACCAGTTCTGCAAAACAAGATAATTAAACTGATAAACAGAATGGAACTGTAACAATAATCACAAAATACATGCAAATGTGTGGGATAGATTGAATGTGTACAAAGGGTGTTTGCAGTTTGAAGGACTTGGACTTTTCTCCATGCTATTTCCTTTGTACCGGATCCTCTTTCCCAATGACAGAGGCTTGGCAGTGTTAGATGCTATATGTAGACATTATTGTACTTGTTTGCCCTGCTGCTTGTTTGTTGCGTTACATCTTTGCATTCAAACCAATTATACTCACCATCACGATTTGACAGTAGCTGAACAAGCCCATTGAGGCAGGTGTCACGGACTTTACCAATGTTGGTGGCACAACGTCCAATAGCCTGTATGGTGGCAGCAACAAAATCTTTGTCCATGCTGCGAATGTAGGTCTAGGAGAGAAGAGACTTTGAAGTTTCCATTTTGCTGTCTGACTAGTTTTATTTTAGTCATTTATATTAGACACTGACTTTATACAAAGCTCAAGTGCACATTTCATATGTTTAAAATTGTATCCCATACACATAGCACTAGAGTTTATTTAATAATCCAATAGTGTGATCACTATAGGAACATTAGTGAAAGGATCTACATTGTGATTCGTGGGCCATACCTGGAATTCTCGCAGTATTGTAGAAATGTTGGTCTCATTAGCCAGGTTGGTCAGGACTTCTAGCTGTGTAAGGAAAGAAAAGTTGGAAGATCACTGTTACTAAGGGCCATATTTCTAAAGGGCCGAAAATAGCGCCCTGAAATTACCGGCACACATTGCTGCAGAAAAAATACCGCTTTCGCCATATTTATAATGGTGAACAGCATAGCTGCGGCGATGTGCGGCGGTGATTTGAGCTCTCTTCGTGGCGATGCGGCACTTAGCGCAATGTGTTAAGTACAATATCGCCACGAAGGGTGTTGAAATCCCTTCACTGCGGGGGCTGGGAGGGGTTGCTGGGAAGGGGTCGTGGCAGGTGAGGGGGGCGGGCGGGGTGTACTCAACCCTAGCCTCGCCCCCCATGGTAAGGGCGTGGGCATACGCCCACCCCGCCCTAGCCCCCCTCTCGCAGGAAGGGGAAGGACCCGCTGGGAGGGGCGGAGGGACATTCCAGTGGGGGCACTGACAAGTGCCTTTTGGGGCTTAAGGGGGTCCCACAGCTCGAACTGGGCCTTTGCGGCACTGATATGTGCCCTTGCGGCCCTGAGATGGACCTTTGGGGCTTAAGGGGTCCCGCAGCTCGAGCGGTGACCCCCCTCCCCGGCCCTATCAGGGCCTTTGCAGCACTCGGTGGAGTTGGTGTCACCAGATGGAAGAAAGAAGACATCGCCCAAGGGCTCTTTTCAGAGCCGACGGTGGGCCTGGTTCGAGCTGCGGGATCCCCAACAAGGGCCCTTATGAGTGCTGCAAGGGCCCTTGCAAGGGCTGGGGCGGGGGGTCCCGGTACGGGCTGCGGGACCCCCTAAGCCACAAAGGGCTGCATGGGCACTTGTAAGTGCCGCAAAGGCCCTGATAGGGCCAGGGAGGGGGGTCTTGGCTCGAGCAGTGGGACCACTTAAGCCCCAAAGGCCCTTATCAGTGCCGCAAAGGCCCTGATAGGGCCGGGGAGGGTTGGGTCCCGGCTCGAGCTGCGGGACTCCCTAAGCCCCAAAAGGCACTTGTCAGTGCCCCCGCTGGAGGGTCCCTCCATCCCTCCCAGCGGGTCCTTTCCTTCCCCTCCCAGCGAAAATACGGGGCGGGGGTCTGTGAGGGGCTGCTGGGAAGGGGTCGCGGCGGGTGGTTGCACCTGCCGTGAGGGGCGAGGGCAGGGTAGGCGAAGTGGAAAGCCCGAAATTAACGTGGCGCATCAGTTACCTCCGCTTTATAAATAGAAGCCAGTGGTAACTGATGCGAGAAGCGTGAAAAGGGCGGGAAACTCGGCCGCGAAAATTTACCAATCGTTTATGAATATGACCTTTAGGGAAGGATGATAAAAATTCTTAAAATAATATTCAGTCAATCAATGCATATTGTGCCAGGATACTCTATTATAATTTTATTAATGTTTAAAACGTTTTATTAAAATGTTTAAAAGAAAAGTAACACAGAATATTGTCATATTGTCCTCAACCCTCAAGTGATGTTTATTATTTCACTAAGACATACATTCCTAAAAAATATTTAAATACCAATACAGATGCCTAGTATTAGCAGTATGTAACTTATACGTTTTAGTGGTATGTAAGAGGAACCATAAACTACCAATTCTTATGCACTTCACTAAGAAAACTTTTACATACAAATGCAAATTTATACTTGTAGCTCTTGTAGTTACCTTAAGTATCTTAATCTGAGTTGGATCAGTGGATCGGATGTAGAAACTTTTAAGATATGGTTCAAACATTCCCTATAAGAGAAAAATACAGTTTTATCACAAACATAGCAGAGTACCAGGCTTTGCCCATTTTGTTGCACTCTCATCATTAGGCAGTACAAATGTCTCATCTACAATCAACATAAAGGGTATGTTCACCCTTAAAAAAAATTGGTTAAATGTCCGTTACCTGTCCCCAACCCAAACTGATATATTCAGCACATTATGAGATGTATTATTAAGCAGATATTTAAGTATAATTATTCCCTTCATTCTTGAAGAGTAAGCTGGCTCCTCCCTCAATGACTGCTGACACAACCAATTATTGACTGCTGATTCACCTGATGCCTACTCTGCACATGTTCAAGCTTATAAAAAGTTCATTGAGCAGAGGGAGGAGGCAGATACTTTTTTCAGAATGGAAAATAACTTATGATTAAATATCTGGTTACAAATGCATGTAATTAACTGGTAAAAAATAGCAATTGGGGTTGTGAGCTGATAAGTCTCCATTTTTTTGTTTTAAGGGTCAAAAAAGGAGCAGTTTGATAAAGTTGTAAAGTAGCCCTTTTTTCCAGGTCCTGAGACACATGTATGCTAAAGGTGGCCATACATCTATGAGATATTACTTACCCGACCGAGGGCTCATGAGATGTTCCTTCAATCCTGCCGGAACCGCTTCTCCAGATCTTACATTCGACCGACATGCGATTGCAAAATGAATAGGATTTTGCGATCGCATGTCGGTCAAATATACGATCGGTAGAAGCAGTTCTGGCCAGCATCGATGAACATTGCGTGAGCGCTCGGTCGGGTAAGTAAAATCTCATAGATGTATGGCCACCTTAAGACTCATCAAAATAGTCCCAGACAATTTCAGGAATATACATACATACATACCTTGACTTTTATATAAATAGATACTGAGCTGCACTTTCCACTATAAAGTACAAATGTTATGTAATAGCTACACACACTGCATCTGTGATTATTTCACCCTCTTATTACCCAGTCTTTGGTAAACTACAGAAGTTAAAGTAGGTAACACAAGTTCCAGTGCAAATTTGTGAAAAGGTTAACCTTCACTTCAACAAACACCGTTGGGTTTCACTTTTATTCCAACGAAAAACATGAAGTACACATGTAAGCTGTGGGACACATATATACAGTAGATGCTGAACAAGAAGGTGACTTCCAAAGTCCCTTTAAAGCAGTAAGTGGTGTAGTATTTCTTATAATACATGAGTTCCATATCTCATGTGACATTAATAACATATTGTGATATTGTCCTGTTATGACAGAGGTTCGGTTGGTATAGGCTTTTGCACCTTAACTCTTTTTAACTCTGGTGGTTGTGTGAGGGTACAGGGAGGAGATGGGTTAATGGGTGCACTGTCTAGAGAAATATGGGGACACAGGAAGATGAGTGAAGGGTGCACTTATCACAAGGGGAAATTGAGATAAAGGTTATGGGGTGTGTATGCAGGTGCAGGAGAGTGTGTGAGCCACAGAGAAGCACATGGTGCTTGGTATGCAGGTATAGGAGTGGGCGAGGCAATTACAAATAGATGGTGTTTGGTATGGGGATACAGCAGTGTGCATTCAAGGCAAAAGGAAGCACATGGTATTTGTCATAGGGGTAAGGAGTATTTGTGTGGTACAGATAAGAAAATGTTTTTTGGTTTGAGGGAGTTTGATATGATGGTGTAGGAGTAGAAGCACTTGCTGTTTAATATGGTGTGCAGGAGTGTGTGCAAAAGGCACAAGGAAGTGCATGTGTTAATTATGGGTGAGTAGGAGTGTGAGTGAGACACAGGAAAGATCATTGTGTTCAGTAAGGGAGAGGTAAGTTAAGGGATAGAATAACTAGATAGTAATAAAAACGTACATCAGTGAACTATTATGTAACAATGACTGCCTATCAAACATTCCAGAACAAAGGTGTGTTAAGTTACTTGTCTCCTCATTTTAGTGTATGTGATTAATAATGAAATACTGAAACTCTTTTTTCTAGCAGCAGAAAGCTTACCCTTCGTTTAATGGACATTGTTGCCACATTCTGTAGTACCACATATTGTACCTCACTGGTGGGAGAAAAACACGAATGTAAGAATAAGGTTTGAAAGAATACAGGGAATGAACAGATGCACAGAAAGTGCTGCGAAGAAAATAAATGAATAAAACAGTACAATGTGTATCCTGCTAGTGGGTAGTTGCAGTTTAAAAAACGTTTGGTCACTTAATCAAATTCTTTTCTCATTTTGCTAGGCTTAGTTATCCGGGCAAAGTGGAGATATGTTAAATACGAGGAAATGAATGGTAGAATTTAAAATCCACAAAGAAAACAATTATAAGAATAATAATTAAAATAATATTTAACGCCATAACATCTAATGCAAATAAGAAATCAGTAGGGTCTATGATAACATGTTTTATATACAATAATCTGTTCCTCTAACCTGTGACTTCGCAGTAATCGAACCAGCGCCTTGGCTATTACTCCAACTTCTGCTTTTGGTGCCAGGTGGAAGTAAAGTTGTGCCACAGCCATTACTACCTATTGTGAAAAAAACATGAAAAACACAATGTTATGCCAACAGATGTTTGCTTAAATAAGATATTGCTTAAGGTGGCCATACACTCTAACAATAATGGGTATATCCCTTCTGGGATTGACAGAATTTACCCATTATTGTCATTGTGTAGGGGCTCTTCCCAACTGATCGTAGTGCCGCCGAACGACCGTAGTCGGCATTATAGTCAGGTGGCATTGGTCGGTATCTATCAGCTCCCTCTACTTAAAGTAAAGGGACCCAAAATTATCGTACTGTGTATGGCCGCACAGCTGAGTGATTCATATACCGCGTATGGGGATCGGTCGGGTCCATGTGTGCGGTCCCCACAGCATGTGTGCCGACAGATACCAATGTGATCTGTCGACACACATGCTGTGGAAATTGCATGTGTATGGCCACATTTAAAACGTGGCTGAAAGCACATTTGCCGGGCTCCTCTTCCACATAGGTGGAATCATGCCTATGTAAGGAATGGGGAGGAGATTTGGTGAACTGACTGGGGGAAGACAACATTCCTCTTCTATTGCAAAACAGGAGGTAGGAATACTGTCTCCTACCTGTCTGAGTAATATAGATAAAATATTAAAAATTTTAAGTATCTTGCTATCCACATGGATTTTAAAGGGTAACTAAATGACTTTAGGTAAATTGTCAGGAGTATTTTTGCAATTTACTTTCATTATTTTTTTCCCCAAAAACGTTTCTTTTTTTTTTAGTTTTAAACATATTTACATTTTTATGTGTAATATGGTAGCAGCATCACCAGATCCCTGCACTTCATGCTTCCTGCTCTGAAACCATGTGACAGTCCCTCCCTGTGTGGGAAGCATTAAAAAAAAAACCACACAAAAATTTACACACCATACACACTCTGCTGTGGATTGTGCTGTACTCCCCCCCCTTCTTCAGTCCTCCTTCAGTCACTGTAACTCAATTTCTTCCTTGTTTCTTCTGCTTTCTCCTGCACTGAGCATGTGCCAACCGTAGATTAGAAGGAGGAACTACTATTTGTGACCACAGATTCAGAATATCCCACCCCCTAACTTTCTGATGAGTCATTTCTTCATATCTTGGGCTGTGCAGCACGTAGAGAGGTGGTTGATGGCTCATTTTAAAGGTAGGAACCTGGCCCTTCATTTGTTTGGAGAACACATTTTCCATTTAAAGAGACAATAATGTTTATCTGAGCAGTGAATGTATTTACTTACTGCAGCATTGCGACTCTGTAGAAGAGGTTTAGTATTACGAAGGAGAAGTCTGTGGTCTGGGTCCATGACATATGGTTTGCGTTTCACCACTGAGGAAGGCTCTGACTTCTCCTTACCTCCTTCTTCATCATCTGAGCCATAAAAAGCTTTCTCTGGGTTCTCCTCAAGAAGGGACTCCTGGTAAAAAGAGGTGAATAACAGGGAAAAGGAAGAGATGAGATTTAGAAAATGAGAGATTTAGAAAGTACAAAATACATTATAGTAACCAATAAAAGAATTTATTTTTCATGCACATACACATTTAAATACACATTTTTGATAAACATTTGCAATAGTTCTACAATACTTGATACAAGTCATGAAGAACAGAGAGATTTTGGTGGCAATGTGTGCGCAATACTCACATTCTGATTGGGGTTCAAGAACTGTGTCCGTGCATAGCGTGTCAGCATATTGATAATCACCACCTGTCCCCACTCCTCCACATCTATCAGCAGATTACACAGCTTACGATAATTCTTATGGATTAAATCAATGCGCTCTGGGCAGACCTCTTCAAAAGCCATCACCACACTTCCTGCAACCAGCTTGGAGAAAAAATACAATGTACCGCATTAAACTTAAACGGTTTATGACCAACATAATGGATGTAATGTCGGTAAAAATGTGTATGACTAGCTTTAAGGAATCTCAAAAAAAAAAGATATTGTCATATTGTCATATTCTGTACAACCCCATTATTTGTAGTATAAACTAAAGCAAATTGTTGCACCCTCATAAAGTTTTCCTTTACGTTAATACAGTAACCCCTATTCACAGAGAGCAATAGTCGGTTGTGTATCTTAAGAGACACTCACTGCCACAAGCAATTTACCAGCGGCTGTGCGTCTCTTGAACATGAATATTTAATGCTAGCTAATAGTTTCAGCAAACTGATGTTCTGGTTAAATGGGAAACATGGCTTTTATTTTCTTCTTGAAAACATGTCCACCCTACTTTCTATGTGTTTCTTTTCTTATAGAGCACAGTGTCTAACAATCCATTTACATCAGGTTCTGACACAAGGCTGTACCAAAATGTTTTCCCGTTAGACAGATTGCTGATCTAGTCTGTCTGGTGCGAAAAAAGTGATGCTGACATTTTCTTTTTAATTTGGCATGTTTTAAAACCCAACGTAAACATATCTGGTGCACTTTGCTTCCAATTTTATTGAAAAAAATTAATGTATAGATCTGAAACATAGGACTGTGTGAACACACCCTACAAGTTTACATAAACTAGTAACATACCTGCTTGTGAAGTTTCTCATTCATCCAGGTCATGGTATATCTGTTGTATTCAATTTGATCAACTGGACTTGAAGTTTAGTTCTTGAAGTTTAGTACCCTGGGCGTTCCTATAACACCTCTTAGCCACTATCTAATCACACCCTTAACACCTGGCTGTGATATGCTAATTGAGATTTTCCAGGGTACATAATTGACAAAGATTCTTTTACAAGTCATTCTGAATTGAGAAAGCCAGTCGGATGACTAGCGAAACGTCTTCAAGAACTAAACTTCAAGTCCAGTTGATCTAATTGAATACAACAGATATAGTAACATACATGTTTCTGCGACAGTACCCAAACCGGGTTTCCATATACACTTTATAACTAATGTTACAGCTGTAAAGTTGATCTGAAAGTGTAATCTTGTTTGGGAATGCTGTAGGGATGTCACAGGTAAGAACCACTGGGCAGGAAGATGTTAAAGCCAAAAATAAGTTCGCCAGTACTAACATCTAAGCAGTGTATGGCCAGCATTAGGCTGTCTACACACAAGATAAAATTACAATCCAATTGACGACCACAACCAATATTTCAGGTTGATCAAGCAGGAATAGCAGACTGTGAGTACACAACCTTAATTTGTAAACATGCAACCTACAATACTGTAAGATTGTGGGATAGAACCCGGAGCACCATGATGTAAACCAGCAAGCATTGAGCCAACAAAAGGGCTCAAGCCATTTATGAACAAATATATGTAAGATCTCCCAAGTGGTTTGTGACTGTAGTTCTCTATGGGGCAAATTCCTTAAAAGAGAACAACTACACAACTCTACAAGCTTCATTACCTTTCCACGTAGAAGTATTCTAAATGGTGTGTTAAATATAATTTCAGTTAGTAACTTACAGTGGTTTTATCAGACAGGAGCTTCTCTATCACTTCAATGAGCTGGTCTTTCTGGTCAGAATCCAGGCTAAGGGATAAAAATGGAGAAATAGATTAATGGAGAGATAAAGTCAGGTAGAGAAAAAGGGGATGAAGTTGTTGACAAAGAGGGACAGGAAACACAAAAGGGGAGATATACCCAGAGTCGCTATTACTCTGGATAAAACTACCCATGCAAATTCATCATCCCAAAAGGGATTTACTAACAGCGGCTAGAAAGCTGAGGGAACAAAGGCTGGTAAGCAAGTTTTCAAGCAGGTTTGAAAACTAAGAACCTCGAGAGGTCGAGATTTTGGGGGACAATTAGCCTAATACTAAAAGTTTGTGTGTGGGGGGGTGGACATATCCTTTAACTTCAAAAAATTGGCCAGTAAATAAGAAAAGTGGAGGAGTGGAAAGAGAATTGAAATATAAAACAAATTTTGGATACATGATGTACAGTTATGGTCTGTGTCAAAAGTAGGGGTGCTTAAATCATTTTTCCAGGGGCAGCATGAGAAACTGGGACTGATGTTGAGGGCCTGATCAATAGGTTGACCACTTCATTATTTTTTTCATCTCAGGAAGAAATTACAACTAGTGAGGCTCACTCTGGTTTTATATTTATATTCAAATATAAATGCTGCAGTGCAGGCACTTCTAACACCCCTACCCTCTTTCTCCACTCTCCTCACTCCACAGGTCCACATGACAAAAATCCCTACATTGGCACTTGCAGCAGTTACAACTGGCCAGGAGGGAAAAAAGATTTGTTCAAATACAGGTTTAGCAGCAGTGGGTCAGTCAGGACCAGTCAATGGGCCATACTGTTCCCTAGTATGGTGTTGGCTACAGTTGGACTATCAAGTTGGTTGAATTACCGTACAGTAACAGAGGCAGCAATACAAAATTACAATATGAGCAGCTATAATATGTTCATAGCATTTCACACCCAAATACAACATGTGCACTGTTTATGGTCTCCAGAGTAAGCTGTGCAATAGAGTTACCTGTACAGTTTGGGTATTGCATGAGCTGCAGTTTTTCGCACATAGGGTGACATATCTGAAGCAGCCTCTTTTATTGCCAACATCATTATTGGCACAATGATTGGCACACGGATGCTGGAGAGAACACGCAGGGCACTTGCACGGATCAATTGATTGGGATCCTGGAAGGAATACATTTAATACATGGGTTAAATAAAGGGAATTTCATCTCTGTATGAGTCCATTACTTCTTTGTATAATTTAGTACAGATAAAGGCTCGTATACAAGTCCAATGTGTGCAGCGAGCAACGACCCCCGATGCCGATACATCCGCACGGCAAACAGCCGGTTTGGGCGAGAATCACGCGCATGTATTCGTTTGGTCAGGGCTCATTCGGCGATCCGCCAGGCGGTCGTTGCTCGCTGCCGAATTGGACGTGTGTACGAACCTTAAGAGAATTTTACGCATACACACGGACGATTCTCGCCTGAAACAGCCGTTCTACACGTGTAGCCATCGGTGTCAGGGGTCGTGGCTCTGGCGCATATTGAGCGTGTGGACCAACCTTATATTACTATAATGTCCAGATAAAAAAAAATGGAGAAAAATGGAGCCAGACTGTATTTAAACTAGTGGTGTGATTATATGTCTACCTTTGGCCACCATTTCTTCAAACATAGGAAAATGAATTAATAACAAAATCATATGAAACCAACTTGTAAAAAGTCCTGAGTATATTCTAGCAGAAAACTACAAGCAGAATAAGAGTGTGTGTTGTGTAAGATACAATTGTACTAAACTTAAGCTCTCTAACCTTTAAACCCCGTTGGAAGGTGGAGATAGAAAGCAGTGCTAGGTCCTGTTGCTCCTCAGCATATCGAACCAAGTAGACATAAACCAGCTTTTTAACCTAAAAGAAAGACAGGAGAATGTTGTACAAACTAAAACATGCATTTAAACTGAAGATAAATCTTCCATGTTTTTTTTCTTTCATGTCTGGGAGTTCTGCAATGAGATTCAGAAGGGGAGGCTATCCTGACAGCCAATTAGGAGCTTAAGGTGGTGCATTGGTGCATCGAAGAGTGATAAAGATCACTGGACTTTATTAAAGGGAATGTTTACCCTTAAAGGGGAACTGTGGTCTCCAAACAGTTAAGTTTAAATGAAAGGCCAGTTTTCTACCATTAAAACGTACCTAAAGTCATTTTTGGACCACAGTTCCCCTTTAAATCCAAAAACTGGTGACTTGTCAGTTACAGTATCTGCCCACAACCCCAACTGCTATTTTTACATGCTTGAGCATGTGCAGAAGAGGCAGCAGGGTAATGAGCAGTTAAACATTGGTAGCGATGTCAGCAGTCATCACCTTGATTGACTTCAGGGAGGCAGGAGACAGGTTAATTTGCTAGAATGGAGGAAATAATTATCCTTAAATGTCTGGTTAATAATACATCTAATAATGTGCTGAATATATCAGTTGGGGTTGGGTGGGCATGCCCTTTAACCTAAAGGATATGTACAATGGGGAATTGTTTCTTTTAAATTGCCTGTTACTGGAAACTGTAATTCTTCCCAACTATCACTGTACCATTTTTTTGTTGATCTGTCCCCTATTTAGATATTCAGTCTGAAACATATTGCATTTCAGCTGTCAATCAAATGGAAAACCACGGCCACACTAGGGGCCACATGCTCGGTCAAATGCAAATGTTATCTGATTAAAAAATGAAAAAGGTGTGTAAACAAACAAACAAAAAAAAACATTTTTCCCTTGAAATTGTTTATGTCAAACTTATAAACTTATGTCTAAATATTTCCTGATGTCCTCATGTTTAACCTATACCTCAATGTTCTTGCATGCTACATTCTTCACAACAGCTGGAAAGAGATCGGAAGTGTTTTTCCCTCGTGCAATCATCTGTGGGAAGAAGAAGATGAAAGCTTATTATATAAGTTATGAACAAATTAACAGGTCAGGGTGGATTATCTCTTCTAAGATACAATCTCTTTAAATACAGCAACGTCATACTAAATAAAAGGAAAGGGGAAATAAAGAGGTTAAACAAAACTCACAGCTACAATTCTCTTCATGGCCTCCAGCTTCAAAGAATCCTTATTACTGTCCAGCATCTCTTTCAGGTCATCATGCCTAATGATAAAGAGCAAAAAATTAAAACTGTTCCTCACCTGAGAAAAATAGCCTTCATATGGTTCATATAATCATGTAGTTTCTAGAAATACAGTGCGATATTTTGATGAAGTGCTACTTGCCGTCCATTATGTAAAAACACCCTGTCCATGGTGCTGAAAAATATCACAACATAATTGATTTATATAACTTACACACATTTCTTTAGATACTGTATATACTCGAGTATAAACGGACCGGAGTATAAATTGAGGTAGCTAATTTTACCTGAAAAAGGAGTAAAAGTGATTGACTCGAGTATAAAACGAGGGTAGAAAATATGACCACTACTGTCTTCTGATTCTGTATTGTTTTGAGGCTTTAGTTTCCCTCTAAATGGACAGCAGAATTCCCATACAGTAGTCCCATATAGTAATAGCCATTTGGCTATTACTGTATGGGACTACTGTATGGTAATACTGCTGTCCATTTAAAGGGCAACTAAAGCCTCAAAACAATACAGAATCAGAAGGCAATCTTTAACAATAGATATAATCCTCCTGATTCTGTATTGTTTTGGGTTAGTTGCCCTTTAAATCCCACACAGTAACTCCCAACATGCTTTAGTTGCTGGGAGTTGTAGTTTCCAAACATCTGCAGTAGCCAATACTTGCAAATAAGGGTAAATCCTACTTTATTCATGCATATAACAAACCAACCTTTTTGGTTGGTTATGTGCACAAATAAAGGAGGTTTTACTCTTATTTGGAAGTATTTACTCCTATTTGGAAGTATATCCCTGCTAGATAAACCATAGTGATCCATAGTGATCTGTAAATGGAATTGTTACCCACACAGTAACACCCAGTAACAAACAGTAACATTGTGCAGTTCAAAACACACATATTGTATGGTATAGTATTTGAATAAAGCCATATGTCTATCCAGTCCAACCCATCTAGCAATATCCTCTTTTCCTGCCTAACTGTTGATTCGGAGGAAGGAAAAATAACCCACCACACACATCTCTCCTTGCTGTGGGCTGTACTGTACTTCACTGCTTGTAACTCTTATTGCTGACTGGGACCTGTACACCCCCCCCAGAGCTGATAAGATCAGTAGTTGAGGTTGAGTTACAAGCAGAGACCTGAGAGGTAGCGTAACAAAGGAAATAGCAGACAAAGGCAGAGGGGAGTACAGTACACCCCACAGCTGGGAGAGACCTGCATGTGTTTGATCCGGCAGTGAATGAACTAAGTAGTCAGAGCACATACTGACATACTGTTGCCTTCTCTTACATTGTCCAGCGGGCGCTCACTCTGCATCCTCTGCGCTTCTGGATGACATCACTAATCGGCACCAGGAAGTGAGAGGCGCCGAGTAGTGATGTCATCCGGAAGCACAGAGCATGTGGAGCAAGCGGCCGTCGGACAAGGTAGGAGAAGGGCTTGACTCGAGTTTAAACTGAGGTGCTTTTTTTAAAGCCTGAAAACCTCAGTTTATATTTGAGTATATACAGTATCCAATCTGAACCATTTTACATTTCAGCCACATTATTGTCATAAACTCTTCTGCTGTGAGCAGTTTTGTTGTAGCTGAAATGGTGATTTTTGATAGTTTCCCCTCTGCTATCTGCTGGCGTTAAAATCCTGCGCAAAAACGAGCGCAAACGCGATATTAATTCATGAGCATCAGATGCGCAGTTGATTTTTGCGTAACCCCTAGCATCCGACGCTCATATGGTGCTAAAGTCGCGCTATATATTTGCCCAGCGAGTCTGGGTAAATGAGCCCCTAAACCTCTGGAGTGCCAAGGTTTGATACTGGAAAAGAATAATTAGGCAAACGATGGCCAAGAAATATGTTTGTTATATAGTCCTATTTTAATGGTACTCCTAGGATATTTGTACTATGCCTCAGATATTTATATTACTAAATTATTATTCTGTTTTCTAAACAGGTAAAATAAACTTTAAAAAAACATGCAATAATTGCAAACAAACCAATTATCATAAAGCTAAGTCTTATTTTACAAAACTTAATATAACACAGATAAAGTTAATGTTCTGCCAAACCATAGCAAATAATAAGGGATTTTCACTAGAATTTATAATATAAAAAGAAGCTTTGGACGTAGATAAAGGCTACATTTTTTTCCAGTCACACAAATTAAACAGACCAGAGAGGGCTAGATGTGCTATATGATAACTCACAGACGGCAGGTATATGTTTGGGCAGTAGATCAGATAATGAAAGGGTTAATGTTGTGATTTAGAGATAGTAAAATAGTTTGAGGCCAATAAAATAACAATAGTTTTCATCTCAGTAACAAACTGTATGTTAAAAAGAGATTATAAAGCTGAGCAGTGAAACAATCCCGAATCATGAAGAATTTGTAATATCTTTCACCATAAGCAGTACAGCCTAACATTACAAGGTAAAGACTTACATTTATGGATACAACCCCATCGGCAGCAAGGGCTGTCTGGCGGTGAGGGTGGGGGCTGTTCCATTGACCAGTATTCTTCCATTTTTCATACTGGCACTAGCATGAATTAAAATTACTGGCCATGCTGATGAAATACTAGTCACGTGGCAGCCGCACTTCAATTAAGTTTAGTGTTGGTGTAGGGTACTACATTTTCTATACAACTTCGATAAAAGATAAATCTGCAATCCAGCACCCAGGATCACTGCCTTATATTTTCACTAAGTTTAATATTTTAACTATTATGGATACATGAAAATGGAAAATGGGCCAGAAGAATTGATGGGACGCAGTCGTGACAGAAAACCCAGAAAAGGGTACGGTAAGTGATGCACAACAGGGAGGTGCTACCGATGAAATTGATAACATCACAGTTCCCCTTAGTACACAACAGTGATGCCAAAATCTCCTCTTTTAATTTTGCATCTGTATATAGCCAAAAGTTAAACAGCGTTTTGTGTAAGAAAATAACATTTCTGCTAGGGATGTATACCAACAGTTGTTTATAGGGTTCAGTAAAACTACTGTGCAGCGCTATAATCCAGCTTTGTTGAAAAACTGGAAAATTTTAAAAAAGTGCACAATTTGCATTAAACACGCTAATTGGGTCTGTGGCTATTACTGTTATTATAATAACATTATTGCATGGAAGTGCTGAGTTCACGCCAGCTCTCTGCTGATTCTACATAACCTGACACTAGTCTGTGAAATATTTATTGTCAGTATCTGATAGCACAAGGATGAAAGAAGATATTAGGCCCCACATGGTAACCACAGCAACCCTGGGCACTTGTGTTCCCCCCATGTTACAGCACACACGTCCCTGTGACCTAATGTACTGCTCTGGATTGTTATGACAATAATCTCCATTTATATTAAGGTTTTAAACATTGCTTTTGAGCTATGAAAGTGAATGTTAATTTCATAGCAATTTGGCCATCAATCTAACTAGACTTGATTTAGATTAACCAATGAAATCGTACACAAAATGAATGAGCCTCCCTGCCGTGTTGTTTCCCACACCCCTCTGACCTATATGATTTCCATCCTAGCATTTCTGTGATATTAGGACAACCACCAGGACCGATAATTTGGTGATTGATTTTTATTACAAAATAAATGGGCCCTGTACACAGAAAAGGTAAACTGACAGTGTTTTAATATATTAGATACATTTAAAGTTAAAAGATTTAATACATGTAATTCAGTCAAATAAAGATACTCTAAAAAGACTGAGATTGCTATCTGTGGCAAAAACCTCATATTCAAGAATATTTTGCACAATTCCTCCGATGTCATAGGGACATTGCGCAAATGTCACGGGAGCATCAGAGGTAAGTTTATACTGCATGACAAGACTTGGAAGTTTTGGCCAACACACTAATATGCATGGTGGCTTTCATTGGTATTGTTCAGTGATCCATTCTGACGGGTCAGGATATCATGTTGGGGAGCTGATATATCTCTCTATAGATTTAAACATACTATTAAGCTACTGTCAGGCAGTCTATTTGTACTGACAAATCTTTGTAGCCTGTGTGTAAAAAGCTAAGTGTATGTGGTTAAGATAAAGCTGTTTCTAATGTTTAGTTGACTTTTAACATAAAGCCAAAAAAATGTCCCTATAAAATAGCGTAAGAAAGCCTATCCATATAATATATCAAAGAAAAAAACACTAAGACGTGTAGAGGATATAAAGGGCTAAAAGCATGTATTTATTATTACAAATAGTAAAACGATCCACAACTGATCATATAAAGTATTTAAATAACGTAGTAAAGATAATAAGGTGTATAATTAGTAGTGACCAACAATAAATTCCATAATACTCAAGTGAATATCTCTGGAGACCCCCCTATAGCAGAACTACCACCCAGCTATATCCAGGTATCAAGTCAATACAATAACAGGAGAACGATACTTATCCGTCATAAGAAGTCAGTCCAATAGTCCGTGCACGGAACCAATTAACAAGGTAAAGTATCCCCGAACTCCTAGTCTAAGGTATCACAATCACAAGGTGGGGGTAGCGACAAGGGGTATCTAGCACCCAAACGCGTTTCGCTACATAGCTTTTTCAATGGCGCTAAAAGAGACAATGGCGCTAAAAGATGTTTCGCTACCCCTTGTAGATACCCCTTGTCGCTACCCCCACCTTGTGATTGTGATTCTTTAGTTGACTTTTAACCACATGATTCAGCACCCATTTTAGTTTAGCATGTAGGCTGAATGCTGGACACTGTCAAAGTAAAATGTCAAATAAAATCCAGGTATTATTGCACAACCCTTTGTATTTTATTTGCCTCTGAGGATAGATATAAAGAACATGAGCTCTGAGGCAATACATTTTATTACATGAGGAAAAAAAGAAATGACATAGAAGAGGAAACCGACTCTCGAGTGCAATGGCTCCGGCAATACTACATTCACATATCCCCTCTCCGTGTATTCCTAAATGGAGCCTCACCATCGCCAGCCATTGGCGTTAAAAAGTCCCGTAAAGGTAAGGCGCTATGTGAATATAGCATCACTTGCGGCGCCTGCTTAACTTCCACTATACCATGGAAGCACCAATATTACATCGGTTAGCGTGTCTTTTAACTCCATTTTCGGCCACTGTGCCTCTTGGTGTATCTGGCTGTATGTATGTATATACATAAAAAAGACGCACTGACTGCAGAAAGCGTATATGCTATGAAAACCAATATGGATTATAAATAATATTACTATAATCTTAAAACTAATTTTGATGAGAACATTCCAACAAAAATTATTTTCACAGAGAGATGCAGCCCATGTTTTTTTTCAAGTAAATAAATTTTTCTAGTAACTATTCCGGAATATATATATATTAAACAGCCCAAATGTCCTTCATGCCATAAACATAAACAAAATGCTGCGTAATTTGGTATTTAATAAACAAGGGCCATAAATATCTTGTAAATAGATTATAAAGGTCTGCACACAAGTATGTATTTTTTCGAACCTGTAACAATAGATGAACGAACGACCACTTCTGCAGACAATTGTACGTGTGTGACAGGTCTCGCCTTTCATTGATTGTTTAGGAGGGGAGCTACCACATATGTAATTGATGGCCAAAGCAGATGTTCATCAGTCATCGGTCGTCCATTTTGGCTGTCACAATTGTATGTATAGATCCTATGTCATCAGTGTCAAATGACTTACTAAATCTTATTTATTATAGGCAATAATGTATCCCCTATTTTAAAATATAAAGATATTAAAGGTCACCTAGATGAACCATATAAAAGCATTTAACCACTTTTACATGATCATGTAATTCCTTGGTGACTTTTTATACTATTATATTTTACATTAGGGGTGATTATTTAATATATTGTACCTGGAAGTAGGAACCCAGAGTACACTTAAAAAATGCTAATCCCATACCGCACTGGCTGACTCAGAGACATGTTTCCATTGTTCTCCAGACTGGGTTCCTGATCTGGAGACTTAAGCAACCGCAGTTCATCCGCTTGTAGTGCATTATAAAAAGTCTGGGTCCCACCATCTGGACTTAGTACAGGGCTCTTGGCCTCCTCTGCTCGTTGGTTTTTAACCATACTCACTGCTGTTACAGGCAGCTGGAGTAGTTTCTGAACTGAATTCATCCTTCTGGAGGGAACCAAAGTAAAATACCTGGGTTTCTTCACAAGGTGAGAGAAATAGCCCCTGGGTCAGGTTCCTTTCAGGAATTTTTCTATTTATATGCAGCGCCTTCTACACAAAGTAATAGTGCACTTGACCTGGATGCAGAGTTTGAGGATTCTGGTTAAAGGAAGTCCAAGTAGAAGTGGAATGTTCCACTGGTGCCTGCTACAACAGGTGTTCTGAGAGCTGTTTATTGCGAATAGGCTCAACTGCTCGAAAAAAGTAGTAGACGCAAGTCCTATATAGTCACGCCGAATTTGATCAGGCAGTTATAAGTGGAGCAATATCCAATAAACAAACAGTAACAATTCCAGAATAACATGCCAAGTGTATCTGTAAGCAGGTCCAGGGGCTTTACTAAATGTCCAGGATACTGGGATTGTTTATAGAACTTGGATCATATGAGTCTTGTTATTATGTCCCCAGTTATTTGTATAGCCAGCGAGTTTCATTGCAAATTGAGTCTTCTCGACAGAGGAGGACAAGCAAATATGATTTAAAGTTGAGGATCTGACAGAGAGTCACTTGTTCTTCAATATAATGCACAGTGTGTCCATAGAACACTCACCTTTCTGGTGAGTATCAGGTTCCACACTGCTCCAGTGACCACCCCCACTATCTCAAATACCCCCCTCTTCATCCCTAGCTATCTATTCTTACTAAACTGCCAGCCCCTTCTATCATTTACTCCCGAGTTCATCCCTACTTCATTCCTGTGCATCCCTTTACCACTGTATCCCTTGCTTTACCCTTTTTCATCCCCTGCTTCCTTTTGTAATTTCTAACTTCACTCTTGATTCATACATTTCCCTTTCATTACCCCCCCCCTCTTGTTTTAATTGCCTTATCTGCTTTTGATTCCAGTCTAATTCCTTTTCTTTTTTCCTCTTCCTCTGCTCCTATTCCTTGGCTCACCCCTCTCTCAGCCACGTTAGCAGGTCTCCCTCCTCCTCCTCCTCCAGTTTCTCTCACCACTCCCACATACACACATCTCTGTGAACATGACTCAGCTTGGATGCTGTGGTGCATACACTGGTGTCATTCCCATTCGCAAACACAGAGTACAGCTAAATTCCAATAATCAAACTTCTTATCCACCGCCCCAATTTGCTACTTCAAATATTTAATTTGTCATAAAACTTACTGATCCTTTTAACACAAACATGGCAAATCGCCTACATCACCACATTTTTTCAATTAGCGTCTAGTACTGTAGTATTCAGTTTACTGCATGATGCATGTCTTCTGTTTTGTTCCTGCTCGCTTTCCTTACACCACCAAGCTTCTGATACAAACGCCTTGCTCTGCTCAAGGCTATGAGGGAATGATGGGATTGTAGAGCGAAGCTTCTGCACAGTTTACTTTACACAATAAGATGTTCAGCCTGCGGCCTTCCAAATCTTACATTCCGTTTATCAACCCACAGCCCGAATCGGCACAAAGTTTGAAAGTTAAAGGATCCAACAGCAAAAGGGCCATCATCTAGCCAAGGCTGGGTACAAAAGGGATGATATTTCGACCCAACCGACATTTCAGTACTTTTTAGCCCGTGCAATGAAAGCCTGATTAGAAATTAGAAATTTCAGTTGAGCCAAAATACCGATTTTCGTGTGAACTTTCGGACGAGAATTGTCCGTGTGCATGAGTTCGGTTGGGGGTTGTTGATCTGCCTGACAGAATGCATACACACAGACGATTCTCGTCCGAAAGTTCTAAGCTGAAACGGCCATTCGTTGCGTGTGGCACTCAGTGTTGGGGGTTGTGGCTCGCTCTCAAAATCGTATGTGTGTATGAACCTTAAGTGTTAGAAGTCACTCAAAAAAGAGCTGCAAACACTATATTTAATAGTGTTTTTTGCAGACATCTTTAACAAACCCTGTGCTGCAGATGCAAATTCCTGTGACTTAGGAACATAAAGATAAGGGGCAATCTCAGTACCGATCCCTGTAATTGTATTTTATTGATCAGAACCATGATGAAGTACTGTAGTTATTTGTGATAGAAAGTGTCTGTCAATCTCTAATTTGAAGATTCCAATGAAGATGCTCTCAAAAAAAAAAAAGAAAAATTAGCAACCAAGACACATGGAACACCACGAATGGTTAACCAGCAATGTGTATTAAAGGTTAGTTATTGAAAGCTTATCTAAGGAACATTTTATGCCATGTCTTGATTCTGATTATCGTTAGCAATTGCTTCATGTTCTGACCTCAAACTATTTGCTAAATAAAAATAAATACATTAGTGAGCAAGTAAAACAGCATTAGATAAACTAGATGAATCATTTGATCTTCAATACAAAAACAATCAATTCATAGGGCTAATTTATTAACACTTTCAAATCTGATTTTCAACGAAAACCGCAATTCATATTAAAATATGCTATTCTGTTAATAAACATGTTAGAAATTATAATATGAGGTATATGGGGACCTCTGCTGGTGAAAGATTACACTGCTCATCTATTAGACTACTGTCTTCGGTAGATTACAGTCCCGTTTAGAATATCTCAATGGGGTTCCCTGCACGACTCTTGTCTTGCACCTTCCACTGCCGATTCACCATGGCCAGTAGAATACATCACAGAATAGTGCTGTGAAGGCATCGAAACATCACGTGTGTGATTAAACACTTTTGAATTCAAGACCGGTGTGCGCTGGTGAAACTTTTCACTATCCTGTATATAATGCACTAACAGGGTTATTCAATAAAATTTCTTATCGTTTAAAATGGTGCTAATTTTGCCCCAACCAATCAGATGCTAGCTTACAAATGTTAAATAAGATCTGATTGGTTAGGGCAAAATTAGCACCATTTTAAACGATAAGAACTTTTATTGAATCTCCCTGTAAATTGTTTTTAGTTTGACTTTCTTTAAAGGGCATGTCCACCCCCAAAACTATAATCCCCCCCACTACTGGCCCCATTGTGTAGTGTAGTTTAATCCTTACCTTACATCCCAGCTCCATCTGGTTCTTCTGCTATCCCCCCCTAAAGTCCAAAAAAATGCTATAGGACTCTGTCTCCTGTCTCCCCTCCGGGAGAAGTTTGGCATGCGCACTGCAGCCCTTCTCCCCCTCCCTTTCCCCCTTCCTCTCCCTCCAGATTTAGATTCCCTCCGCCTAGCGTAAAATCCTTTATATATAATACTCTCCCTGTTCCCCCATCCCCAACCGCTATAGTTTTAATATCAGAAAGTGCCCCAAACATTACTTACCTTCCCTCTTTCCTCCGTCGCACTGAACTCCTGGCAGCCGCGTCCGTGATTGGCTGCCGCTCAGCCAATCACGCCGGTCCCACCCCTCTGCTTGCATTTTCTCGCAAGCAGAGGGCCTGGCAGTGCGGCGGAGGAAAGAGGGAAGGTAAGTAATATTTGGGGCACTTTCTGATATTAGAACTATAGCGGTTGGGGCTGGGGGAGCTGGGAGAATATTATATGAATATGAAGTTTTTAAGAAGGGTGGACATGCCCTTTAAACTGTATACTGTGTATTTCCTGTTTACAGTGGGAGGCCAAATGTTAAACAGCTTCATTTACTTTGCTCCCTTTACCTTAGTTTCCCCTCTGAGAAGTCTTCTTTGGATTAAAGATTGCTGTACAAGGAACCTGGAGGAAATTTCTGACATTATACCTCAGCTTAAGTGCAAACAACAGCCTGCCCTGAAATTTCTGTTTTAGAGAGACCTCAGAAATGCATGTGATCACATTGGTCTCTCCACTGCTCAAATCACTTTTTCAATTCTATTTACTTGAAGAACGGGAGGTAAAGGAGCTGTGTCTTTTACAGCGAAAGACCGGGTAAGTTCTGCAACTTCGCTTTCGGCTCCTGAAAGTTTTATTGAACAATAGGAGGTAAGACACAGCTCCTTTACACTCCCAATCTTCAAGAAAACTGAACTGAAAAAGTGAATTTAGCAGTGGAGATACCCTTTAAAGTCACGCTAACTGATTTAATATTGGTTAGCACGACTTTAACTCCTTTTGCGCCAACTGCATCCGGCATTAAGCTCACAATGTGAGTAAACCTCTTTCGGGGTTTTACACTAGTTGCAAACCTAAATTTCAATTTGGAAGGGGAGATTTACCCGAAGCGATTGCAGCTCTGGGTAAATCTCCATGATTGTATCTTGTTGCTATGCTTAATTTTGCCTTGGGAAGAAATTGGAATTTTGGCCAGACCACAGACAGTCTGGGTAATTTTGATGGCAAGAAGAGGAGGGGAGCAGGGAAGATAAGCATAATAGCCCTACTTTAAAAGAGATGTTTAAGGCTAGAAACAATAATCAAACAGTCAATTGGTCATTATTAAGTACATTTAATTTGTGTCACTTTCTTGAATATCCCAATTTGTTTGTGAGGCAAACAGGGGGAAGCTAGCTCCACACTATTCAGCTAACAATGAGCAGATCACTGATTATTTTTCATCTCCTCAAATCTTCATCTCAACTGACCCTCATGTATATAAATGTATGACCCATGCCCAGTTTTATTTCCTCTACACATACAGTATACTTCTATATACTTCTATTTGCATAATCTGTAACTGATAATTAAAGGGTATGTCCACCCCCCAAATGTAGCAGAAAATGGCCCAAAACCTCGACCTTGCGAGGTTTATATATCACAAAGCTCTCCCCAAATGTACTTACCAGCCTCTGTTCCCTCACTGCCTTCTGCCTGTCCTTTGTGCCTTTTCTGTGCACCGAAGACAAGCAGAAGCGGCTCGACTGGCATCCACTTCTGTGATTGGCTAAAGGAGGCCATACATCTATGAGATATTACTTACCCGACCGAGGGCTCACGCGATGTTCCTTCGATCCTGCCAGAACCGCTTCTCCCGAACTTACATTCGACGACATGCGATCGCAAAATGAATGGGATTTTGCAATCGCATGTCGGCCAAATATACGATCGGGAGAAGCGGTTCCAGCCAGCATCGATGAACATCGCGTGAGCGCTCGGTCGGGTAAGTAATATCTCATAGATGTATGGCCACCTTTAGACATCGCGTAATAGCCAATTACAGGAGAGGATGCCGATCGAGCCCCTTCTGCTTGTCTTCCATGTGCAGGTTAAGTCTAACTATAAAGCAACCCTTTAATAGTAAGCATGTAAATATATGATTCTGGAGTTGCTTACAGACTTCCCAACCCTTTTTTTCTTTATGGACCCAAGTAAAACACCCGTATACTTGCTTATTGGAGCTGGGCTGTCTAAAGGGGAATAGGGAGCAAAGATGAAAAAAGACACAACAAAACTGCCACCTAAGATGTGGGTTTGGGAAATTATTGCAATGTTTAGGAGAACTAAACCAATTTTGTTTATACATCCATAATCTGAAAGTAAATGGCATTAAATAAATATAACCCCCTGAAGTACTGGATAACTGTGTGTATGTGTACTGCCTGGCCACACCTCCTGAGTTCAGTCACATGGTCTCCTGCCTAATTTGCACTCTAACAGGATTGGCTAGAGACTACTATTAGGCGTGATCTGCTGTAACAAGCTCCTGTAGTAGATAAGAACTGGGCATGTGCAAAGAACACAAAGGTCAGTGACCTGAACACAAAGGTCATTCCGATTGGAATGCGGGGAAATAAAACACAAACCCCATGTTAAAAAGGTAAATTTCCCAGAGCCCAAAAAAATAAGAGGTGAGGCACAAAGTACTGCTTTTACATAAAGAGGCTCTGCATTTTGATTCACTGTTGTTCTGAAGCTTTAGTTGCCCTGGATCATCACGTTTGAATCCTATTGAAAGATAGTGTGTCTATGGTCACCATTAGAAAACATATCAGAAAGAATGTGAAGTTGAATATCAAAGAAATCAAGTCCCATATGTAAAGAGCCTGTTATATGGATCCAGTGTGTAAGAATGAGAAATGCAAAAGTTTGCTAATCGTAAGTGAACTTGAAATTGAAAAGGTTAGACGTTAGGACCTTCCGGACTGGGGTTACCTTGACGTGGTTGGAAGGCTTTTCATTCATGTGATCACAGTAATGTATACTAAAACCCCTTTGATTATAAAGTATGCCAGTGTGCAGATAATATGATATTGTATGGGGCCTAGGAATGTGCATTAATTATCTTTTCTATGTTTGTATAAATGTTTGACCAGATCAGTAGCACTTCCACTAAATGTAGTTGTAAATTAGCCTAATTGGAGTGCTTCCACAATTCTTGTATTGTTCATATGTAAAGATTGGTACACACGATGCAATAATTCGGAATTCGAAACACTGAAATGTCGGTCAGTCGTGCCGAATGATTGTATGGCGGCTTTTTGCAGCCGTGACCGATGGCCGACCGTTCGTTCATCCAATTTGGATGAATGAACGATGAATGAATGGACAGGTCGGAAAATCACAAAACAATTGTGTGGTCCTCTATGGACCACACGATCAGTCGCGCCTAGGACCGACAGTCCTTCCTCCTGACCGACGGGTAGAAAGCCTCGAACGGTCAGTCAGGAGGAGAGATTGTATAGTGTGTACCTAGCTTTAAGGACAAATGTGGAATTTCTAGTTTATGATCTAAACTGATATGTTCAGTTTCCAAGTTCTCTATCTGAATGGGTTTCTGATAATTGACTGTGCAGTCTAAATGCACATTTTTTAAAGAGCGGACACCTTATTTCTATAGATATACACTTTTTGATTTCTTTAAATACAGCAGTAAATTTGGGTGCTTATGTTCCCAGCCTGCACCAGTTTAAATGGGATGAGATGCCAATCCAATGTACAGTATTTGTTAGTGCAGCCAACAGCTTATCTCTGTATTAATTATTAGCATTTTCTAATATTTTCACCAGACCCATGCTTGCCAAAATATTTCTTTTAAGAACCAGATTCTTTTATAACAAAAAAATGCATAACGTTGCAGAAAATCACATGAAATGTAAATATTTTAAAGAGCATGTTCACCCTGAAAACCTTTAATTTTTTAATGCAGGAACCCCCCCACCGCCACCCCCACCGAGGTTTTGCAATTCTTACATTTTAATCTGATGCTCCTAAACTTACTTACTTACCAACCCTAATCCCCCACCGGGAGGGTCACACCTCCTCTGATGCTGGTGCAAGCTGGTTACGAAAATCATTGCCTTGACAGACCACCACTATGTAGAAGAATGTGTCAGAGTGTCAGATAAAAAGGTAAGTATTGCAAAACCTAGTTTTGGGGGGATCCTACATTTGAATATAATTATTTATTTTTATGCTGGACATGCAATTTAACATCCTACAGTGACTAACAAGAATTAGACACGTAAGTAATAAGTTACAGTAAAATATGTTATTTTAAAAAAACTTATTTCTGGCCTATACTTCTCCTTTGTTAGTAACAAGAAGGCTCCTTAGGGCTCAAGCAAGTCTGCTGACACACGTGGCCTACAACACACACTAGAAATTGCTGGAGGCAGTGTTTCCCTGGAGACACTGATATTTTACTGTTACATCTTTACGTTTCCTATCTGCATTGCAAGCCTTATGCTGCAGATACAAGCAGACAACCACAGCCTTCCCGGATCTTTCAGGAGTCTCCCTTGAATTGGGGTGGTCTCCCTTGCTCCCGCGAGACCACCCCAATCTCTTGCAACGGAGAGGAGTCCTGAATCTCCTCACCGTCACGCCCCCTTTTTGCGCACCACGCCCCCGGACCGCCCACGTCATGCTCACAACTCTGCCTCCTGCCACCTTGCCCCGCCATGACGTAAATGACGTCATGCCGCACCGCCAAGTACGTTTTATTCATTTTAACTGACGAACGGGAGGTAAATGAGCTACGTCTTACCTCACATTCTGCAGTAAAACTTGCAGGAGGGAAGAAAGGGAAGAAAAAACTTGAAGTGGATCGCTCCAGCACCGGTATCTAACTGACAGGTCCTGTCGCATCCACGCTTCCTTGCACTGGCGCACACAATGCAGAGGACTGTGGATGCATCAGAGAATGTCAGTGGCATTGGTGATTGTCAAGCAACGCTGGAGCGTTCCGCAGTAACTTTCTTTTACTCTTCTGCAGGTTTTACGGAGGTAAAGGGTCGACATACCCTTTATTCACCCATTTGGTGTCTGCCTTTTGTTCCATAGCTTCATATGTGCACAAAACAATCCAATAGATAGAATATGGGAATGGGACAGTCCAATATGAGTAAAATGAGGGGAATGTTTCTAGGTCAGTGTTTCTTAAACTATTTTCCTATCTCAAGGAACCCCTACATAAAAAATATTACATGATTTTCTTAACCTTTCCCTTAATCATCAAATTATCAAAAGACTAAATTCCACAAACATCCTAACTACAATAGCCCCTTTGTATTTTAGCTTTTTGTTTATTTGTATGCAACAAATGACATAACTAGACAGCAAGTATATGTTACATTCTTCTTTGGGATTTTTTTTAAAATGTCTACATGCAACAGTCAGAATTAGTACCCCCATACACATGCGTCTGCTGTGGCATATTACCCGAAAGATTCCAGTGGAGTCTATCTGTAATATGTGATGACTGTACTGTTAACATGTACTTAACTTATTATTAAAGGGGAACTACGGTATCTTAAGCTTAAATGAAAGGCAAGTTTCCTACCTTTAAAACGAGCCATCAACCACCTCTCTACGTGCTCCACAGCCCAAGATATACAGAAATGACTGACCAGAAAGTTAATGGGTGGGAGGCTGACATGTTACATTCCTAAGGCTTCTCCTGCATAGTGCAGCCGGCGAGCACAGCCTCAGACTCCCTCAGTGTGTGAGGGAGACAGGAAGTCCCTCCTCCTCTCTGCTGTGTGAAGTCCTGACAGAGAAGGTAAGGGAATCTACAGCCCTTCTCTTTCACTGTGTGAAAACAGCCTTTTCAGGTAGAGTTCTCACTCTACCTGAAAAGGCTGTTTCCACAGTTTTCAGTAGGGGGGGGGTCTGAGTAACCTACGGCACCTGCGAGTGGGCGGGGCTTAGATACCCATGAGTGGGTGGGGCTTAGACAACTGTGAATGGGCGGGGCTTAGGTAACCGTGAGTGGGTGGGGCTTATGCACCTGTGGTTGGGCAGCGCTTAGGCATCCATGAGTGGACGGGGCCACATGGGGCTGTAAGATAATGGGCCATGGGGAGCCTGCAACTGTAGGGACCAGGGGGGCTGCAAAGGGGAGGAGGAGACACAGGACAGATTGACTGACAGTTTCAGAGCAGGAAGCAGGAAGTGCAGGGAACCTGGTGATGCTGTTGCCATATCACACACAAAAATGTAAATATCTTCAAAACTATGCAAAATATACAATGGAAATAAATTGCAAAAATTCTCAGGGGAGCAATTCCTATCAATTTACCTAGTCATTTTTGGACCACAGTTCCCCTTTAATTATTCCTACCTCCCAATATTGTTTCATTGAGGAACTAATATGGGTTGCAAAAATAAAAGTGCAGTGGGTTAACAAAAATTTAGAACTTTAGGAAAGCTAATGCCCATAGACAGGGAGGTACTGTTATTAGGAAAGGATACTGAACTGAAGTGGACCGCTTTTAAAGGGGTATTTAACTATTACATTTCTAGGGAAGAAGTGAAAAAAAATAGATCCACTTCTGTCTGGCTTAATGCTCGGGTAAAAATGAAAATGGAAAAAAAGAAAATGGATTTTAAAAATGTAAAATCAGAGGGGAACAGGCTTAAAGGGAGTATAAAAGCTATAATAAGGAGTGCAAAAAAGCAATTAAACTAGCTAAAATAAAAAATTCAATACGGATAGCAGAACAAAAAGTCCAACCACAAAATGTTTTTTAAATATATCAATGAGAATGTGGGACCATTAAAAAATGGGACAAAGATGATTATAGAGGATGCCGAAAAGACTAATGTGCTAAACCATATTCCTCCCTCTATATTCAGATTCCTATTCTTATAGCAGGCACTGTAAAAATAGTAAGGGGATATCCACTCTTGCTAACAGAGGGCATGGTACGGAAACAATTTGACAAAGTTCGGATCTTAAGAGAGCTTAGTCCAGTTATACAGTATCTAGACCACTGTTTTCTATCTTTTCATATTCAATTTTGTCTGGGGATGTGCCGCTGGATTGGAAAAAAGTCAATGTAATACTTCTGAAAATTGCATTTATTTTCCAACAGTACCTCAAAAGGCACTGAGAGGCTGAGGGTGCAGAAGTTTGGAAACTACAACTCCCAGCTACTAAAGCATGCTGGGAGTTGTAGTTTCCAAACTTCTGGAGTGCCAAGCACTGAGGCTTTAGTTGTCTCTTAAATGGACAGCAGAATTCTCATACAATAAATAAAGGAAATAGCTGATATATCTATTTTCCTCATACTGATAAAGTGAGTTTAAACTAAGGGGCATATTTATAAAGGTTCGTTAACTTTTCGCGGCCGTTTTCGCGGCCATTAACGCATGAATCGCGTTTACCGCGATTTATAAAGGCCCGAAAACGGCCGCGAAAAGTTAACGAAGCGTTAACCTTTCGCGCCGATACTTACCCGTTACCGCCGCTTCTATTTATAAAGCGGCGGTACTGGTTTCGCTCGGCTAGTATCGGCTGTTTTACTTCGCCACCTTGAAGGAGGCGAAGTCAGCCGATACTAACCTCCCGCGGCGGGGATGGGCAGGCAACCCGCGGCGGGTGGTCGCACCCGCCCCGGGAGACACGCCCACCCCGCCCACACCCCCCCGCGGCGGCAGCGGCGACCACCCGCCGCCGCCACTTCCCAGCAGCCCCTCCCAACCCGTTCCCCGTTCGCGGCAATCTCGGAACGGGAGGCTAGAAGGGGCTGCCGGGAAGGGGCCGCAGCAGGTGGTCGCGACCACCCGCCGCGCACCCCCTCCCCGGCAACCCCTCCAAGGCCCCCTGCGCCCCGGCCGCTCCCGGGGAGGGGACGGGAGGGAGCCGCTGGGGGTGGAGGCTCCCTCCAGCGGGGCCCTGAGAAGGGCCTTTTGGGGCTTAGGGGGTCCCGCAGCTCGAACCGGAACCCCCCTCCCCGGCCCTTATAAGGGCCCTTGCGGCACTTACAAGTGCCCTTGCGGCTCTGACAAGAGCCTTTTGGGGCTTAGGGGTCCCGCAGCTCGAACCGGGACCCCCCTCCCCGGCCCTTATAAGGGCCCTTGCGGCACTGACAAGTGCCCTTGCGGCTCTTATAAGAGCCCTTTGGGGCTTGGGGTCCCCAGCTTCGAACCGGGACCCCCCTCCCCGGCCCTTACAAGGGCCCTTGCGGCACTTACAGTGCCCTTGCGGCACTAATAAGTGCCTTTGGCGGGGGTCCCGCAGCTCGAACCGGGACCCCCAGTGCGGCTCTTAAAGAGCCCTTGGGCGACGTCTTCGGGCTGGCGACACCAACCCCCACTCAGGTCGCCGATGCCAGGCAGACTCACTGCGCCGACAGTGAGCCCGCTGGAACCGCCGGCCTCAGCGGAGCCGATGTTTGCCAACCCTTCTTCTTCTTCTTCTTCAGCCATCTACTGCGATGGCATCGTCTGAGTTCCTCGGCGGAAAGCTCCTCTTTATATAGGTTTGCAGAAATCCATAATCCGTTTTCTGATTGGTCAATTTTTAATACTTGCTTTACATTAACCAATCAGATTTCAGAACTTTCCAGAAATCTGATTGGTTAATGTAAAGCAAGTATTAAAAATTGACCAATCAGAAACGGATTATGGATTTCTGCAAACCTATATAAAAGAGCTTTCCGCCGCGGAACTCAGATGCCATCGCAGTAGATGGCTGAAGAAAGAAGAAAGAAGCGGTTGGCAACATCGGCTCCGCTGAGGCCGGCGGTGCCAGCGGCTCACTGTCGGCCGCAGTGAGTCTGCCTGGCATCGGCGACCTGAGTGGGGTTGGTGTCGCCAGCCCGAAGACGTCGCCCAAGGCTCTTTTAAGAGCCGCACTGGGGGTCCCGGTTCGAGCTGCGGGACCCCCCCAAAGGCACTATATAGTGCCGCAAGGGCACTTGTAAGTGCCGCAAGGGCCCTTGTAAGGGCCGGGAGGGGGGTCCCGGTTCGAGCTGCGGGACCCCTAAGCCCCAAAGGGCTCTTATAAGAGCCGCAAGGGCACTTGTCATTGCCGCAAGGGCCCTTATAAGGGCCGGGGAGGGGGGTCCCGGTTCGAGCTGCGGGACCCCTTAAGCCCCAAAAGGCTCTTGTCAGAGCCGCAAGGGCACTTGTAAGTGCCGCAAGGGCCCTTATAAGGGGGGGAGGGGGGGTCCCGTTTCGAGCTGCGGGACCCCCTAAGCCCCAAAGGCCCTTCTCAGGCCCCGCTGGAGGGAGCCTCCACCCCCCCAGCGGCTCCCTCCCGTCCCCTCCCCGGGAGCGGCCGGGCAGGGGGCTTGGAGGGGTTGCCGGGAGGGGGTGCGCGCGGGTGGTCGCGACCACCTGCTGCGGCCCCTTCCGGCAGCCCCTTCTAGCCTCCCGTTCCGAGATTGCCGCGAACGGGAACGGTTGGGAGGGGCTGCTGGGAATGTGGCGCGCGGGTGGTCGCCGCTGCCGCCGCGGGGGGTGTGGGCGGGTGGGCGTGTCTCCCGGGGCGGGTGCGACCACCCGCGCGGGTTGCCTGCCCATCCCCGCGCGGGAGGTTAGTATCGGCTGACTTCGCCTCCTTCAAGGTGGCGAAGTAAAACAGCCGATACTAGCCGAGCAAACCAGTACCGCCGCTTTATAAATAGAAGCGGCGGTAACGGGTAAGTATCGGCGCGAAAGGTTAACGCTTCGTTAACTTTTCGCGGCCGTTTTCGGGCCTTTATAAATCGCGGTAAACGCGATCATGCGTTAATGGCCGCGAAAACGGCCGCGAAAAGTTAACGAACCTTTATAAATATGCCCCTAAGCCTCTAAAATCTTACCTCTAAAATAAATTTCTGTACATAACAGCCAATGAATAGCAAAAAAGAATGGGAAATGGCGTTTTCTGAAGAATTGATTGAATGTCATGGGATCGGTCGGGAGGTGAGTTCTAATATATGGGCACCTTAAAGAGTGTCTCCAATCTTGAAATTAACTTTTGGGGTTTCAGTTTAATTGAAGAACAGTAGGTAAAGAAGCTATGTCTCACTTGCCGTTCTTCAATTAAACCTGAAGGAGCTAGGAGCGAAAACGCAACTTACCCGGTCTCGTGCTCCTCTGCTGATCTTCTGAGAAGTCCTGATGCAGTTTGTACTGTATGTGCATACAGTATTAACTACCCATTTTTTGTCAGGCCCATTTTTATTTCATCGGCTGCTTCAATCACTTGCAAGTTTAGAAATGTTATGGGTAAAAAACAGTTTTTGGACTTTTTTGAGGACTGCACATGAACATTAATTCGTACATGAAACATTCTGCTTTAAATATATTTAATGATCACTTAAGTAGCAGAAAACTTTACAGAAAAATAAAAAATTTAGGAAAATGTAAAAAGAAAAAAGTAAATGAATGCAGGTGATGTACGGTAGATAGCAACTGAAATGAAATAGCAAAGCACTGGCATTGCTGTGATATCAGCCAAGCTAAATTGTCTACAAGCAGTAGTTTCAAGTCTGTAGTTGCAGAGGCAACTGTGAGTCTCTCTCCCTTTTCGAACACTCTCTGAATATTTTATCTAAATCTTTATAACAATCGGAAAACTTCAGCTAGCAGCGCTAGTTTTACTGATAGTGATACCGATTTCCAACTGTAAAGTCAATACGATCCTGTTATCTGGTCCATGTGTTTTTTTTTAATTATGTTTGGGGGCAAAAATCACTGTATTATAAAGCAACATCTTTATAATTAAGCAGACTCTATGTATAGAGCATAGAATGAGGGCGCCATTCTGTCAAAAAGGACAACAAAGACAATTAAAAGTACCCAGAGTGTGAACCTAAATCACTATGTACTAATTCCTGGATTTAGCTTTAATTGCTGGCGATCTTGCAGTCTAGTTAAGTTCAGGACTGGTGAAATGGCAGAGTGCATCTTCCTATTGGACAGGCCATGGACACAAGTGGAGGTGGAGCAAACTGAACCAGCATTTGGAACTTCCAAGGAAGATGATAGGTGGCAAAGCAAAGTAATCCCAGGGGTGAAGACCTAGTTGTTTATTTCCTTACCCTGGGCAGTTTTATTGGGAAGGTGGTTTATATAGCTGTCCTTCAGACTTATGAAAACTTCCCCTTGACACTAAAGTAGTACATTATTGTTGTCGGGTAACATTCCAAATTTAGTACATTTTAAAAAAAGTAAAAGGAGACATAAGACCAAGAAATTATTCCAGTGCTATTTCATAGAAGATTACATTTATTTTAAGTTTAGGAAGCAGCAGGGACCGGGTGACACACTGATACCTCCTACTCTTCACTTTTCTTAACTTTGCACAGGCACTTGCAGGAGAACCATAAGGAGCAGGGATGTAAGTTAAGGATTTTTTAACATTTAACACATTGGGGCCAGTAGTGCGTTAAATTTTAGTTTTGGGGGTGGACGTGCCCTTTAAAGGGGAAACAATGTCACCAAACATTTTACGAATAGACAGAGCATATTCACAATGATACAAGGTGTGTCACACCTCTACCTTTGCTGTTGGTTGATTTATTTAATTAACCTGTGTGTAATAAGGGTCATCTCCCACAATTCAACTCTGTGCGTTGATAGGAGCTTCTGCACACTTCTAAACATGCTGTCTAATGCACAGCTGATAAAATTAAGGAAGATGCATACTGTCCTGCTCCTGCTCCTAGAAGCTGACAGTCAATCATGATACATACCAGTCTGCATTAAAATCAGCTATTAAAGGGCATGTCCACCCCTTCCACGATAGTTACTTACCTTCCCTCTATCCTCCTCCGCACAGTCCTGGACCTCTGCTTGCATGAAACTGCAAGCAAGGGGCCGGACTGGCAGCCGCTTCCCTGATTGGCTGAGAGGCAGCCAATCACGGACGCGGCTGCACAGAACGCCGGGGGAGAGAGGGAAGGTAAGTAAAGTTCGGGGGACTTTCTGATAAATCTTTTATAGCGGTTGGGGCTGGGGGAAGGAGAGCTATTATGTGGCAAAGGAGGAGGGATTGCAAAACGGGAGGGAGAGGAGCTGCAGTGCGCAACTTCTCATGGAGGGGAGACAGGAGGTCCTGTATGGACTCTGCAGTGCTCCTGGTGGGCAGTTTTTGGGACTTTGGGGTGGGATTACTGGAGAACCATTTGGAGCTGGGATGTAACGTATTTTTATTCACTACAGAGTGGGGCCAGTAGTGGGGGAAATTCTAGTTTTGGGGGTGGACATGCACTTTAATTATTGTTCATTGCTGTCTGTAATTAATGTTGCCTGTAAAATAGACTGCAGGGTAACAGCAGCATTCAAAACTTATCACATCCATATGGGTAAGGAGACACCTGTACAGATAATGCTCTGTGAATAGACAGTGAATACTAGGGTCCAGGGGTGTGGCCAATAGGAGCACAAGCTCAAAAGGCTGTTCAAAGACTACTTGGACATGTACCGGAAATGACATAGAAGCCTTCCTAGTTGCACAATCCATTTCGAACATGTTCTTTTTTTTTCACATCAAAAGAAAAAAAAAGTCCTAGTTCTAGTCCTAGTCCAAGTTAATGCGTTAAGTCAATGAAGCACAATATTGAGGAAAAACGCACCAATTATTTAAAGAATCATTAAAAGGGCAAGGGAACATTTTGAGTAAATTATGATGCAAACAAAAAAAGTGGCTTTTTAACAGCTTGCTGTTCAGGTTACACATCAGAACAGGAGGTAGGAGTACTATCTCCTACCTCTTTGGAAAATGTACTTTTAACAGGGAGAAAGTGGTATGATGCGCTATAAATGCCCTTAAAGGGCATGTCCACCCTTATAAAAATTTTTCCACATATAATAGTATGCCTTTCCCCAGCCCCAACCGCTATAAAATAATTTTAAAAAAAGTGCCCCGATCTCTACTTACCTTCCCTCTCTCCTCCAGCGCACTGCACTGCCTTCTGCTTGCAAGACACTGCAAGCAGGGGGCAGGACCGGCAGCCACATCCGTGATTGGCTGAGAGGCAGCCAATCACGGACGCGGCTGCCGTCTGCTCAGAACGCCGGGGGAGAGAGGGAAGGTAAGTAGAGTTCGGGGGACTTTCTTAAAAATGTTTTTTAACAGTTGGGGCTGGGGAAAGGAACCCTAATATATGGCCAAGGGTTTCTATGGTAGGGGGAGGGATCGCAAAACGGGAGGGAGAGGGAGAAGGGCTGCAGTGCGCATGCCAAACTTCTCCCGGAGGCGAGACAGAAGGCAGAGTCCTACATGGACTCTGCTATCCTCCTGGTGGACAGTTTTTGGGACTTTGGGGGGGACTACAGGAGAACCATATGGAGCTGGGATGTGAGGTAAGGATTTTATTACACTACATGGTGGGGCCATTAGTGGGGGGGATTATAGTTTTGGGGGTGGACATGCCCTTTAAGTTCACCAGAAGAAAGCTGCCTCTGCATGCACAATAACAACAGGCTAGCTTTGTTATACAAATGCTTACTTTTGCTGAATTAAACACACTGAATAACAGCAGGAATTCAAATGGAGGCAGGCTATGTAAATAAATATATTGCCTTATGTGCTCCACTACCTGTAAAAAATTATACATGGTCATTGAACTCCTCTGTCTTAATATCCATACAATATATCACTTTGTAGCCACAACGTAACTATAGATTTTTAATCAACATGGCACAGTAACATGTCCATTAAAGGGTATCTATACTCAAATATTATAATATTAAATACAGCAAGATCCCACAGCAAGATTTCCAAAAAAAATTCGGATTTTAAATCTGAGCTGTAGATCCTGAGAAATCATCATTTTAATCACAGCATTTACAGGGAAAGACCTGTCACTCCAGGAGCAAAGATTGTAATATGTGACCCATTAATGACCTCTTATTAGGATCTTTAGCTGCCTGCCAGCACACTTTCTGCAACAAATATGAGAGTCAGCAGGGAAAAGATGTCAGGGGGGAGGGAGCTGTGTAAGCAGAGTAGGGTCTATGGTGAGGCTGTGCAGAACTTATAAGTGTCGCCGACACTACAAGGGGTCAGTGAGTAAGGGAGAGTGGGGGCAATTAGAAGCACTCACTAAACATTAATAATTTAATGACAAAGCAAGCATAGATAAATATGGGAGTACCACCATTTTACTTCTCTCAAATTGTAGTTTCAAATAATATAAAGTTGTTTGAGTGAGAATGTTCACCCCCCAAAAAAATGTTTACTACTGACAGAAACCCCCCAAAACCTAAACCTCGCAAGGTCTAAATCGCTCAATTCGGCTACTAAATATACTCACCAGCCCCCATTCCCTCAGCTGCCTTTTGCCTGTCTTCCATGCCTTTTCCATGCTCGGAAGCAAGCAGAAGGGGCAGTTGTGACATTGATTGGCTAACATGCAATATCTCTGCGGAAATTACCACTTTTTTTGGGGGGGGGGTTCATTTGTCGTTCGTTTTTCGTTTGAAAGGGTGGACATACCCATAAAAACTGTAGACCAAAGCTCAGTGGCATAACTACAGGCCGCAACGGTGGAGGGGCCTGGGGAGTAGGAGGGCCTGCAAACCCTTTCCCAAAGGCTCCATTTGATTGTGCATATGCAGTAAAGATACGATCAGCTGTTTAAAAGACCGAAATTGAAATGGAACTCAGCTGATCGTGGAGCCTCAGGGGAGTGACTTGCAAGTGTGACTTGCGGGGGGCCCAGGGCCCCTTCAGTTACAAACCTGCTAGAGTTCCTACCTCCTACATTCTCTGTGCTTCCTACAGCATCAGTAAAAGTAAAGTATGTTGATCTGTATAGAGTACCTGTTGATCTGCAGCCTGATATTAGAGTGAATTTGGGTTAGGGTTGGTTGTGAGTATGAGGGTATCTGTTGGAAAATGCAGCCTTGGTGGGAGGGAAAAGGTGGGTTGGCAATTGGAATCTGCTAGAACCTGTAGAAGGGTGGGGGAAGGGCTTGATATCTTATTTTTTCACCACACCGAAACTATTTTAATGTAGTTATTGTTTTATTATTATTAGAATGGGATGGTGGGTTCTATGTGTGTGTTTGCGTGTGTGTGTGGGGGGGGGAGCGTTTGGGGGTTTGACAGCTGGTGCACAGATATTAAATAGTGTACAGGTAATATCAGGAAATCTTAGACCAGGAGCCCACCAGGAGGAATTTAGGGGCCCACCTAATGTCTCTCTTATCGCTCATTTACAAATCTATCTTACTATTACTGATTCCTATTGTTTAGTAAAATGCATTTCTGACAGTCCCTTTTGCTCTGTATTTACATTTTAGCAGCTTTCTTTGTTTTCTTGGATAATTGGGCTATGGGCCCACCTGGAAATTCCCCTGTTACTCTTTGGAGCAGTCACAGGCTAATGCACTGCACTGTAATGAATTTAAAAAGAGGATGCTTGTTGCCTATTAAGCTAAAAACAAGGAGGTTAAGGGGAGGCTGTGCTGTGAACCTGGGAGGACCACGGAGGGGTGGGGGAGTATTTGGAAGTGAGAGTTTGGAGGGGATTCTAAGTTGTCTAAGAGTGACTGTCTATGAAAATGTGAGACAGGGTTGCACAAATCTATAAAAACTGTGGAAATAGGGGTATCTCAGAGGCCAGGAATGGAGTGGGTGACTTCTATTATATTAGAAGTCACCTCAGCATTCCGTGCCCTCTGAAATCCGCAGTGACTGATAATATACATATAATAAACAATAGGGAACATTTTATCCACTATATAATGTCCTGTACATTATCTGTGTGATCAATTAGAATTGTGATTACACACATGACTTATGTACAGGTAATGATGTAAGCCATAAAGTAAATTATTAGAATTAGCACTGGAACTACATAAAGTAGAGCAATGGGTATATCGCCTTGCACCTTTATAGTAACTCCTTGGTGACTTCTAATGTCCTTATATTTTACAAACTGGGCACATTGTTTATACTATAAAGTTTTTATTTAACAGGATGTCTACTTTTGTTTACATCACATCCTCTGTTTATAATGACTGTAACCCCCATCCATCTGCTTGTGTTTGCTGCAATCTGTAGTCTATTGAGTTGGTAGGATGTAATAATAAGCAGGATCCTTCCTCCCCTCCCCTTTCTCCTCCTCTCTGCCCCTAAGAATCACTCCTCTCCTCTCCACATCCAGTAGGAAACCATCCCCCTTCCCATCAGCATCATTGTCCTTACACAGATCCCCCATTGTACATAGAGGCAGCAGCTGCTGCACAATATAAGGAATCAAGGTCTGTGGAACACTAACAGTAGGTGCTGTGATTCCTTCTCCATATTCCTACTATACAAACAGCTGCCCTGCACTTTACCTTTTATAGTCGGAGCTGAAGATCCCTCCACTGGCAGGGTCCTGTCCATACTCTGGCTCCCCAAGGCTTCCCCCCTTTTCATCGCTGTATCCTGGACTGGCAGACATGGTTCGGTCCTTTCTGGCTCAGCACTGTGCGTGCGGACAGCGCCAGTTGAAGAGCACAGGCTTGTGTCTCCAATGACGTCAAGACCGGTAGGAGGCGGAGCTTTGTTCGGTGCAGACCCTCCCCTTTAAAAATAACCCTATCCATACTTGGTAGGCTATCCTTATGCACTGTGAGACCAAGCAGTGATTTAAAAATCCCTTTTAGCAGCCGCCACTAGGGACTAGTGAAGTTGAATAAAGTCTCATTTCCATGAGACTGAAGTTGGTTTCTTAATAAGAAACTTTTATAGGTTAATTACTTTGATCACTGAAACAACACAAGGATGGTACAGACCCCCTTGCATATAATGCATTTGATTCCAGCCAGATACAAACTTAATATGGGCATGCAAAAGGGCATCAAAGCGGGAAAAGTGCATAATTACCAGGGGAGCAGGGGGAGAACACAAAGGGTGGCAGGGAAGCCAAGGGGCCCCATCTTCTTATTTTTCCTATGACAGACATAGCCTTCTCCCATAAAACCACTGTGGATGAAGCAAGGATAAGGGCCCCATCATAGTTTTGCAGGGGGGTCCAGAGATTCCTAGTTACACCATTGGTGGGCAAAATAGTAATAAAAAACTGTTGTTTTCCATGTAACAAACAACCATGCCTGTACACATGCCATCCTTGGTCTTAACCCATTTCCACCCCAAAAATAAAATTTAACCCACTACTGTCCCCACTGTGTAGTTTTAAAATATCCTTACTTTACATCTCTGCTCCTTATGGTTCCCCCTGCAGTGCCTGTCCAAAATCCAGGAAACTGAAGATTAGGAGGTGTCTTTCCTCCCACCCTTCTGATCCCTCCATGGCTACCCTTCACCTAGCATAAATAATGTAGGGTATCCCTGTCCACCCCCAACCGCTGTTATATTGCTGAAAAAGAATCATAACTCTTCACTCCCACGGCACTCTGCATTGCTGGCAGCCATCTCAGCCAATCACAGCCGCAGCTGCTGGCCCGGCCCCTGTTTGCATGTTCCGGCAAGCAGGGCTGGATCAGAGTGCAGAAGGAGTGATGGGCTGTAAGTAGATTTCTGATTTTTTTTTTTAGCAATCTAACATAGTGGTTGGGGGTGGGCAGGGATGCCCTACAGTATACAAAAAAAAACTATTTACAGGGTGGAGATACCCTTTAAAGGGTCACTATACTCACTCAAACAACTTTGTATAATATGAAAGTACAATGTTAAGGTAATAAAATGAGGTTACTAACATGTGTGCCTGTGCCTACTTTGTTAGTGAATTTTCAATGTTTAGTAACTGCTCCTAACTGCCCCCCCCCTCCCCTTAGTCACTGCCCACTTGTAAATCTGATGCTAGATACATTATTTTACACAATAAGAGCCTTCACAACTCGACACTATACAGTTCATTAATATATCTTCCTGACACTGCTGATGGGGGGGGGGGGTCTGCTGCTGTGTTAGACACTTTCTCCCTCTCTTCTAACAGGCAAGTACATGCTACAAATAGTGGGTGGGGAGGGGGTCTGCTGCTTCTGCTGCTGTGTGAGACACTTTTCCTTTCTAACAAGCAAGTAGACATGCTCCTGTAAACGATAGATAGATAGTTAGATAGATAGATCAGACAGACAGATAGATAGACAGACAGACAATAAACCAATATGATTAATCAGCACATTATACTTGGGGTTATATTAACAAATGTTTTGACATGTTTTGAGAGATACTAGTAAGAGGTCACTGGAGGGACACAAATTAGCATACCTGGTTTGAGTGACACGTCTTTCCCTGTACATGCTGTTATTTGACCACCAGGAGCCTGAGTTCATATAGGACTCTGCTTCCTGTCTCTCCTCCGGGAGAAAAATGTCATGCGCACTCCCAGAGGGGGCTGGACTTGCCCTTTAAAGCATCCATTTCTGGACAGAAATGCATGCAGCATGTTAAAAAAACATACTGGAAACTGGCAGAAACAGATCTACTGTAAACAAGCCCTAATGCACTTAAGCTGCATTTGCTTTACTGTTTTTCCAAAGGATTATGGTTTAATGTCCCAAAAATGCATTACCACAAAAAAGATGGCATGCTTGCCTATCAAAAAGTGGATAGAAACGTGGATATCTCCACCCCCAATTTTAGTTTTGGGGGTGGAGGTGCCCTTTTAACCCTTGCAAATCACCAGTTTCTTCTTTTCCGAATAAGAAACTAACTTAAGCCTGTGAATCAATGTTAGGAATAGGAAACCAACTTCAGTCTCGTAGATGAACAGTTTTACCCAGAGATGGGACCATAGGCAGTAACTGGACACCCTCGCTCTTCGAGATAAATGAAATTAAGAAGTAAATTCTATTAGATTCATTATGGCTTCTCATTGCCTCCAAAGTTTCCAAAGCTCTGCATAGTTTAGTGTCATCATCAAACACAGAGACCTTGCTCTCAATGCCCCCTTCTAAGTCATTTATAAACAGATTAAACAGAAGCGGCCCCAGTACAGAACCCTGAGACACTCTGCTTATAACTTTAGCCCACATAGATATAACTCCATTTACCACCACTCTCTGCTTGCGATCCAATAACCAATTCTCTATCTATGCACAAATGTTTTCTTCAAGGCCAACAGTCCTCAGTTTATACATTAGTCGCCTATGTGGAACAGTATCAAAAGCTTTTGCAAAATCCAAGTATACCGCATCCACTGCTGTGCCTGAATCCAAAGTCTTACTCACTTCTTCATAAAAACCAATTAAATTTGTCTGGCATGATCTATTTCTCATAAATCCATGCTGACTTCTAATAAGATGAGCTCTGGAGACAAAGTCAAGGATATGATCCCGTAACAAAGTCTCCATCACCTTCCCTACTACTGATGTTAGGCTTACAGGTCTATAGTTACCAGGCTGTGAACGACTACCCTTTTTGAATATTGGTATTACATTGGCTTTTTTCCAATTCAGCGGCACATCGCCAGGCCAAAGTGAATCTGAAAAGATAAGAAACAGTGGTCTAGATAGAACTGAACTAAGCTCTTTTAAAATCTGAGGATGTATTCCATCCGGTCCTGGGGCTTTATTGATATTAACTTTGTCTAATTATTTCTGTACCATATCCCACTTCAGCCAGTGTGAATACTCCTCATTTCTCCCCTGCATATTATTACAATCCCTGCTGTAAGGACTAGGATTCTTAACAGTGAAAACCGATGTAAAAAAAACGTTTCAGCAGATTAGCCTTTTTGGCATCCTCTATAACCATCTCAGCTGCATTATTTAATGGTCCCACATTCTCAGTCCTCATCTTTTTACCATTTATATACTTAAAAAACATTTTAGTTTTTCTCTACTGAACAGCCTGTAGCCAACAGAAAAGTCAGCCCAGTTCTCTAAAAACCCAAACCCCATCTCCTTACACCACCCTTTTAGCCACGCATTTATACTCCTGAGCTCCTGTAGCCTACTTAGCGTAGCACGTGGCTGCGGTAGTATTTCTGAAATCACTACCCTTAAGGTCCTTTCTTTTAACTTGGCCCCTAATTCTCAGAAATCATTTTTAAGGACCTCACCTCCACCTCTAACTTTGTCATTGGCACAAATGTGAACCAAGACCGCCGGGTTACTCCCAGCCCCACCCAATAATCTGTCTACACGATCCACCACATGTCGAACCCTAGCACCAGGCAGACAGCACATTGTTCGGCATGTAGGTTCTTGGCGACAGATTACCCTATCTACCCTTCTAATAATGGAGTCCCCTACCACTACCACATGCTTATCCTTCCTAGCCCCCAATTCTCCCTCCGTTGTACTGGAGACGGCCGTCCCCAGGGTGCTCAAAGGAACGGCCAGCTTCATACATGCTACTTCTGAGCCATCGTCCTCCACATTTTCACCTAACACAGCAAATCTGTTGGGATCGATCAACTGGGAAGAAGCGACCCTACCCTTCTGTCCCCTACTTCCCCTGGTGACCCTTCCTTTACCACCTTATCTGCCCCATTTCCACCCTCCAGTTTACTGGCCCCTACCAGTACCTGTGATTCCCCCAGATTTGTCAAGCCCTGCAATGCTGCAAGTTTCCCCTTTAGATTCTGGACCTCCGATTTCAAACGGGCAACCCACTCACATCTGACACATACATATTTGTTAGAAAGGTCCCCGATAGTTACTTACCTTCCCTCTATCCTCCGCCGTACAGTCCCGGCCCTCTGCTTGCATGGAACTGCAAGCAGGGGGTGGGACCGGCAGCCAATCACGGAAGCTGCTGCCGGCTGCACAGAACGCTGGGGGAGAGAGGGAATGTAAGTAACTATCGGGGCACTTTCTAACAAATCTTTTATAGCGGTTGAGGCTGGGAGAAGGAGAACTATTATTTGGCAAAGGGGTTTGTAGCTAGGGGGAGGGATTGCAAAATGGGAGGGAGGTGCAGTGCGCATGCCAAACTTCTCCCGGAGGGGAGACAGGAGGCAGAGTCCTATATGGACTCTGTAGTACTCCTGGTGGACAGTTCTTTGACTGGGGGGGGGGGGGTTACTGGAGAACCATTTGGAGCTGGGGGGTAAGGTAAGGATTTTTATTCACTACAGGGGGGGGCCCGTGGGGGGGGAAATTATAGGTTTGGGGGTGGACATGCCCTTTAATGCCAGCAGATAGCTGGCATTATATTCAGAATGGGTAATTACCAAGAATGGCTTGGTGTGTTGCCAATAGAATGATCACGGCTCTTGGTACATAGCCCTGAAAGTATTTGATGTGTCCCAATGACTCTAAAGATATGCAGGGTTATTTAATAAAAGTTCTTATTTAAAATGGTGCGAATTTTGCCCCAACCAATCAGATCTAGTTTAACATTTGAAAGCTAACATCTGATTGGTTGGAGCAAAATTAGCACCATTTTAAACAATAAGAACTTTTATTGAATGGTATTTTCTAACCATCAACAAAGTGATGGGTTGCTTTACAAGCAAGAGAATTAAGATTGAGTTAAGGCTGTGGAAATTTTTCTTCTGTATAACATATTAATTAAGAGGAGGGCACAGTAATGTGAATTAACGTGTGATTGTTAGTTAAGTTTCTTTTATGAGAATATTTATGAGTATGGCTTTACTGCCATTGTGGACTTTATATAAAATGTCTGCCTATTACAACAGAAACACAATGGTACTGTGTATGCAGGTTCATAACAAAAAATTACCAGACTACCCAGCAATATTATAATGGGGCCCCCTTCTCTGCTTCATCTACAGTAATAGCTCAGGGTGTCTGTGGAAGATAGAGTGAAGCCCTGTACACACGTTAGATAATGACCATTTTAGTCATCAATCTAGCGTGTGAAAGATCTGCCAAAATAATTTAATGATGTGTGCTGACAGATCACTAAGCAAAGGAGGGGATCGATTGCCGTCTTTCAATTGCTCCCTCACCCCTTCCCTATTATTATTACAAATAAGTTACCCCTACATTAAAATTACAAGGATGTGAGAAGCCACCTTCAAGTTCCATGACCTGTATAATGTGGACTACCAATATCTTTAGATTTTACAAGAAGGCATGAGTTGGGTACTATATTAAGTATTGTCTGTCCCAATAATAGATTTCTTTCTGACATACATTTGGTTTGAATTTGGTAAAGCTGGTTACTGTTAACAGTTTTTTTTTTAATTTTCATTCATTCATTCATTCATTCATTTTCATTAATGTTTTTTCCTTTTAATTTTAACAGAAATATATGGAAAGAGACATAAGTGATATGGTGAAGATGGTGGACCTACCAGTGGAGTAAGGGAAATATGGAATGAGTTATCAGTTATATGATTGAGATTTTCACCATTGCTGATGTAGCGGACGTACCAGGGGAAATATGGGTGCAGCTAAACACCCAGATAAAACCAATAGTCATCCTCACTGGGTAAGAGCGCATACATAGAAAAAAAAAAAATCCAATACTATAATATACTATCGGATTTACTTTATCTGTTTTATTTCTTATACTAAGTAGACAGTAGGATTATAGAGTGCCACATCTAACTTATCACCCAACAAATTAGACATTATCTAAAAGACTATTTCATACCTGTCCTTCTCCTTAAGGCTGAGGCCACACTGCAATGCATCGAAGTGTGCGCGTTATAACACACTTGTTTGTTTCCGGTACGTTGACACATTTGCACATGCACATTTAATATTTTCCTTTATGGAAACAAATGCGTTTGCTCAAAAACATTGCAAACCGGAAATGGATGCGAAATCGCATTTGCACATCGGAAATCACAGGAATTTTTGCATTCCAGCGATTTCCATTCTAACTGAAATCAATCCTGCCTTCTGCTGTGTACTACCTTCTAACTGAAATAAGCCAATACCACGTGCTGCTGCTCTGTTCCACCTTGCCACTGAAACAAAGCAAAAGGCACATATATTTAGTCCTTTAAGGCTTGAGAAAGGGCACAATTTTGCCCAAAACATTGCTGTGTACAGAAGGGGTTAATAAAGCAATGTAATATGTTTTTTAACCTATACCTTTTCTACATTGGATCATATGTTGGACTTCCTGGCAGTGGAGTCAGAAAACGGAGAACCCCAAAAAAACAGTGCCTTGTTACCTGGATTCATCCCTTTCTCGCCAATAGTTCTTGATCCAGGGATCGTTTCCGATTGGCATTTGGGGTCAGGAACTAATTTTTCCTCTGCATATTGTTTCTCCCCCCTTCCTCTGGATCAACAGTTAGGCATGGATTATGGGTAGGCTAAAAAGGTTGGCCTAGATAGGTCTTCACCTATAAGTATACTCTAAAAATTAACTTATTAAAAATGTAATAACCTGGGTCAGGGAGGTAAGGATTGATTATTCCCACTTCACAATATCATTTTGTTGAGGAGCTACAGCACTAATAGGTTTAAAGGGGCACTATACTGAAAACATAACTTTGCCTCATCTAAATCTATAATTGAATACATGTAAGTAGCACTTACTCCGATTTGTGTGTTGCTGCATGTCTTCAATCCAGCACACATTTTGTTTAGGAGCAGTATCCCCCCCCTCCCTAGCAGAGTACCCGGTGTTGCCCGGTTTTTGGAAAGATCGGACCCAAACCTGCATCCAAAATTCAACAAACCCACACCCTTTATAATCAAACCTGACCTGTTCAAACTCACTGATCTGCAACATTCTGCTACTTGGTCTCCTGGCCTGTCATCTCTCTCCTCTCCAGTCTATCTTAAACTGGGCAGCTCGGATCATCTCACTCTCCTTCAAAAGAGAACCTACAACCCCGATACTGCAGCCCATAGGGTGGCTTCCCAACTAGGAATCCCTGTCTAGCGTATAAATAGTTAAACACGTTCCTATTGAAAAGAGAAAGAAGGACCGAACATCGTCTGTCAACAATAAACAGGGCTTCCTATATAAATGACTAATACAGGGAGGAGAGAGACAGGGTGAGGGGGGCAGTGGAATACAGGAAGGGGCATCATTGAGTGACTAATATATTATCCTCACTGCACCTCTCCATTGAAAATGCCTAGCCTTATGTATTATAAATAAAATTATACATACATACTGCCTTGGACTAATCTTTGACTCCTCTCTTTCCTTGCATCATCACATTAACAATGTCGCTAGGATGTGTCATTTTCTCCTTTGCAATATTGCCAAGATCCGCTCTTTTCTCTCTCTCTCGACTACTAAAATGCTCATCCATGCCCTTATAATCTCCCGTCTTGTGTACTGTAACATTCTACTGCTTGGACTCCCGCCTCTCCAGTCCATCTTAAACTCAGCAGCTCGGATCATCTCGCTCTCCTCCAAAAGAGAACCCACAACCCCGATACTTCAGTCAATAGGGTGGCTTCCCATCAAAGAATCATATTCAATACCCTACTTTTAACCTTTAAATCCCTTCACTCTACTGCACCTCCCTACTTATCTTTTCTCTTGGTCCCTTATGTCCCAGGCCGTGCCCTTTGCTTCTCGCAAAGAAATCTTCTCCATAGACCCCCAACTAACTTTCAAATCTAGACTGTTATCCTACATTTCTGAGCATCAGCAGAACAAATGATTGTTAGCCCTTTTAAGCACTTTGCACCCATCCCCCAAACTTGTATCTGTAGGTTGTCCCTCCAATTTAGATTGTAAGCTCTTCGGGGCATGTATCAAGGCTTGTTGCACTTATATCATAGTACACATAGTATGTGTGTATATATATATATATATATATATATATATATATATATATATATACGCTTTCTTAACCGATGTATGCAACTGTATTTAATTTAATTTTTAACTATGTGTATAATGGCTTGCAGTTATCCCCTTGTTTGTATACTCTGTATTTTTTAATGTACAGTGCTGCGTACCCAAGTGGCGCTTTATAAATAAAATTATACATACATACTGTGGGTTAGCTCTTACAAGCAGAAATGGGTTCAGTATAACTTAGTTACTTTCTCCTGCTCTGCTATGGAGGATCACAGCACAGAGGAGCTACAAGTTTAGGAAAAGAGGTAGGGGGCAGAGCTCTGCACTCTGGTTAGCAACAACAGAACAAAATGAAGTAAAGCATTGTACTGTAACTTAGGCGATTATTTGATTCACCACCAGTTGACAGCACACAGGTTACTTAACTTTAAAAAAAATTTAAAAAGGGGGTATGGGGTTGTAAAGTAGCCTATGCTCTTGTCCAAACCTTGTGGTTCTGTGTTCAATTCAATTTCAATCAACAGTCGATCATTTAATCTAAAAAGTTGATCGAAATGAAAAACGATTTAAGAAAAATTGATCCATGTATGGCTAGTCGTTACTGTTGCTGCCTATATGTGCAGCATTACTGTACAATGATCTGCTTGTGAAGGTTCTCATTCATCCAGGTCATGGCATATCTGTTGTATTTAATTAGATCAACTGGACTTGAAATGTAGTTCTTGAAGACGTTTCGCTAGTCATCCGACTGGCTTTCTCAATTCAGAATGACTTGTACAAGAATCTGTGGCAATTATGTACCCTGGAAAATCCCAATTAGCATATCACAGCCAGGTGTTAAGGGTGTGATTAGATAGTGGCTAAGAGGTGTTATAGGAACGCCCAGAGTAAGGTGTTAAAACAGCATTGTACATGGCAGACAGTTGGTGTCGAACCCCCCCACCTCTATTTAGGCTTGGTTTCTTTATTTTCACATAAATGGCCTCCTTAACACCTCTCTTGAACCAGTCACGTTCCTTCGCCAGTATGTTAACATTACAATCTTCAAAGGTATGTCCTTTATCCTTAAGATGCAGATACACGGCTGAGTCCTCACCCGAGGAATTGGCTCTTCTGTGCTGGGCCATACGTTGATGCAGTTGCTGTTTGGTCTCCCCCACATACAAATCAGAGCATTCTTCACTGCACTGCACTGCATATATGATGTCGCTTTTCTTGTGTTTTGGTATTGGGTCTTTCGGATGTACCAATTGCTGCCTCAGTGTGTTGTTCGGTTTAAAGCAGACAGGGATACGCTGTTTTTTGAAAATTCTTCTTAATTTCTCGGAGACCCCTGCTACATATGGGATGACCATGTTCTTCCTCCTGTCTTGCTTTTCCCCTTCACTGTTGGTATTCGTGTTCTTTTCTTTCCTTCTACTTCTTTTGACAAAGGCCCAGTCTGGATATCCACAAGTTTTAAGGGCTCCTCTGAGATGTTTCATTTCTTTAGCCTTCGCCTCTGTGCTAGTGGGGATGTTCTCGGCTCTGTGTTGCAGGGTTCTGATGACACCCAGCTTGTGATCTAAAGGGTGGTGGGAGTCTTGATGTTTGACTCCCACCACCCTTTAGATCACAAGCTTTAGATCCCATATGTAGCAGGGGTCTCCGAGAAATTAAGAAGAATTTTCAAAAAACATCGTATCCCTGTCTGCTTTAAACCGAACAACACACTGAGGCAGCAATTGGTACATCCGAAAGACCAAATACCTAAACACAAGAAAAGCGACATCATATATGCAGTGCAGTGCAGTGAAGAATGCTCTGATTTGTATGTGGGGGAGACCAAACAGCAACTGCATCAACGTATGGCCCAGCACAGAAGAGCCAATTCCTCGGGTCAGGACTCAGCCGTGTATCTGCATCTTAAGGATAAAGGACATACCTTTGAAGATTGTAATGTTAACATACTGGCGAAGGAACGTGACTGGTTCAAGAGAGGTGTTAAGGAGGCCATTTATGTGAAAATAAAGAAACCAAGCCTAAATAGAGGTGGGGGGGTTCGACACCAACTGTCTGCCATGTACAATGCTGTTTTAACACCTTACTCTGGGCGTTCCTATAACACCTCTTAGCCACTATCTAATCACACCCTTAACACCTGGCTGTGATATGCTAATTGGGATTTTCCAGGGTACATAATTGCCACAGATTCTTGTACAAGTCATTCTGAATTGAGAAAGCCAGTCGGATGACTAGCGAAACGTCTTCAAGAACTACATTTCAAGTCCAGTTGATCTAATTGAATACAACAGATATGTACAATGATCTGTTAAATACCATACTAATGAAGTATTAAACAAAAGGGATTAACAAGGAATTTTAACACTAGTGCAGAATATTGCATTACCCTATTCATTTTCAAATTGCAGATGAAGACAGATGATTGGAAAAAGGATGGCATAAATAAACTTTTTTTTTACCACATCATAAGCTTTAGAAATACATATATCAAATAACACGCACAATGCTGGAATTTTAAAAGGATTATTTATCATATGCAGTTTCATACACTACATTTGGAATACATGTTTGTGATCACAGATTGCAAGGTGCTTGAAGTCAATACTTCAGGACAAAACTGCAGAAAAGTCAAACATCTTATTCATAAAACTAAAAGAAAAATGTCAAAAATATCAGTCCGTTGCATTGCAAATCTCATTTGACCCCCCTCCCATCTCAAGAAAAAGGTGCTAGAAATCCCCACTCACTACTCAGAAACACACACAAAGCTTCAAGAACCACAGATCCACTGTGGATTAATCTTCATCCGAAGAATTCTGGTCTAATGTGTACACCATGAACATGATTTCTGGACTGGCAGGAACACATGGATGACCGGGACGTACAATCTCAAAGCCAAGAAAATTGAATGTTCTCAACAAGGGACCTATTATGTACAAAAAGTTATTTGTGAATAAAAATGCTACAAAGCTAGTAAACAAGATCTAATATTTGCAGATAATTAGAATGTATTCTTTAGGGCTAACAAAACTGGTTCCTAAGACATAGTGAAGGACAAAAGCAATACATTATCTCTCATACGGACTATAGAACTATGTAAAATTTCACATGCTAGGCAAAAAGTATATAAACCAATTATTATAGAAAATGTTTTATTCCTAGCTGTAATCAACTGCAGTTGTAAGGAGAGAATAGAAGATATTTCAGCGTTATGACTTTACGCAAAGTAAAAACCTTTATAATTTGGGCTCATTGCAGCATTTTTACTATTCCAGCAGTAGGAGGCTTATATAACATTTTAAAGAAAATTACTCAATGTTTTTACCCATGGCTACAATCGATTTGCATGATGATCTAGAAAACGGATATCGAGCAACAACTATAGTAATAAGATTATTGGAAAGTGACATCTCTGTTTCTTAAGGGTTCTCCACAGTAGATGGGACAAGCTTTCTAGAGAACCAATCAAAGTAATAATAGCACAGGTAATTATAAACCCATATACATTTTTAAAATCTTTTTTAAAGGAATAGTTCACTGAAAAGTGAACTATTCCTTTAATGCATTGATTGAAGGCCAGTAGGGAAAGGACCTATGCCTTACCTTCCTTCAATCGACCAATAGCCTTGAATGATCCACCGCTGGCTCCACTGACCTGACCACTTCCTCTTTAGTTTAACTATATCGTGCATGCACAATAATACACGCGATAGTTAAACTAAACCCAGGAACGGTCGGGAACTCCCACCCCTCCAAGGCTCAAAAAAACTCTGTAATCAGCTGTTTCTTAAAGGACAATGATACTCACCTTTTCCCCAATCCACTGCAGTATTGTACCCAGGGTGAGGACCTAAAATCGCTAAGTCCTCACCCAGGGTACTTTCCCTAACTCCTGCACTACTTACTGCAAATCTGCTTCGGCGATCCGCACTGTTCAACCTCTCTTCTGCTGTCAGTGACAGTCGCGGGGCAGCCAATTGGAAGACACGCCTTCTTGCAAAGCATATCTTCCTATTGGCTTCAATCGCGATCTGTCACTGAAGCAGGAAGAGCAGAGGAATGGAGCGATTGCCAAAGCAGATTTGCAGTAAGTAGTGCAGGAGTTAGGGAAAGTACCCAGGGTGGGGACTTAATGATTTTAGGTCCTCACCCTGGGTACTATGCTGCCATTGAGGAAGAGGAGCGAGGGTGAGTACAATTGTCCTTTAAACAACTGATCATGCGTATACAGTAAAGATACGTACGATCAGCTGTTTAAAAGACCAGAACTGAACTTCCAGTTCAGTTACGGTCTTTTAAACAGCTGCTCGCACGTATCTTTAATGTAAACGCATGACCAGCTGTTTAAAAAAACGCTGATCGCAGAGCTTTGCTGCACAGATTGAGGGACCCTTTACCTCCACACTCCAATAACAAAATATTAGGCAAATCAGTGTTAATTGACAGTAAAGCGCTTAAAGGAGAACTAAACTTCAGTTTTTCAGATCCTAATGTGAAAGTTTTTCTCCCCAGAACACCTACACGTTGAAAGATTCTTCTCTAGTTATTTGCATTTAGCAGATATAAGTAATAGATTCTGTAACAAAGGAGGCTTCCATCTTGTTGCCTGTACAACTCATAGCCCATGTTGGCTTCAAAGAGCCACGCCCCCTGACCCCATGATTCACTGTCTCTATGTGCAGAGTTTCTATTTTCTCTTTCTAGCAAAAGATAAAGTTTCCACATGTACCTGTGACCTCAGTTGAGTTGCTGGTGGCGCACCATGTAAATGCTGTGTGTTAAGAACAAACAGAACAAGAATTCACAAGTTCAAAACCCTGAGATTTCTTATGAAACAATATAACATAGTCTACTGCCTGAGTTTAGTGCTTTTTTTTTTTTGTTTGTTTCCATGTTTCTAGAAAAATATGAAGTTTCTACATATGTACAAACTTTATATATAGCAGCTCTGTTATTTATGTACCAACCAGCGTGAATTGCTGACAGTCTTCCAGTAGCAATCCAAAATAGTGAACTGATTTTACTGACATTTACTTCTATTGATTGAGAGTTCACCTGTGGTGCGTTATGCTAAAGTGCTGGGTTAGGAAAAAAATCAGACTATTGGGACACAGATTCGATTCCTCATGTTCCCTTTTTTTCTTTTTATTATGTGTCTAGCAAAAGATAAAGACTCTACATGTACTGGTTCATTACTTATTATCCCTTGTGCCCTAGTGGTAGAAAGCTTTCTTTTTAGAAACGCAGTATAGAAGGTTGCTGGTTCGATTCCCCATACTGAATACTGAAATGTTAAATGTTCTGTTTCTTTCATCCATGCTAGCAAATACATACACTGCAAAGATTACTTTTTGTATGTAAAGCATAGGAATTTATCATTGTTAGGGACAGGAGCATTTCTAATGTGTTTACACAAAAACTGCACTGATATCTGTGTTCTGTGTCAGAAGGAGGGATCTCTGAGGTGTAACATGATTGGCTGTCAGCTTCCAGGAACCAAGACTGCAGTTTCCTGTGAAGTGCCCAGCGGACACTTAGCTGGGTGTTCCCAGATAAGGTGAATTATGGTAGCTGACCCTTAGTACACACAGGTTATTTTTATAGATAACCCAGCATTCACAGCAAAGGGAGACATGAGACACAGCTTGTTGTTCATTTGTGAATGTGCTCTATCTATTGGGACAATGTTGTCTTGGGACTTTAGTTCTCCTTTAATTGCAATCACGTTTTTAATGTTCCAATCCATGGATAGTGTGCTTGTAGCCTAATAGGTGGCTTCTGTGTAACTACCATTTGTTTCACTATCCACCAAGCAGATGCAAGTGGGGACTAAACAAGGACTTATAGGGAAAAAATAGAAAGAAGAGTAGCAGCTACTATTTTGTTTTTTTGGGAAATATTTAGTTATTAATATATAGGTTTTAAGTTTAAAAAAAAAAAAAAAAAAAATCACTGCATTATTACAGTTTAATTCTCCTTTAAACAAAACATTTTAAATAACCAAAGGTTTGTATTACACACCTCTGTCCTCCCGGCTCTTCCTGAAGCAAATAAAGACATAGCTCACTTTCATCTTCTCCTCAGCAAACTCTAACAAAGCCAGTAACCTAAAAGGTTAAGAACTGTTAAAGCAGACACTTGATCTACGTTTAGTATCGAACAGAAGGAAGAAGTGGAAGTTAACAACACAGCTGCAAAATCTGGTACTTTGAAAGGGAGTAGGAAGTGGCGAGTTTTTAGGGTTTAATTATCCTTCAAATGCTCTCTTTTTTCCCTCCTATCTCAGGCACACAAATAAAGTATAATGCTGATTAGTTAATCTGGGAATAACCAATTTCATTTTAAACATAGTGGGGTATGTTGTCCCTGACATATGGGAAGACCAAAAAGACACAAACATCTTTCTGCTTTTCTGTGTAAACTTTCAAAAAATGGCAGAATGTCAATCTGTTTTTGCCTGTCTGTAAATAGCTCCTGAAGTTTGGGGTTAACCACTGATGACATTACACATCAGTTGTCTGTGGAAGGATTTCCTGCCCTTCAGCAAATCTTTGCTCAGAACCTTGATACACAGGAGAGATACACGTAACAGCTGTAAAGCTGTGTACACACAAAACAGTATTACAGTCCGATCGACCAATGGTTCAGTGTATTGGATGGGTTTTCATTTGTGACAGTTCGTTTTGGACGTGTCCGGAAAGCACAGACGACCATGTAGTCCTCTATGAACCACACTCTCAGTCGTGGCGGACTGCTGGCCTCGGCTACTTTGTCCACGACCACCAGTCCTTCTTTCAGGCCGACTGGTCGGAAAAGCCAAACAGTCAGTCTGGACGATGGACCTCTTTGTGTATACCATGCCTAAAAGTAGAACCCTAACTTGCTTGAGGCCGCTAATCCCTACTCTCTTCTATTGGTCCTGCTTTGTGCCAAGTTTTAGTGTCCTGCATGATGTCCTTTGCTGCACCGTTTCTGACACTTTACCAATAATTAATAGTTTGCAGTGCAGTCCCTACATTCCATTGAATAAACTGTTTCATATTAACCAGGACAGCCTGTGAAGTTACAGGGTTATTTAATATAAGTTCTTATTGTTTAAAATGGAGCTAATTTTGCCCCAACCAGTCAGATCTTATTTAACATTTGAAAGCTAGCATCTGATTGGTTGGGGCAAAATTAGCACCATTTAAACAATAAGAACTTTTATTGAATAACCCTGTTAAACTTCTGTAATCAAGAAGTGTTAACCTTCAGAACTATAAGGCTAGGTACACACACACACAGAGATTTTTCAGGCCAAACCGATTGATCTTTCTGTCGGTGAGACCCAAAAATTGTTGTCGCCTGGGGACGATGTCTCTATCCCGTTCGCCTGGATCAGACGAACAGGTGATTGGACGTGGTCTCCTATCCACTGCACAATCGGTTGCGGCAAATGACTGAGTGATTCATTCCAGCTAGGGGCGAACGGTCAGTCAGGACAAAAAAAAATCCCCCCCATGTGTAACCGACCTAAAGCTAGGTACACACCTAGCGATATTTCCTCCTAGCGAACGGTCGATCGGACATGGGCACATTCGGATGCGATAATTTCGGTCCGATCGACCGATATACTGAACTATCGGTCGATCGGACCGAAATATCTCATCGTGTGTAACCAGCTTTAGTTACAAAAACTACACCCACTCCTAACCCTATCTAGGGTCTGATCATGATCACTGAAGACTAAATGCTGAAAAGAACATGAAACCCCCGAATAGACAAAGGACGAGTGATAACATGGTAACGTGATAACGATGGCCATTATAAATGGATATTTTGTAACAGACTGGCAAAAGATTGACATTCTGGCATTTTGTAAGGCTTACATAGGCAGAGAAAAGAAGGAAGATGTGTCTGTAAATTGGTAATTTTCGGTGTCCCCAGATGTCAACTAGTAATTTTCAGATGTACTGTTCAGTGTTAAAGAAAAAATAAAAATGTATCTCGGGCACACAGAGAGCATTTGAAGGAGAACTACGGTAAACCCATCAAACTCACCCCACTTACTCAAAAAAAAAAGTATGCAGGGAAGTGTGTTTAAAGGATTTAGTTTCCCACTTTTAAATTTAAGAGGGTGAGCATCACCTGTCTCTTTCAAGTGTTTTACATCACAGTGGGTAGAGCATTATACCTTGGCTCATAATAGCTAATCCGACATAGGTCATAGAACTGCCATATATATTAGAGTGTAAACTGTTTTTTTATACTCTGGTCCTGGCACTTCTTAAAGGCAAACACACAAGATCATAAATGAAAGGAGACAAGCCGCAGGCATTTAAAGGTTCGTACACGCGTACGATAGTGGGTGCCGACCTGCGCCGCTCGATGTGTACGAACACACATTTCGGGCGATAATTGGCCCGTGTATGGGCACTTTATTGGCCGAATCTGACGCTCGTTCGGCGATTATTGCCCGATTTGCTGGGCGGATCTCCGAACGAGCGGCCGTTTCGGCTGATAAAATGCTCATACACGGGCCAATTATCGCCCCCCAAACGGCCCCCATGATCGTATGTGTGTATGAACCTTTAGGCTTGTTAGTTACACAATCTCCTGCAACCCATCTCACAGTCCTCACATTTACCCTTGTGCCCGAGGTGGTAAGAAGCAAATTTAAATCTTATTACACCACTGTGCTCTTTTGTTCTATGGAATCTTCAGTTTTGAGGGGGGCAGGAGTATTGTTTTCTGATGGGCTATTAACCCTGTATAGTGGAGGGGTATAGGGGGGCAGCCTGGAACATGAAAATGTATATTTTTTATAGACGACTATTGAAACTATACTTCTTCTCGGATAAAAATGTATACTGTAATGTTGATCCTTGGCACCCCAAATGTATGAAATATACAACTCCCAGCAACTAAGGCATGCAGGGAGTTGCAGTTTCCAACATCTGTACTGCCAAATTATTGTGATCTAATGGCTTTTATTATGTTGGAACAAAGCTCTTCTACTACTGTATTGAGGGCAGTGAATTCTACTTTTATTATAAAGGACAACTAAAGCCATAGAACAACATTAAACAAGAAGGCAGAGCAATTTGACAAAAAAGCAGTAATTAAGTCTTCTTATTTTGATGTGGGTGCTGGAAAATTAACCTTACTAACGTGGGGGTTGTTTTATTTCCGAGCATGACAGTATTGCACAGTGTGGTCACTGACTATTGTTCTTTGCATATGTTTAAACTACCGCAGGAATTTGTTATAAAATGTAACATCTAATAGTAGTCTACGGCCAATCCTGTTAAAGTCCATTTTAGGCAGGGGATCACGATCATGTCAGAAGGTTTGGCCAGACAGCGGACATACACACAGTTCATTGAGTTATATATCCAGTTCTTCAAGGGATTACATTTAATTTTATGTCATTTGCTGGAGTGGTAATTAACAAACAGTCTATTGGTGTTCTTAGGGGGATGCTTTCAGGATTATAAAAAATTTGGTTTAGCTCACCTTTAACTCTTAAATGACTGCACAGGGGTCACTGGATTTTGCTGTAGTTGTATAAGGGCAAATAAACCCTGGTCTGACTATAGGGCTCCTGCATTCTTCTTTTACTGAATGGAGGCAATTTACTAAACTATATGGAAGCCTGGATTGTTTTCATAATGTATGAGCAATGGGGGTAACTCTGCTCTTAAGGTATGGGGTTCAAGTTCTCACCTTAAAAGGATTACTAAACTTATTATTTTTTATTTTTTTTTACTTCCAACGTGAATGTTTTTCTCCCCTAAAAACCTATACAACATTATTCTCCAGTAAACTGCATTTAGTACATGTAAGCAATATATTCCATGATGTTGCCAAAACAACCCACAGCCATGCCCCCAATATATACTGGGGGAGATTAAATATGGGCAAAATCCATCTACAACCCACGTTAACCGAAAGTAATATCAGGTTAACATGGGTTTTAGACGGATTTTAGCGCAGTGCTATTTCCAAATGTTTTTGGAAATAGCGTTGTGCTAATAATCCAAAACCCATTTCGTTACGTTTTGCGCAGTGCGAAACTTAACACGCAGTGCAAAACTTAACAGGGCTGTGTGTGTGGCATTAAAGGGGAAGTTCAGTACAAATACATATGCTTTTCAGAAAAAAAAGAGCAGTATTTTTTCATCCCAATGACCATAATCTGCCAATTCAGCATTTTGTCTGTGTGTAAATAAATGCAACCGAAATACTGACTTCCTGTTTGCAGGACCCCTAGTAGAGACCGTTATGGTCTTGCCCTTGAGCCAGCGCCTGGGTTGATTCAGTTGCTCAGTAGAGATCTGAGCATGTTTGACCCATCCAACAGCCAATCAGTAGAAATAACGGTTAGGAACATTCCAAGGATGTGGTGCATCCTGGGAAGAAGGACCGTTAGAACCTGAAATATCAGCTCACTAATGTCAACAGCAGGGAACAGCAAAGGGTATGAAATCAACCGATTTTTCAAAATGGAAGATAATATGTAGAATAACTAAGAATGCATTACACAAACTAACAATTAAACAAATATTGATATTTTCCACTGAACTGTCCCTTTAAATACCAGACAATCTCGTTTACATCTGGTACAGTATCGCGGGACCGGGCTAAGTAACGAGAATGATTCTTATTGAATCCCCGACTGCCTCTATGCAGAGAAGTCCCTTATTTATGCTGCAGTTTATTTACCAGCCAATGCAAACTGCATACAGCCTTCCTGGGGCAATACAAAATATTCAGCTAATTTAACCAACATTTTAAAATGAGCTGTCTTACCTCCCATTGTTCAATTAAATGATCAGGAGCAGAGAGGAGGCAAGACATAGCTCTTTTACCTCCCAATTCTTCAATCAAACTGAAATAAACTAAACAGGGAGACATAATAAAAAAGTTCTAATTGTAAGAACTTTAAGGCATTAGAACTTACCTGCAACATTCAATCAATATTTCCAGAACCTCCTTTCTCGTTCTATTTCCCAACTGACACACGATTGTGAGGTCCCACCTGTTCCGTTCATTTTGCGATCATATATTGGTCACAAAGAAGAACGGGAAAGGCAGTTCCAGGAAATACTGATTGAATGTTGCGGGATCAGTCGGTATGTTAAAAAGTATGGGCACTTAAGTCTTATCAAACTATTGTTGCCTGTCATTCCAGGGGGACTTGCGTCCGTTTTGCAGCCCCTGGATGTATCTATAATCAAACCTTTTAAAGACTGCGTACGAAAAAAGTGGCACAAATTGAGGTCATAGGTTCAAGCCCAATTGACAAAAGGTGGAAATCCTATGAAGCCTGACAGAATTAATAGTAAAGTGGGTACAAGTTGCATGGGAGGACATTCCAGAAGACAAAATTCAAAGTGCTTTTCATAAATGCGATATAAGTAATGGCATGGATGTTGGTGTTTTGTATCAGTACAGCAGCAGTAAAGGAGATCATGGAGATATTGATTATGATAATGTCTATGCCGATGACATTACGCCAGCTGAATACAAAGCACTGTTCGGACAAACGGATGATGAGAAATCTGACTGAAAGATTTTAAATGTTCTTCCATAGTAATTGTGACTGTGATAGCTTCACTTTGTTATGTTCCTTTAAGTGCATATGCTTCTAGTAAAAAAAAAAAAAAAAAAAAGGGGGGGGGGGGACAATTTAGTAAGAGGTTGTTTTATTTATTTGAAAATATTTTGGGAAAAAACACCCATGGGCCTCTTTATTCATGGTCATTTTCTTATCACTTTTACCAATTACTGGTAAAAGTGGTATGTGCGTCTGTGAGGAACAGGACAGTACATGCTGTTTGGTATGTGAGGCAGGTGTTTGTGTGAGGCACAGTGAATAACATTGCCTTAGGTATGTGGGTTCTGGAGTGTGCTAGGGATAGAGAAGTAGTGCATGCTTGTTTTTGATAGTGGCCTTAATGACCAAATCGGTATTTTAAGAGCTCCAATTAATTTACCCCTCTTTGCTCCCTTCAGCCAAAATTCCATCTGGAACTTCTACAAAAAGATTCTGGTTAGACAGTGTTGCCTTCCACGAAGACTCTTTCACCTCAGTGACCTTGTACTGAAAGTGGACGAGATAGGGCTTCCCATCATTCACTGGGAGATCCTGAGAAACTGTGAGCTTCTCGTCCTATGAAAAATGAAAAAACAGCAAGCACAGATGATTTGACATAACTATATTATACAAATATTATACATATATACAAAAATAAACAGAAATTCCAGTTCATCAACAGTGCCTTTTTGGGCAAGTGAAATTTGCTGCTTTACAACTAGCAAACATAAGCGGATTAGAAATTACTAAGTATAGATTGCTCTATGAGCTACTGCATTACCACTAATGTTACTTTATTTGCAAATATACAAAATTTAAAAATCCTATTCAATGCTTCTAAATCATTATGAGACAAAATAATGCATTCAATAAGTAATACCTACAATGCAGTGCAAAAATGTCTTTGCACTACTGAAATCTAATTACAGTTATTTGTCTTCAAATTCAAAAAATGTTAGCATGGTCACAAAAATTATAGCAAGTCATGATAAATAAAGCACCTAATCTACAAAGTGATAAACTGTTTCTTATCGACAGAGAACCAACCTGATGCTTTTGCCTATGTTGCAAGGCTAAGCTTGATGATGGGCTATTATAAATCACTCCTCTATAATAATTATTTCAAAGCAAGATGTACTACAACCTAGCCATTGGAACATTTTAAGAGACAAAATGTCAGAGACTACAAAAATGTTGCATAAAAGATTAAACAGGTGTTTATTCACCCATTTGTGAAGGAAATAATATTTGTTCCACATTTTGTAGTATTTCTAGCATTTTTTTCTTTTGAAGTCTAGACTTTTAAGCACATAATGGCAGTGCAGTTAACTGAGCAGTTAAAAAACAAGTATGCTTGTTTAAAATTTTGAGTATACACCACAAAACATATTTTACAGATAAAGATTTTCAGGATTTAACATTTCTTGTTACGTAGGGACATTTATCCCTAAAGTCTCAGAACTTCCCCTTTTGCTGGCAATTACACAATACTTAGCTGAAGAAACACCATCTATATTTAGAGCTCTAAGATTCCAGAGTATCAGATAACCCTGTTAAAAATGAAACCTTTAAAGAAATAGTTCACCCAGAAAGTGAAATACTCCTTAATTACATTAATTTAAAGGGTATGTCCACCCTTAAAAATATTTTTTGATATACGATTCCCCCAGTCTCCCCAGCCCCCCCGCTCTATTTGTATTCTTAGAAAGTGCCCCAAACTCTACTTACCTCCCCTCTTTCCTCCACAGCGCTGCCGGCCCTCTGCTTACGAGAAAATGCAAGCAGAGGGGCTGAGCGGCAGCCAATCACGGAAGCGGCTGCCGGGAGTTCTTTGCAACGGGGGAAAGAGGGAAGGTAAGTAGAGTTTGGGGCACTTTCTAAGAATACAAATAGAGCGGTTGGGGCTTGGGGGACAGGGGGAATCATATATCTAAAGGGATTTACACTAGGGGGAGGGAATCCTGAGAGGGGGGAAGGGCTGCAGTATGCATGCCAAACTTCTCCCGGAGGCCAGGTAGGAGGCAGAGTCCTATATGGACTCTGCTATCCTCCTGGTGGGCAGTTTTTGGGACTTTGGGGGGGACTACAGGAGAACCAGATGGAGCTGGGATGTAAGGTAAGGATTAAACTACACTACACAATGGGGCCCGTAGTGGGGGGGGATTATAGTTTTGGGGGTGGACATGCCCTTTAAGAACAGTAGTTAAAGGAGCTATAACTTAAGGTTCGTACACAAGTGCGATCGCAGGCGCCGAACCACAATGTGTACGAACAGCTGTTTCATGCGATAATCGTCCTGTGTATGGGCACTTTATCGGCTGAAGCGGCCGATCATTCGGAGATCCACCCAGTGGATTAGGCAAAGATCCCCAAATGAGCGTCCGTTTGATAAAGTGCCCATACACAGGCCCATTATTGGCTGAAACAGCCGTTCATACACATTGTGCGTTGCGGGTCGGCACCCACGATCGCACGTGTGTACAAACCTTTACCCTCCGGCTTTTAGTGCACATAAACGCTAATGCACGCTATAGTTAAATAAAACCAGAAATAGTCGGGAAATGTCAGAGGAGATGTCGGTGAATCGATCTCAAGGGGTTTTACCTTCACTCCTCTGTTAGATTAATTCAAGAAAAGGAAGTAAGGCATAGCTCCTTAACCTCCCATTCTTCAATTAATGTATTAAAGAAAGTTTACTTTCTGAGTAAACTATTCTTTTAAATATTTATTGATAGTAAAGTTTAAACAAAGTGAAAACCAAGACTAAATAACAATAAAAGGATTATCATATTTTTTTAAATCCTTTATGAAAATCTCTGCTAACAAAGTGATATGTACACTTTTTCACACTGCTCTAACATGGCAAACCAACCTGTGGATATGCAAGATTTCTGCACCTACATTGTGTTTACATTATTACAGTTAGCTAATCTCCTATAGGGTATGCTGTGGTGTCATTGAGGAAGTATGACTGTATCCCAAATTAATGCATGCATAAATATTTCCTAATAAAATAAATCAAGAAGAATTGCATAATATATGACAGACCTTGTCTAGATCACATAAAAAAATTGGTAGGGACTTGGTAGACATGTTTATGCTACTTTTATTTTACAGATATTTTTACCTTATAGATAACAGCTGGGAGAGCAGGATCCCTGCTGACCCCTCGCCCACCTGGGATCTTCAACAGTGGGTGAGGGGCATCAGGAGCACCACAGAGGCCCAGGAAAAAGGTGCCAGCAGCAGTGGAGTTGGTGACTGCTACTCAAAGGCAAAATGCTACTGCAGAAGACAAGAGACAATAACAGAGATGGAATTAACAGTTGTTTATCTTTCTTTGGTCTTTAAGCTGAGAATCTTACACAACACAGAGGCAAAGATAAAGTCATTTTATTTTATTGTTGTATGTTTGCATAGAATACTAACCGTCAAGGTTTCCCACCGAACTGTGAAATTGACATCACCCAGTTACCTTGGAAGCCCCTACCGATAGTCCATTTGAAGTAAGCAACACTTGAAGGTAGGGTGATGCTAACCATCTCAACTGAAAGCCACATTTTAAGCTATTTTCAAAATGATGTATAACAGTGAAAGTAGCTCACCTGTTTTCAGGCTTATACAATTCTTAATTTAGCATAATGTTAAGAACTGAGGGAATTTCATTCAAAGACATGTCTATTATCCCTTTTTTGCATCACTGGATAGTAAATAACGTTATCCTATTCATAGTAAACTTTACATTTTAAATGCAAATGGAACATGGGGGAGAATCTACCTATTATAAGGGATAGGCTCCACTAGGATGCTTTGGTGTGCGCAGTGCATCACTCAACTCACACCAATAGAAGCAGATGCCCCCACTATTACTGGTGCCCCGTGATTCGGACTACATCAATTGATATGCAGCGAATGTGCAGGGTAGTACACAATGTGCTGCAGTGTGTGATTCGTGTGCACTGCCTAGAACCAGAAAATTCTGATGCCATTGCTAAAGTTTTATACTGTACTTCCCAAAACAAATATTATAAACGATGTAAGATTTGTAGGCTGAATAACACTTTTTAATTCTATCCATCCCTGTCAAATGTACCTTCAGCACTGGGAGTGGGAATCAATCCTACCTCCCTGTCCCAGGTACTTTCCATTTTTAATAAGTTAATTTTTATATAGTTATCTTTTAAATTAAAAAATGAACATGTACTTTAAACTATCTTTTGCACAATTTTTAATCTACATAAATGTTAAATCTGTTAATACCAATGGGGCCTGTGCAGATAAATGTGTGTTGGGTTAACAGTAGGAAAGGGGAAAATAGGCTTGGAGAAACACCCACAATTGCATCAATTATTAGCTGGCAGCAAACACACATAATGAAATAGTCATAATACAGATAAAGTTGAAATGTGTTTTTCAAGACAAACAGACCTTAATTTACACACAAAACACCAGTGTGGCACAGTATATGTTATAATGACTACTGGCTTTCAAAAACACAATTGTACATGGACAGAGAATTGGCTGATCCATCAAGTACAGAGAGTATTTGTCAATAGAACTTCATCTATGTGGACTCTCAGATTTCTAACGATTGCAGTTTTGGGGTGATTTACCTATTATACAATTATTTTCTTTGAGAAGTGAACTTGCCCTCAAGTTACTGGTATTAACTAAGGTAGTCTTATTAATCCAAGGATCCGTTCTGATTGCCATTTGGGGTCAAGAAGGAATTTGTTCCCCCTTAAAGGAACATTGCCTTTCAAGCATTAAGTGAATAACGGGAGGAAAACTAGCTATGTCTTACCTCCCGTTCTTCACTTAATGTACCAAGAGAGAGTAGAGAACATATCCACAGCTGCATTCTCTAACAGGTAAAGACTGCGTCTGGCTTGAAATAAACTATAGCGTGTGTTTGCGCATGTGTGCTAGTTTACTTACAGCCAGAGTTCTCTCCTCTCTCCTGGTACATTAAACTGGAACTGTGGTCTCCAAACAAGTGGAGTTTAAATGAAAGGCCAGTTTCCTACCTTTAAAACGAGCCATCAACCACCAGTCTACGTGCAGCCCAATATATAAAGAAATTACCGACCAGAAAGTTAATGGGTGGGAGGCGGACAGGTGACATTCCTAAGGCTGCTCCTCCATCGCGCCGCCAGCGAGCACAGCCACAGAATTCAGTGACAGGACAGGAGACAGAAAGTCCCTCCCCCTCCCTGCTGTGTAGTGAAGCTCCTCACAGTGAAGGTCTACTCTCTCACTATGTGAAAAGAGCCTTTTCAGGCAGAGTTCTCACTCTGCCTGAAAGGCTGATTTCACACAGTTTTCTGTAGATGGGGGGGGTCTGAGTGTCCCATGGCAAACGTGAGTGGGCAGGGCCAAATGGGGCCTGCAAATGGAGGGACCATGGGGTCCATGAGTGGGAGGGACTAGGGGGGCTTGCAAGAGGGGAGGGGCTGCAAGGGGAGGGGGGAGACACAGGGCAGACAACCGTCAACCAGGGACCTGGTGATGCTGCTGCCATATCACACACAAAAATGTAAATATCTTCAAATCTATGCAAAATAAACAATGACAATAAACTACAAAAATTCTCAGGAGAGCAATTCCTGTCAATTTACCTAAAGTCATTTTTGAACCACAGTTCCTCTTTAAGTGAAGAACGGGAAGTAAGACATAGCTAGTTTACCTACCGTTCTTCAATTAATGCTTAAAAGGCAATGTTCACATCGACAATAAACTAATCCTTTAATACTATTTTTTTTTAAATTAATATTTTATAACTACGTTGTCTTCTTTATGAAAATGAAGAATCATTAAGACTAGAGGAATACAGAGTAACACTGACGCACCTCTTGCTTTTCTCTGAGGCTCCACTTAAACGGATGAGAAACAGTATGAGTTTCTCGCAATGTGTTTCCCAGGCAGATCTTGGTTTGTGACTAGTGTTAAGGCCATAACATTGTCACAAAGTGATTGTGTCAGGCAGTTTTCTAAACGTCACAGTAACGTTGGTCAGTGTATCAAGTAACACAGGGCACAGTCAAAAGAAAAAAAAAAAAACCAGGCTATTCTTTTTCGGTGGCTCTTTTTATTAAATGTTAAAAAAAAAAAAATAGGTATGGAAAGGTCCATACACACAACTAAATTAAAATTTGCCATTAGATCTAAATAAAATACTGTTTTGAAATCAATAACTGTAACAGAATACAAGTCATTGGTACTGGAAAAAAACAAGTAAGCTAGGTAGATAGATTTCAGGATCGCGAGGGTTACATTTTATCTTAATTCCAAAAAGAGTCATGTACAGTTACAGAAAGAAGATACTTACTGCCATGAATAACCAAGGCTAAGACTTGTAAGAGTGGTCCCAGAACACAAAACATGAAATGTGTCAAGCTCTCAGACTACCAGCACTCAGAGACGTCTGTCAGCAGTTAACTATTTGCAATAAGGTTTCATCTACATCAATAGGAAGTGCTCGGATTATGCATTTCCATTTACAACAATAAGAAGCCATCAGCAGTGTGATTCAGCAGTAGATACAATAAAAACAACAACAACAAAAAGAGGTAGAATACAGCATTATAGGTTTCTTGCAGAAAATGTCCTCCTACAAGCCCATTGGGTGGGCTTGTAGAGGGGACAAGAGAAGACCTAGTTTTCAAACTACCAGCTGCACCCCCTAGTGCTTATTTATTGTCAACCTTTGTGTTGCTAATCTGCAGCAATCAGTCAGATGTTATCAAATGTTTTAAAACTGTAGATGACCGGTAAAAAGGTATAGTTGAAAAATGTTATTATTTTTTTTCTTGGTGTTCTATAATTCCCCCAACCCCCAGAGTACCATTATTTTCTTCAGTTTACTCCTCTGTCCTGAGATATACAAGATAAAAGAAGTCAAGATTTCAATACCCCACTCCTGCTTGAACTGTCAATAAAATACCCTAATAGCACGCCAGTGTAATGTGTAGTCTTACACAAGTTTTACAGCATGTCTCCCAATAACTCCTTCCTGCTCACTAAAATGCTTGGCAAATACTGGGTTAAAAACAGAAGTAAAGGGAAGGAGAATGAAACAAAAAGAGTAGCACTGGATCCCCCGCCTCCCAAATTTTCACCAATTTATTGCCTGTCAAAGGGAGATCAGGCTGCAGTGATAAGGTCTCTCCTAACTCCCCCCCCCACCCCCCCCCCCCCCCCCCACTCCTTATGTAGCAAGTGTCTCCAGAACAATGTAGAAACTTGCTCTCTACAGGATTAATTACGGAGGTGATTTTTTTTTGTTTACAAAAGGTTAGAGTGACATGTAGGAGTATTAAAGGATAAGTGCATTACTGTTTGAGGCTCAAGCAGGAGAAAGTAGAGGGAATCTCAGGAGGAGTGGAGCTCAACATTCAGCAAAGCAGTAACAACATGTCAGCAACTTTCAAGGCACAAAGGTAGGCTCTAGAGGGACAAAAAAAAAAATTGGCAACAGTATTTTTAAACCTGCAGCTTCCAAATGAATATAAGTTGATTTTAAAGTGCACTCATTTGGCTTTTTATCCCCTTTGTGTACCATTTTGGGCAGCAACCAACCCTCTTAAATAAAAAACTAAACTAAAAACCACAAATAAAAATCAACCCCTTTGAGACCCTTCAGTGAACTCGCAACATTCTTTCAGGATATTTGCGGCTGAAAGGCTGTGTACCCATAAATATTGGCAACATTTTCACCCGATAGTGTCGTATAAAATGGACCACTCAATGTAACCAAATAGACAGCAATACTTTTTTCTCTACCATGCAGACTACCGATCATATTTACCAATTTTTATTTCTATAGTCTGTTTGATGGGAAAAATTGCCTGGTATGTACATAGCCTTAGGCTAGGTATGCAACAAGGAAATATTTTTACCCATTCTACTAGTTTGCAGGGTTCACATAGTTAGTTGCAGCAAAAATAACCGCCATTTTGGCGCAATCAGGTTATGTGGTCCATAGGAGAACACATCGAACAAAATTTACCAAAATGTGCAATTGAACTTTTGCCCGTATTGGACAGCAAGTCACAGACAGAAAGAACCACAGAAATTTTGACCACATATCAGGGCAGCCAGTCGGTCAGGTTAAAATATCACCTTGTGGTTATCTAGCATTAGCCATGGTTGATTACTGTATATACTCGAGTATAAACAGATATTTTACCTTTAAAATCATCCTGAAAGTCTCCCCTCGGTTTATACTCAGGTCTGTGCTGATCTGGGTACTGCTGGACAAAAACACATAGCCCTGGGAAAAACTAAAGCTGTACCCTGTAACACAGAGAATGCTCTTTATTTCAGTGGGTTAGGCAATTGTTGTCCTGCTAATTCAGATTAGCCCAGACAGCAAGGGAATAGGGAAAAAAATTGATCTTTAAGTGTTCAGTCTGCACAGAAAGGGCACATATAATAGAAGGATCGTGGAAGCACTCCTTAGGCTAAATTACAACTACATTTAGTGGAAGTGCTACTGATCTGGTCAAACATTTATGCAAACATAGAAATGATAATCAATGCATATTCCTAGGCCCCATACAATATCACTATCTGCACAATTGCTACATTATAAACAAAGGGGTTTTAGTATATATTACTGTGATCACATGAATGAAGAGAGAATGCTCTTTATTTCAGTGGGTTATGCAATTGTTGCCCTGCTCACACAGATTAGCCCAGACTAAAAGGGAATAGGGAAAAAACGATCTTTAAGTGTTCAGTCTGCACAGAAATTAATTCAATAATGACACAGTAACCATCATACCCGGTGGGCCATGGTGCAGGAACTACATAGTATAACGCAAAACGAACACAAGAAAAAAAAAGGAGAGTACCGCACTCCTGTAAATACAGATATAAGTAAAAACCCTTTATTGATGGGAATATGCCAAAATGAGGGATATAGTAGGACAATGAACAAAATAAAAGCACTTAAAAACACACAATATATCTACACAACAGTGTCCCTCACTGATGTAGGTAAAGTGGCAAGTGCAACCCTTCCCCCCAGTACAGTACAGGAAAATGGTATTATGTAGTCATACACTTATCTGTCAGTCATGCTGTAGCAAAAAGTTAGTCCGACATGGAGGAAGAGCAACTGAAGGGAACACCGAAAAGAGAGCCGGTGAGGCAACGCCGAGTGTTTTAAGTGGTTTTTATTTTGTTCATTGTCCTACTATATACCCCATTTTGGCATGTTCCCATTAATAAAGGTGTTTTACTTATGCCTGTATTTACATGAGTGTGGTACTCTCCTTTTTCTTCTTGTGTTCTTTTTGCACAGAAATGAATGCAAGGCACATCTACGGTATGTATGGGGCTTTGTATTGGACTTTCTATGGGTCTGCCTATGGAAGAAAGTCAACCCTTAGTTTATACTCCAGTCAAGTAGTTTTCCTAGTTTATCAGTTAAAAGTACTATACTGGTACCATTACTAAACTGAATGTGCACTCCAGGTACAGCCAAGAGTGTAGAATTTTAAAGGAGAAGTTTACTCTAAAACACATTTTCCCTGACCTACAGGACAGAAACTCATTTTTAAACCATGTAGTGCATGGTAAAATCTTACAGCACAGAGAGTTATACTGCACTCCCTGGGAATTGCAGTTTTCAAACATCTGGAGAGCCGCAAGTTGTACATCCCTGCATTAGAGGGGAAAAAACCATTCCATAATGAATTCTCTGAAGAAAAGAAAATGTGCATGAATGTAAAGGTTTGTATTTCTGAGGACTATGATCACTACTAGTATATCAGGACTTTGGGGTAAAAAATGCACATGGAATATTAAAAAACATGTTGATGATATGGTTGAATATGTTTTTGAAACAGGACTCATCAACAGACATTTTTTATGTACAACCCATCCTAGGGTCCCTGCCAAAAGTACATAAGTGTTTATCTAACCTGTCGGGTCGCCCCATTATTTTGGGGATGGAAACTATGCTGCAGTCATTGTCACAATATGTGGATACCTCATTTGCAGAAAATAGTATCAGGCATTTCAGCGTGTTTGAAAGACACTACTGATTTCTCAAAAAGAATTAATGACATGGAAAATATAGCGCAAAATGACAATAGGTGAGGCATTGATTTACATTCCCTCGACACTTCAATCCCTCATGAGGAGGGTATACATTGTGTTGAGGAAGTGCTATTGGCTACATATATACCTTCACATATATTTCTTTATTGACCTGCTAACTACTGTCCTTAAGAAAAACTATTTCTGATATGAGGACATGTTGTATATGCAACAACAAGGGACTGCCATGGGCAGTAACCTAGCACCTAGCTATGCTAATATCTTTATGCATGCCTTGGAAACCAGGTTGACATTACAAAATAGTATAGTAAATCTGTATATTAAATACTATTGTAGATATGTAGACGATATATTTCTTGTGTGGGGTGCTAGTGAAAAACAGCTAACTGAGATGATAAATATGCTTAATGAAGGGAATAATAGTCAAATTCAAAGCAGAATTTAGCCAGACAGTGATTCACTATCTAGATGTCCTCATCCAGAAACAAGGAGACACCAAAGCCCCTGATTTGTAAAAAAAAAACCAAAACACTGAACATAATCTGCTGAGGGCAGAAAATGACCGCAAACTATGCACCATGAAAGGAATACCGAAAGGCCAGATTCTAGGGGTTAGAAGAATTACTTTAACTGATGAGAAATTTATTAATGTCTCTGAAAATTTGTTTATAGAGGATATTACTAAGCCCTAAGGAGCATGGTGAACACAATAGGAGAATTCCCTTTGTTACTACCTTTGGACCTAATAGTCAAAAATTAAAAAACATAATTTAGAGATATTGGTTGATCCTACAAAAGGCACACACAGTTCCGTAAACTGGGTTTTTTTTGTACAAAAGAGGGAAGAGTATAGCAGACAGGCTCATACATGCTGACCTTAAGAACCATTAGGTTCCTTGGAACACCGAAAATGGGCACATTTGCATGCCTTAGCTGTACCTGTTGTCACTCAATCAAAGGTTACCCCCGTTACACATCCCCTCAAGGGGCATAAAATCAGAGATTTCTTTACAGGTGAAACCAGCGGTGTGGTCTATGCACTGAAGTGTCCGTGTGGTCAAATGTATGTGGGACAGATGTCCAGACCAGTTAAGATCAGAATAGCAGAACACAAGAGTTCTATTAGATAACTTTGATTTGGATTCTAAATATAACACAAACGCCAGTGGGAAAGCACTTTTTTATGCATAAAATGACAGTGGCTAGCCTTAAATGGTTAGTATTAGAAAAAGTATGTTTACCTTTAAGAGGTGGAGATAGGTTAAACACTATGGAACCATATGGACTTAATGCTTATAGCATTATGGGTTTCTTTTTTCTAAAACTGATATTGTACCAACTTAGTGCAAATCTCTCTTTCTCCTGTATAGGATTGAAATGCTACTTGACTATGGACTCTTTTTTTCCCTATATAGGACTGAAATACTACAGGCGGGTGAGTGGTTTACCCTACCTTGCTAACCTGAAGTAATTTTACACCTGGCCACTAGGTGGAGCTGGTGTTTCTATACTTGACTTTACTGTATATTATCAGGGTTATTCAATAAAAGTTCTTATCGTTTAAAATGGTGCAAATTTTGCCCCAACCAATCAGATATAAGCTTTCAAATATTAAATAAGATCTGATTGGTTGGGGCAAAATTTGCACCATTTTAAAAGATAAGAACTTTTATTGAATAACCCTGTATGTATATAAGGGTGTTGGGATCACATTGTCTGTAAATGCACCTGATAAGGACCAAACATGGGTCTGAAACATGTTGTGCCAAATCTCTAATAAATCATTATGACGCTGTTGGATTGAATACCATACCTGGCTATCTCCAGTCCCTTTTTTGATGTTTCAGTACTTTGAGCTGAGGCCCACACTTTAGTGCAGAGCCTATAGATTGCTGGTCACACTTACTCTTTGTTGTAAAAAAATGCAATTAGTTTGTTTTGTAAGAATGGTAAAACATTTTTTGAAATAAAATGGTTTATACCTGTTTGAACAGTTTTAAAGAGCATGTCTACCCCCAAAACTATAAGTTAACCTACTACTGGCCCCACTGTGTAATGCATAAAAATCCTTACCCTTCATCCCTGCTCCAAATAGCTGCCCTGCAATGCCCCCCCAAAGTCCCAAAAACTGTCCACCAGGAGCCTAGCAAGTCCATATAGGACTCTGCCTCCTGCCTCTCCTCCGGGAGAATTTGAACATGCCCAGTGCAGCCCCCCCCCCCTCTCCCACCTGTTTTGGCCTCCCTCCCCCTAGTGTAATTCCCCTTTGGGATACAGTAGTACTCCCTCCCCCAGCCCCAAACACCATATTATTATGTCAAGAAACTCCCCTGATCTTTACTTACCTTCCCTCTACCCTCCGGCGTTCTGAACTGCCGGCAGCAGCGTTCGTGATTGGCTGCCGGTCCGGCCCCCTGCTTGCAGTTCCATGCAAGCAGAAAGCCGGGCAGTGCAGTAGAGGAGAGAGCGAAGGTAAGTAAAGATCGGGGGAGTTTCTTGACACACAATAATACGGCGTTTGGGGCTGGGGGAGGGAGACGTACTATATCCTAAAAGTTGGGAAAAGGGGTGGACATGCCCTTTAAGGTTGGTACACAAGGCCAGCTCGTTCAGACTGTTTGCCACAACTATGTAATACAGTCCATAAGAGACACCATGATCAGCCATGATTTACCAACATGTGCAAAATCATCCTTTTATCTGATTTGGATGGAAAGGACAACCAACTGAAATATGTTTGGCCCAAAATACATGCTTGTGTGCTCATAGCCTAAAGCTGGGTACACACGATGAGATATTTCGGTCCGATCGACCGATAGTTCAGTGTATCGGTCGATCGGACCGAAATTATCGCATCCGAATGTGCCCATGTCCGATCGACCGTTCGTCCAAATCGGACGAAAGGACGATCGGACAGGGTGGAAAACCTCGTCCGATCGGGCGGTCCTCTATGGACCGCACGATCGGTCACGGTGACTATCGGACGCGGCTGCTTTTGCCGCCACCGACAGTCCTTCCTCCTGGCCGACCGGTCGAAAGTATCGAAGGGTCGGTCAGGAGGAAAAATCGCTAGGTGTGTACCTAGCTTTAAAGACAGAAATCTGGCAATAAAAAAACTCCTTGATGATGTGCACTATCCTGTTATCTCTAGCAACATGGTAAATGGCACGCAGTAAACGATACAATTATTATCTTGCCAGTACCATCACTGAACAATATCTGTTGTATTCAGTTAGATAACAGGACTAAAGTTGGCCATACACTCTTAACGATAATGGGTAATCCTGTCGGGGCTCTTCGCAAACCAAGCATAGTGCAGATGAACAACCGAAAACTTCCGTTGGCCAGTATCGGCTCCCTTTATTTTAAAGGACAACTCCACCCTCATAAGAACATCTTTTAAAAAGAATGGCATCTTTACAATATGTTGATATATCATAGTTTGTCCTATGAATTTATTACTGTATGCCTGCTATGCTTCTGGATGCCTTGTGGAAACTGAACAATTTAGAAACCTGTACTGAGCCTGGGCATGCTCAAGAGGCAGCTAGGGGATTAACATTCCGTCTTCGGGTGTGATGTCAACTGTCAAATCCATAACGGACAGTTGTTAACTGGAAGAACCAGGAAGCAGTAACAGGGGCAACAGGACATTGTGCAGGATTTCAGGTTAGACTTATATATTTCAGATTTCAAACTATATATACCGTTTAGGGTTTTGGGGGGTGATTTACCTGTGTGTAAGTTTTCATTTCAGGGCTGGGCTTGCCCTTTAAGTAAAGGGAGCCAATCCGATCGTACTGTGTGGCTGCACTGCCAACTGATCCCTATATTGTGTATGGGGAACGGTCAGGTCTGTGTGTGTGGTCCCACACAGCAAGTGTACAGGCAGATACCAATATGATCTGTGGCTCAGTGCTGCGGAAATTGCATGTGTATGGCCACCTTTAGACACAATGCAATGGCATTAGATAACACCTCTTAGCCACAATGAAATTACACCTTGCATTCATAAGGTCCTTAACACCTGGCTGTCATATGCTAACTGGGACTTTCCAGGGTACTTATATTGCCAACAGATTCTTGTACAATTCATTCTGAATTGAGAAAGCCAGTCGGATGACTAGCAAAACATCCAATAGATGTAACTGAATTCAACAGATACACCATGACCTGGATTAATGTGAACCTTCACTAACAACACTGAACAATCTAAAGAATCATTGTCCAAGCGTTCCCAACAAAATGGACTGTTTGTAACAACAAAGATCATATTTCTTGTCAGACAAATCTGGAACAACCTTAGGAGATCACATATTATATATGGCTATATATATAGGATATTAAATGATTACATAGTTTACACACAGGGACATGACGCCGTTAAAGATCTTCTAAAAAGAAAAACAAAAGCCCCGACGAAATATAGTGATTAACCCAGAGAAATGTGTTTGTGTACGTTACATGCCCCAGTGTTTCCATTGGATTGATCGCCGTGTTTACCATGGCACATAGGCCGTCAGTGCGGTTTAGTACAGCAATTCTGTAGCCTGAACGCAAGTTATCGCTTGAACTACTTTCCCAACATGCCCGTGTCCGGTAGGTTAGAAGGAGGGATCCTGCAGCCCATGTGTGGCGGATCCCGGTGAATGTACCTGTCCTTCGGGTCTATCATTCTCCCAGCGCCGTGATCAGCTTCTTTGGTTCTGGGCCTCGGCGATGCGGGTGATTGGGTTCCCCCGGACTGTGCGGTGCAGTAAGTTAGGTAAGGAAGTCTCTATTGACTTTGTGCAAGTCTTGAGTGTTCCTCTCGCCACACACATCAACCGCATCCGGCCCTGTCAGTATCTCCCGGCACACGGTTCCCCTCTATGTTTCCCGGTGCGCAGCTTTCCAAACACTTAAACTTCAAACAAACCTTCGACAGCCGACTTTCCTCATCTACTAAACTCGCTCCGCCCCTGCCGCCGTCTAGAACCTTCCCCGGGACCCGCCTGCTTTCGAGACATCACAGCCAATTTGAAAGAAGATTGGAAGATTCTATGGACCCGCCCTCAAGTCGCCGAGAACTGCTGTGAGTGTCACGCCTCGCGATGGGAAAGAGCTGTCAAATGTATGTTGTTGTGTCTCTGACGTTACACCGTGTGGGTGGAGCGCACTAGTTTGTCGAAGTCTTGTAAACACACACGTGATAGAAGTAGTCACGTGGTAAGCATTTGTACCTTTTCCTATTACCATGTGTATGGTCTTGGTGATTATTTTTCCCTGGTCCTGCACGGCAGGTGAATACATAGGGTTAATTTCCCTATCTCACTTGCGTGCAGGAAAGCTTAAAAGCTCCTCCCTCCCCCCTCCTCCTTACGTCAATTTTTCCTGCTTGTGTGCAGGTAGGATCGCGGCTCCCCCCGCTAATACGCCGGAGGTCTCTCCTCTCTTTCCTCACGGCAAGTCCTGCACCAATCATTCATGAGAGGTCAGGAGGGGGTTTTTCATCAAGCGTGTACCCCAGGTGTCACGGCTCACTTCCTGGTTCCCGAAGGGGCGGGGCTTAATGACGTCATCGCGCCGGCGCGAATTTAAACAGCCTAGCGCGCGGAAAATCTTCCCTGCAAAGTCAGTATTTCAGTGGAAGACAAACACGCTGTTTTTTTCTACTTACTGCCTGTCTTCAACAAATTAGCTTGCCTGTTGCTGTAAGTAGAGTTGGACTCCAGACCTCAGAGGTTCACAGAGTTCACTCTTGTGCCCTCTGTCAAAAATTGTCTGCTCATCTAATTGAAATTATTTTTTTCTGTTTGCAGTACTGCCATGAGCTCCTCCAAACGCTACAGGTCTGAGTCCAGGGGGTGAGTCTTTATAAAAGAGAGTGGTACTTCAACAAAGCTGTACTTAGAATTTTCTGATGTACTGTTCATATGTCTTTCAGTTCTTCCCCGGATTCAAGGGACCGTTCGTCTTATTCCCGGAAGTCCAAGAAAAACGAGTGTGCATTGTGCTACAGTTTCGCTGTTCAGGGAAAAAAACTATGTGAAGACTGTTTGGCAGATAAACGGCCTCCGCCTACTTTGGAACAAATAGCCGAGGTGGTTGAAAGTATTATGCAGTCCAATGCAGAGGTAGTATGCAACAAAAATGTGGAACCAGCACCAGAAAAGGTATTAGCCGCAACAAGTGGCGAACCATCAGGGATTCCAACCTACCAGCTTCACAGGAGTATCAATGATGAAAATTCAGACAGTGATGCAATGGGCGATCATTCAGTACTATCCCCCATATTCAATCAAGACACTATGGATCACCTTATTGCCAAAATGAGAACATCTCTGAAAATTCCGTCAATAGTTACCCATACAAATGAAGAAGACCTTATGTTTGGGGGCAATGTACAGTCTAACCTTACTTTTCATTTCCATCCACAAATTCAAAGTGTCATTCGCAAAGAATGGGAATCTCCAGATAGGAAATATGGTCTCTCTCAAAATTTCTTCAGTCTTTATCCTTTTTGTCCTGAAGAGGTCAAAATCCTGGAAGATCCTCCCAAAGTCGATACAGCGATAGCCAAGATGGCTAAGAAAGTTGCTCTGGCCACAGAAGACTCTACCTCTCTTCGAGATCCAATAGATAGAAAGGAAGAGACGGCGCTCAAAAGAGCGTTCTCTACAGCAGGTATTGCTATGAGACCATCCATAGCCATTACTAACCTAGCGAGAGCTAACTGTATGTGGCTACAGGAGCTGGAGCAAGCCATCAAAACCGGTACAAAGAAAGAGGATATTCTTTTCGCTACAGTATAAAGCTAGCAAATGATTACATGGCCGAAGCCTCTATGGACTCTGTAAAATTGGTCGCTAACTCCATGGGTCACGCAATTATAGCCAGGCGCACACTGTGGTTAAAACAGTGGCGTGCAGATACGCAGTCCAAACAAGGACTGGCAGTTATTCCTTTTGAAGGTAAGCTTCTATTCGGCTCGAAGCTGGAAGATCTGATAGAGAAGAATTCGGCCAAGAAGAGCCTTCCACAGTCTTTCAAAAATCAAAGACCGGGGACCTCATCCCAAAGAAATATGGGGTTTCGCGAAGCCAGACAGTACAGACCTGGCAGACCTTCTTCGCAGAGACCTTTTTGGTCCAGCTCTAATCAGAATGCGCAACATTCCTTTCGTGGGGCTAGAGGAGCTAAGTCAAGAGGCAGACCCTTATGACTATGTTCAGAGGATTGGTGTAGGAGGTCGTCTGAGTTACTTCAGCCACATATGGGGAGACAGTATTTCAGACAAATGGGTGCTAAAGACCATCAGATTGGGTCTTCGGTTAGAATTCTCGGTCACCCCAAATTCAAACAGGTTTCTAAAGTCCAGAGTTCCTTTCTCATTGGAAGCCAAAGCTCTGATGCTACAAGAGCTGCAAAGGCTCAAGAGGGAGAAGATAATAGAACCTGTCAATCCAAAGAGTCAAATGAAAGGAATTTACTCTTGGATTTTCCTAAGAAGAAAGAAGTCAGGAGAAGCCAGACTGATCCTGGATCTTCGATATCTGAATACTTTTCTACAACAAGAAAAGTTCAAAATGGAGACGTTGAAATCTATATCTCAGCAGATAAACCACCTAGACTGGATGGCCAAGATAGACTTGCACAGTGCTTACCTACACATCCCAATTTTCAAACCCCACAGAAAATATCTAAGGTTCTGCATACTGGGTCAACACTGGCAATATACAGCTCTTCCTTTCGGGCTAACTTCAGCCCCTCATGTATTCACCAAAATACTTGTTCCACTAATAGCAAAATTAAGAGTCCAGGGGGTTCAGGTATTCGCCTATCTGGACGACATTCTGGTAAAAGCAAGGAGCAAGTCGCTACTGAAAGAACATCTACAGATTACGGTGAATTGTTTAGAAGAGCATGGCTGGATCATCAACACAGAGAAGTCGTGCCTACAGCCATCTCAGAATATAATATACCTGGGGGTGGTTCTAGATTCTCTGGAACAACAGATCTATATCACAGAAGAGAGGAAACTCGACATCATCAGCAGAATAAAGAACCTGGTAAAGTTTCCATTTTCAACAGCATTAGACTGTCAACAAGTCATAGGGAAACTGGTCTCTTCGACGGAGTCTGTGAAGTGGGCCATGCTACACCTCAGAAGTCTACAGATAAATCTGTTACAACAGTGGAAAACATCGGAGAATCCTCATCAACTAATTTTTCTCCCCACAGTACTGAGGGAAGAGCTGAAGTGGTGGCTAAATCCAGCCAATTTCAAGCCAGTATCTATAGCCCTTTCCAGCAAGATCATAATTACTACAGACGCGAGCCCAGTGGGCTGGGGAGCAATCTGTCAGGGGAAAAAAGTCCAGGATACATGGACCTTGATTCAGAGAGAGAGGTCTCAGAACATGAGGGAGCTGCTAGCAGTGTGGCTAGCAATGAAGGCCTTCTATTCTCGAATCTCAAAGAAGTCACTGGTGATACTGTCGGACAATTCGTCTGTAGTATCATACATAAACAAGAGTGGAGGAACACGCAGCAAGAGTTTGTGGGATATGACGAAAACCATTCTGACTTGGGCAGAACACAACTTGATGAGCATCCAAGCGATTCATATCCCAGGGACAACAAACAAATTAGCAGATTATCTCAGCCGGAATTTATTCCATCCGAACGAGTGGAGTCTGGATATAAAAGTATTCAACAGAATATGCCAGAACTGGGGCACTCCGTCCATAGACTTGATGGCATCGAGAAAGAACCACAAGCTGCCGAAATATTGCTCCTGGACCCAGGACAGTCAGGCTTGGGCAGTGAATGCTTTCTCCATTTCCTGGAAGTTCCCCCTGGTCTATGTGTTTCCACCATTCCCTATAATCATGAAAACGCTGAAGAAAATTCAGGAAGAGAAAGTATTAGCTATAGTTATCCTTCCCTGGTGGCCAAGGAGACCCTGGTTTCCGTGGGCGCAAACTCTAGCCATTCAACCTCCACTCCATCTACATCAAACCCAGAACCTTCTGTCTCAAGGCCCGTTCAAACACCAAAATCTTCAGAAACTGAACCTCAAGGCTTGGTTGTTGAAAGGGAAGCAATGATAAAAAAGGGCATGGCCAGTAAAACGGTAGATACTCTTCTAGCGTCAAGAAAACCTGTTACATCGAAAAGATACTACAAAATATGGGACGTTTTTTCTACCTGGTGTCTGGCAAAAGGGCTAACACCTTTAGAGGCTTCCACAGAAAATCTACTAGATTTTCTTCAAGATGGGTTAGAAAAAAAGCTGAGTCTCTACACATTAAAGAACCAGGTGTCAGCAATCTCAGCAATTAGACAAATCAAGTATGCATTTGACCCTCTGGTGATAAGGTTCTTCAAAGGAGTCCAACATCTTTTTCCCAAAAGAAAGTTCCTCCATGGGACCTTCAGTTAGTACTAAAACATCTGGGAAAGAGTCCTTTCGAACCTCTAAGTGAGTCAAGTTTGAAAAATCTTACTCTTAAGACGTTATTTCTGGTGGCCATAACCTCTGCCAAAAGAGTAGGGGAAATTCGAGCACTTAGAGTGTCTCCCCCCTTTCTGACTTTTTTGAACGATAAAGTCATGCTCAGACCAGATCCAGCATTTTCAGCTAAAGTCATAGATGAGAGACATCTCAATGATGACATAGTTCTACCATTCTTCAAAGAAACCAAGGAAGATGGTAATGAGAGGGTAAACCCTCTTGATGTGGGCAGAGCGTTGGAAACATACAAAGAACGAACGCAGCCGTTTCGTAAGACAGATGCTCTGTTTATCTTCTTTGAAGGGAAGAATAAAGGAGAACAGCCGTCTAAAGCTACGATAGCCTCATGGCTCAAAGCAATTATAAGGCAAGCATATCTTGACAATATGGCAGTACAATGTCCAGAGAGAATAACTGCACACTCCACCAGGGCAGTTTCCACCTCATGGGCCTTTTCGGCAAGGGTGCCTCTGGAAGATATATGCAAAGCGGCCACCTGGTCGTCCTCAGACACTTTTCTGAGACACTATAGATTAGATGTATTGTCTCAAACTCAGTCGCAATTCGGTAGTAAGATTATCGAAGCGGCAATAAATAAAACTTGATATATTGTTAAAATTGAATCCCGCCCCTCTTCTGATTATTTCTGGCTTGTTAAATCCCTATGTATTCACCTGCCGTGCAGGACCAGGGAAAATAGAAAATTTACTTCATACTCACCGTAATTTTCTTTTCCTGGTCCAGGCACGGCAGGGGAATACACCCTCCCCTCTAACTGTGTAAGCAGTAAAAATTGACGTAAGGAGGAGGGGGGAGGGAGGAGCTTTTAAGCTTTCCTGCACGCAAGTGAGATAGGGAAATTAACCCTATGTATTCCCCTGCCGTGCCTGGACATGGAAAAGAAAATTACGGTGAGTATGAAGTAAATTTTCTATTATTGACAATCTGTAACTTTTAAAAAATATATCTCAAAGCCTAGCCCAGGGCTAGTAAAACCATGATAAATAATTTATCTGCCCTACATGGAGGGATATTATCGAACAAATACACAGTATATCGTCTGGTTTTTACTGACATCAGACATGGGGACGTTTTCTATTTTCTTAATCAGACTTGGGGGAAATTTTACTGTACCAGGTAGGGACACTATACTGAAAAAATGTCTTTGCCTCATCTTAATCTATAATTGAATACATGTAAGTAGCACTTACTCTGATTTGTGTGTGTTGCTGCATGTCTTCAATACAGCATACATTTTGTTTAGGAGCAGTATCCCCCTCCCTCTTTTAGCCACTCCCTCTTCCACCCCACCTGACTTTTTCCCCACAAACCAACTGTCAAGCCTACACACAGCATTCCAACTGTCAAATCTGTCACCATTCCAGCTACTATAGTTTTTGAAAGCAAGGAACTTGATTGACAGCTGAAATATAAGGCTACGTTCATACTAGAAACTGACAGAAACGTACAGCATGTGTTTCTGTCAGTTTGTATGCATTTTTTTTTCCATACATTTGTATCCATTTTTTAACAATGTGTATTCCATAGATTTATATAGAAAATGCGAGAAAAAACGGACATAAATGCTGCATGCAGTGCGTTTTTTTAATGGACTGGAACGGAATGGAATATAACGCAGCAGGTGTGAACGATATTATGAAATCCTATGGGGTTTTACTGCCTGTCCAATTTGCGTTTGAAAAACGGATACAAACTGATGTAGTGTGAACGAGCCCTTAGATTGGATATCTAAAGAAATAGGGGACAGATCAACATAAAATGATACAGTGGTTTTATAGTTACTTTCTATTAGATATAATCAATTAAATCCTTAAAAGGCTATTAACCATGGACAGGTGCTGCTAAGATTTCCACAGTTGTACTACAGAAAAGCTACATGCTTTCTTCCCATTGAATGACTAAAAGTCTGTCAGAGACAGCCTTAGGCTGCCATAAAGAGTATTGCTACTAATTTCTCACAATGTGTTAAATGCATCCTGTGGGGTGATAGTCAAGGTCTGTCCGACCAGTGAAAATACAAGGGTCAAATGAGCAGCTGCCAATGAATAGCACTATTACAACTAAAATAGGGCAGACCCTCTCTAGTCCCTAAACAGCACTCAAATTCCCTTGTGACCCTAATATTAGGGCCACAAGGGTATTTGAGTGCTGTTTAGGGACTAGAGAGGGCCTGTCCTATTTTACTTTTTATACTATTTATTTAATTTCCCTTAGCAACACCTTACTTGGGATTCCCAGGCTGCTTGTTAATTTGTAGTGCACGCTCCCAGTTATCTTTTATTACCAATTAATAGGGCTGCATGGTTTGCCCCTCCCCGAATTATCCTATCCCCTCCTAGTTCTGTCCTAACTTTTCCAATATCCTACCCTAATGTACACACAGCATCCCCAGGCAATGATCAGTACTAAGATACCTCAAACCCTAATAATCTAGTTGTGATATACCAGTAGTTTTGCAATAGTTATAGCTCTGGAACTCTTCTCTACCCCCAACACAAAGATTCCAATTCCTATCTATCTATCTATCTATCTATCTATCTATCTATCTATCTGTCTGTCTGTCTGTCTGTCTGTCTGTCTGTCTATCTATTCTATACAAAAATATAATAAAAAAGAAATCAAATATAAGGTACTAATATTTAGTTTAAACATACAATAGAACTCATGCCATAGTCAGCATCCTTGAAGATCTATTTATAGCCATCAGGAAGGCAGATATGAGATTCCCACACATTACTGGGCTCCAGTTCAGTTTGTTTGCTGAAAAGTTTTCTTTGGGATACAATTTGTTTTTAATAGGTTTCTCGTGGGAAAGTTCATAATGTTTCTGACCTTAAAGGTGCAATGCAGAACTGCTTGATTTCATTAAAAATCAGGTTTCACATAAAAAAGCAAAAAACAGTAAATAATTTTCAGTAAATTTTAGCATTTGTTACCTCACAAAAGAAATGCTGTTTTTACTCATTGTTTGTTTAATGACAATGGCTATGAGGGGATTATAAATACCCAGAATCACACCTTTCTGCTCTCACATAGTTACTTGGAATTTCTTGGTGACTTCTAATATCCTTATAATTTATAAAAGGGGTAAATTATTTACTATAAATTGATTATCAAAAGAGTGATAGTACGGGTTAGATTAAAAGGTGGTTCGCTGTTTTGGTCCTTACCTCTGGCAAAAATAAGTCTAGTCCCAGATTTTGTGGGACATTCAGGGATTTCAAAAAATCAAAGGGTTATTCAATAAAAGTTCTTATCATTCAAAATGGTGCTAATTTTGCCCCAACCAATCAGATTTTAGCTTTCAAATGTTAAATAAGATCTGATTGGTTGAGGCAAAATTAGCACCATTTTAAACGATGGGAACTTTTATTGAATCTCCCTGATTCATGTCTCTTAGCTTCAACATCCAGCAGGATTTCCCATGGTCTGCAGGAGAAAAGGCAACACCTATAATGTTGGGGAGGTGTGCTCTCCTTTATCATTGTCTGCTAAATCAAAATTAAAAAAAGTTCACCTGCAGAGGGAATACAAAGAAATCTACAGAAGGCACACTGTAAAGCTGGATACACATATTAGCGATAGGGCCAATCCTGTCGGTACCGATGGGATTGCTCCTATATGGCTAATGTGTGTATGGCCAAAACATCCATTTACAATGCCAACGAATGCTCAGCATCGGAAACGCTCGTTCTGACCGTAAAATTCTCTCGGCTGTGGTCGGCCCCTGTACTAAAGTAGAGGGAGTCAGCTGTGATCGTAGGGCATATGGCAATCATGAATGTTCTCCCTATATGTAATTTACAGACTCTTTACCTTCCAGTCCTCCTTGTTCTCCTATCGTTCTGTCCCAAACAATGAAATATAAGGAGTTACAGGAATTGAAGACTCCCAAGGATGTCTTTAAACTTGCTTTCACATAACCTGTTTCGGACACATGGTCCTTTATTAAAGGAATACGTGTCTGAAACATTTATGTGAATAAAGCAAGTTTAAAGACATCTTTGGGAGTCTTGAATCCTGGAACTGCTTATATTTGATTGTTTGGTTTATGTTCTGCCTATACTTTATATAGGGAGAACGATTGTGACTGTGTGTAATCACACCTGTCAAAGATGACAGACAGAATTATCTTTGACAGATTGGTACCCACCTTAAGGTGAAAGTTATCTTTAACTGAATGTAGGTGTGGCAAGAACATGTGTTTCTGCATGGCTATATTCTTTCCATGCACATAATTTGTTATCTGGTATTGTTTGATGTGAGGGACCGCTGTCAATCTGCTGGAATTGTGAAGTAGTGATGGAATGACAGGTATAGTGTACTAAGTACTGATTGAGGCTGTAGGTAGGTTTAATTCACAAATGACAAATTAAAACCTTTGGTTTAAAAGACAATTAAACTGTAAAAATTAAATTTCTAAAAAGGAAAAGTACATGGAACAGGGAGTTATAATTGATTATTCCTATCTCCCAATATCTTTTCGATGAGGAGTGCCAGCATTTGCAGATTTCATCTGCCAGGTTAATGTACTGGACTTACCAGTTTTAAGATAGTGCTGAAAAATTAAGGAAACCTGGCATAAGCAGTTTTCTTCATGCTGGTGCTACTCACAGAGATGATATTGGGAGGTAGGAATAACCAATCCTACCTCCCTGCCCCAGATACTTTTTAAATAATTTTAACTGTTTCTTTTTTTAGAAAAAACTTTATATAAACTATAGTTGTCCTTTAAAACGAACCTGCAAACATAAACCTATATCCTTTACCCCCAATCAAAATCTAGGAACAAAATAAATGGTATTGAAAATTGCAAGGCTCTCTTTTATTTTATGTATGTGTTCCAGCCTTTAAAAAGAGCTATGTCCATTTCCTCTTTTCCTGGGCTTGTCGATTAATTTGTGAATTTGATTTCTGTTGTACCAAGTTGGATCATATTTCCAAGCAGCCTTTTTGGCCAGTACATCAACACACAAGCCACCCATTTGAATAATTTATTATTAAATTGGAGGAAAAAAGAACAATTGCAATATTGGAAAGCCAATAGAAATCCCCTTGAAATCCTGTTCAATACAGATATAACCAAGGAGAGAGGAAAAAGGTCGTGGGAATAGGGTTTGTACAAGAGTCCTTAGTACTGCAGCCTCCTCCTGCTTTCACCCCACCACCTTCCGCCTGTTGCTGAGAGAGGAAACAGGAAACCCTGTTGGAAACGTTTAATGATTTTAGCTATGGGAATTTATTGAGAGAATCAATAAAACCTTCCTAAAATGTTTTTATTCTATTGTGTTGATATTTTATTATAAGTCTACGTGAGGATAATAAGGGGATATGATATATAGGTGGGTATAAGTCTTTTTTGAATCAAAATAAACAAGCAAAATCTTATATATTTATTATATATTAAAGGACAATTATACTCACCTTTTCCCCGATCCACTGCAGCATAGTACCCAGGGTGAGGACCTAAAATCGCTAAGTCCTAACCCTGGGTACTTTCCCTAACTCCTGCACTACTTACCGCAAATCTGCTTCGCCGATCCACACTGTTCCACCTCTCTTCTACTGTCAGTGACAGATCGCGAGGCAGCCAATAGGAAGATACGCTCTGCAAGGAGGCGTGTCTTCCAATTGGCTGCCTCGCGACTGTCACTGACCATTATTTTTCTTTTTATTATGTGTCCTAGCAAGATACCCAAGACTCATACCTGTACTAGAAGGTTCATTACTTTGATTATCCCTGTGCCCTAGTGGTATAAAATCGTTCTTTTAGCCACGCAGTATTGAAGGTTGGCCTGGTTTCGTTCCCCATACTGAATACTGTAACTGTTAATTTCTGTTCTTTCATCCCTGCTAGCAAATACTACCACTGCAAAGATACTTTTTTATTAAAGCATAGGAATTTATCATTGTTTGGACACGGACATTTCTAATGTGTTTACACAAAAACTGCACTGATATCGTGTGTTCTGTGTCAGAAGGAGGATCTCTGAGGTGTACATGAATTGGCTGTCAGCTCCAGGACCCAACTGCAGTTGTCCTGTGAATGCCCAGCGGACACTTCGCTGGGTGTTCCCAGATAAGGTGAATTATGGTCGCTGACCCTTAAGTAACACACAGTTTTTTTATAGATACCCCCGCATTCACACGATCACATGGAGTACAAGAGACAACGAGGCTTTTTGTCATTGTGAATGTGCTCTTACTATTGGTGATCAAATGTTGGTCTTTGGACTTTATTTCCCTTAATTGTCAATCACGTTTTTATGTTCCAATCCATGGATGTGTGCTTGTAGCCTAATAGGTGGCTTCTGTGTAACTACCCTTTTTCGACTATCCCCCAAGCATATGCAAGGGGGACTAAACAAAGGACTTCATAGGGAAAAAATAGAAAAAGATAAGCAGCTACTATTTTGTTTTTTTTGGGAAATATTTAGTTCTTAATCTATAGGTTTTAAGTTTAAAAAAAAAAAAAAAAAAAAAAAGCCACTGGCATTATTACAGTTTAATTCTCTTAACAAAAGCATTTAATAACCAAAGTTGTTATTACACCCTCTGTCCCTCCCGGCCTTCCTGACAAATAAGACATAGCTCAACTTTCAGAAATCTTCTCCTCAGCAACTCTAACAAAGCCAGTACCCTAAAAGGGTGAGAACTGTTAAAGCAGGACACTTGATCTACGTTTAGTCATCGAACAAAGGAAGAAGTGGAACGTTTAACAACACAGCTGCACTGCAAAATCTGTACCTTTGAATGGATTAGGAAGTGGCGATTGTTAGGGTTTAATTATCCTTCAAATGCTTCTCTTGTTTATCCCTCCTATCTCAGGGCACACAAATAAAGTATATGCGGATTATTAATCTGGGAAATACCATTTCCATTTTAACATAGTGGGGTATGGTTGTCCCTGACAATGGGGGAAAGACCTAAAAGACACAAACATCTTTCTGCTTTTTCTCTGTGTAAACTTTCAAAAATGGCAGCATGTCAATCTTTTTGGCGCTGTTCTGTAAATAGCTCCAAGTTTGAGGGTTAACCACTGATGACATGCCACATCATTGTCGTGGAAGGATTTTCCTGCCCTTCAGCAAATCTTTGCTCAAACCTTGATACACAGGAGAGATAACCCGTAACGCTGTAACGCTGTTAACACACACAAACCAGTATTACAGTCCGATCGTACCAATGGTTCAGTGTATTGGATGGTTTTTCTTTGTGACAGTTCGTTTTGGACGTGTCCGGAAGCACCAGACGACCATGTAGTTCCTCTATGAACCACACTCTCAGTCTGGCGACTGCTGGCCTCGCTATACTTTTGTCCCACACCACCAGTCTTCTTCAGCCGACTGGGTCGGAAAGCCACAGTCAGTCTGCGATGGACCCTCTTTGTGTATCACCATGCCTAGATTAGGAAAACCCTACTTGCTTGAGGGCCGCTAATCCCCTACTCTCTGCTATGGGTCCTGCTGTTGTGCCAAGTTTTTAGTGTCGCCTCTGATGTCCCTTTGCTTCAAACCGTTCTGACACTTTACCATAATAAATAGTTTGCTATGCAGGTCCCTACATTCCATTGAATAAACTGTTTTCATATTAACCAGGACAGCTGTGAAGTTACAGGTTTTACTTTATAAGTTCTTATTGTTTAAAATGGAGCTAATTTTGCCCCAACCAGTCAGATCTTATTTACATTTGAAAGCTACATCTGATGGTTGGGCGCAAAATAGCACCATTAAACAATAAGAACTTTTAATTGAATAACAACACTACTATCATAACTTACTGTAATCAAGCTGTTAACCTTCAAACTATAACGGTAGGTACACACACACACAGAGATTTTTCAGGCCAAACCGATTGATCTTTCTGGTCGGTGAGACCCAAAAATTGGTTGTCGCCTGGGGACGATGTCCTCTTATCCCGTTTCGCCTGGATTCAGACGAAGGTGATTGGACTGTCTCCTATCCACTGCACAATCGGTTGCGGCAAATGACTGAGTGATTCATTCCAGCTAGGGGCGAACGGTCAGGTCAGACAAAAAAAAATCCCCCCCATGTGTACCCGACCTAAGCTGAGGTACACACCACCTAGCCGATATTATCCTAGCGACGGTCGATCGGACCTGGGCACATTCGGACTGCGACATTCGGTCCGATCGACCCGATATACCTTGAACTATCGGTCGATCGGACCGAATATCTCTCGTGTTAACCCGCTTTAGTTACACAAAACTATACAACTAACCCACTCCTAACCTATCTAGGTCTGATCATGATCACTGAGACTAAAATGCTAAAAGAACATGAACCCCCGAATAGACAAAGGACGAGTGATACATGGTTAACTTGATAACGATAGGCCATTGATAAATGGATATTTTGTAATCGACTGGCAAAAAGATTGACATTCTGGCCTTTTGTGTAAGGCTTACATAGGCAGGAAAGAAAGAAGATGTTCTGTAAATTGGTATTTTCGGTGTCCCCAATGTCAACGTATAATTTTCGATTGTCTGTTTCATGTTAAGAAAAAATAAAAATGTATCTCGGGCACACAGAGAGCATTTGAGGAGAACTACGGTAAAACCCATCAAACTCACCCCACTTACTCAAAAAAAAGTATGCAGGGATGTGTTTAAAGTCTTTGTTTCCCACCTTTTCTAAATTTAGAGGTGTGAGCATCACTGTCTCTTTCAAGTGTTTTTACATAGCATCCGTGGGTAGTAGTCATTAAGATCCTTGGCCATAAAGCTAATCCGACAAGGTCATCGACTCCATATATATTAGAGTGTAAACTGTTTTTTTTTATCACTCTGGTCCTGGCACTTCTAAAGGAAACACACAGATCATAAAGAGAGAGACAGACACGCCGGCATTTAAAGGTTTCGTACACGCGTACGATAGTGGGTGCGACCTGTTCGCCGCTCGATGTGTAAACACACATTCGGCGATAATTGGCACCTTGTATGGGACACTTTATGGCCGATCTGACTGCTCCTTCGGCGATTATTGCCCAGTTGCTGGCGATCTCCGAACGAGCGGCCGTTTCGGCTGATAAATCTCATACAACGGCCCAATTATCGCCCCCCAAACGGCCGCCCATGATCGTATGTTGGTGTATGAACGCTTTAGTCTTTTAGGTTACACAATCTCCTGCAACCCTCTACGTCTCACATTTACCCCTTGTGCCCGAGGTGGTAAAGGCAAATTAAATCTTATTCACACACTGTGCCTCCTTTTGTGTTCTATGGAATCTTCAGTTTTGAGGGGGGCAGAGTATGTGTTTTCCTGATGGGCTATTATAACCTCTGTATTGAGGGTGGAGGGTGTGGAATAGGGGGGCAGCCTGGAACATGAAAAATGTATATATTTTTTATAGACGACTATTGAAACTATACTTCCTTCTCGGATAAAAATGTATTACTGTACTTTGATCCTTGGCACCCCAAAGGTATGAAATATCACTCCCCCATAGCAACAAGGCCGAGGGATTGCAGTTTCCAACATCTTGTAACTCGCCAATTATTGTGATCTAAATGGCTTTTATTATGTTGAACAAAGCTCTTCTACTACTGTATTGAGGGCAGTGAGTATTCTACTTTATTATAAGGACAACTAAGCCAAGAACAACATTAAACAGAGAAGTGCAGAGCAATTTGACAAAAAAGCATAATTAGTCTTCTTATGTTTGATTGTGGGCGGAAGTACGGCTGAAATACCTTACTAACGTTGGGGTTGTTTTATTTCCGAGCATGAACAGTATTGCACAGTGTGGTCACTGACATTGTTCTTTGCAATGTTTATAAACTAACCGCAGGAATTGGTTATAAAATTGAACACTAATAGTAGTCCCGGCCAATCCTGTTAAGTCCATTTTAGGCAGGGATCACGATCCATGTCAGAAGGTTTTGGCCAGACAGCGGACATCAACACAGTTCATTGATTCAATCAATCCAGTTCTTCAAGGGATTACATTTAATTTATGTCCATTTGCTGGAGTGGTAATTCAACAACAGTCTATTGGTGTTCTTAGGGGTGATGCTTTCAGATTATAAAACAATTTGGTTTTACTCCCTTTAAACCTTAATGACGCACAGGGGTCACTGGATTTTTTGCTGTAGTTGTATAGGGCAATCATACCCTGGTCTGACTATAGGGCTCCTGCATTTCGTTTTTTACTGAATGAGGCAAGTTAACTAGAACTATAATGAAGCCTGGATTGTTTTCACGTCTCATGTAGCCAATGGGGGTAACTCTGCTCTTAACGGTATGGGGTTCAAGTTTCTCACCTTTAAAGGATTACTCAAACTTATTATTTTTTTATTTTTTTTTACTTCCAACGTAATGTTTTTCTCCCCCTAAAAACCTATACAACATTTTCTCAGTAAACTGCATTTAGTACATGTAACAGATATATTCCGATGGATGTTGTGCGCAAAACAACCACAGCCATGCCCCCCATATATACTGGGGGAGATTACATATGGGCAAAATCCCTCTACAACCACGTTAACCGAAAGTTAAATCAGGTTAACATGGGTTTTTAGACGGATTTTTTAGCGAGTGCTATTTCCAAATGTTTTTTGGAAATAGCGTATGTGCTAATATCCAAAACCCATTTTCGTTACGTGTTTGCGCAGTGCGAACTTAACCAACGCATGTGCAAAACTTAACATTGCTCTGTGGGTGTGGCATAAAGGGGAAGTCAGTACAAATACATATGCTTTTCAAAAAAAGAGCAGTATTTTTTCATCCAATGACCTAATCTGCCAATTCAGCATTTGTCTGTGTTAATATGCAACGAAATACTGACTTCCTGTTTGCAGGACCCCTAGTAGAGACCGTTATGGTCTTGCCCTTGACGCGCCTGGTTGATTCAGTTGCTCAGTAGAGATCTGAGCATTTTGACCCATCCAACAGCCAATCAGTAGAAATAACGGTTAGGACTTCCAAGGATGTGGTGCATCCTGGAAGAAAGGACGTTAAACCTGAAATCAGCCTCCTAATGTCAACAGCAGGGACAGGCAAGGGTATGAAATCAACCTTTTTTCAAAGAAGAAATATGTAGAATACTAAGAATGCTTACACACAACTAACAATTAAACAAATATTGATATTTTCCACTGAACTGTTCCCTTTAAATATCCCAGACACCGTTTACATCTGGTACAGTTATCGCGGGACCGGTCTAAGTAACGAGAATGATTCTTATTGAATCCCCGACTGGCCTCTAATCAGAGAAGTCCCCTTATTTATAAGCTGCATGTTTATTTACCAGCCCTGCAAACTGCATACATGCGCCGTCCTGGGCAATACAATATTCAGCTAATTTACACCACATTTTTAAAACATGAGCTGTCTTACCTCCCATTTGTTCAATTAAAATGGAAATCCAAAGGACAGGAGGAGCAAGACTAGCTCTTTTTACCTCCAATTCCTTCAATCAAACCTGAATAAACCTAATAACAGTAGAATAACTAAAAAAGTTCTATTGTAAGAACTTTTAAGGCATTTAGAACTTACCTGTCACACTTCACTCAATATTTCCAGAACCTCCTTTCTTCGTTTCAGTTCCCACCTGACACCCATATTTGAGGTCCACACCTGTTTCCTTCATTTTGCGATCATATATGGTCCAAAAGAAGAACGGGAAAGGCAGTTTTCCATGGAAATACTGTATTGAATGTTTGCCGGGATCACGAATCGGTATTTAAAAAGTATGTGGCACTTAAGAGTCTTATCAAACTAGTTGTTGCCTGTCATTTCCGGGGGCGTTGCGTCCGTTTTGCAAGCCCGGATGTAATCTATAATCAAACCTTGTTTAAAGACTGCTAGAAAAAGTGAGCACCATTGAGGTCATAGGTTCAAGCCCAATGACAAAGGTGGAAATCCTATGAGTCCTGACGATTAATAGTAAAGTGGGTCTACAATTGCATGGGAGACATTCCCAAAGACAAATTCAAAGTGCTTTTGCATAAATGAGATCAAGTAATGCATGGATGTGTTGGTGTTTGTATCAGTACAGCGCACAGTAAAGGAGATCAATGGAGTATATTGATTATGAATATGTCTAATGCCCCGATGACATACGCAGCTTGAATACAAAGCACTGTTCTAGGACAAACGTATGATGAGAAATCTGACTGAAGATTTTTAAATGTTCTTCCATATGTAATTGTGACGTGATGCTTCACTTTGTATATGTTTCCTTTAGTGTCATATGCTTCTAGTAAAAAAAAAAAAAAAAAAAAAGGGGGGGGTGGGACAATTTAGTAAGAGGTTGGTTTTATTTATTTGAAACAATTTTTGGGAAAAAACACCCTGGGCCTCTTATTCATGTCATTTTCTCTTATCAACTTTTACCATTACTGGTAAAAGTGGTATGTGCGTCTGGTGAGGGAACAGGACCAGTAAATCCTGTTGGGTATGTAGGCAGGTGTTTGTGTAGGCATACGTGATAACAATTGCCTTAAGGAATGTGGGTTTCTGGAGTGGTGCTAGGGATAGAAAGTAGTGCATGCTTTGTTTTGAATAGTGGCCTTTAATGACCAAATCGGTATTTAAGAGCTCCAACTTAAATTTACCCCTCTTTGCTCCCTTCACCAAATTCCATCTGGAATCTAATCTACAAAAGATTCTGGTTAGACAGTGTTGCCATCCACCGAAGACTCTGTCACCTCATTACCTTGTACTGAACGTGGCGAGATAGGGCTTCCCATCATTCATTGGGAGATCCTGATGAAACTGTGATGCTCTCGTCCTATGAAAAACTGAACAAACAGCAAGCAACAGATTGATTTGACATAACTATAATTTTACAAATATTATATTCAATATACAAAATAACAGAAATTCCATGTTCTCAACAGTGCCCTTTTTTGGGCAAGTGAAAATTTGCTGCTTTAACACTAGCAAAACATAAGCGATTAGAAACTTACTAAGTATTATTGCTCTCATGATCTACTGCATTCCACTAATGTTACTTTATTTGCCAAATCTACAAAATTTAAAAAATTCCCTATTTCAATTGCTTTCTAAACTCATTAGAGCAAATATAATGCATTCAATAAGTCAATACCTCAATGCAGTTGCAAAATGTCGTCTTTGCACTACTGGAAATCTAATTACAGTTATTTGTCTTCAAATTCAAAAAATGTTAGCATGGTCACAAAATTATAGCAAGTCCATGATAACTCCAAGCACCTAATCTACAAAGTGATAAACGTTTTCTATCTGACAGAGAAACAACCTGATGCTTTGTTGCCTATGTGCAAGTAACTGATGATGGGCTATTATAAATCACTCCTCTTAATAATAATTATTTCCAAAAGCAAGATGTACTACAGCTACAACCCTATCCATTGGCACATTTTAAGAGACAAAATGTCAGAGAACTACAAAAATGTTGCATAAAAGATTAAACAGTTGTTTATTCCCCCATTTGGTGAGAAATAATATTTGTTCCACATTGTGTAGTATTTCTAAGCATTTTTTTCGTTTTGAATGTCTAGACTTTAAGCACATAATGGCAGTGCAGTTACTGAGCAGTTTTAAAAACAGTATGCTTGTTTAAAATTTGAGTATCACCACAAAACATATTTTCAATAAAGATTTTCAGATTTTACATTTCTTGTTACGTTAGGGACATTTTAATCCCTAATTCTCAGACTTCCCCTTGTTTGCTGGAATTAACACAATACTTAGCTGAGTAAACACCATCTATATTTAGAGCTCTAAGATTCCAGAGTATCAGATTAACCTGTTAAAAAATGAAACCTTTAAGAAATAGTTTCCCCAGAAATGAAATACTCCTTAATTACATTATCTTTAAGGGTACATGTCCACCCTTAAAAATATTTTTTGATATACCATTCCCCAGTCTCCCCAGCCCCCTCCGCTCTATTTGTATTCTAGAAATGCCCCAAAACATAAAAAACTTACTCCCCCCTCTTTCCTCCACCAAGTCGCTGGCCGCCCTCTGCTTACGAAGAAATGCAAGCAGAGGGGCTGAGCGGCAGCCAATCACACGGAAGCGGCTGCGGGAGTTTCTTTGCAACTGGGAAAGAGGGAGTAGTAGAAGTTTGGGGCACTTTCTAAGAAATACAAATAGCGGGTGGGGCTTGGGACAGGGGAAACATTATCTACAAGGGATTTTACCACTAGGGTGGAGTGAAGCTCCGAGAGGGGGTAAGGGCTGCAGTATGCATGCCAAACGTCTCCCGAGGCCAGGTAGTAGGCAGAGGTCCATAACTGGGACTCTGCTATCCTCCGGTGGGCATTTTTTTTTGGGGACTTTGGGGGGATCAGGCAAACCGATGGAGCTGGGATGTAGGTATATAAAATTAAACTACACTACACAAAACTACAACCGGGCCCGTATTGGGGGGTGATTAATAGTTTTGTGGGGTGGAACATGCCCTTTAGAACAGTAGTTAAAGGATCTATAACTTAAAGGTGTCGACACAAGTGCTAGTCGCAGCGCGCCGAACCACCAATTTACTAACAGCTGTTTTCATGCGCTAATCGTCTGTGTATGGCACTTTATCGGTCAAGCGCCGATCATTCGGAGATCCACCCAGTGGATTAGGCAAAGATCCCCCACATGAGCGTCCGTTTGATAAGTGCCCATACACAGGCCCATTAATTGGCTGAAACATGCCGTTCATACACCTGTGCTTGCGGGTCGGGCACCCACGATCGACGTGTGTCAAACTTTACCCTCCCTCCTGGCTTTTTAGTGCACATAACCTAATGCCGCTATAGTTAAAATAAAACCAGAAATAGTCGGGAAAATGTTCAAGGAGAATGGCGGTGATACTCAGAATAATCCGTCTCAAGGGGGTTTTTACCTTCACCTCCTCTGTTAGATTAATTCATAGAAGAAGTAAGTCATAGCTCCTTAATAACCTCCCAATTCTTTCCAATTAGAGTAATTAAGAAGAAAGTTTATCTTTCCTGAGTAAACTTTCTTTTAAATATTTTATTGATAGTAAAGTTTAAACAAGTGAAAACCAGTACAAATAACAATAAAAGGATTCCAATATTTTTTTAATCCCTTTATGAAATCTCTGCTAACAAGTGATATGTAACTTTTTCACCACTGCTCTAACTGAACCAACCTGTGGATATGCAAGTTTTCTGCCTACCTGGTGTTTACATTATTACAGTTATGCTAATACCCTATAGGGTATGCTGTGGTTTCATGAGGAAGATGACTGTATCCCAAATTAATGGCAGCATACATATATTTCTATAAAAAACTCAAGAAGACTATTGCATAATATAGTGACAGACCTTGTCTAGATCACATACAAAAATTGGTAGGGACTTGTAACATGTTTTATGCTACTTATTTTTTACAGATCTTTTAACCTTTAGATAACAGCTTGGGACAGTGACTCCTGCTTGACCCCATCGCCCACATGGGATCTTCACAGTGGGTGAGGGTCACATGCCACCGACAAGAGGCCCCAGAAAAGGTGCCAGACAGCATGGAGTTTGTGACTGCTATTCACTCAAAGGCAAAATGCTACGTCAGAAGACAAGAGACAATAACAGAGATGGAATTTAACAGTTGTTTTATCTTGCTTTTGTCTCGTTAAGCTGCGAGTCTTACACCAACACAGAGGCAAGACTAAAGTCATTTTTTTTATTGTTGGTATGTTTTTGCATAGAATGACCCGTCAATGTTTCCGCACCGAACTGGGTGACTTGACATCAACCCAGTTACCTTGGAAGCCCCTAACCGTCGTCCATTTGAATAAGCAACACTTGAAGTAGGGTGATGCTAACACATCCTCACGAAAGCCACATTTTAATTGGCTATTTTTCAAATGATGTATACAGTGAAAGTAGCTCGGGACCTTGTTTCAGGCTTATCAATTCTTTAATTTAGCAATAATGTTTAAGAACTGGGGGAATTGTCATTCAAATGTGCACATGTCCTATTAGTCCCCTTTTTGCATCACTGGATAGTTAAATAACGTTATCCATTCATATAAACTTTACATTTTAATGCAAATGGAACATGGGGGAGAATCTACCTATTAGATAGGATAGCGCCCACAGGATGCTTTGGTGTGCGGCAGTGCATCACTCCAACTCACACCAATAAAGCGATGCCCCCCACTATTACTGGGTCCCCGGATTCGGACTACAAATCCATTGATATGCAGCGAATGTGCAGGGTAGTACACAATGTGGCTTGCGTGTGTGATTCGTGGCACTGCCTATAACCAGAAAATTCTGATGCCATGGCTAAAGTTTTTAAGATCTGTACTTCCCAAACAAATATTTATAAACGATGTAATGTTGTAGGCTGAATAACACTTTTTAATGTCTTCCAGCATCCCTGTCAAATGCTACCTTCGCACTGGGAGTGGGAATCAATCCTACCGTCCCTGTCCCAGTACTTTCCATTTTTAATAAGTTAATTTTTATAAGTTATCTTTTAAATTAAAAATGAACATGTACTTTAAACACTATCTTTTGCACAATTTTTTTTAATCTACATAAGTTATAATCTGTTATACCAATGGGCACTGGGTCATGATAAATGTTGGTGTGGGTTAACAGTAGGAAAGGGGAAACATAGGCTTGGAGAAACACCCACAATTGCGCAATCAATTATTAGCTGCAGCAACACACATAATGAAATAGTCCATAATAACAGATAAAGTTAATGTGTTCAAGACAAACAGACCGTAATTTACACACAACAACACACAGTGTGGCACAGTATATGTTTATAATACTACTGGCTTTTCCAAACACCACTGTACATGGACAGAGAATTGGGCTGATCCATCAAGGTACAGAGATATTTTGTCAATAAACTTCCATCTGCATGTGGCCTCGCATTTGACGAATTGCAGTTTTGGGTGATTTTATTTTACCTATTATACAATTAATTTCTTTGAAGAAGTGAACTTGCCCTCAGTTTACTGTATTAACCTAAGGTAGTCTTATTAATCCAAGGAATCCGTTCTGATTGCCATTTGGGGTCAAGAAGGAAATTTGTTCCCCCTGAGTAAAGGAACATTGCCTTTCCAGCATTAATGTAATAACGGGAGGAAAAAAAAAGACCTAGCTATTTCTACCCCCTGTTTCTTCACTTAATGTAACAAGAGAGAGTAGAAGAACTATCCCAGCTGCATTCTCTAACAGGTACAGAGACTTCGTCTGCTTGAAATAACTATAGCGGTGTTTGCGTCATGTGTGCTAGTTTACTTACGCCATAGAGTTCTCTCCTCTCCTCCTGGTACATTAACTGGAACTGTGGTCTTCCAAACCAGTGGAGTTTAAATGAAGGCCATGTTTCCTACCTTTAAAACGCGCCATCAACCCCAGTCGTACGTGCAGGCCCAATATATAAGAGAAATTACCGCCAGAAAGTTAATGGTGGGAGGCGGACAGGTTGACATCCTCAGGCTTCTCCTCCACTCGTCTGCCGCCAGCGAGCACGCCCCAAATTCAGTTACAAGGACAGGAGACAGAAAGTCCCCTCCCTCCTCCCTGCTGTGTAGTGAAGCTTCCTCACAGTGAGGTCTACTCTCTCACTATGTGAAAGACCTTTTCAGTGCAGAGTTCTCACTCTGCCTGAAATGCTTATTTCACACAGTTTTCTGTAGATGGGGGGGGGTCTGAGTGTCCCCAATGGCAAACGTGAGTGGCCGGGCCAAATGGGGCCTCAAATGGGAGGGACCTGGGGTCCATGAGTGGGAGGGACTAGGGGGCTTTTGGCAGAGGAGGTGCTGGCAAAGGTGGAAGGAGGCTTTGATACAGTGGCAGTTAACACTTGCTACGATCCTTCCACATGGCCTGGTTATGCGCTGCCATATCACACAAAAATGTAATATCTTCAAATCTTGAAAATAACAATGACAATAACTACAAAATTCTCAGGAGAGCAATTCCTGTCATTTACCTAAATTCATTATTTTGAACCACAGTTTTTTCCTCTTTAAGTGAAGCAACGGGAAGTAAGACTAGCTAGTTTACCTACCGTTCTTCAATTAATGCTTAAAGGCCATTTCACACTCGACAATAACTAATCCTTTAATACTATTTTTTTTTAAATTATATTTTAAAATAACTCTTGTCTCTCTTTATGACCAATGAAGAATCATTAAGAACTAAGGATACAGAGTAACACTGACGCACCTCTTGCTTTTCTCTGAGGCTCCCTTAAACGATGAGAAAACAGTATGGATTTTCTCGCACTGTGTTCCCAGGCAATCTTGGTTTGTTGACTAGTGTTAAGGCCATAACATTGTCACAATGGATTGTGTCAGGCAGTTTTTTCTTTTAAACGTCACAGTAACGTTGGTCAGTGTATCAAGTAAACAGGCACAGTCCAAGAAAAAAAAAAAAACCAGGCTATTCGTTTTCGTGGCTCTTTTTAATATCCATGTTAAAAAAAAAAAATAGGTAGGGAAAGTCCATACCACACAACTAAAATTAAATTGCCATTATATCTAACTAAATACTGTTTTGAATCAATACTGTAACACAAGCAACAATCACTTGGTACTTGGAAAAACAAGTAACCTAGGTGATAGATTTTCAGGATCGCGAGGTTACATTTTATCTTAATTCCAAAAAGAGTCATGTACAGTTTAAGACAAGAAGATACTTACTCCATGAATAGACCAAGGCCTAAGACTTGTAAGAGTGGTCCACAGAACACAAAACTGAAAATGTGGTCAAGCTCTCAGACGACAGCCCTCAGAGACGTCTGTCAGCAGTTAACTATTTGGCAATAAGGTTTCATCTACAATCAATGGGAAAGTGCTCGGTAGTATCGCAACTTCCATTTACCACAATAAGATGCCATCAGCAGTGTGATTCAGCAGTAAGATACAAAAAACAACACACAAACAAGAGGTAGTAATACCAGCATATATGTTTCTTGCAGAAATGTCCTCCTACAGCCCACTTGGGTGGGCTTGTAGAGGGGACAAGAGACAGCCTAGTTTTCAAAACGTACCCAGCTGCACCCCCTAGTGCTTATTTTGGTCAACCTTTGTGTTGCTAATCTGCAGCAAATCTATCGATGTTATCAAATGTTTTACAACTGTAGATGGACCGGTAAAAAGGTATAGTTGAAAAAAGTTATATTATTTTTTTTCTTGGTGTTTCTATATCCCCCAACCCCCATAGTAACATTATTTTCTCAGTTTACCCTATCCTCTGTCTGAGTATATACAAGATAAAGAAGTCAAATTTCAATAACCCCTCCTGCATTGCAACTGTCCAATAAAATACCCTAATAGCACCCAGTGTAATTGTAGTCTTACACAAGTTTTACAGCATGTCTCCAATAACTCCTCTGGTCCTGCTCACGAAATGCTGGCAAATCTGGGTTAAAACAGAAGTAAGGAAAGGAGAATGAAACAAAAAGAGTAGCCTGGATCCCCCGCCTCCCCAAATGTTCACCAATTTATTGCTGTCAGAGGGAGATCAGCTGCAGTGATAATGTCTCTCCTAACTCCCCTCCCCCCCCCCCCCCCCCCACTCCTTATGTCGCAGTGTCTCCAGAACATGTGAACTTGCTCTCTCACAGGATTAATTAACGGGTGATTTTTTTTTGTTTCAAAGGTTAGAGTGACATGTAGGAGTATTAAAGGATAAGTTGCGATTTACTGTTTGAGGCTCAGCCGGGAAAGCAGGGAATCTCAGGATGAGTGATCTCAACTTCAGCAAAGCAGTAACACATGTCCAGCAAACTTTCAATGGCACAAAGGTAAGGCTCTAGAGGGAAAAAAACAAATTGCAACAGTATTTTTAAACCTTCAGCTTCCAACAATGAATATAATTGATTTTAAAGTGCACCTCATTTGGCTTTTTTACCCCTTTGTGTACCTTTTTGGCAGCACACCAACCCTCTTAAATAAAAAACGAACTAAAAACCACAAATAAAACTCCCCCCTTTGAGACCCTTTCAGTGAACTCGCAACATTCTTTTCAGGATATTTGCGGCTGAAAGGCTGTGTCACCCCTAAATATTGGCAACATTTTCACCCGATAGTTCGTATAAAATGGACCACTCAATGTAACCAATAGACAGCAAATACTTTTTTCTCTACCATGCAGACTACCGATCATATTTACCATTTTTATTTCTATAGTCTGTTTGATGGGAAAATTGCCGGTATGTACATAGCCTTAGGCTAGGTATGCAACAAGGAAATATTTTTACCCATTCTACTAGTTTGCAGGGTTCACATAGTTAGTTGCAGCAAAAATAACCGCCATTTGGCGCAATCAGGTTATGTGGGCCATAGGAAGAAACACAGCGAACAAAAATTTACCAAATGTGCAATTGAACTTTTGCCCGTATTGGACAGCAAGTCACAACAGAAAGAACCACAGAAATTTTGACCCATATCAGGCCAGTCGTTCAGGTTAAAATTATCACCTTGTGGTTATCTAGCATTACCATGGTTGTTACTGTATATACTCGATATATAAACAGATATTTTACCTTTAAATCATCCCTGAAGTCTCCCCCTCGGTTTATACCAGGTCTGTGTGCTGATCTGGGTGGTGACTCTGGACAAAAACATAGCCCTGGGAAAAACTAACGTGTACCCTGTAACACAGAGGAATGCTCTTTATTTCAGTGGGTTAGGCAATTGTTGTCCGTGCAATTCGATTAGCCCACGACAGCAAGGGAATAGGAAAAAAATTGATCTTTAAGTGTGTCGCCTGCAGAAAGGGCACTTAATAGAGGATCGTGGAAGCACTCCTTAGGCTAATTACAACTACATTTAGTGGAAGTGCTACTGATCTGGTCAAACATTGAAATGCAAACCATAGAAATGATAATCAATGCATATCCTAGGCCCCATACATATCACTATCTGCACAATGCTACATTATACAAAGGGGTTTTTTTAGTATATATTACTGTGATCACATGAATGAGAGGAGAATGCTCTTTATTTCAGGGTTAGCAATTGTTGCCTGCTCACACGATTAGCCCAGACTAAACAGGGAATAGGAAAAAACGATCTTTAAGTGTTCAGTCTGCACAGAAATTAATTCAAATGACACAGTAACCATCATACCCGGTGGGTCCATGGTGCAGGAAACTACATAGTATAACCAAACAACACAAGAAAAAAAAAGAGAGAGTACCGCACTCCTGTAAATACAGATTAAGTAAAAACCTTTATTGATGGGAATATGCCAAATGAGGGATATGTAGGACAATGACAAAAAAAAAGCACTTAAAAACACACATATATCTACACAACAGTGTCCCTCACTGATGTAGGCTAAAGTGGCAAGTGCAACCCTTCCCCCCAGTACAGTACAGAAATGGTTATTATGTAGTCATACACTTATCTTCAGTCATGCTGTAGCAAAAAGTTAGGTCCGACAGGAGGAAGAGCAACGAAGGGAACACGAAAAGAGAGCCGGTGAGGCACACGCCGATGTTTTAAGTGGTTTTTATTTGTTCATTGTCCTACTATATACCCATTTTGGCATGTTCCCATTAATAAAGGGTGTTTGACTTATGCCTGTATTTACTGAGTGTGTTGACTCTCCTTTTTCTTCTTGTGTTCTTTTTGCACAGAAATGAATGCAAGGCACATCTACGGTATGTATGGGGCTTTTGGATTGACTTTCTATGGGTCTGCCTATGGAAGAAAGTCAACCCTTAGTTATACTCCAGTCAAGTAGTTTTCCATTTATCAGTTAAAAGTACTATATGTACCATTACTAAACTGAATGTGCACTCCAGTACAGGCCAAGAGTGTAGAATTTTAAAGGAGAAGTTTACTCTAAACACATTTTCCCTGACCTACAGACAAGAACTCATTTTTAAACCATGTAGTCATGGGTAAAATCTTACAGCACAGAGAGTTATACTGCACTCCCTGGGAATTGCAGTTTTCAAACATCTGGAGAGCCGCAAGTTTGTACATCCCTGCATTAGAGGGGAAAAAACCATCCATATTAATTCCTGCTGAAGAAAGAAAATGTGCATGATGTAAAGGTTTGTATTTCTGAGGACTTGATCCCTACTAGTAATCGTACCTTTGGGGTAAAAAATGCACATGGAATATAAAAACCATGTTGATGATATGGTTGAATATTTTTTGAAACAGGACTCATCACAGACATTTTTTTTATGTAAACACCCATCCTAGGTCCCTGCCAAAAGTAATAATGTTTATCTCACCTGTCGGGTCGCCCCATTTTGGGGATGGAAACTATGCTGCAGTCATTGTCACAATTTGGATACCTCATTGCAGAAAATAGTATCAGCATTTCAGCGTGTTTGAAAGACACTACTGATTTCTCAAAAAGAATTAATGACATGGAAAATATAGCGCAAAATGACAATAGGTAGGCATTGGATTTACATTCCCTCGACACTATCAATCCCTCATGAGGAGGGTATACTTGTGTTGAGGAAGTGCTATTGGCTACATATATACCTTCACATATATTTCTTTATTGACCTGCTAACTACTGTCCTTAAGAAAAACTTTTCTGATATGAGGACATGTGTTATATGCAACAACAGGACTGCCATGGGCAGTAACCTAGCCCCTAGCTATGCTAATATCTTTATGCATGCCTTGGAAACCAGGTTGACATTACAAATAGTATAGTAAATCTGTATATTAATACTATTGTAGATATGTAGACGATATATTTTCTTGTGTGGGGTGCTAGGAAAAACAGCTAACTGAGATGATAATATGCTTATGAAGGGAATAATAGTCAAATTCAAAGCAGAATTTAGCCAGACAGTGATTCACTATTATGTCCCTCATCCAGAAACAAGGAGACACCAAAGCCCCTGATTTGTAAAAAAAAAACCAAAACACTGAACATAATCTGCTGAGGGCAGAAAATGACCGCAACATGCACCATGAAGAATACCGAAAGGCCAGATTCTAGGGGTTAGAAGAATTACTTTAACTGATGAGAAATTTATTAATGTCTCTGAAAATTTGTTTATAGAGGATATTACTAAGCCCTAAGGAGCATGGTGAACACAATAGGAGAATTCCCTTTGTTACACCTTTGGACCTAATAGTCAAAATAAAAAACAATAATTTAGAGATATTGTTGATCCTACAAAAGGCACCACAGTTCCGTAACTGGGTTTTTTTTGTACAAAAGAGGAAGAGTATAGCAGACAGCTCTACATGCTGACCTTAGAACCATTAGTTCCTTGGAACACCGAAAATGGGCACATTTGCATGCCTTAGCTGTACCTGTTGTCACTCAATCAAAGGTTACCCCCCGTTACACATCCCCTCAAGGGGCATAAAAATCGAGATTTCTTTACAGGTGAAACCACGTTGTGGTTCTATGCACTGAAGTGTCCGTGTGGTCAAATGTATGTGGGACATTGTCCAGACCAGTTAAGATCAGAATAGCAGAACACAAGAGTTCTATTAGATAACTTTGATTTGGATTCTAAATATAACACAACGCCAGTGGAAAGCACTTTTTTATGCATAAATGACAGTGGCTAGCCTTAAATGGTTAGTATTAGAAAAAGTATGTTTACCTTTAAGAGGTGAGATAGGTTAAACCTATGGAACCATATGGACTTAATGCTTATAGCATTATGGGTTTCTTTTTTCTAAAACTGATATTGTACCAACTTAGTGCAAATCTCTCTTTCTCCTGTATAGGATTGAAATGCTACTTGACTATGGACTCTTTTTTTCCCTATATAGGACTGAAATACTACACGGCGGTGAGTGTTTACCCTACCTTGCTAACCTAAAGTAATTTTACACCTGGCCACTAGGTGGAGCTGGTGTTTCTATACTTGACTTTACTGTATATTATCAGGGTTATTCAATAAAGTTCTTATCGTTTAAAATGGTGCAAATTTTGCCCCAACCAATCAGATATAAGCTTTCAAATATTAATAAGATCTGATTGGTGGGGCAAAATTTGCACCATTTTAAAAGATAAGAACTTTTATTGAATAACCCTGTATGTATATAAGGGTGTTGGGATCACATTGTCTGTAAATGCACCTGATAAGGACCAAACATGGGTCTGAAACATGTTGTGCCAAATCTCTAATAAATCATTATGACGCTGTTGGATTGAATACCATACCTGGCTATCTCCAGTCCCTTTTTTGAGTTTCCAGTACTTTGAGCTGAGGCCCACACTTTAAGTGCAGAGCCTATAGATTGCTGGTCACACTTACTCTTGTTGTAAAAAAATGCAATTATGTTTGTTTTGTAAGAATGGTAAAACATTTTTTGAAATAAAATGGTTAATACCTGTTTGAACAGTTTTAAAGAGCATGTCTACCCCAAAACTATAAGTTAACCTACTACTGCCCCCTGTGTAATGCATAAAAAATCCTTACCCTTCATCCCTGCTCTCCAAATAGCTGCCCTGCAATGCCCCCCCAAGTCCAAAAACTGTCACCAGGAGCCTAGCAAGTCCATATAGGACTCTGCCTCCTCCCTCCTCCGGGAGAATTTGAACATGCCCAGTGCAGCCCCCCCCCCTCTCCCACCGTTTTGGCCTCCCTCCCCCTAGTGTAATTCCCCTTGGGATACAGTAGTACTCCTCCCCCAGCCCCAAACACCATATTATTATGTCAAGAAACTCCCCTGATCTTTACTTACCTTCCCTCTACCCCCGGCGTTCTGAACTGCCGGCAGCACGTTCGTGATTGGCTGCCGTCCGGCCCCCTGCTTCAGTTCCATGCAAGCAGAAAGCCGGGCAGTGCAGTAGAGGAGAGAGCGAAGGTAAGTAAAGATCGGGGAGTTTCTTGACACACAATAATACGGCGTTTGGGGCTGGGGAGGGAGACGTACTATATCCTAAAAGTTGGAAAAGGGGTGGACATGCCCTTTAAGGTTGGTACACAAGCCAGCTCGTTCAGACTGTTTTCCACAACTATGTAATACTCCATAAGACACCAATGATCAGCCATGTTTACCAACATGTGCAAAATCATCCTTTTATCTGATTTGGATGGAAAGGACAACCAACTGAAATATGTTTGGCCCAAAATACATGCTTGTGTGCTCATAGCCTAAAGCTGGTTACACACGATGAGATATTTCGGTCCGATCGACCGATAGTTCGTGTATCGGTCGATCGACCGAAATTATCGCATCCAATGTGCCCATGTCCGATCGACCGTTCGTCCAAATCGGACGAAGGACATCGGACAGGTGGAAAACACTCGTCCGATCGGGCGGTCCTCTATGGACCGCACGATCGGTCACGGTGACTATCGGACCGCGCTGCTTTTGCCGCCCCGACAGTCCTTCCTCCTGGCCGACCGGTCGAAGTATCGAAGGGGTCGGTCAGAGGGAAAATCGCTAGGTGTGTACCTACTTTAAAGACAGAAATCTGGCAATAAAAAAACTCCTTGATGATGTGCACTATCCTGTTATCTCTGCAACATGGTAAATGCACGCAGTAAACGATACAATTATTATCTTGCCAGTACCATCACTGAACAATATCTGTTGTATTCAGTTAGATAACAGGACTAAAGTTGGCCATACACTCTTAACGATAATGGGTAATCCTGCGGGGCTCTTCGCAAACCAAGCATAGTGCAGATGAACAACCGAAACTTCCGTTGGCCAGTATCGGCTCCCCTTTATTTTAAAGGACAACTCCACCCTCATAAGAACATCTTTTAAAAAGAATGGCATTTACATATGTTGATATATCATAGTTTGTCCTATGAATTTATTACTGTATGCCTGCTATGCTTCTGGATGCCTTGTGGAACTGAACAATTTAGAAACCTGTACTGAGCCTGGGCATGCTCAAGAGGCAGCTAGGGGATTAACATTCCGTCTTCGGGTGTGATGTCAACTGTCAAATCCATAACGGACAGTTGTTAACTGGAAGAACCAGGAAGCAGTAAAGGGGCAACAGGACATTGTGCAGGATTTCAGGTTAGACTTATTTATATTTCAGATTTCAAACTAATATACCGTTTAGGGTTTTTGGGGGTGATTTACCTGTGTGTAGTTTTCATTTCAGGGCTGGGCTTGCCCTTTAAGTAAGGGAGCCATCCGATCGTACTGTTGGCTGCACTGCCAACTGATCCCTATATTGTGTATGGGGAACGGTCAGGTCTGTGTGTGTGGTCCCACACAGCAAGTGTACGGCAGATACCAATATGATTCTGTGGCTCAGTGCTGCGGAAATTGCATGTGTATGGCCACCTTTAGACACACATGCATGGCATTGATAACACCCTCTTAGCCACAATGAAATTACACCTTGCATTCATAAGGTCCTTAACACCTGGCTGTCATATGCTAACTGGGACTTTCCAGGGTACTTATATTGCCAACAGATTCTTGTACAATTCATTCTGAATTGAGAAAGCCAGTCGGATGACAGCAAAACATCCATAGATGTAACTGAATTCAACAGATCACCATGACCTGGATTAATGTGAACCTTCACTAACAACACTGAAACAATCTAAAGAATCATTGTCCAAGCGTTCCCAACAAAATGGACTGTTTGTAACAACAAAGATCATATTTCTTGTCAGACAAATCTGGAACAACCTTAGGAGTCACATATTTATATGGCTATATATATAGGATATTAAATGATTACATAGTTTACACACAGGGACATGACCCGTTAAAGATCTTCTAAAAAGAAAAACAAAAGCCCCGACGAAATATAGTGATTAACCCAAGAAATGTGTTTGTGTACGTTACATGCCCCAGTGTTTCCTTGGATTGATCGCCGTGTTTAACATGGCACATAGGCCGTCAGTGCGGTTTAGTACAGCAATTCTGTAGCCTGAACGCAAGTTATCGCTTGAACTACTTTCCCAACATGCCCGTGTCCGGTAGGTTAGAAGGAGGGATCCTGCGCCCAGTTTGTGCGGATCCCGGTGAATGTACCTGTCCTTCGGTCTATCATTCTCCAGCGCCGTGATAGCTCTTCTTTGGTTCTGGGCCTCGGCGATGCGGGTGATTGGGTTCCCCCGGACTGTGCGGTGCAGTAAGTTAGGTAAGGAAGTCTCTATTGACTTTGTGCAAGTCTTGAGTGTTCCTCTCGCCACACACACATCAACCGCATCCGGCCCTGTCAGTATCTCCCGGCACACGGTTCCCCTCTATGTTTCCCGGTCGCAGCTTTCCAAACACTTAAACTTCAAACAAACCTTCGACAGCCGACTTTCCTCATCTACTAACCTCGCTCCGCCCCTGCCGCCGTCTAGAACCTTCCCGGGACCCGCCTGCTTTCGAGACATCACAGCCAATTTGAAAGAAGATTGGAAGATTCTATGGACCCGCCCTCAAGTCGCCGAGAACTGCTGTGAGTGTCACGCCTCGCGATGGGAAAGAGCTGTCAAATGTATGTTGTTGTGTCTCTGACGTTACACACCCGTGTGGGTGGAGCGCACTAGTTTGTCGAAGTCTTGTAACACACACGTGATAGAAGTAGTCACGTGGTAACATTTGTACCTTTTCCTATTACCATGTGTATGGTCTTGGTGTTATTTTTTCCCTGGTCCTGCACGGCAGGTGAATACTAGGGTTAATTTCCCTATCTCACTGGTGCAGGAAGCTTAAAAGCTCCTCCTCCTCCCCCCTCCTCCTTACGTCAATTTTTCCTGCTTGTGTGCAGGTAGGATCGCGGCTCCCCCGCTAATACGCCGGAGGTCTCTCCTCTCTTTCCTCTCACGGCAAGTCCTGCACCAATCATTCATGAAGGTCAGGAGGGGGTTTTTTCATCAAGCGTGTACCCCAGGTGTCACGCTCACTTCCTGGTTCCCGAAGGGGCGGGGCTTAATGACTCATCGCGCCGGCGCGAATTTAAACAGCCTAGCGCGCGGAAAATCTTCCCTGCAAAGTCAGTATTTCATTGGAAGACAAACACGCTGTTTTTTCTACTTACTGCCTGTCTTCAACAAAATTAGCTTGCCTGTTGCTGTAAGTAGAGTTGGACTCCAGACCTCAGAGTTCACAGAGTTCACTCTTGTGCCCTCTGTCAAATTGTCTGCTCATCTAATTGAAATTATTTTTTTCTGTTTGCAGTACTGCCATGAGCTCCTCCAAACGCTACAGGTCTGAGTCCAGGGGGTGAGTCTTATAAAGAGAGTGGTACTTCAACAAAGCTGTACTTAGAATTTTCTGATTACTGTTCATATGTCTTTCAGTTCTTCCCCGGATTAAAGGGACCGTTCGTCTTATTCCCGGAAGTCCAAGAAAACGAGTGTGCATTGTGCTACAGTTTCGCTGTTCAGGGAAAAAAACTATGTGAAGACTGTTTGGCAGATAAACGGCCTCCGCCTACTTTGGAAACAATAGCCGAGTGGTGTTGAAAGTATTATGCAGTCCAATGCAGAGGTAGTATGCACCAAAATGTGGAACCAGCACCAGAAAAGGTATTAGCCGCAACAAGTGGCGAACCATCAGGGATTCCAACCTACCAGCTTCACAGGAGTATCAATGATGAAAATTCAGACAGGTGATGCAATGGGCGATCATTCAGTACTATCCCCCATATTCAATCAAGACACTATGGATCACCTTATTGCCAAAATGAGAACATCTCTGAAATTTCCGTCAATAGTTACCCTACAAATGAAGAAGACCTTATGTTTGGGGGCAATGTACAGTCTAACCTTACTTTCATTTCCATCCAAAATTCAAAGTGTCATTCGCAAAGAATGGGAATCTCCAGATAGGAAATATGGTCTCTCTCAAAATTTCTTCAGTCTTTAATCCTTTTTGTCCTGAAGAGGTCAAAATCCTGGAAGATCCTCCCAAAGTCGATACAGCGATAGCCAAGATGGCTAAGAAAGTTGCTCTGGCCACAGAAGACTCTACCTCTCTTCGAGATCCAATAGATAAAAGGAAGAGACGGCGCTCAAAAGAGCGTTCTCTACAGCAGTTATTGCTATGAGACCATCCATAGCCATTACTAACCTAGCGAGAGCTAACTGTATGTGGCTACAGGAGCTGGAGCAAGCCATCAAAACCGTACAAGAAAGAGGATATTCTTTCTTTCTCGCTACAGGATATAAAGCTAGCAAATGATTACATGGCCGAAGCCTCTATGGACTCTGTAATTGGTCGCTAACTCATGGGTCACGCAATTATAGCCAGGCGCAACACTGTGGTTAAAACAGTGGCGTGCAGAACGCAGTCCAAACAAGGACTGGCAGTTATTCCTTTTGAAGGTAAGCTTCTATTCGGCTCGAAGCTGGAAGATCTGATAGAGAAAATTCGCCAAGAAAGCCTTCCACAGTCTTTCAAAAATCAAAACCGGGGACCTCATCCCAAAAAATATGGTTTTCGCGAAGCCAGACAGTACAGACCTGGCAGACCTTCTTCGCAGAGACCTTTTTGGTCCAGCTCTAATCAGAATGCGCAACATTCCTTTCTGTGGGCTAAGGAGCTAAGTCAAGAGGCACCCTATATACTATGTTCAGAGGATTGGTGTAGGAGGTCGTCTGAGTTACTTCAGCCACATATGGGGAGACAGATTTTCAGACAAATGGGTGCTAAAGACCATCAGATTGGGTCTTCGGTTAGAATTCTCGGTCACCCCCAATTCAAACAGGTTTCTAAAGTCCAGAGTTCCTTTCTCATTGGAAGCCAAAGCTCTGATGCTACAAGAGCTGCAAAGGCTCAAGAGGGAGAAGATAATAGAACCTGTCAATCCAAAGAGTCAAATGAAAGGAATTTACTCTTGGATTTTCCTAGAAAGAAAGAAGTCAGGAAAGCCAGACTGATCCTGGATCTTCGATATCGAATACTTTTCTACAACAAGAAAAGTTCAAAATGGAGACGTTGAAATCTAATCTCAGCAGATAAACCACCTAGACTGGATGGCCAAGATAGACTTGCACAGTGCTTACCTACACTCCCAATTTTCAACCCCCACAGAAAATATCTAAGGTTCTGCATACTGGTGTCAACACTGGCAATAACAGCTCTTCCTTTCGGGCTAACTTCAGCCCCTCATGTATTCACCAAAATACTTGTTCCACTAATAGCAAAATTAAGAGTCCAGGGGTGTTCAGGTATTCGCCTATCTGGACGACATTCTGGTAAAAGCAGAGCAAGTCGCTACTGAAAGAACATCTACAGATTACGGTGAATTGTTTTAGAAGAGCATGGCTGGATCATCAACACAGAGAAGTCGTGCCTACAGCCATCTCAGATATAATATACCTGGGGGTGGTTCTAGATTCTCTGGAACAACGAATCTATATCACAGAAGAGAGGAAACTCGACATCATCAGCAGAAATAAGAACCTGGTAAAGTTTCCATTTTCAACAGCATTAGACTGTCAACAAGTCATAGGGAACTGGTCTCTTCGACGGAGTCTGTGAAGTGGGCCATGCTACACCTCAGAAGTCTACAGATAAATCTGTTACAACAGTGGAAAACATCGGAGAATCCTCATCAACTAATTTTTCTCTCCCCACAGTACTGAGGAAGAGCTGAAGTGGTGGCTAAATCCAGCCAATTTCAAGCCAGTATCTATAGCCCTTTCCAGCAAGATCATAATTACTACAGACGCGAGCCCAGTGGGCTGGGGAGCAATCTGTCAGGGAAAAAAGTCCAGGATACATGGACCTTGATTCAGAGAGAGAGGTCTCAGAACATGAGGAGCTGCTAGCAGTGTGGCTAGCAATGAAGGCCTTCATTCTCGAATCTCAAAGAAGTCACTGGTGAACTGTCGGACAATGCTCTGTAGTATCATACATAAACAAGAGTGGAGGAACACGCAGCAAAGTTTGTGGATATGACGAAAACCATTCTGACTTGGGCAGAACACAACTTGATGAGACATCCAAGCGATTCATATCCCAGGGACAACAAACAAATTAGCAGATTATCTCAGCCGGAATTTATTCCATCCAACGAGTGGAGTCTGGATATAAAAGTATTCAACAGAATATGCCAGAACTGGGGCCACTCCGTCCATAGACTTGATGGCATCGAGAAAGAACCACAAGCTGCCGAATATTGCTCCTGGACCCAGGACAGTCAGGCTTGGGCAGTGAATGCTTTCTCCATTTCCTGGAAGTTCCCCCTGGTCTATGTTTTTTCCACCATTCCCTATAATCATGAAAACGCTGAAGAAAATTCAGGAAGAGAAAGTATTAGCTATAGTTATCCTTCCCTGGTGCCAAGGAGACCTGGTTTCCGTGGGCGCAAACTCTAGCCATTCAACCTCCACTCCATCTACATCAAACCCAGAACCTTCTGTCTCAAGGCCCGTTCAAACACCAAAATCTTCAGAAACTGAACCTCAAGCTTGTTTGTTGAAAGGGAAGCAATTGATAAAAAAGGGCATGGCCAGTAAAACGGTGATACCTTCTAGCGTCAAGAAAACCTGTTACATCGAAAGATACTACAAAATATGGGACGTTTTTTCTACCTGGTGTCTGGCAAAAGGGCTAACACCTTTAGAGGCTTCCACAGAAAAATCTACTAGATTTTCTTCAAGATGGGTTAGAAAAAAAGCTGAGTCTCACACATTAAAGAACCAGGTGTCAGCAATCTCACAATTAGACAATCAAGTATGCATTTGACCCTCTGGTGATAGGTTCTTCAAAGGAGTCCAACATCTTTTTCCCAAAAGAAAGTTCCTCCATGGGACCTTCAGTTAGTACTAAACATCTGGGAAAGAGTCCTTTCGAACCTCTAAGTGAGTCAAGTTTGAAAAATCTTACTCTTAAGACGTTATTTCTGGTGGCCATAACCTCTGCCAAAAGAGTAGGGGAAATTCAGCACTTAGAGTTGTCTCCCCCCTTTCTGACTTTTTTGAACGATAAAGTCATGCTCAGACCAGATCCAGCATTTTCGCTAAAGTCATAGATGAAGAACTCTCAATGATGACATAGTTCTACCATTCTTCAAAGAAACCAGAAGATGGTAATGAGAGGGTAAACCCTCTTGATGTGGGCAGACGTTGGAAACATACAAAACGAACGCAGCCGTTTCGTAAGACAGATGCTCTGTTTATCTTCTTTGAAGGGAAGAATAAAGGAGAACAGCCGTCTAAAGCTACGATAGCCTCATGGCTCAAAGCAATTATAAGGCAAGCATATCTTGACAATATGGCAGTACAATGTCCAGAGAGAATAACTGCCACTCCACCAGGCAGTTTCCACCTCATGGCCTTTTTCGGCAAGGGTGCCTCTGGAAGATATAGCAAAGCGGCCACCTGGTCTTCCTCAGACACTTTTCTGAGACACTATAGATTAGATGTATTGTCTCAAACTCAGTCGCAATTCGGTAGTAAGATTATCGAAGCGGCAAATAATAAAAACTTTATAATTGTTTAAAATTGAATCCCGCCCCTCTTCTGATTATTTCTGGCTTGTTAAATCCCTATGTATTCACCTGCCGTGCAGGACCAGGGAAATAGAAAATTTACTTCATACTCACCGTAATTTTCTTTTCCTGGTCCAGGCACGGCAGGGGAATACACCCTCCCCTCTAACTGTGTAAGCAGTAAAAATTGACGTAAGGAGAGGGGAGGGAGGAGCTTTTAAGCTTTCCTGCACGCAAGTGAGATAGGGAAATTAACCCTATGTATTCCCCTGCCGTGCCGGGACATGGAAAAGAAAATTACGGTGAGTATGAAGTAAATTTTCTATTATTGACAATCTGTAACTTTTAAAAAATATATCTCAAGCCTAGCCCAGGGCTAGTAAAACCATGATAATAAATTTATCTGCCCTACATGGAGGGTATTATCGAACAATACACAGATATCGTCTGGTTTTTACTGACATCAGACATGGGACGTTTTCTATTTTCTTAATCAGACTTGGGGGAAATTTTACTGTACCAGGTAGGGACACATAACTGAAAAAATGTCTTTGCTCATCTTAATCTATAATGAATACATGTAAGTAGCACTTACTCTGATTTTGTGTGTGTGCTGCATGTCTTCAATACAGCATACATTTTGTTTAGGAGCAGTATCCCCTCCCTCTTTTAGCCACTCCCTCTTCCACCCCACCTGACTTTTCCCCACAACCCACTGTCAACCCTACACACACAGCATTCCAACTGTCAAATCTGTCCCCATTCCGCTATACTATAGTTTTTGAAAGCAAGGAACTTGATTGCCAGCTGAAATATAAGGCTACGTTCATACTAGAAACTGACAGAAACGTACAGCATGTGTTTCTGTCAGTTTGTATGCATTTTTTTTTCCATACATTTGTATCCATTTTTAAACAATGTGTATTCCATAGATTTATATAGAAAATGCGAGAAAAAACGGACATAAATGCTGCATGCAGTGCGTTTTTTAATGGACTGGAACGGAATGGAATATAACGCAGCAGGTGTGAACGATATTATGAAATCCTATGGGGTTTTACTGCCTGTCCAATTTGCTTTGAAAAACGGATACAAACTGATGTAGTGTGAACGGCCCTTAGATTGGATATCTAAGAAATAGGGACGATCAACATAAAATGATACAGTGGTTTTATAGTTACTTTCTATTAGATATAATCAATTAAATCCTTAAAAGGCTATTAACCATGGACAGGTGCGGCTAAGATTTCCACAGTTGACTACAGAAAAGCTACATGCTTTCTTCCCATTGAATGACTAAAGTCTGTCAGAGACAGCCTTAGGCGCCATAAAGATGTATTGCTACTAATTCTTCTCACAATGTGTTAAATGCATCCTGTGGGGTGATATTCAAGGTCTGTCCGACCATGAAAATACAAGGGTCAAATGAGCAGCTGCCAATGAATAGCACTATTACAACTAAAATAGCAGACCCTCTCTAGTCCCTAAACAGCACTCAAATTCCCTTGTGACCCTAATATTAGGCCACAGGGTATTTGAGTGCTGTTTAGGGACTAGAGAGGGCCTGTCCTATTTTACTTTTTATACTATTTATTTAATTTCCCTTAGCAACACCTTACTTGGGATTCCCAGGCTGCTTGTTAATTTGTAGTGCACGCTCCCGTTTATCTTTTATTACCAATTAATAGGGCTGCATGGTTTGCCCCTCCCCGAATTATCCTATCCCCTCCTAGTTCTGTCCTAACTTTTCCAATATCCTACCCTAATGTACACACAGCATCCCCAGGCAATGACATTACTAAGATACCTCAAACCCTAATAATCTAGTTGTATATCCAGTAGTTTTGCAATAGTTATAGCTCTGGAACTCTTCTCTACCCCCAACACAAAGATTCCAATCCTATCTATCTATCTATCTATCATCTCTATCTATCTATCTGTCTGTCTGTCTGTCTGTCTGTCTGTCTGTCTATCTATTCTATACAAAAATATAATAAAAAAGAAATCAATATAAGGTACTAATATAGTTAAAACATACAAGAACTCATGCCATAGTCAGCATCCTTGAAGATCTATTTATAGCCATCAGGAAGGCAGATATGAGATTCCCACACATTACTGGGCTCCAGTTCATTTTGTTTGCTGAAAAGTTTTCTTGGGATACAATTTGTTTTTATAGGTTTCTCGTGGGAAAGTTTCATAATGTTTCTGACCTTAAAGGTGCAATGCAACTGCTTGATTTCATTAAAAATCAGGTTTCACATAAAAAAGCAAAAAACGTAAATAATTTCAGTAAATTTTAGCATTTGTTCCCTCCAAAAGAAATGCTGTTTTTACTCATTGTTTGTTTAATGACAATGGCTATAGGGATTATAAATACCCAGAATCACACCTTTCTGCTCTCACATAGTTACTTGGAATTTCTTGGTGACTTCTAATATCCTTATAATTATAAAAGGGGTAAATTATTACTATAAATTGATTATCAAAAGAGTGATAGTACGGGTTAGATTAAAAGGTGTTTCGCTGTTTTGGTCCTTACCTCTGGCAAAAAATAAGTCTAGTCCCAGATTTTGTGGGACATTCAGGGATTTCAAAATCAAAGGGTTTATCAATAAAAGTTCTTATCATTCAAAATGGTGCTAATTTTGCCCCAACCAATCAGATTTTAGCTTTCAAATGTTAAATAAGATCTGATTGGTTGGCAAAATTAGCACCATTTTAAACGATGGGAACTTTTATTGAATCTCCCTGATTCATGTCTCTTAGCTTCAACATCCAGCAGGATTTCCCATGGTCTGCAGGAAAAAGCCAACACCTATAATGTTGGGGAGGGGTGCTCTCCTTTATCATTGTCTGCTAAATCAAAATTAAAAAAGTTCACCTGCAGAGGGAATACAAAGAAATCTACAGAAGGCACACTGTAAAGCTGGATACACATATTAGCGATAGGGCCAATCCTGTCGGTACCGATGGGATTGCTCCTATATGGCTAATGTGTGTATGGCCAAAACATCCATTTACAATGCCAACGAATGCTCAGCTCGGAACCGCTCGTTCTGACCGTAAAATTCTCTCGGCTGTGGTCGGCCCCTGTACTAAAGTAGAGGGAGTCAGCTGTGATCGTAGGGCATATGGCAATCATGAATGTTCTCCCTATATGTAATTTACAACTCTTTACCTTCCAGTCCTCCTTGTCTCCCTATCGTTCTGTCCCAAACAATGAATATAAGGAGTTACAGGAATTGAAGACCCCAAGGATGTCTTTAAACTTGCTTTCACATAACCTGTTTCGGACACATGGTCCTTTATTAAGGAATACGTGTCTGAAACATTTATGAATAAAGCAAGTTTAAAGACATCTTTGGGAGTCTTGAATCCTGGAACTGCTTATATTTGATTGTTTGGTTTATGTTCTGCCTATACTTTATATAGGGAGAACGATTGTGACTGTGTGTAATCACACCTGCAAAGATGACAGACAGAATTATCTTTGACAGATTGGTACCCACCTTAAGGTGAAAGTTATCTTTAACGTGATGTAGGTGTGGCAAGAACATGTGTTTCTGCATGGCTATATTCTTTCCATGCACATAATTTGTTATCTGGTATTGTTGTGATGGGGGACCGCTGTCATCTGCTGGAATTGTGAAGTAGTGATGGAATGACAGGTATAGTGTACTAAGTACTGATTGAGCTGTAGGTAGGTTTATTTCACAAATGACAAATTAAAACCTTTGGTTTAAAAGACAATTAAACTGTAAAATTAATTTCTAAAAAGGAAAAGTACAGGACAGAGTTATAATTGATTATTCCTATCTCCCAATATCTTTTCGATGAGGAGTGCCAGCATTTGCAGATTTCATCTGCCAGGTTAATGTACTGGACTTACCAGTTTTAGATAGTGCTGAAAAATTAAGGAAACCTGGCATAAGCAGTTTTCTTCATGCTGGTGCTACTCACAGAGATGATATTGGGAGGTAGGAATAACCAATCCTCCCCTCCCTGCCCCAGATACTTTTTAAATAATTTTAACTGTTTCTTTTTTTAGAAAAAACTTTATATAAACTATAGTTGTCCTTTAAACGAACCTGCAAACATAAACCTATATCCTTTACCCCACTCAAAATCTAGGAACAAAATAAATGGTATTGAAAATGGCAAGGCTCTCTTTTATTTTATGTATGTGTTCCAGCCTTTAAAAAGAGCTATGTCCATTTCCTCTTTTCCTGGGCTTGTCGATTAATTTGTGAATTTGATTTCTGTTGTACCAAGTTGGATCATATTTCCAAGCAGCCTTTTTGGCCAGTACATCAACACACAAGCCACCATTTGAATAATTTATTATAAATTGGAGGAAAAAAGAACAATTGCAATATTGGAAAGCCAATAGAAATCCCCTTGAAATCCTGTTCAATACAGATATAACCAAGGAGAGAGAAAAGGTCGTGGGAATAGGGTTTGTACAAGAGTCCTTAGTACTGCAGCCTCCTCCTGCTTTCACCCCCCACCACCTTCCGCCTGTTGCTGAGAGAGGAAACAGGAAACCCTGTTGGAAACGTTAATGATTTTAGCTATGGGAATTTATTGAGAGAATCAATAAAACCTTCCTAAAATGTTTTTATTCTATTGTGTTGATATTTTATTATAAGTCTACGTGAGGATAAAGGGGATATGATATATAGGTGGGTATAAGTCTTTTTTGAATCAAAATAAACAAGCAAATCTTATATATTTATTATATATTAAAGGACATTATACTCACCTTTTCCCCGATCCACTGCAGCATAGTACCCAGGGTGAGGACTTAAAATCGCTAAGTCCTAACCCTGGGTACTTTCCCTAACTCCTGCACTACTTACCCCAAATCTGCTTCGCCGATCCACACTGTTCCACCTCTCTTCTACTGTCAGTGATAGTCGCGAGGCAGCCAATTGGAAGACACGCCTCCTTGCAGAGCTTATCTTCCTATTGGCTGCCTCGCGATCTGTCACTGAAGCAGGAAGAGCGGAGGAATGGAGCGATCGGCAAAGCAGATTTGCGGTAAGTAGTGCAGGAGTTAGGGAAAGTACCCAGGGTGAGGACTTAGCGATTTTAGGTCCTCACCCTGGGTACTATGCAGCTATGGAGGAAGAGGAGCGAGGGTGAGGTGAGTATAGTTGTCCTTTAAGATTAATTACATTGTTAAAAAATAAATTCTACATACATTTACATGATAAAATGAATACATTTCTAAATGGAAATTGCAAAAATGGATTCATAATTGAAATCATAAACGTATTAATATTATTGGTCATCTGGGCTGGATTAATATAATTTTTCTCCCCGAGGACCTGCTAGGGCCCGAGACCCCCCGCAAGATTGGTGGCTGGACCCACCCCCCTACCCAGAGGTCCATGAATCAGCTGTTTTTAAACAGCTGGTCGCGCATATTAAGGAATCCAGGAAAGACTGGACCCGAACTTTTGTCTTTTAAATAGCTGATTATGCATATATTTCCTTCATATATTTCCTTCATACGCGCGATCAGCTGTTTAAAAAACAGCTAATCGCTGAGATTTTCATGTGCCCTCTTACCTTCCAGAGCCCACCGCAGTGGTGGGGGCGACAGCTACACCACTGCCAAGGCCAGGTAGCTTGTGCCATCCTCCATTGATAGCTATTTAAAATATATACAACAAGGCTGCTCAGTGGGACTGCCACTGGTCACTGCCACTTTGCTTCTTTCTCACTCCATCTGTGACATCAGGTGCTACTTCTACAAGATTTGTCAAATTCTGACTGGCTGTATATCAGTAACCAGAAGGAATATAAAAACAGGTAACATGCCATTTAGCTATATGGTCAATACACTCTGGAAAAGTAGTTTTGTTGCCCTGCCAATAAATTACTGGGTGACCTGTCCCAGACATAATCTGTAATTAATACTGGACAGTCAGAAAGCCAATTATTACTCACAAATTAGGATAAATGATAATTTTTTCCCCAAAAACCCTGCTGATTTCATAGTGTAAGAGTAATAGCTTTTTGCTAATTAAACATTTTAAAATTCTTCTCGATTACACATTTACTTACTATTCATTCTAAAAACTTCACAGCATCGGGTGTTGTTATTTTTAATGAGAATGATATAAGTTATATTATACATACATGTGGAGAACTAATGTCAATTAATTTGTAAATTTATCTCCTTGCTATCGGTCATGGCAGGGAAAAGCAAAAAGAAATATTGCCCCCTGCTGACAAATGAGACAACATCCCTCAACAACAAAATAAACATAAATAGCTCATAGCTAAAATTGCAGAATTATGGTAAACAGAGTATGGATGAGGAAGGGAGAACCCCCCCAAAAAACAAAAACATTAAGTTGGTAATTATTTTCTTTTTTTCTCTACAATTGATGTCAGATTATACCAAATATTAAAAAATGGAATATTCATCATTCTCACTGTAAAGAAACCTTTCCTAACCTGAAGATGAAACTTCTTTTCTTCCAACCTTAAAGGATGTCCACGTGTCCTCTGATATGACCTATTAGTGAACAATGCACCAGAGAGTTCATTGTATGGCCCATTAATATATTTGTATAAGGTTATCATATCCCCACGCAAATGTAAAGTAAACAGCCCTAACTTGTCTAATCTACCTGCATAGTCAAGCCTCTTCATTCCCTTTATTAATTTAGTTGCCCTTCTCTGAACTGCTTCCATTTTCAAGATGTCCCTTTTGTATATGAGATTCCAAAACTGCACCGCATATTCCAAATGAGGCCTTACCAGTGCCTTGTAAAGAGGGAGAATAATATTTTTTTCTCTTGAATCTATTTTCCTCTTTATATAAGACAATATCTTGCTAGCTCTAGCCGTTGCTACCTGGCATTGTTTGCTATAGCTAAGTCTATTATCTACCAGAACCCCAAATCTTTTTCCATTACAGATTCACTTAACACAGAGTTATTTATGGTGTAGGTGGCACAGGGATTATTAAATCCCAAATGCATCACCTTACATTTATCAACACTGAATCTCATCTCCCATTCTGCTGCCCATTTTGATAACCTATCTTGGTCTTGGTCTATAGTTACCAGGTTGGGAACGACTACCTTTTTTGAATATTGGTATTACATTTGCTTTTTTCCAATCCAGCACATCACTAGATAAAAGTGAATCTGAAAAGATAAGAAACAGTGATCTAGATAAAACTGGACAAAACTCTCATAAGAACCGTGGATGTATTTTATCCGGTCCTGGGGCTTTATTGATATTAACTTTACCTAATTGATTCCATACCATATCCTCTGTCAGCCACAGTGAATATTCCTCATTTATACCCTCCATATTCTTACACTCCCTGCTAGTGTTATAAGGACTAGGATCCTCTATAGTTAATACAGAGGAAAAGAAACGGTTTAGTACATTAGCCTTTTCAGCATCATCTATAATCATCTCAGCCCCATTATTTAATGGTCCTTCATTCTTAGTCCTCATCTTTTTACTATTGATATATTTCGGAAAAAAAATTTGGGTTAAATTTGCATTGTTCTGCTATCTGTGTTTAATTTTCTATTTTAGCTAGTTTAATTGCTTTCTTACATTTCTTATTACAGCTTTTATTCTCCCTGCAAGCCTGTTCTGTTCCCACTGATTTCAAAAACTTTTTTGGGATTCTATTGCTGATAAATATTTATTTGCTATTTCTCTAATCATATAATATCTGTTTTGAAAAGAGGTCTGACAAATAGGCCCTGGTGGGACAGATGGGGTCCATATGATAAATCCCACCTGATTGCTTAGGAAATGGTAATCCATTGCGGCACTCCTGCTAGGAAGTAGAAGGAAAATCATAAAGGTATTCCTTGCTGGAATTTACAGTATGTTTGTAGGTCATCCAGCATCATTATATGTAGGGTACCTGCTAGACGTCCAGTCACCTTTTGGCCACACAAACAAGTGTTTAGAAAAGGAAGAAATAGGGCTGTCCAGTCCGGGAAACGTTGCGTGTTTGTATTTCTGCATCAATAAAAATGGTATTACCACTTGAAAGAAATAAGCACTGTACAACCCTATTTCTCCCCTTTCCAAATTTGTTTGTAGGTATCAAATGGTAATGCACTGATTAACAGAGATCTCAAAATAAAAGAAAAAATGTAGTAATCCCCAGTGTTTTTAGGTTACCCTTCCTCAGGTATAACAACAGTGTTTGTTTTTTAAAGGGTATCTCCACTCATATTTTCAAGGTTTGGTAATCCAGTTCTATTGAAGAACGGGAGGTAAAGGAGCTGTGCCTTACCTTCCGTTCTTCAATAGAACAAACAGGAGACTGGTGAGAAGTTAAGAAACTTACCGGCTCGCCCCCCCGGCGCTTAGTCTGACAGGCCCCAACGAACATTGTCTTCTATGCGCATGCGCGATCTATGCGCATAGAAGAGGTCATCTTAGGTACTATCAATGGAAAAGGGGGGCTGGGGCATAATTGCCCTTTAAAGGTCATGTAAACCCCCCAACTAAAATTGGCCCCACTGTGTGTGGATTAAAGATCCTCACCTTTCTCTTCTGCTCCTTATGGTAGTCTTGCACAGCCTGATCAAAGTCCAGGAAACTGAATATTATTTGCATCTCCGTGTGTGTCAACTGTATCTGCCTCATCCTGCTCCTTTTCAGGGGCAAGCATAGGAATTTCAAACAGGGGAATTCCTAAATGGGTTACCACTGAAGAAGCCCAGAAGGAAGCTCATAACTGAATACATTCATGAATTCTATTATATATAAATCATATATTATATATTCTCTACTTGGCATGGTTATCATCACAGTTAGCCAAAACAGATATCTCCTTTACTTTTATTATAAAGGCTGGGTACACAGAAACAGATTTTCCAGTGACGGCAGTGAACGATGTTGGTCGTCCATTTACCTGGATCAGATAAATGGTCGATCTGGCATGTTGCTAAATCACTTTAGATCGTGCAATCTATAGGAGATATTTGCCGTGACCAACAGTGCATCTTCCCGGCTAACCGCTCGATAGTGGTCAATGTTTGGGCCGAAAAATTATTCCATCTGTACCCAGCCTAACGTTCTGTTTTACTGAGAAATCCACATTTGCACTACATTACCAATAGTGTCTTTCAGAGTCAGAGCTGTGACACTGATGGAAGATCTGACAGACTTTGTTGAATGTTGTTGGTATCAGGCAAGACAGAAAATTTCCATTACCGGCTCTCCGTTTACAGTAGAGGGAGCCGATAACACTGGACCATGTATGGGCACATTGAAGGATCATTCTTTATAAAATATAAATAGAACAAAAACTCCTGTGTATATATGATATATGTACAATACAATGTTGACAGTCAGCTATACAACCACCTCCAGGGTTTCCTAATGTCTCAGTAAGTAATGTATATAAATCCATTCTCAGTAATCACCTCTGGCAGCTGCAGGGTTAATGTTGATACAGTTCTCTATGATGCTGTCAATCACAGGGTAGACTGGATACATTTTTAAATCATAAAATGCTGCTTCTCACAGCTCAATTAACAATGTAACAATATATGTACCAGTGTATGTAACAATCTATGTAACAGTCTATAGGCACAGGAGCAGGCAGAAAGGCACCAGTAATCCCTCCCTAAACATGCCCCAGCTCTTAGAGGACAATGGCATGCACAGTGGAGCTTTCCCTCCAGCCTCCACTTTCCCCCCTCTCTCCAGACCCCATTTATTACAGCATTGCATTTTAAAGGGTATGTCCACCCTTAAATCACACTTTTAATATAGGCTTCCCCCTGGTCCCCCAGCCCCAACCGCATTATTTTTATTTTAAGAAAGCTCCCCAAACTCTTACTTACCTCCCCTCTCAGTCAGTCACTGCCACAACTGTGACAACATGTCCAAAGACTGACACTGCATTCCTAAGCACCTCCTATGTAAAAGCTCTCTGAGTATACAAAGGAGTTGTGATTTGGAGAAGAGCATTGGAGAAATGTATGTATAATGGGCTGAAGGAAGGTAGGCAACTATAATGATCTCAAGGTTTCGGGTGGGTTGGGGAAGAGAAGTATAGATTTTCGATATGGAGATGGACATGCTCTTTAAAGGGCATGTCCACCCTTAAAGGGACAGTTCAGTGGAAATTATCAATATTTGTTAAATTGTTAGTTTGTGTAATGCCTTCTTAGTTATTCTACATATTCTCTCCCGTTTTGAAAAATAAGTTGATTTCATACCCTTTGCTGTTCCCTGCTGTAGACATTAGGGAGCTGACATTTCAGGTTCTAACAGTCCTTTTTCTTCCCAGGATGCACCACATCCTTGGAACGTTCCTAACAGTAATTTCTACTGATTGGCTGTTGGATGGGTCAAAGATGCTCAGATCTCTACTGAGCAACTGAATCAACCCAGGCGCTGGGTCAAGGGCAAGACCATAACTGTCTCTATTAGGGAGGGGTCCTGCAAACAGGAAGTCAGTATTTCAGTTGCATTTATTTATACACAGACACAATGCTGAATGGGCAGATTAAGGTCATCGGGATGAAAAAATACTGCTTTTTTTTTTTAGAAAAGTACATGTATTTGTACTGAACTTCCCCTTTAAAACAAAATCTGGTGACTTGTCAGTTATCTGGCTGCAATCCTAACTGCTATTTTTTCCAGTTTATTATATTAATTTGTAACCAGATATTTAAAGGGCATGTCCACCCCCAAAACTATAAGTTAACCCTATACTGGCCCCACTCTGTAGTGTAATAAAATCCTTACTTCATATCCCAGCTCTAAATGGTTCTCCTGTAATGTCCCCCCAAAGTCACAAAAACTGGCCAACAGGAGCCTAGCAGAGTCCATATAGGACTCTGCCTCCTGTCTCTCCTCCGAGAGAAGTTTGTCATGCGCACTGCAGCCCTCCCCCCCTCCCTCTCACTCCCATTTTGCAATCCCTCCCCTAGCATAAATAGCTTTTGCCACATATTAGGGTTCCTTCCCCGAGCCCCAACCGCTTTCAGAAAGTCTACCGCACTCTACTTACCTTCCCTCTGTGCAGCCGGCAGCCGCGTCTGTGATTGGCTGCCTCTCAGCCAATCAGGGACGCGGCTGCCGGTCCGGCCCCCTGCTTGCAGTTTCATGCAAGCAGAAGGCCGGGCAGTGCGGCGGAGGATAGAGGGAAGGAAAGTAAAGATCGGGGGAGTTTCTGAAAAATCTTTTATATCGGTTGGGAAGAATGCTAAACTGCCCATGCACTAAGTGGTGAGGAATGTATTAAGGGGGGCCTAGGAAATCTGCAAAGGGGCTCAGGCCACTCTAGTTACATTATTGCATGCACTTGTTAGGTTTTACCTGGATGTTTCAGCAATTTCCCCCTTCTCGACCCACTCATTTTCCGATTGAATATCCACCACAAATTGATCTGGTCAGGTGGCTGTCTGAATATCAAGGGAACTTCTGGATGTTAGATGTATAGTGTATGGCCAGTAAAACACAGCATGTTTTCAACTAATTAACTTTATTTGAAAAACAAAAAGAGAGACTGTGTATAAAATCAGATTATTGGGCTTGGTACTTTATAATATATATTTCCTTATAGCAGTATAAACCTCAGACATCTTATATACTAACCTGCAGTTGGTATACACAGATGCACTGCACTATCGTGTGTCAGCCACCAGGTAACCTGGAAGTTCGTTGCGGGGATTTGTGTACACAACAAGGAAGTGCAGAGGTTTGTGTGTGTAGAAAATAGACACTAAAGGGGATATGCTATTCATTATGAAATATATGTGAAAGATAAGGGTGGGATATGTTCCTTCAGGAAGGTGTTAAAACAAAAACAACACTTGGAATGTTGTCCCTCCTTGAAGAAGGGTAATCCCTCCCTTAAATGTTGTGGGTTTTGTTGCTCTATGTTTAAATAAAAGTTTTACCTGCATTTCACTCAGCAGTGCGAGTTCCTACTTTGGATTACTTTGTTACGACTGTGTATTTGATGAACAGATTTAGGAGTCTGCACCTGTAGGACGTGTTAGGGGTGAGAGAGAGAGGGGCTGTCTTGCATAGAAGAAGAGATTTACAGCAGCACAAGAAGTAGGCAGATTCCTTACATTAAAAGATGGGATATTAGAAAGAGGGGGATTACCTACTACAAATAAATAATTCTTCCTACAACTGGCTAAGACTAAGTTTTGGGGAAGGATAATATTTCGGATTACAAAAAGAACATAGTTGGTCACACGCTATATAGACTTTTAATAGTCCAATTTAAAAAACAAAAAAGTCTAAATATAGTGTTTTTGACCCATACATCACAACTTAATCGTAAATCCAAGATTGGATCAGGCAGTGCTCTTGATATAATGCGAATGTCAGGAGAACGTTGCAGGGACTTCGTAAGGTAAGAGTCCAGTGTTTGTGCACCTTAAAGGGCATGTCCACCCCCAAAACTAAAATCTGACTCACTTCTGGCCCCACTGTGTAGTATAAAAAAATCCTTACCACTCTCCTCTGCTCCATATGGTTCTCCTGCAGTAGGAGCCTTCCTGTATGTAATTGTATGTATAATTTTATTTATAAAGTGCCACTTGGGTATGCAGCACTGTACATTATAAAATACAGCGTATACAAACAAGGGGATAAGTGAAAGCAATTATTCAGATAAATAAAAAATAAATACAATTTCATACATCTGTTAATATATATATATATATATATATATTTTTATATATATATATATATATATATATATATATATATAAAAATTATGGATATTTTTTTATAAAATTGCCTTGACACATAAGGATCTCGTGCCTTGACACGAGATCCCTGCCCCTAAGAGCTTACAATCCAGTACAAGTACTTACCCCTCCCAAACCAATAGGGTGTGCTTAGATACTTCATGCTTCTTTGTTCCCCTTCCTCACCTACCTAAAATGCATCAAAGCGCAAACATGTTTTCTTTGTAAGAGGAAAGGATGCAAAACACCAAACAAAGAATTTACTAGACTGTTTTATCCTTAACCTCAATTTTGTGTAAAAGATATTTCTCTCTCCCAGTCTAAATATGCCACAAGTCGTGTTAGAAATGTGCCTACAATGTTTAACCATAAAGCAATAGTTCAGTATCTGCCCCTTCTGAAGGACTCTGGCATGTGCTGTGGAGCTCTCCCCCCTCCCCATCAATGGGCGCTGCATTTAATGCCTATAAAATATAATCTTCTTTCTAGTGTAGGGGACACCCCCCCTCAACCCAATCCACCAGTTTTTTAACTTAAAGTGCTCAGAAACAGACTTACCCACCTTCATTCCCTTGGCTCTCTCTATAGCCGACAGCGGCGTATGTAAATGGCTGACTCTCAGCCAATCACAGGTACTGCAGCAGGTCCGGCCCCTACTGCTAATACGTTCCCAGAAGTATCAATAGAGGCAGAGGCAACAAAGGTTGGTAAATTCTGTTTCTGGGAACTTTTTAAAGTTATAAACCTTTACTATAAAAAAGATTTTGGGGTGGAAATACCCTTTAAGTGGTTGATGCGAGACATTGTTGAAGCTTAGAAATAGGATTTTTTTTTAAAAAATGGCCACAAGAGAGCGCTAATCAACAAGTAAAAAAAAAAAAATCTCCACATTTGACTTATTTATTTGCATCATGGTGCACTGAAAAGTGGTGTCACTTCTGCTTTTACCTTTCTGTTCAGGTGCTATGCAAATTTCAATTTCTGTTTTTTATTTCTCTTAGGCAAAGCCTCTGTTTTCCTTTATGAAATTGTCTGGAAGCTAGATAGTATTTCTATAATTTTAATACATTGTAGCATAGAATTCATTATAATTGTGTCCAGTAGTAATGTCCAGCACTTTAGGCTATACGTATTGACAAAAGACAAGCCAGAAATGTAAAAGGATTTGTAATTTCAACTCCTGCTAAATCCACCTTATTTTATTAAACGTCATCTGAAGAGATTAACATCTCATTTCAATATCAAACCTAAGGTTGGGTACACACGGAGGGACTATTTCCAATCGATCGGAATTTACCGACGTGTCCGAAATCCGTCCGATCCGAAAGTGCTGTGAATCAGTACACACCGGGCAATATTTTGGCATGAGTCACAGGTACATTTCAGCCATAGGTGACCAAAAGGTTGGCCGCAATGATTTTCACACAGACTGATAATATTTCTACCCAGTCAGTCTGCCAGGCCATAAAATCTGCCCGTGAGCCTAGCCATATTAACACTAATACCCTTTTTAAACACGTTTTATTCTTTTACACTAGAGGGGGACAATACATTTTTCCAGGGAGAGATTGAACTCAATTCTTAATTTAATCTCATTATAAAAAGCAATTATAACCTGGGATAGTTGTGTTTTTATTTATCTCCTACAGATTCTCACTAGCAGCTTATAATCACAATCAAATAAAACATACAATTTAAGAGTTGGTCCAGTATGTAGTTCCAACTCATCAGTTGTTATTAAAGGAATAGTTTCAGTTTCATCAGTTGTGAGCTGGCACAAATATAAGTTTACCTTTTGCATCATCCACCACTGGAGAGATGAAAATCTCTGACTGGTTCTAATTCTTAGAACCTTCGCCCCTGGCTCCTGCTCAGTTGATTGTAGAACGGGAGGTAAGGCATAGCTCCTTAACCTCCCAGGCTTCAATCAATACATTAAAGGAATAGTTCACTTTGAGTGAAATATTCCTTTAAAGTGTATGCCCACTGCAAAAAATATCTTTTACTGTAGTGTACCCCAGGCCACCTCCATGTTAGTTTTTAACAAGCCCCAGAAATAGACTTACGATCCTTCATTCACTCGGCTCTCTGCTTGATGGAAATAGCAAATAGGGGCCAAGTTTATTTTTGGGGACTTGTTTAAAAAGTTAGCATGGCATTTGGGTACTGTACAGCAAATGATTTTTACTGGTAGGGGATTAAGCAGCCTGCACATGCCAGAGTCATCAGTGATGACTAGGAAGAAAAAGAAACTACTGTTCCTACCACCACCAAAAAAACACACACAATAAAACTGATATAATATATAATAACACCTGTATTTAAATATCAATAAATGACCGACCGATCACCATGTAAAAACTCTATAAAATAGCACATATAAAATATACTGTACAAATAATCCAACATACAGCAAAGTTGCTACATATATATTATTGGGTAGTTTATAAGTAAATAAGTAAATTATCCAACTAATGTCCAATAGAGGATTAAGGATGGGTAGAGCTAATAATAAGATAGAGGGCATGAAAGAAGAAACGAAAGAGGGATGTGGATTATGGAGCTACACCTCTTAAAATGAACTGCTACCTAAAAGAGGGCAAACAGTTAATTTGTAGCCCTTCACGTTGAACAGATATGATTGGTAGATGGAGGGGGAGAGGTCGATAAAAGACAGGAGTAATGAGAGAATGTCATGCCTGATGAAGCTGGGAACAGCGAAATGCGTAGCAGTTGGAACGGAGTGACGTGTAGACGTAACCACGAGGAGTGCGGGAGGTTTAACTAGTATTCGAATGTGTTTGTTCATCTGCCGGAAGCCAGTGTCGGAGTAGAAGGAATTCGGAAATACCTACCTTCTAGTGGGCTAGAGCTACGGTACACAGATCCCAAGAGCTTGCCTGCCACGGATTTAACTATCTTTTTTTTATCCGGGGAATCGAAAGTGAAACGCCTAATGCCCAACAGTATACGACAAGAGCACGGTGCAGTATTAACCCATTCTTTAAATCTCCGCCTCTAGTGGTACGGACATATATACATTTTTATATTTTTGAGGTGTGCGCACACCGCTGTTTTAGATACTTACCTCCTCTATCACCATATATTATCACGGATCATATGTACTTATTCCCCGGATACCAATTATTAGGAGGACCGTCTCGGGTGATTTAATTAAACATTTGGAACTGTCTGGCCACATGCCCTCTTCTTATTTACTTATATACTACCCAATTATATATATGTAGAAACTTTGCTGTATGTTGGATTATTTGTACAGTATATTTTATATGTGCTATTTTATAGAGTTTTTACATGGTGACCAGCCGGTCATTTATTGATATTTAAATACAGGTGTTATTATATCAGTTTTATTGTGTGTGGTTTTTTGGTGGTGGTAGGTACAGTAGTTTCTTATTTGTCTCAGCCACACTCTCTCGGGGTGTGTGACTAAGTTCCTGAGTGGGAGACTCAGGTGTACCTGACCACCCACTTTCTTAGATGTGTACCATCCTTATTTATGACTAGGAAGAAGCAGGGACCAGATGACACACAGACCGCTTCACTGCAGGAGAACCATAAGGAGCAGGAATAAGGTAAGGCTTTTTAAACACTAGACCAGTCGAACCTATGGCACGCATGCCAGAGGTGGCACTCATGCACAGAAAAGTTCACAAGAGTTTGTTACCAGAAAGCCAGAGAGAAAGTGTAGCGGCTGTCTGTAGCAGAGAGGTGATGTGCTATACATTCCGCTCTGCTTGAGTCCCTGTTCTGGATCTCAAACTCCTGTGTGGTAATGTAGAGGTTAATAGGTAATCAATCAATTCTATCTACTGTATTGGTCTGTGTCCATTTGAGTTATTTTTTCTAAATTAAAAACTCCGTATTCAGGTTAAATGATCATGCTGGCACTATTCAATAAAAAGTGGGGTTTGGGGTTGCAGTTTGGGCACTCTGCCTCTAAAAGGTTCACTATCACTGCACTAGTGCAAAATTTTAGTTTTGTGGTGGATATGCCCTTTAAAATCAACCACTTAAAATTAAATCTATTAACCAGCCTGAGACTTTCAATAAATATGTTTCATTTCAAGAAGGCAGCACTATTTTATAGGGAAATCTGTTTAGAAGTCAGGTTTATTTCATTATTTTTCTTTGGCATAAGTCTAGTAGCAACAGTCTGTCACAGAGAGCCAACAACCTGGATGTGGCCATGAGCCCTACTTTGCCAAGGTCTGTTTTACAACCATTATCTTTAATCTGGCATTGTATCATTTTATAGTATCTCATCCCTCACATTTTTGTAAATATTGCATTGTATCTTTTTAATGGGATAATACTGAAGCCAAGACACTTAATTACAATGCAAAGTATTAATATCCAAATTGTGCCCAATTAGCCATTTTACCTCCCAGTGTCATGTGACTCGTTAGTGCTACAAAGCCTCCGCTGTTTAAGACATTGTTTGCGTGTTGAGTTAATTTGAGGGGGACATCAAATTTACACTGTTGTACGATTACTTTACAATGTAACCAAGTGTCATATTCCGTATTGTCCCATAAAAAAACAAAAAAAGATAAAATATCTACAACGCAAGGGGGTGTACAAACTTGATACTGTACATGTTTTACATTGTAAAAATTTGTATTAACTGTAAAACATTACAAGATTGCACACTTCATCCAAGACTGCTAAAGCTTTCACATTTGTAATGTATAAGTTTTTAAAGGGCAATTAGTTATAGGATACATTAGAAGGAATTAAAAAAAAAAAAAATTCTAAGTAATCCCAACCACCAGGGTACCTTTAGTTTCTTTAAATTCTTCATAGTCCGAGATATAAGCCTTTGAATATGCTGTGATTTGTAGGAGCTGCTACACCTCATCTGTCACCTACACAATCCAATGCAGTACTGTCACACTCCCTCACCCACACTATAAGTACCACAATCAATAAACCTTTAACCTAGCAATATAAGCATTACAAAACAGCCCCTCCCAAAAAAAAAAATTTCTATACATACAAACCGTGACTCAAATGGACATCACCAAGTAAACACTAATACAGTATATATATAATCCAGTTCTACAGACTATATACCAAACAAGACATACAGTGCAATCTATAAAATATATAGACTAAAGCAACTGAAATGTATCAGCATAACAAGCAGTGTCACCGTTTGTGAAGGTCTCACTACAGCTGCTGCTACACTGTCTCTTCAGTGATTATGATCTCAGCTAAGTGGGGGGGGGGGGGAAGAGATATGAACTTAAGGTACAAATACAAACAATTAGCAAACTTAGAGAACAGGCAGAGCTCAGTAACTTACTTGTAAAGAATCTCAGCACCACTTGTCCTCTCTCCCCCTTCCTTCAGCACATTTCTCCCACACTGTTTGCTTGCAGTCTAGCTCTGGAAGGGAGGGGTCAACAGAATGTCCACTTCATTTAAAGTGCTTTCAACTAAGCATGCCCGGACTTTTTATACAGCCCTTTACTGCTTGAGGGGGACTAGACAGCTTGGTACAAACTTCTGCCAGTCTGAAGAAATAAAGCCACACAGCAGCATGAAAGTATAGACTTTTTTCCACTATAGTTGCCCTTTAAAAATGGGAACTAAAATCTCTAGACATTGTCCCAATAGACAAAGCACATTCACAAAGATACAAGATGTCTCACCTCTTCCTTTGCTGGGTGATTTATGAAATTAATTTGTGGGTACTAGTCTGCTCCTATAATTCACCTTAGCTTGTTGACACCCAGCAAGGTTTAAGTACATGTCACACTCTTGCTTCCTAGATGCTGACAATCATAAGACAGTACAGAGACCTGACTTTCAGTCACAGATCATGCTACAGAAGATTCTGCCTCTTCAACATATTGAACAGTTTCCCCCTCCACACACTCCTTTGCATTTCATACTAAATTTACACAGCTCGTGTGCTGTCAAACTCTGGCAGACCAGGAAGTGCATCTCCATAGGCTTGTTTTAAGTGTATGAAAGTAATCTGCTTTAAAAGTTTTATAGTGCTTCTAAATATTTTGACAAAACTGAAAATGTTCCTCTTTAGACAGTGAGATCATGGGTTTTAAGTGGCTTTGCATTTATGCTATAATATAGTTCACACATTCAGGGGGAATCTAGGCATACTTGCCTTTATAGGAAAACCAGAAAAAAACTTGCAGATGTCTTTGACACTGCATAATACATGTAAAAGGTAGCCTAAAATGTTTGCCATATCCCGACTGGCATCAGGAATGTGAAATTCATGGCAGAAATGCATACCCACAATTAACAAATCTGAATAATCTCTAACCATCAAGGCAAAACTGTACTGATGGGAAATTATAGATATTAAGACAAAAGGGCCTTTAGGAAATAGCCAGGGGTGGTGTGTGTTTTGCATATAGATTATACCCAGTAAATATGGTACAACGTTAGGCAATTTAACACAAATAAGTTTATATTTTTAGCCATTTTTCACATTCTAACAGATCAGTAATGGAAATTCATTCCCTGTATAGGCAAGACGGCTTTCGAAATACTGAAATATCAAGCAGAATGCAAAGGAACACAAAATTGCACAATTTTCCATTAGCAGACAACCATACAGAATCTTCAAGCTTTTTAACAGAACATTAACTTACAGAATATATTCTTTTAATAATTAATATCACACAAAAAAACACTTGATGCATAAATATTTCCTTATTATTAAACATGATACAAAAATACTGGTACTTTTGCTCTGTTTCCCCATAAGGTTGCATTACATTTGGCAAGAACAAAACTCCCCAATGAAGATGCAAGGACATAATTCATTAGACATGGGGACAGACGGGGAACAGTGCAGTTTCTTGTAGTTGGTAAAGTAGGAAGCATGGCACAAAACCAAGCTTTCAGAAGAGCATGTCAAAAAAAAAAAAAAAAAAAATCTAGATACTTGATAAATCTATTGATTTCATAACATTTACATCAAGTACAGTCAATTCATGCTTCAAAATAAACAAAAAACCCACATAACATGCAATTTGCAAGGCTTTACCCATTTCCCAAAGATCAGTTGCAGTTTTTTACTGTAATAGCCATGCTCATTTTGCCACACTTATTTCATGGTTTTCTTGTTCGTCAAAGTAGGTGTAGCTTTAATAGTCCAAAGAATTTGAGGGAAAAAAAAGTTTGCAAAAAAAAAAACTCATCCCCCATGTGTGGTCAATGAATTGGACATTCTAGTGACTTGTTTATGCCTGGCAAATCTGTTCATGGAGAGAACAAAATCCCCAAAAAGGATCCTGTAAAAATGAAAAGCGTTAAATTAGAGGATTGTAGGCCAACAAAGATCACTGTGCATTTCTAAAAGGCCACACTGACTCATTAGCTAGAGCTTTTGGGGTAGTATAAAGTCATTTCACCAAAAACATTATAAAATAGGATATAACATTTTAATGTGGTACAACACTTTTACAGTAATAGAAATAAAACCCTAATTATGATACTAGGGGTCGCTACACATGTGATACCAAATGGTTCCCCAACTATTATACATGGAAAAGACCATGTATCTGGGCAATTCATGTTGTAAAAGTCCTTGTGTGTATATCTGTTGTATTCAATTAGAGCAAATGGACTTTAGTTAAACTGGAAGTTTAGTTCTTGAAGACGTTTCGCTAGTCATCAGACTGGCTTGTACAATGGGCGGGATTGTATAGTGGCTAAGAGGTGTTATAGGAACGCCCAGGGTAAGGTGTCAAAACAGCATTGTACATGGCAGACAGTTGGGTGTCGAACTCCCCCCACCTCTATTTAGGCTTGGTTTCTTTATTTTCACATAAATAGCCTCCTTGACACCTCTCTTGAACCAGTCACGTTCCTTTGCCAATATGTTGACATTACAATCTTCAAAGGTATGTCCTTTATCCTTAAGATGCAGGTACACGGCTGAGTCCTGACCCGAGGAATTGGCTCTTCTGTGCTGGGCCATACGTTGATGCAGTTGCTGTTTGGTCTCCCCCACATACAAATCAGAGCAACCTTCACTGCACTGCGTATACGTCACTTTTCTTGTGTTTCGGATGTACCAATTGCTGCCTGTGTGTTGTTTGGTTTAAAGCACAGGCATAAGGTGTTTTTTGAAAATTTCTTCTTAATTTCTCGGAGACCCCTGCTACATATGGGATGACCATGTTCTTCCTCCTGTCTTGCTTTTCCTCTTCACTGTTTGTTCTTTTCTATCCTACTTTTGACAAAGGCCCAGTATGGATATCCACAAGTTTTAAGGGATCCTTTGAGATGTTTCATTTCTTTAGCCTTTGCCTCTGTGCTAGTGGGGGATGTTCTCATCTCTGTGTTGCAGGGTTCTGATGACACCCAGCTTGTGATCTGAAGGGTGGTGGGAGTCCAACATCAAATACTGATCTGTGTGTTGGTTTTCTGTAAACCTCTACTTCCAGTTTACCATTTTCCTCAACTTCTACCAAGCAGTCCAAGAAAGACAGTTTGTTGTTTTGTACCTCTTCCCTTGTAAATTTGATGTTTTGGTCTACCACATTAATGTGTTCTGTGAAAGCTTGTACTTCCATCTGGTGGATTTTAACCCAGGTGTCATCCACATATCTGAACCAGTGGTTGGGTGCCATGCCCTTAAAAAGGTATTAAGCGTCTGTTTTTCTACCTCCTCCATGTAAAGGTTGGCCACAATGGGTGAAACTGGAGATCCCATAGCACATCCATGTTTTTGCTTATAGAACTTTACCCTGTATTTGAAATAGGTGGTATTCAGGCAAAAGTCCAGTAAGGAATACAACTGTACTGGATTGAGATCAGTTCTGCTGGTAAGAGTGCTGTCTTGGCCTAGCCATTTTCTCACCATGTCAGCCTCCTTGGTGGGTTTACAGGTAGAGAGATGTCACATCATAGGACACCATAGTTTCTTCTGCACCGAGTACTACATCTTCAATCTTCATCCAGAACATGGTCATCCCATATGTAGCAGGGGTCTCTGATAAATTAAGAAGAATTTTCAAAAAACACTATCCCTGTCTGCTTTAAACCGAATACACTGAGGCAGCAATTGGTACATCCAAAAGACCCAATACCGAAACAATAAAAAGACATCATACGCAGTGCAGTGAAGAATGCTCAGATTTGTATGTGGGGGAGACCAAACAGCATCAACGTACGGCTCAGCACAGAAGAGCCAATTCCTCGGGTCAGGACTCAGCCATGTACCTGCATCTTAAGGATAAAGGACATACCTTTGAAGATTGTAATGTTAACATATTGGCAAAGGAACGTGACTGGTTCAAGAGGTGTCAAGGAGGCCATTTGTGAAAATAAAGAAACCAAGCCTAAATAGAGGTGGGGGGGGTTCGACACCAACTGTGCCACATACAATGCTGTTTTGATACTTTACTCTGGGCGTTCCTATAACCCCTCTTAGCCACTATGCAATCACGCCCTTAACAGCTGGCTGATATGCCAATTAGGATTTTCCAGGGTACATAATTGACAGATTCTTGTACAAATCATTCTGAATTGAGAAAGCCAGTCGGATGACTAGTGAAACGTCTTCAAGAACTAAACTTCAAGTCCAGTTGATCTAATTGAATACAACAGATATACCATGACCTGGATGAATGAGAACCTTCACAAGCATCCTTGTTTGTCTGTTCTCTGCAAGACTGGCTGATGACACGTCCCCTGAAGCCAAACTGTAAATATACATTTAAAAGGAGAACTATATAGTGCACACGTTTTCAAAAACATTAAAATGAAAAGTACCTGGGGTAGGCAGGTAGGATTAGTACTTACGAGGAGTGGCAGCATGAAGACTGCATCTGTCAGGCTTCCAGAGTGCTTCAGGACTATCTTTAATACAGGAAGGCCCAGGGCACTAACCTGGCAGATAACAGTTGTGCTGCAGCTCCTCAACTAAATATCTAGAGGTAGTTAAAACCTAGGTACTTTTAAAAAGCAAATTTTTGCAGCATAATTGTCCTTTAAAGATAACAAATGTAAAGGGGAGGGGTTTTTCCCCTTTACTTCATTGCCATATCTTTAAAGGACAACTCCCTCATAAGAACATCTTTTAGAAAGAATGGTCTCTAAAATATGTTGATATGTTATAGTTTGTCCTATGAATGCATTACTGTATGCCTGTTATGCTTCTGGAGGTCTCATGGAAACCTGTACAGAGCATGCCCAGGCTCAGTACAGGTTTCTAAATTGCTCAAAGACGAAGACGGGATTAACATTGTCATTGGCTGTGATGTCAACTGTCAAATCCATAACTGACAATTTCTAACTGGAAGAACCAGGAAGCAGAAACAGGACATTGTGCAGGATTTCAGGTTAGACATATATTTCAGATTTCAAACTATTGCCGTTTAGGATTTGGGGGGGGTGATTTACCTGTATGCAAGTTTTCATTTTGGGGCTGGACTTTCCCTTTAAGCATTAGTCAAACTAAATAAAATTAAAACTTGTTTTGAAATATGAAGGGCAAGACTATAGGGTCCCAGATATAAAGTTTAGTCTTAAGCCTGGCATTCATAGATCGATATTTCAGATTGAAAATATCGAGCTTTGTATGGTCAGACTGCCTGTAGAGATCTGAAAGCCAATCAAGCAGAAGGGGGAAACGGACCAGTCAGAAAATGGTCCGAAGTTCAAATTGGGAATAATCAACTGAACCATCAAGCATGTATGGCCTGCTTCAGATCAAAAAGTATTTAATTACATAGGGCTGGGAACTCCCAGGAAGCAGGTATTCATTGAGACTATTTATACCTGGCAACTAACTTTCTTACCAAAGTTTTAGCAAAACTGGCGAGATTTCCACCCCTGCTGAGTTGCTTCAGATGGAGGATACCAACGCATCTAGAAAAGCCAATGACACATTAGAAAAAAAAAAAAAAAAAAAGTTAAACTGGGGTGTCGCAGCCCACATTTCATTTCTCCTATTAAATTACATATCCATCTCACTCCTGACTCGTTTGTTAATTTTAGATACACCACTGGGCGTTTCCCTGCATCCTGGTGGGCCAGTCAGACCCTAGATAAATTCAGTTCAAAAATATGTTGCTAGTATGCATGTATGTATAATTTTATTTATAAAGTGCCACTTGGGTATGCAGCGCTGTACATTATAAAATACAGCGTATACAAACAAGAGGATAAATGAAAGCAATTATTCAGATAAAATAAATACAATTTCATACACCTGTTAATACATATACAAGTTATGGAGATTTTTTTTTATAAAAGTGCCTCGACACAAGGAACGAGATCCCTGCCCTGAAGAGCTTACAATCCAAGTACTTACCTCCTTTGACCCCCCCCCCCCAACCAATAGGGTGTGCTTAGATACTTCATGCTTCTTTGTTCCCCTTCCCCACCTACCTAAAATGCATCAAAGCGCAAACATGTTTTCTTTGTTAGAGGAAAGGATGCAAAACACCAAACAAAGAATTTACTAGACTGTTTTATCCTTAACCTCAATTTTGTGTAAAAGATATTTCTCTCTCCCAGTCTAAATATGCCACAAGTCGTGTTAGAAATGGGCCTACAATGTTTAACCACAAAGCAATAGTTTAGTTATTTATTTACTTAACTGGCAAAAACTTGCAAAAGCTAGTATAATATTACAAGCAAGTTGACATTTAATTGCATTCTTTTAGGCTCATTCTACACTATACAGCACCATCTGAAGTAAAGTTTAAATATATAAAAATAAACATTAAAAAATGGCCTAGATCATACAAAATGCTGAGGAAGCAATGCATATGTTCTTTAGGCTGGCACACTGTTACATACTGTCAAACACCATTTATTTTAATTATTGGGCCTATCAAGTTTATAGCAGGGAAAACCAGTTTTTCTATCTATGCAATTTTAAACAATTTACCTGTGCATGAAGAGCAGCAGCAGCGGCGGCAGCAGCAGGGTATGTAAAGGCAGCATGGGGAATGGCTGGAGCAAGTTCTGTGGTATACAGTGGGTATGGAGCCCAGGCCTCTGGGGATGCTGGGATAAGAGCAGCACCAGTCAAGTCATCTGTAAGCAGACAAAAACCATTTGACATTGTAGGTTTAGGGGTTTGTATACCAAATAAGTCTTTACATTATTTCAACTTCTTGCCCATTTTCCTCAAAGTTCCCCCTTCCCTCTTGTTTATTAGTCTAGGTCGATTGTTTTCCTCTTCGCCTTGCAATGTGTAGGCGTGCATTCAGAATGCTTAGAGCACAGCTACTCAAGCCACACTTTTGCTGAATGTATAATTAACAAATCTGTAATTGAATCAGCAGAGGTAAAAATTATATATCCACATGAATGCAATAAAATGTTCCAGGCAAGTCTAAGCCTTCTCAAGCCTTGAGCCTGGAACAGCCATTTTTATATGCAGATGGGTGACCAGAACAAGAAAACCCCCCCCAAAAAAAACACATTTTTCTGCCAATTTGTTTGGATATTGAGGACATTTTGACCATGTACAATAGATTGAATAATACTGTAAAAGAACAGGGAGTATAGTATTTAAAGGGCATGCCCACTCAAATTGAAAATGTACATATATCTGCAGCTCCCCCCCCCACACACACACTTTATGGTTTGCTTCCCCAAAGATGCACCTAAAAATACTTACAAGACCCAGTCCCTTGAGGGGCTGTCAGCTACTGGAAGTTACCAGCACACCTTTGACAGGCAGCTACGACCATAAAGCAAAGTTGAGCAGGGAGGGACCGGGTCTGGTAAGTATGTTCAGGTGCATCTTTGGGGGAAGGTAAGTAAAATGCAAGTGGTGTTTGGAGGGGTGCTGCAGCTATATGTAAATTTTCATTTTATTGGTGTACATACCCTTTAATATCTGGATGAACCTCAATAATCACACTGACATTATTGGCAGGCTTAAGATGCAGTCACGACATTAGTTGTAGCTAACCTTGAATAATCTGGTCCCAACACTTGGACCCAGCTGTAAACAAAAGGTTCATAAAAAGCAATTCAAGGGAGCATCAGGAAATAAAAATATATACACACATTATCTCTACATAGAATTACAAAAACTTACAAGGATCTCGTGCAATGAAATGTGCGCCAAGTGCTGGGTGGAGGTTTGTGGGGTTGGGTGTAGCCATTAGTTTGTTCTTAGCCATCTTTGTATTGGCCTTTGCAAACTCTAGTCTTAAAGTTTGTGGATTTTCTGGGTCAAAACGTATACCCTACAAAATAGAAAAGTATAAACACTATCACATTCACCTCTGGCTTCCTGCAGATGATTAGACCTTTATTTACAATTTAGAAAATCAAATAAAAAAAAACTATATATTATATATGTTACAAAGGTTAAAGTCTCCCACAGAGCTGGAGCACTACTGCACTTTTTCCGATTGGGCCAAAAGCAGGTGGTGCTGGAACTTACTTGTACATGCTCTGTTGACCTCTGGAAACTTCAATGATATATTGCCTTCAAGTTTAATTTTTTTAATTCTCCTTAACCAGAACAGAGTAGAAAATAGATTGCAGTGCACCGTAGGAAAAATGCACAGCAGTGTACTGGGATTCCCACACACCAAAAACAGGGGTGCCCAACTTATTTACCAGAAAGAACCACTCTGAATGTAGACTTCACAGCACGCAGTATAATAAGGAACAATAGTCAAAGGAATCTTACATTTAAGGCATTCTTTGCCGCTTCAGCTCCTGCCCGGTTATCAAATGTGACAAAGCCAACAGGCTAAGGAGGGAAAAAAAGAAGTTAGAAAAAGAAAAAAGCGGCAATTCAATAGGTTGTTTCAAGTGTAATCGCATCTGTTACCTGTTTTGAGGTAAGCTTGATTAGGGATCCTTCATAACCCTGAAAGCAAAAAGGAGAAAGCCACAACTTTAGGTACGGTAAGTTCAGGAGAATAAGAAAAGCCTGTGGTGTTATTGCAGCATAGAGGGAGGTGGATGTGTTGGGCATTAGGTCTGCTGGACTATCCGGTACAGCAGTGACAAGCTGCAGATAGGGTTTTATTGCACCCTCTGCTATGGGGTGGTGCTGTGGTTCCCAGTAGCAGAAGTGGTTCCCATACTTCCCAGCAGTGCCTAAGGCTGTGCTCTGTCAGTGTGAAAAATTGTGAGTATGCTGTGCAGTTTAAGGATGGTATAGAAGGAAATTGAAATGGGTAAGCATTCTTTAAAATGTCAGACTATGCTCTGGCTTAAAAAAAGGTATGTCCACCGATTTTTAGCTTTGTGTTATTGAGTTTAACCAAAGAATGGGAGGTAAATGTGCCATATCTTACCTCCCGTTCAGTAAAACTCACAGAAGAGGTAGAACTTACATGTGAACGGTCCAGCACTGGCTTCTGACAGTGATGCATCCACACTCTTGCACTGTGGACACGTCAGACTGTCAGCGGTGTCTGAGTGTCAGCAGTGGTGGACCGCTCAATCGCAAGTTTTTCCTCTCCTTCAAGTTTTACTGAAGAACAGGAGGTAAGACAACACATTTACCTCCCATTCTTCAATTTAACGGAATACAAAGATAAAAAAAAAAATGGACACACTCTTTAACGAAACCCCCCCCCCCCCCCCAAAACTGATGAATTGTCAGCCATCTGCCCGCAACCCAAACTGCTATTTGTACAAGCATTTGTAGTCAGATATTTAATGGTAAATACTCTTCTGGAAGAAGGTATCTGCCTTCTCCCTCAGCCCAATAAATGAGCTTTTAGAAGCTTGAGCATGTGCAGAGGCGGCAACAGGGGAAAGAAGCTTATCATTGGCTGCAAAGTCACAGACTTGATTGACTGCATAGAGGGATGACACCGCTTACACTACCAGAATAGAAGCAATAATGCTTAAATATCTCATTACACGTGCAAGTAATAAACTGGTAAAATAGCAGTTGGTGTTGTGGGCAGATAACCAACAAGTTTCCAGTTTTGTTTTTAGGGCTGATTTGCCCTTTAAGGAAAGTGTTACTATTGCAAAACAGGATAAGATAGCAGAAAAACTTGAACATTTTAAAGTGTAGAATCCAAATCAATGTTGCCAATCAGTCTAGTAATTATAAAAAGTGGCAGAATGGTGGAATCCGAAATTGTACCTTTCATTGCAGTTTGACACCCAGCTCAGGCAAGGAAAGGGAAAAGAAAAATACACCAGTTACCCAATTTGAAACTATGGGTTCCCGATTTAAACATATCCAGCAACCAAATCCCCATATTACCATTCCCTTCGAAACAAAGCACAAAATCTGCAATAGGATCCCAATAAAATGTACAAGAAGTCCATTCCAGTATCAGAAGAGAATGCCTGCTAGTTTAGTACTGGCAAATAAATGTATGTAGCTACAGTTTTGGGTAACTTCTTGCCACCAATTTAGTCACAGTAAATAGTAACTGCCTATTACATTCAAACAAAATCAGAAAAGCAAACCACCTTAATACCATCACATTTCATTATGCATTCCTGGAAATAGAAAAGCTCGAGTAAGGTCATTTGTGGTGTTACAATCCCTAATTTACAGGCTATATTCTCTTTATACTAGAGTGAGTTTGTAGTAGAACTATGGTGTGGGTAAACTAGAAAAAAAAAAGTAGAATGTGTCACTACATGTGTCAAATGTTCTCAGTGTGGGAAAAAGTGCTAAAGCTGGTCAGAGAAAACAATTTCACAAAAGACAGGTTTTTAGAACAATTATCCCACATTTATACGTTTGGTAAATATAAAAATGCTGATAGTTTAAATTGCCAGTCGACATGTCAGTCGCAAAGTAGTAGATCAATACTGCCGGAACCACCTTTCCGGTTCTTATGTTGTGGCAACACTGTCTCAGTCGGGTAAGTAAAATCATTCCAACGTATGGCCATCTTTAGGCCAAGTACACAAGGCAATATTTTGAGGGATGAGATACTTGGTCGATCAGTCTTCTATGGACCACACAATTGGCTGCCACAATACAAGAAACTGCTTTTTTTGACAGAACTGGCCTAACTTTTGTGGTGGTCAGAAACATTGTACATAGCCTTAAAGGAGAACGGTGTTACAGCAATAATTGGGAAATCAGTAATAACCTTAAGTCTCTGAAGTAATATTTTAAAATTCCTGAATTTCAGTAGAAACAATGTAAAAAGAAAGCACATTTGAAATATGTTAAAGTGCTTTAAGTTAGCCATACGTTGCTTGATAGAGCCATTCTATTACACTTATCACTTTTACAAATAGACAGTTCTGACCTTTACATTGCTCCAAGTTGTGAAAATTCATCTGCCCCTTTTCGTGCATTGATGTGAGACATTTAAGTATCCCAGGTGTATAAAGAGTGGAAGGATTACAAATGCTGGACAGAGCAGAATTTTAGTGTTTCATAGTTTAGCTGTTGGGTGCCCAATGAATTAAGGAGTGCAAAATGTATCTAGGGAGTGGTGTTAAATGTTAAAACAAAAACATTTGCCAATACTGCTAATTTTAGTACTTCCTATTAAATTTCTGGTTAGAAATTTATGTAGTAATTCCCAATGTTCTCTCCCAGCTGCCTGCCACAATGGGGTAAATTAGCCTGGAAAGTTCAAAGGAATTTTTTTTTTTTTTTAAATTCTTAGTTTATATTATGCTAATTACACATTCTCTTCCATTTTGAAAAAGCAGTTGAATTTATACCCTTCACTATTACCTGCTGTTTACATTAGTGAGCTGACTTTTCAAGTTCTTCTTCAAAGAATGCACCACTTCATTAGAATGTTCCTAAAAGTAATTACTACCGATTGGCTGTTGGATGGGTCAAATGTGCTCAGATCACTACTGAGCAACTGAATTAACCCAGGCGTTGGGTCAAGGGCAAGACCATAACGGTCTCTACTAGGGGTCCAGCAAACAGGAAGTCAGTATCTCAGAAGCATTTATTTATACACAGACAAAAAGCGGAATGGGCAGGGGATAGAAAAAAACACTTTTTTTTTTAAAGGGCATGTCCACTCCAAAAACTATCATTTTTACCCACTACTGGCCTCACTGCAGTGCATAAAAATCCTTAATTTACATCCCAGCTCTAAATGGTTCTCCTGGCAGGAGGGAAATTGTTTCCACCTCTGAGGCATCCTCTCAGAGGTTTTTGGCTTGCTTAGAGCAGGCCTCCCCTCCCCCCACCCATTTTGCTCTCCTTCCCCCTAGCATAAAACCCCTTTGATATACAATAGGTCTTCCTCCCCCAGCCCCAACCAGTATAATAGATTTTCCATAAACTCACCCGATCGTTACTTACCTTACCCCTCTCCCCGGTGCTCTGTGCAGCCACGTCCCTGATTTACGGATGTGGCTGCCGGTCCGGCCCCCTGCTTGCAGTTTTATGCAAGCAGAGGGCCGGGACAGTGTGTCGGAAGAAAGAAGGTAAGTACCAATCGGGGTAGTTTTTCGGAAAATCTTATAGCGGTTGGGGCTTGGGGAGGGAGACCTACTATATATCAAAATATTTAAGGGGGTGGACATGCCCTTTAAGTATATGTACTTTCACTGAACTTCCCTTTTAATTATCTGGTTAGTAATACATCTAATAATGTGCTGAAAATCAGTTGGAATTGGTGTCCAAAAACGATTTCCATCTCCAACACATTACAATAAGTAAAAAAAAATATGGAGGGTAACAATCAGGTATCCTGTTAAATCCTACCTTGAATGGTCGAAAAAGCAAGTATAGTTCCCTGGGTTTAATGTCAATCGGCAGGCCACTAACAAACAGTGTACGTACCTGCAAAAAAAATATATTGTAAATATTGTATCACTGTAAAGTTGAATAAAGCTTATGGTCAACACATGTATGAGCATAGGGTGCTTGTAAACAAGATCCTCAGACAGATTTCCTAAGGAAATAGGGCAACACAGCCTACTGATTCACTTTACCAAATGTAAGTAGATTGGCAGTGGAATATGATTAGTGGGTAGGTTCATGCAGGGTCAGCACAAGTGGTAATGTCTAGGCCAGTTTAAATGCTTGCCAGACTGTGGAAGTTGGTCTTAACTGGTATCTAAAACTTAAGTCCCCCCCCACCATTTAATTCCATCCCATTACTGGAAACTACAATCCCCCCCTTTTGTTGACCTGTCCTGTTTTAGATTTCAAATCTTCTGCAGTATGCTGCTGTTTTACCATAACTGGAATGGTGACTATTGATATGTGAATTGCACTATGGGAAACTCCCTCTCCTAGTGCTGGCCAATAGTGATTGCAGAGTATGCTTGCCCACACTGTTGTCCTATAAAGGAGGCATTTGTTAAGAGTGGGAAGGGTGATAAGGAGCACAACAAAACTGGTTTAAAGGCATGCAGCAAAACACCATACCTCAGTATGTGGAGGATGGATAATGGGAAGCAGAATGGCAGATGAGATTTGAGGTTGACCAACAAGGTAAAAACTAGGAAGAGGTGGAGATCCTGGTAGCTCAACGGCACCAATATAGTATGCCAAAAAACCTGCTTTTAGTCATCCACACGACATTTCGGATCAAGAGATCCTTTATCAAGTGTGACGAATGGTGAACTTGCAATCGAATTTAAACACACAGGATGTGACAATCGTGATGAAACCCAATAAGTCCCCCCACCCTCTAATAGCCACCTTGGAAGAGTCCATCAGCTCGTACATGGAAAAAAAGAAAAAAAAAAAAAAAAGGCTATTAAAGGGTGGGAGGGACTTATTGGGTTCCATCACGATTGTGTGTTTAAATTCGATTGCAAGTTCACTAATTATCACACTTAATAAAAGGATCTCTTGATCTGAAGCATGTCGTGTGGATGACTAAAAGCACGTTTGGCATACTATATGGTGCCGTTGAACTACCAGGATCTCCACCTCTTCCTAGTTTTTACCTTGATTGGTCGCATGAGTGGAGCGAACCAGAGATGCTTTGGGTGAGCACGTATACAGGCTGTATTCTTACCTGACTTGGAGATTTAGAGATTTAATGTATATAAATGTAAGGTGATGCATTTGGTATTTAACAAACTGGTGCCACCTACACCATAAATATCTGTTAAGTGAATCTCTAATGGAAAAAGATTTGGGGGTTCTGGTAGACCATATACTTGGCTGTAGCAAACAATGACAAACAGCAAAGGCTAGAGCTAGCAAGATACTGTCTTGTATAAAGAGGGGAATAGATTCAAGAGGAAAATGTTATTCTCCCTCTTTACAAGGCACTGGTAAGGCCTCATTTGAAAAAGCCATGCATTTTTGGAATCCAATATATAAAAAGGGACATCTTGAAAATGGAAGCAGTTCAAAGAAGGGCAACTAAAATAATAAATGGAATGGAGGGGCTTGACTATGCAGGCAGATTAGACATGTTAGGGCTGTTTACATTGGAGAAGCGATGTTTGCGTGGGGATATGATCACGTTATAAAAAAATATATTAATGGGCCATACAATAAACTCTGGTGCATTGTTCACCAATAGGTCATATTAGGGGACTTGTGGACATCTAAAGATTGTAAGAAAAGATGCTTCATCTTCAGGTTAGGAAAGGTTTCTTTACAGTGAGAATGGCAAGTTCATTGAATAGCTTTAAAAGTGATAAGTTTCGGAAAAAAAAAAAAAAATAGAATTACCAGTATTAATACATACACTTAGTTATGGTTTATCAAGGGATACTTTCAGATTGCTGTTTGGAGCCAGGAAGAAATCCCCCCCCCCCCCCACAAACACTTTTCAGCTGTTTTTTTCCCCCCTTCCTCTGGATCAAGGTAGGGTTAAAAAGGAGGATGAAAAGGTTGGACTGGATGGACTTATGTCTTTACTCAACCTCAATTACTATGCTACTATAATAAAGCAAGGCAGATGGTTGTAGCTGTGAACAGACCCAAATTAAAAAATAATGTGGTTAATAGTGAACCATTTAATGGTCTGGCTTATGTCAGGCCAATGTGAAATTCAGTAAGTCCAAACCCTATATTCAAGAGATGTCCAACATGTTTTAGTATATAATTGGTCTTAAAGAAAAACTCCACCCTCATAAGAACATCTTTTAAAAAGAATGGCCTCTTTAAAATATGTCGATCTATCATAGTTTGTCCTATGAATTCATTACTGTATGCCTGCTATGCTTCTGGAGGCCTCATAGAAACGGAGCAATTTAGAAACCTGTACTGAGCCTGGGCATGCTCAGAAGAGGCAGAGAGGGGATTTACATTCAGTCATTGGCTGTGATGTCAACTGTCAATTCCATAACGGACAGTTACTAACTGGAGGAACCAGGAAGCAGAAACAGGGGAAACAGGACATTGTGCAGGATTTCAGGTTAGACATATATTTCAGATTTCAAACTATTACCGTTTTGGGGGGTGATTTACCTGTATGTTAGTTTTCATTTTGGGGCTGGACTTGCCCTTTAAAGTTTCATTTTAGTAACGGCACTCATTACATGGTTTAGGGTACACTTGGCTTTTTTTCCTTGTTCTCCAGTTTATCTTGTTTTTAACATTATATTCAGGATCACTTCCAAGTGTTACCACTTAAAACAGTCCATAATGCCATAGTGCAAAGAATGAATACAAAACCATGCATTACACCAACTAGCATTTTAAAGACAGTACTTTGCTGCTGCAAGATACCCTGGCAGTGCAAAGCTATGTTGCATACAAAAGTAGACTAAGTTGACTAACCCACTGAGGAGTCATACTGCTGGCTCTCTGGTGGAAAGGACTGTTCCTTTACTGCACAGATTTGACAGAGCTGGTAAATATTTTAGTGCTTTCAGGAAAATTTTACCCTGATGCAGGGTTCTCACTCAAATATAAAAACATCCCTGGTGGCTTAAGAAATGAGTTGCTGACAAGTGCGGAAGAAACCTTAATTGACAGGTGTTGGGAGGAGGGGTGGGCAGTAACGATTAAGGGTGAAAGGACAACAAAAATAAAACTGCCAATGAATGCATGCTTTACAGGCCACTTGCACTGCTTTTATTAGGTAGAAATCTAAGTGCAGGAATACAAGCACACTTGTCAAGATTTACAGATGGGGTTGCAATTCCAGGCCCTTAACTCAGATATTCTGTAGGCTTTGGTAGAAAAGGTTGACCTCTTTAGGGATGTGATAAGATAACCTAACCAAGAAACCCCTGTGAATTCTAGAATTCTAAAGGTCTAACATTTAACTACCAAACTAGTATTTGTAGGTTAAAGGATTAAGCCTCCAGTTACTTAATTTAGGCCCTCTATTTTCAGGCGACCCTGCAGAGCTACACTTATATTAAAACCTGTAGATAGTAAAGTGTTTTAACCACTTAACCTTGCAAAAGACCAAAAGAAAGATGTTCAATGACAAAACAGACTGGAAAAAAAAAACCTGGACAGGGCACCACCAAAAGTATGACTACACTCACGTCTTGATCTCTCCCATTTTGAAGAGTCACACTCACCATGTATTAGGATTTCCCCATCACTAACTAGATGTGTAACCGAGTCTGGAGAAGTACAGGCATTCCCAGCACTACATTGAAAAAGCAGCGGGTACCAACACCATAAATTGGTGAAATTGTAGCAACTCTCTAAAGTATGAGCCTCCAGATAAGCAACATGGGAACACACTATTTTAGTTAGGAGAGTCCCAATTTGGTTAATGTAGTACACTGATCATTTACTGGAGGGATCAAAGAAGCAGCCCGTATTTTTGATTTGACAAGATAGTCAAACTATAAGCCTGCCACAAACATTGTATATCAAACTACAATTTAAACCATCTTTAGCAGTACTGCTTAAAGCTTTCATTACGTGAACGAAAAAAAAGTGGCTGAAAGTCTTAAGCGTAATCCATCCTGTAAGCAAGAAGGTTTACAGTGCCTATAACCCAATTATACATCAAACTGCACAAGGGGGGCTCATCATGAGGGTAAGAAGTTTCTAAATGCCATTTCCCCCCCAAACAATTGGTTCACAAGCAGAATGAGAAGGAAGAAATGGCTTATTTTAATGTTATAATATATGCATTAATTGTTCTGTACAGTGATTCATCCCAAAGGCTATAAAACAAAGCCTATAAAATGAGGCCTAGCTAAAATGTATTCAACATTCCTTGTAACATTTTCTATACAAATGTCTACACCAATATTGAAGTTTTGGTTCTTTACCCCGGGGATACCTTTGTCAAGAGTTTTAAATGTGCTTGTGGAGCATGTACATTAAAGGGGGGGGGGGAAATACTCCAAGACAAAAATACCTTTTAACCCACCCTTCTCCCATTAAATGTACCCATGGTTAAGAAGACCAAAACTTAGAGCCTCACCCTCTAGATTTTCCTCATGGATCACTGGTAAAGCAAGGTAAGGAGGGGCAGAGCTGGACCGGCAATTGTAAGTGGAGGTAAGCATTAATGGCAATACATGGACCTAAAGATTGGTTTTGTTGCCACACAAAACACGTAGTGTGGCTTAGCCCTAAGCCTAATTTTTTTATCCACGGGGAACTAGACCGTTGCCTATTATGTCAGATTTTAAAACTGGCAATAAAACCCATAACACATTCAATCAAAACGATAAGTACGGTATGTCAATCTTCAAAACTGGTTCTGGTCTATACCGTATGTCACTTAAACACTATTTCCCCATAAACAAGACTTAAAAAAATCATACCAATACTGAGGAAATCTATCAAAACCTTCCTACATGGGGAGGGAGGAGTGATCTGGAAACCAGTGACTACTACAATTTCCAGTCTAACTGATCACAGTAAAAATATTATGCCATCTTTATAATTCTACATGTCAGCACAACTATTTGTCTGGAAAAAACGGACTGCAAGCACAGAATACATACTTAAAAGCAATTTTATTAAGCTTTTATGGGTAAACTGCATTAGTATTTACTGTACATTTTTGAGGGGGAAAAAAATGAATCACTGGATTTAAAGACTCAATAGGTGGTTGCTTGAATGTTTTAGCATAAGCCCTTAGGTCATTTAATTTTTTTCTATAGAAGATTGTAGGATTTGAAAACCCTGTTAAATTCTCATTTATTTTAACCAATCCTTTACTTCACCTCCAAGAAGAAATCCCTTCTTGTTTACGATCAGGACAGAGGTGGCTGTCAAAATGTCGAGAAACAAGAGGCGGTAAGCCATTTACAAATGTTAGATAATTGTTGGGCCAACAAATCTGATACAGCATATGTAGAAGCATCTGCAGACATTTTTAGCCATTCACCTAGTACAAGACAGATTGCTAAATTATGTCAGGGAGCATCAGGCATTGCTCTCCTGTACCCTGGGATGTTTAATGGGGATAGCTAGATAATTCCAATTTGGAAAGATTGACTATTGTTCCTAAATAAATCTAGTGTAGATAAGGCATAATTCATAATTTCCCTATAGTGTGGCGGCTTTATTAAAATTCTAATATATATAGATAAATATATATATATAATATCTATATATTATATATATATATATATATATATATATATATATAATATATATTATATATAATATTATATAATTATATTATAATATATATATATATATATTAGTAATAGACCAAATGAAGGAAATTAGTTCACATCTATGATTAACATCCCATTAATTAGCTTTATTTAAAGGGGAAGTTCAGTGCAAATACATATGCTTTTCAGAAAAAAAAAAAGCAGCATTTTTCCATCCTATGACCTTAATCTGCCAATTCAGCATTTTGTCTGTGTATAAATAAATGCAACCTAAATACTGACTTACTGTTTGCCTAAATACTGACTTACTCTCCCTAGTAGAGACCATTATGGTCAGTGTTCTCCCTCGGGTCTTTTAGCCGGGCGGCCCACCCGGCTACTTTTTCATGCCACCCGGCTGGAAAAAATTTCTTGAGAACACTTGTGATTTAAAAAAAAAAAAAAAAATTAGATGTAGGTTTAATAGATGTACCAATAGGTCAGTAAGAACTCGTCAAAATGCCCAGTGCAGACCCTTTGTTTACACTTTTAAGCTTATTTTAGCACGTTAACTAGCTTTTCCAAAATCCCCAAGGCCACAAAAGGTTGGCACATGTATTTGTGCTGCCATTTTACATGGGTTACCTTCAGATGTTGTAGAACAACAATTCCCTGCAGATGTTGTAAAACTATATAATGAGCATGATGCAGTGCACATTTTTCCCCACCACCAAATTTCCTTGTCCCACCCCACCCGGCTACTTTTTCATGCCACCCAGCTTGTAAAAAATTCTGGGGAGAACACTGGTTATGGTCTTGCCCTTGACCCAGCACCTGGGTTGATTCAGTTGCTCAGTAGGGATCTGAGCATCTTTGACCCATCCAATAGCCAATCAGTAGAAATTACTGTTAGGAACATTCCAAGAATGTGGGGCATCCCTGAAAGAAGGACAGTTAGAACCTGAAATGTCAGCTCACTAATGTCAACAGCAGCGAATAGCAAAGGGTATGAAATAAACTGATTTTTTGAAATGGAAAAGAATATGTAGAATAACTAAGTATGCATTACACAAACTAACAATTTAACAAAGAGAACTTCCACTGAACTGTCCCTTTAAGTTTCATCTTTGATAAGCAGCTATTTGTGGAGTCACTTTACATAAAGTTATTTGACAAGTAAACCTTTCAGAACAGATCTAGCTTCTTAGGGTCAGAGACATTCATCCCATGCATAATCTCTAAAAACCATATGATGACGGCCTGATAGAGGTTGAAACATGTTGACCAAATAAATTGTTTTTTGAACGTTTGTTACCAAGACCTGTGAGTGCGTCGTGCTTCTTTCAATATATATATTGATATTGCCTTTAGTAAAGTAGTAGGTTATATATACATAAAGGATGGTATGATGCAATGCTGCCAGATCAATGCACATAACTAATTACCAGATTGATATATTAGAGCTGCCAATGTTGTAAGAGCCAGGCAATGCATTGTCTCAAACAGTAATTTCTTTATTTCTAATTATTTCATACCGGGAGAGGTTCCTGGCAGCTGCAAGTCCTATTAACTCCAAAATTTGACTAATGGCTAATTTCTGGCAATCTCAAATCGCCATTGGCTGAGAAGGCACCAAATGTTTCCCAGCATTTCTAGATGTTTGCCTCTAAGAAACTGTGGCATGCAGCATTTTCCTAGTGGCAAAAAAGCCAGCAAAATTAAAACTAGCCATTTGGGTGAACCTAGCCTTTGTTTTGTGCAACCCCCAAGAATATAGCTCATCCTAGCAGCTTAATAGTAAATAGCCAAGTGCTGGTTCACACTGGTCTGAATGCCTTTTCACTGTAGCAGACATTTTATGGGAAAAAAAAAAAAAAAAAAAAGACAGACATGTTGAAATATTAACTACGTATCTTATAGAAAAAAAAACCTCAAACCAATTCTAAAGCAAAGTTGTAGCATTGCTTTTAATATACCGTATATATTTTAAAAATGGACCAGGAGTAGGGTATATAGTTTGCATAAGGATATCCAAGTAAAATAGGTAGGAGAAAGGAACCAGGCAAAAGCAGGATATACTGCAAATGACATGTTTCGGGTTCAGGACCCTTTATCAAGTGTGATAAAGGGTCTTGAACCCAAAACATGTTGTGTATTGAATAAAACTTGCCAAGATTGCAGTATATCCTGCTTTTGCCTGGTTCCCTTCTCCTACCTATTTTACTTGGATATTGGGTGTATTTAACCAGCATTGGGGATGGATGCATGAAGGACCAAGGAACACATTGCCACAGTATGTGGAAAGTACTGTATTTTGTTCTGCACAACAATATGTCCATTAAAACAGGTGTTTTCACATACAAACGGGGGGGGGGATGATCCCCAACATTTGCTTCTCTGTGCAATTCCATTGTGAGAATGGAAACCAATAGGTTTGCTTTTGAAGTGGAATGTTTAGTAGACAGCATAACAAGTAACAGTCATGGCCATAATTACTTACAGTTTAAGTTACTTTTAAACAGATCTTGTTTAGTTTTTTTTTTTTTTTTTTTTTTTTAAAGGACTTTTATAAGTCATTCCCTCTTACCAACAGCAGGCACGCTCCAATGCAACGTTAGTTGCTCTGGTGCTACCAATAAATCATATATAAGGAGCAAAGATCAGTGCACACAAGGGTCTTTTCCAGGTATAAATGTTTTTTTTCTTAACACAGTGGATATAGGTTTGTATGTGCAGAACTGTTTGAATAAACGATAAAAACAAATCATGGTATATTAGCAAATGGAGGGGATATTGCGCTAGGCTTCTGTATTTAAATTTACACTCACAACTAATTTAAAACTAGTGTGTTGTGCACTAGTCATTGCCAAAGTTAAAATAGTTACTTACTATTAGTTTGAAACTACAAGAATTCCCATGCTGCATTAACCTCATTTCTACATTAAATGTATTTCCCAATTTCAACAAGTATTGTTCTTCTGCAGCATTGAAGCCAAGTGCACCCCCAATTACATCACACGCTTTACCCCTATTATAATGAGCCTGTCCTTTATCAAACAATGGCTTGCTCTACACACCATCCAATCAAGTTACATTGGGAAGGGCAAACAAATTCCTTCCCTGGTCTGGTAAATAACAATGTGATGTTTGGATCATATCTGTGGAGCTGCACAAGATTGTCTGTGGAACATGCACTAATATGGATGGAACCTTCCCTCCCTTATAAGGAGTTTCAGGCAGGTTTAATCATTTGTATGCAGCCTAATTCCAGTCATCTGTGTATATTAACTCGGCTTAAGGAATGTGTGTTGGATGGGACACTAAAGGATATTACAGAGCTGGAGGCACATCCAAGGTTAAAGGGTGACCCGAGGGGCAGCTAGAAAGATAGAAAACAACTTTACACCTGGCTCAGGGGGGAAAAAACCAGCAAACGGAGTGGGGAGAACAGGAACCAGGGAGCCGATCCAGACTCATGGTTTGTTTCATCAATGACAAGTAACGGAACTCGCAGCTAGTGAACAAGGAACAAACACTGAAGTTGATCAGCCAATGAAGCAGAGGAAGGTCTCTGGGAGAAGTTCCAGAAATGAAGAGGGGACAGTACAGTGCACACCCCAGACACTGGCAACACTCAGAACTTGTACCATTACCAGACTTACTACTTTGCACCATTACCAGTGTTACTACTGATTGCTCCAGTCCTGTGAGGATAACACAACAGGATATAAAATCCCTTCAGGGAGGGTTTATGGGTTATATCCCCAGACAGTGGGCTATGGGACTGTCTCTAGATAGGAACAATGGGCCACTCACCTCTTCTTCTATGTTATTGTTGTGTTCGCTGTCTGGCTTTAGGTTACTCATGGTGTACAAACCAACAGCTGGTTCCTCTGTGGGATCCACGGTGACCGCTAGTTCTGGAACAGTGTGTGTATGTGTGTGTGCTCCTTCCCGCTCTGGGCTGGATCGGGTGTGTGGGTGGACAGGAGTTCAGTGGGATCACTTGGTAGATGGAAGCTCCAAGTGGTGTAGGGGTGCAGTGTGTGTGTTGGGTGCAGTGTAATAGATAGAGGTGTGACTGTGTGTGAGAACTAAGGTGGGAAAGTGCAAAAGACGGAAGGGGGTGAAGGGCTCTTTATACAACCCCTTCCTCATGCAAAATCTTAATTAAGAGAAGGGGGAGGAGGGTTGGTTACTAGGGGGAGTGAGTAGGGAATTGAGAGGCTTCCAGTTTGCTCATCAATTAAACTTAGAGGAGAGGCCGGGGAGGGGTGGTGGGCTGAGTCCTGTGATGTTGCCATTGGGATCAGCTGGGTGTCCTCCCTCCTCATAGAGCCTGGAAGATTTAGCAGCCAATCGGGTCGCTCGCAGCCAACCAGCTGCTTTGGTCTGGGAAAAAAAAGTTATTTCAGTTAAACTTTAATGAACTTGCTGAAGTTTCCTTAAGGAAGTGAATTCCATGGACTGAGCAGCAGCTGGAGAGAGTGTTTGGTTATAAACCGTATTATGTACAGCACTGAACATTGGGGCACAGTGATAGATAGAAATCTACTACAGGTGTAGGCTATAATAGAAATACACTGGGCACCCATGTTCACCTGGAATGTTTTGAACTGTATAATAATGAAAAACCAACTTTAGCCTCATAGCAGTGAAAGTGCTTGTATTATCTGATAATAGAGGTTAATGTTTATAACTAATGACTGAAACTCTGCGTTACACATACAACACTAGACAACCAATAGTTCCTGCAGGGCTATGCATCAACATCCGCTATCGCAGAAAGTATGAGCAACACGAGTGTGGTTTGCAAACTAACCGGGTAATTCAATAAAAAGTTATCATTTAAAATGGTACTAATTTTGCCCCAAACAATCAGATGTTAGCTTTCAAATGTTAAATATGTTTTGATTGGTTGGGGCAAGATTAGCACCATTTCAAACGATAAGAACTTTTATTGAATCTCCCTGAAAGTGTATCTCGTTTCGCGTAGTATATTCATCTGGGAACAGGAAATGATACATTGCTTTATGTTAGTTACTAGATAAGTGATAAATACTACATAATGACACAATGTATTGCTAGGTGTATAGCGGTGTTATTTCTCTCAGCCATCAGATGTTAACAAATATGCCATAACATTTCTCAATGTAGCAAGATTAGACCACAAATTTCATGGTGTAGAAAATCATCATAAAAAAATATGCAAAAGTTGCGTAAAACTTTAAAGGAGAACTAAACTTACATTTTTAAAAACCTAATGTGAAAGTTTTTCTCCCCAGAACACTTATACATTGTAAGATTCTTCTCTAGTAAGTTGCATTTAGTACGTGCTTGTGAGAAATATATTCTGTAAATAAGAAGGCTTCCATGTTGTTGCCAGTACAACCCACAGCCCATGAAGTCATCAGAGAACCACGCCCCCTGACCCCAGTATTCACTGTCTCTATGCACTGAGTGTTCTATACACTGAGTGTTCTATACAGATGTCTCCACACCAATATGGAGTCCCTGAAAAGACTTTGAAAGCTGCTTGTTACCCAGCAATTTATTTACCAGTCAGTGTGATTTGCTGGAAAATAAACTGCAGGGTAACAAGAAGCTTTCAAAGTCTTATTATCAGGGACTTCCATATTCCATTTTTTTTTAGGATTCGTTTAGCAAAAAATAAAGCTCCCAAATGTATCTGAATACTCTGCTTGTTCAGTGGTGGCACACTGGGTAAGGCACCAGGTTTTAAAATATACAATTCAGAAGGTCATGAGTTCAATATGCCAAACTTCTCCTTTTTTTGTTTCTATTATGTCCCAAGCAAAAGATGAAGCTCCTAAATGTACCTAAGTGTTCAGCATTCTCAGTGGTGGCTCATCTTGTAAGATGCCTGTTCTCAAAACATACAGTTCAGATAGTTGCAAGTTAAAATCTCCAGAGTTTCCTTTATTTTTTGTTTCCATTATGTTCATAGTAAAAAATTCTGCATGTACCGGTGTTCTATATATTATCTCTGTTAATCTAGAGGTAAGAGTTCTGCTTTTAGCAAGGCAGAATAAATGTACAAGTTGCAGGTTCTATTCCCCAGACTTTTATTTTTTTTAATTTTTGCTGAAATGTTATTATTCTGTTTCTTACATCCATGCTATCTATGAAATACACTGCAAAGATTACTTGTATTTTTGAATGAAAAGTAAAGGATTATATCATTATTAGGACAGGAGCATTGAATGTGTCTGAAAATAAAAAACTGAAATCCCTGTTCTGTGTCAGGGAGAGGGAGGATCTCTGTGCTGTAATGTGATTGGCTGTCAGCTTCTAGGAAGCAAGGCTGCATTTTCCTTGTTTTGATCTGTTGAGCACTACAGAGCATGTGCCTGTACGCAGACACTTAGCTGGGGGTTTACTTAGCTAAGGTGTGTTGTGGGAGCTGACCCCTAGTACTCACAGGTTATTTTGATAAATCACCCAGTGGCCACAGCAAAGGGAGAGGTGAGACACAGCTTGTTGTATGTTTGTAAATGTGCTCTGTCTATTGGGACAATGTTGTCTGGAGATTTTAGTTCTCCTTTAAAACCATGCAACTGTCGCAACTAACATCTAAACCTCATGCAAACTATTCATAAATCACCGCAAATCACTTTGCGAAACTTTAAGATGTAACTGATACATAACGGTCAGTGATACAAAGCCATTAGAGTCTACAAGCATTCTATCCACAGCCCTCCAGCTGTTTATAACAGCCATCATCATCTTCATCATCATTGGTAGGATGGGTAATGGCTGGGCCATCATGAAGTGATTTTGGGTACAGGGGGTATTCCTATAACAGGTAGGCCCAATTATATTTTACCTTTACAGATTTTACTGAATACTGCCTCATACTAGTTACATTTGTAAGGGCCTCCCTTAAGCAAAAGCCACAGTGGTGTTATTTAAAATTACTGCGTCCCCCAGAAAAACACTAATGGACTGTATCCATATCCTTTGGCATTACCTCTTTATGTAAAAACAGCATAGTGCAGAGGTGCAGGGGGAGGACAATGAATTGACCCTGGGCTTTGCAAATCTTTGTCCAATGCATTTCTTATCAGTGTAGCAATTTAAAGAGGAATGTTGGAGAGTATGCATGTGTCTGTGGGAGGAAGAGTAAGAAGTTGGGCTGGGGTTACAGGAGCTGCTCCTGTGGCAGTTGTGCCTCTGAATCAGGGCTTCGTGTAATTAAGGATTTGATTGGGACTGGTATATGAGTGCCTCCTTCCCTGTCATGGAAAATTCTGCAACTGGAAAGCAGACTGCATTAATAAATTAGGGTCCTTAAGAGAAATGAGGACCCACCCGCCTAAGAGTGATATTCTTTGATGGGGTATTTGGACCCCAGGTAAATTCCCTTACAAGTCCATAAGAGAAAGGAGCACCCATCCGCCTGTTAGAAAAAACTTCTCTTGGAAACAACTGATTGTTGATACAGGGATGTCCAGCCTAAGGCTATCCAGCTGTTGCCAAACTCCCTTGGGCTATTAGCAAATGCTTTGATAGCAGAGGACAAGCAATCCTTTTATAGTATGGTTAAAAGAATTTTCATCTGTATATGATATAAAGTATCTTGGTTTATCAGAAAATTGAGACAGAAAACATTTTAAGGGATATATTGATTAGTACAACAAATTCCCATTTTTTTGTGGTAACGGGAATTGGACATATAGATTGCAGGTATAATTTTCAAAGCATGCTCCTAACTTGAAATTATATAACTTGATGTTGTTATTACAGTATTAAAAGGACATCAGTGTATTAATACCTTTGAGACCTCCAGAACAGTGTGCTGGTTTAGAGTCCTATAAAAATGGTGTTTTTGAGCCTTAAATATAAATACAGCCGCATATATGGATTTATTTTGTCCATTACACTTGAATGCAATGTGTTTTCCTAGGACCATTAACAGATAAATTCTCTGTCTTATTAGAAATAGAATATGAAGGAGCTCAACTCAATGAGCTATACAGACTGTTTGCAGTTGTAGTTTAAACATACATTATTCTGTTTTAACTTGTTTCTGCAATGCCCAAACAATATTTCTGGTAAATTGGCTTTAGGTTATAAAGGTTAAATTAATCCATGAATATACATATCTGTGGAAGGACCATCAATGTAAATATAAGCTTGTTCCATCTGACACCCAACAACTAAGCCAGACTTAAGCTAAAAAACATATGACTTTATTTATCCTCCAATACTATGTAACTGTGTAGTGTTATGGATATGCCCCTTTAGATAGTTACGGCTGGGTACACACCAGCCGATATTTTCGGGTGACCGACCAATTCACAGCACTTTCGGTCGGTTGGCCGAAAATATCCGCTGGTGTGGGGCGGCTGGCCGCGACTGACCTCAATTGTTCATTCGTCCCGGTCGAACGAACGAATGATCGGACGTGTCGGAAAATTACGATTGATCATGTGGTTCCCTATGGGAACGCTGGATTGCTCATTCGCATTTTCGGCCGAGGACGAATTTGCCGCGACCAATGGACATTTGCCCGGTCGGGACAAATAGGCAGCCTAAAGGTGCCCATACATCTATAAGATTTTACTTACCCGACCGAGCGTTCACGCGATGTTCATCGATGCTGCCGGAACCGCTTCTCCCGATCTTACATTCGGCCGACATGCGATCGCAAAATCCCATTCATTTTGCGATCGCATGTCGGTCGAATGTAAGATCGGGAGAATCGGTTCCGGCAGAATCGAAGGAACATCGGGTAAGCGCTCGGTTGGGTAAGTAAAATCTTATAGATGTATGGGCACCTTAACTGGTATTATATAGCTGAGTACATATCTGCCAGATCTGCATAGATTGCTAGGCAGTTTGATTAAATCTGTCATAAGATGCAACAACTGTCCGTTCCTTCCCACGTGTCCGGTAGAGATGTACTGTGGGTTCTAATAGAACCCAGTTTCGAATCGAAACTGAGGGTTTTGAAGTGCCGACGAAACATTCAGAACTCCCGGAATTTACAAAACCTGAATTTTCCAAGTTTTCGATTTTTAGCAAAAATTTGATAATTATCGAAAGTAGATGATTATCAAAATTGAAACTAGATGATTATCGAAAGTAGATGATTATCGAAAATGAAAATTAGTAGAAAAAGTTTGTAATATGGGTAACCCTCGAAATTAGCGTTCAATTTCGGTAACCCTCGAATGTACAAGCCAATTTCAGTAACCCTCGAATTTGTAATATCGGTAACCCTCGAAAGTAGTGTTTGATTTCGGTAACCCTTGAATGTACAAGCCGATTTCGGTAACCCTCGAATCTGTAATATCGGTGACCCTCGAAAGTAGGGTTCGATTTCGGTAACCGTCGAAAATAGAATGCGGAAGCTCGAAAACAGCCCGATCGTGAGGAAAGATTTTTTTTTTAAATGAGTTTTGATTATATTTACGGATTCCCCAGACCATTCCCCAGGTCTCTGTGTCATTTACAGTAACCTACTATTACTATTTGTCCCTCAAAATAGACAGAAACTTTCAAATTTTTTTCTCCCATAGACTTCTATGGGTCCGTTTTTAAATTTACAATTAAATTCGAAAACGGGATGAAACTCCTCAGTTTCGAACATATCTAATGCCCGGTCCTGGACTGAGGAAATGGGTGTGGCCAGACCAGGATCAAAAGCATCCTGTCTTATCTAGTCTGTCTTTATAGTCTAGTTCCAAGTTTCTACTTATTCATTTTGTTGGACTTCTCTCCGCCATACCCAGTTCTATAATGTACTTTTTGTATACAAATTTCCATAACTAATCAAAAAATAAATGCTTAATAAAGCATTTAATTTCAGTTCTGTTGAGGATTAGTATAATTTTTAGTTGAATTACTGACACTCAAAAATGGTGTAGTTGTATCCCAGGATAAATAGCACATTTAGTTTGTGTCAGCATAGCACAGAAATGTCAGATAAGGAACCTGACAGGTTAATCCCACCCGTGCCTTGAGAATCTGAACATTCCTTCATTCCTCTCTCCTCCACACAAATCCTCCCAAAATCAGTTTCCTGGGCAGCATTTAAAAAAGAGAAGGATAAAAGAACACATTAAAAACAAAAATAAATATGCAAAATACACATCACCTAAAATTGCTTAAAAGGGACAGTTTAGTTTTTCTGTATAAATAATGCCTATTTTGCTTCTTTTGAAATAGATATTAGAAATCTCTAAGGCATTCCAAGACCATATTTAACGTGAGGCATAGGTACTGTATTAAGGTATAGGCTGATGTGCTATTGTGTGGCCTATGTAACTGCATTTGTGATAAGTTTCTCACCTGTCCACTCACATGTTATACTTACTTTTCATGTTCAATTGTTTTACCCTTTTCAGATTAACACCCCTTGCACTTTCTGATGACCTTAAGGTGCCATAACTGCAGTTAAGTATAAATCAGCATAAATGGAGGGTTCTGGGCACCCTAAAATCATTCATGGTATGGCCAGGGTTACTGTATTGATTTTGGATGAGCATTGTATAGACGAGAATCAAAAGAGATTTGAGCTTAAAATCTTGTGTCCTCTTTTAATAGCTTGTGAGTTACTGTTTGACTGTTATAGTGTGTTAATGTAATGTATACAGTGGGGCATTGGTCTAAAACCAGTTGTTTGCAAACTACAACTCTCCGCATTCCCTGGTCTAAATGGTCTAATGGTCATTGAACAATAAATGTAAAGTTTTAATATTTTACATTTGAGAAATTCATGGCAGAAGACATTCTGACCCTACATGTTTTAAACAGAAAGGAAATTTCTGAAAATTCAATCTAAATTCAAAGCATAATTTACAATTTTTAAAAAATTATTTCAATAATTTATATACTGTATTCATGTGCTTACCTGTATACTTACCCACATTTTCAATGACTCCCTTACATCTGGAAGTCATCTCCATCTTTAAGCATGTCCATGTTAAAACCATACCATTAAAAAACCCCATAAAAAAGCCCTCGCTAGACTTCTCTTGTCTAGCAAACTACCGCCAGTCTCCCTCTTACCGATAGCCTCTAAACTGCTAGAACGATTAGTCTTCTCCTGTATCACTAACTACCTTCACGCTCATAACCTTTTGGAGTCTTTATGATCTGTATCTGTCCGGCAAATTCCACTGAGATGGCCCTGTGTAAGGTTGTGAATGATCTTCAGGTTGCAAAGGCCAATGGTCACTATTCTTATCCTTCTTGACTTCCCCACTGCTTTGGACCCAGTCGATCATTTTCTCCTAATGCAGATACTTTACTCTTTGGGCATTCCGAATGAAGTGGCATCCTGGTTTCTATCTTTCTAACTAAACTTACTCTGTATCTTATGCTAATAACACCTATGGTTCCTCTTGGTGTGGGGGTACCGCAGGGGTCTGTTCTTGGACCCTTATTGTTCTCCCTCTACACTATTTCCTTGGGAGATGTCATTAGCTCTTTTGGTTTCAATTATCACTTATATGCAGATGATACACAAATCTACTTGTCCACCCCTGCGATAACTCCTGACATCCAATCATGTGTCTCCGAACTATGTTCCCGACTACCGCTATGCTTATGCATGCTCTCTTCCTATTGCGCCTAGACTATTGTTACCTTATACTTACTGGTCTTCCCTCCTCTCTCACCTTAAGTCCATACTAAACTCTACTACATATATTGTTTTGCTCAAATAAACAGGATCCCAAATCTCCTCTGTAGCAGACAACAACCTGGCTCGCCATTAAACAGCACAAAATTCTTCTCCTAACATTTAAATCCCTCTACTGCACCTCCTTATGTTTCCTCCCTAGTGTCCCCATATGTTCCTGCCCGCACCCTGCGATCATCACAGAACCATCTCCTTTACAAACCCCCCAATCGTATTGCTTCCTCTCGCCTTAAACCTTTCTTTCTTGTGGCTCCCATCCTCTGGAATTCTATTCCCTTATCTCTATATCAAGAAACCTCAATTACCAGGTTTAAATCTAGGCTTATATCCTTCCTATCTGGTAACCAGCACAGTTTATGATATGATTGTTTTATTTGCACGATAAAATGGTTGTAGCCGTATTAGTCCAGTAGCATATACTAAGAGATGAGTACTGTAGGATAAGGTGATACCTTTTTATTATGGACTAAGGGCTAGGCCACACTGCTGCGCTTTTTTCATATCATTGAAAACGCGGCAACTCCCCGAAAACGCGCGTTCCGCATTTTAAATCGCAATGGCATGCGTTTTTCAATAGTTAATGGAAAAAGTGCATGCGCAAACGCAATGAAATTGCAAATGAAATCGCATGCGATTGCGTTGCAGTGTGGCAGTGCCCTAACAGTTCATTTTTACAGACAAGCTTTCAAGAGATACACTTCTCTCTTCCTCAGGTCAAGCAGTATCTCTCGAAAGCTTGTCTGTAAAAATGAACTGTTAGTCCATAATAAAAAGGTATCACCTTATCCTACAGTACTCATCTCTTTTTATTTGCACTGCATAAGTCTCACTGCTGCACTTATACCCTTTCTTTTGTATCTGTATGTTACCCTTCTAATTAGATTGTAAGCTCTATGGGGCAGAGACCTTCTTTCTTCTTGTGGCAAGGCTCTAGCACTTAGTTATAGTTATATTTATATAATTTATAAATGTATATGTACTGAATTATTTACTTATTGCTAAGTGGCAAATGAGAATCAATGTTGATAAATGTAAGGTGATGCATTTTGGACTTAAAAATCCTTCTGCTGCTTATACTATAAATGGCTCTGTGTTAAGTAAATCCCTGTTGGAAAGGGATCTTGGAGTTTTGGTGGATAAAAAAACTTAAAGGTAGCAAGCAGTGCTAGGCAGCAACAGCTAGAGCCAGCATGGTATTGTCTTGTATAAAGAGAGGTATGGATTCAAGGGAGAAAAATGTTATTCTCCCTCTCTACAAAGCATTGGTTAGGCCTTATTTGGAATATGCTGCACAATCTTGGAATCCTGTGTACAAAAAGGACATGTTTGACATGGAAAGGGTTCAGAGAAGGGCAACTAAATAAATAAGGGGATTGGGAGAGCTTGAAGGGCATGTCCACCCCCAAAACTATAATCCCCCCACTACTGGCCCCATTGTGTAGTGTAGTTTAATCCTTACCTCACATCCCAGCTCCATCTGGTTCTCCTGTAGTACCCCCCCCAAAGTCCGAAAAACTGCCCACCAGGAGGATAGCAGAGTCCATATAGGAATCTGCCTCCTACCTGGCCTCCGGGAGAAGTTTGGCATGCGTACTGCAGCCCTTCTCCCCTTCCCTCTCGATTAGGATTCCCTCCCCCTAGTGTAAAACCCTTTTGCTACAATAATCCTCCTGTCCCCCCAGCCCCAACCGCTATGTTTATTTTATTAGAAAGTGCCCCAAACATTACTTACCTCCCCTCTTTCCTCCGCCGCACTGAATGACCGGCAGCCGCGTCCGTGATTGGCTGCCGCTCAGCCAATCACAGACGCGACTGCCGGTCCCGCCCCACTGCTTGCATTTTCTCGCAAGCAGAGGGACGGCAGCGCGGCAGAGGAAAGAGGGGAGGTAAGTAAAGTTTGGGGAACTTTCTAATAAAATAAATATAGCGGTTGGGGCTGGGGGGACAGGGGAATTGTTATAGCAAAAATTTATTTCAAGGGTGGACATACCCTTTGAATATGGAGAGAGATTGGATAAGTTACAATAATGTATGCTAGAGAAAAGGCACTTGTGTGGGGTTATGATTACTGTGTATAAATACATTAACGGGCCATACAATAAACTATCTGGGGCATTGTTCAGAGCATGTCAGAGGGCACGCAGACATGCCTTAACATTTAAAGAAATAAGTTTAGGCTTGAAGTTCGGAAAGGGTTTTTCACTGTAAGAATGGTAAAGCTGTGGAACTGTCTTCCAGTGGATGTTGTAAATACCAGTTGCAAGTTACTGGTATTGATATATATAGTAGAGTTGATCCAGTTGTCCCCCTTGTATGAATTTTTGTATTCTATTCTATTTTGTACAGCGCTGCATTGCCTAGTGGTGCCATATAAATAAACATATACATACATATATACAAAATTTCAGGGAGCTGCTATTAATATCAGGGAGAGGTGGGATGCCTGTATTTATGTATTTTCCCCCCTTTTATGACATTTTTGTATTTTGTTATTGTACATCGCTGCGCCCCCAACTATACATACATACAAAAATAACAAGAGGAAATCTACTTTCATATATTTTATCAGTTGCATAAAGTGCGACAAAACCTAAGCACAAAAAAGAAGCAGAGACAGAGTAAAACTGTTTAACGAAGAGATGTGTGAGAAAAGAGGGATGAGTGTGGGAGAGAAGCCAGGGGGTCTGGGAAAGGAAAGAGGAAAAAGGGGGGTGGTGGAAAATCTCAGTGACCTAGGAAACCGCAATGTGCATTAATGTAATGTACACAGTTATCCCGTTATACTATATATACACAACAGTACTATTTATAAACTACAATAATAGTAAGTGTTTAAAATATGTGCATAGCTGTTTTAATATTTCAAGACAAGTTATTACTTTTGTTCCAAAGTACCAAACAGCATGGGATTCTGGTCTGGAAAGAGGAATTTACATAACTGAAATAAAAAATAATGATATTTTACATTTATAAGCTAGATACATCCTATTAAAAGAAACACTAGCTATTGACTGCAAGGCTTCTACAACTGCAGGATTCTGGGGTGGGGATGCCCTGAATTCTCCCTTTCTGCTGTCACTGTAATTTGCAGTCCTTAATTAATCCTATATTTTTTAAAGGGGAACATTATAGAAGAAAATCTAGGTGCAAGGAACATATAAAGATGGTATACTTAAAGGACAACTATACTCACCTCACCCTCGCTCCTCTTCCTCCATAGCTGCATAGTACCCAGGGTGAGGACCTAAAGTCCTCACCCTGGGTACTTTCCCTAACTCCTGCACTACTTACCGCAAATCTGCATCGCCGATCGCTCCATTCCTCCGCTCTTCCTGCTTCAGTGACAGATCGCGAGGCAGCCAATAGTAAGATACGCTCTGCAAGGAGGCGTGTCTTCCAATTGGCTGCCTCGCGACTGTCACTGACAGTAGAAGACAGGTGGAACAGTGTGGATCGGCGAAGCAGATTTGTGGTAAGTAGTGCAGGAGTTAGGGAAAGTACCCAGGGTTAGGACTTAGTGATTTTAGGTCCTCACCCTGGGTACTATGCTGCAGTGGATCGGGGAAAAGGTGAGTATAATTGTCCTTTAAACAGAGTAGCGACCTTTAAAAAGAGAAGTTTGGGGCTAAACCAATAGTGTGATGCGCTTCATCACTGCGTAAATAACCCTTTCAGGAATCCCCCCTTTAGAAATCCTGCGCATGCCCCTGACATAGCCAATATTCAGAAAATTCCATTGGATCTAATGGGTATGGATGTGTATGGATAGCTCCCGAAGCCAATAAATTACCAACATTGGCATTGGGACCTATCGCGCCACACAAATTTCCATAGAAATGTTACCACCTCCCTTTACAACAGTAGAGGGAGGCGATAATATTGAACCGCTTATGGGCAAAACTTATTACTAATGTACTGAATGCTACTTTTCTAAATAACAGTTTCTCATGTAAATTATTTCTTTAGAATACTGTATTACTTTGATTGGAAGTTAATTATATGATTACAGTTAAGCTGAACTGAATGTTGCTTCATTACTTAGCTGGACATCCAATCACTATTTCTCTATTAGATGAGAATTCTCATCCATCTGCCATCCTGCCACAATTTGTCTAGCAAACTTCTCATCCAAATTAGTTACTAATGACAAGGCCCATGTTGTGTAGCTTTTGCCAAGGATAAAAATGCTTTGATCACTTTGATTAAATTTTATGGAAATACAACCTTTCAGGGATGGAATAAACGGTACTGGCACATGAGCTCTGGTTTTCCATAGCAGGGGCAGGCTGTGAAACAGAACTAATGCCAAAGGCACAGACATAGAAATAGATAGTCCAGCAACATTTAAAAGAACAGCATGGAGGGGTACACTGCAGGGAAGAGAGACACAGACAAAATATAAACAGACAAAAGCACCGATAAGCAACAAGAAGAGAGTTGGATGCGGAGAAGCAAAGTGGAAAATCTGTCTCTGTCAATATCTAGTAACATGTAGAGATAATGGTTTAATCCAGCCTTTGGGGTGTGCAATCTGCCCTTGCTGACACTTAAATATACAGGGGCAGTCAATGCACAAGCATGATTTTAGTCTAATGCTGGCCTAAACCAAGTAAACCAACCAAAGAAAATCAGATGGACAAGTTATATTTAAAGGAAAACTGTGGTCTCCAAACAAGTTAAATGAAAGGCCAGTTTCCTACCTTTAAAACAAGCCATCAACCACCTCTCTACATGCTCCACAGCCCAAAACATAAAGAAATGACTGACCAGAAAGTTAATGGGTGGGAGGCTGACTTGTGACATTCCTGAGGCTTCTCCTGCACAGTGCCGCCGGCGAGCACAGCCTCAGACTCCCTCAGTGTGTGAGGGAGACAGGAAGTCCCTCTTCCTATCTGCTGTGTGAAGTCCTGACAGAGAAGGTAAGGGAATCTACAGCCCTTCTCTTTCACTGTGTGAAAACAGCCTCACTCTGCCTGAAAAGGCTGTTTCCACAGAGTTTTCTGTAGGGGGGGGGCTGTGTCTGAGTAACCCACGGCACCCGCGAGTGGGCGAGGCTTAGGCACATGCGAGTGGGAGGGGCTCAGGCACCCGTGAGTGGGGCTTAGGCACCCATGAGTGGGCGTGGCCATGGCACCCGTGAGTGGGCATGGCCACGGCACCCGCGAGTGCGCGTGGCCACATGGGGCTGTAAGATGGGCCATGGGGGGCCTGCAACTGTAGGGACCATGGGATCCATGAGTGGGATGGATGAGGGGGGCTGCAAAGGGGAGGAGGAGACACAGGACAGATTGACTGACAGTTTTAGAGCAGGAAGTACAGGGGGCCTGGTGGTGCTGCTGCCATATCACACACAAAAATGTAAATATCTTCAAAACTATGCAAAATAAACAATGGAAATAAATTCTCAGGGGAGCAATTCCTATCAATTTACCTCAATTTACCTAAAGTCATTTTTGGACCACAATTCCCCTTTAAGGGATCGTCAACTTTTCTTTTTAAATATAATGCAAAATTTTCATTGGTCAGCCAGAAGCTTCTCTTGCAGAAGTACAGTAATACAAAAAGCATTCAGCAGAAAGCTCCCTTCATATTTTGTTCTTATTCTTGCTATGCTCTTGTTTTATTCATGACTGATTTTCTGCTCTAGCTACTGGCCTGAAACACTGATATAAGTTTGTTAACTACAACAAAAAACAAAGCAAAAGCCTTAACATAAGAAAACAGTAGTAATAAAAACATGGCTCACATGTTGGTAAGTCTTAGCTATACAGTCCTAAAAGGAAGAATGGGCCTAAAAACAAGCTAAGAGAATGTGTAGTCCTTCTGCTCAATGATATACCAACACCATATGTGATAACCACATAACATAGAACTGAGAATATGCTTGTGAAGCCTCTCGGATGACTAGCGAAACTTCTTCAAGAACTAAACTTTAAGTCCAGTTGAACTAACTGAATACAACAGATATAGAACTAAGAACTTGCCCGCCCCTCTGCTTGCATTTCCTCGCAAGCAGAGGGCCGGGAGCACAGCAAAGGAAAGAGGGGAGGTAAGTAGAGTTTGGGGGGGCTTTCTGAAATTAAAAATTACGCGGTTGGGGCTGGGGGACCAGGGGGAACAACATATTAAATTTTAGGGTGGACATAGCCTTTAATTATTTAGTTTTAGAACTTATCCAATCCTCTCTTAAGGGACAGTTCATGAAATATATTTGTTAAATTGTTAGTTTGTGTAATGCATACTTATTCTACATATCCTCCCATTTTGAAAAATCAGTTTTTGATTTTATACCATTTGCTGTTCTCTGCTGTTGACATTAGTGAGCTGACATTTCAGGTTCTAACGGTCCTTCTTCTTCCTCTACTAGGGGTCCTGCAAACAGGAAGTCAGTATTTCGTTGCATTTATTTATACACAGACAAAATGCTGAATTGGCAGATTAAGGTAATTGGGATGAAAAAATATTGCTCTTTTTTCTGAAAAGTATATGTATTTGCACTGAACTTCCCCTTTAAAGCTTTTTAATGAACTTGCCATTAACACATCTGCTGGAAGACAGTTCCACAGTTTCACCCTTCTCGCTGAAAAGAAACCTTTCCTAACCTGAAGATAAAACTTCTTTTTTGAAGTATGGACAAAGGACCTTCCTTTCTCATATGACTCTGTAGGACAATGTCCTGCAATGTTAACTCTAATCTCAAATTGTGGCTTTGTCAATTGCTCAATGTTTGTTAAGTTAAACTATCATTGCTCTTTTTGCCCCACACTTGTTTATCTACTTTTCTCTTACAGGCTCTTATAGAATTTTATCTGAAGCTCTTCCAATCAATACAGTAACCTCACAAAGACCATGCTTCATTTACCAGCCAGTCTGGCCCACCTCACTAAATCCTCTCATTACTTGCATGGATGGACATTGGCATGGAGATGTGATGGATTTGCATGGATTTCTTCTGTGATCTCCATTATCACTAAAATAGAAAAAGATTAGCTGTGACCTTGTACATTTTCACTTCTTTTACACCAACATCCTTATATAGGTTTAAATAGAGGTATTTGAATATTATAACAGGCTATAAGGATTGTGGCCATGTTTAGATTGCTGTACTGTATGGTGCTAAAGCAGCTTGACACAAGACCTTTTTGTTCCTTACTAAAACAAGTTAAACATATTAATAGAGAAGTTCAGGCTAAAGGCCCATGCAAGTCTTAATTTATTGTCAGCCGGCAATCTAACAGTGTGTGTGAGTATAGGAAACTCCACATGATCTGTCTCCCGGTCACTTTGACTCCCTCTCCATCTTCATAGAACAGTACAGGCTGCTTAGGGACTGCCAAGCTGCCTGTTTGTAGGTAAATACTAAGTAAAGATTATTGAACTGACTTGTCAAATGATCGTTCCAAACATGTATGTAGCTTAAAATGTTCTTTCCTAGCACATTGTATAAACCAAAAACCGATTGCAAGAAAAGTGTCACTTGCCAGTTTAGGTAATTCCTAACAAGATATAGCTTTTGCAAAACAATAAAAATCAATCTTGTTTTTCCTTCTTGTAGCACAGAGCAATAAAAAGTAGAATATTTGGACAGATTTTTGCTGTGAACCCATTATGCAACTAACAACTGAATTTTCATTCGCCAGTCTGCTCTAACTCTGCGCAAGACAAACTTCCAAGTACCCTATAAACAGCACAACTACATCATGTTGCATTGTACAGAGATTAGAGATGGTCAATACAATAATTAATCATTCTGTGTGCACCACTCTTAAAGGGGAAGTTCAGTGCAAATACATATACTTTTCAGAGAAAAGGGCAGTATTTTTTCATCCCAATGACCTTAATCTGCCCATTGAGCATTGTGTCTGTGTATAAATAACTGCAACCAAAATACTGACTTCCTGTTTGCAGGATCCCTAATAGAGACCGTTATGGTCTTGCCCTTGACCCAGCGCCTGGGTTGATTTAGTTGCTCAGTAGAGCATCTGAGCATCTTTGACCCATCCAACAGCCAATCAGTAGAAATAACTGTAAGGAACATTCCAAGGACGTGGTGCATCCTGGGAAGAAGAAGGACCGTTAGAACCTGAAATTTCAGCTCACTAATGTCAACAGCAGGGAAGAGCATGAAATCAATTGATTTTTCAAAATGAAAGAGAATATGTAGAATAACTAAAAAGATATTACACAAACTAACAATTTAACAAATATTGATAATTTCCACTGAACTGTCCCTTTAATCAGGTATTGCAATGCTCTGTAGCGCAGTGCTATTGGGTAAAAATACTAATCCAAAATCAGTTATCCAAGGGCATAGACACTCAAGGAACTAAGCACCCCTATTACGACAGCACATGGCCTTGAAGACCAAAGATAATTAACTAAACCTTTATTAAAACAAATCTTAAACCTTCACTGTTGGATCCACTAACGGGGCATCCCCCGTATCACTCATATTACTCCCAAGTAAGTGGAATCTATAACCCATGGAAACAAGTCCACCTAGTGTGCGGTATGTCTCTTGGCCTCTAAGAAAACTCAGTCCCCAGGAGTTACCAGCCAATACATTTCCATTCTGCACTTGAATTAGCTACCATAGACCACATTAAATAGACAGGACTTACAGTTACCAGCACCTCTCTGGACTCCCCGGGCTACTGAGGCTACTTCGTCCACCAAACTGAGTTCTTCACCTACTCCGGTCATAAGCTTGTGATGCTGGTCCAAGGATCAGGAGCCATAGTTAAAGCATATGACCGGGACAGGTGAAGAACTCAGTTTGGTGGCTATTTGCCTCCTTAAGGAATTACATTGGACTGACCCAGAGACATACCGCACACTAGGTGGAGTTTTTTCCATGGGTTATAGACTCAGTTACATTCGGGAGTAATGTGAGTTATGCCCCATTTGTGGATCCAACAGTGGGGGTTTAAGATTTGATGTAATATTTTTAAATGTGTTATGGCCTTGTGCTGTCATAATAGGGATGCTTAGTTCCTTGCGTGTCTATGGCCTTGGATAAATGGTTTTAGAGATTAGAGATGGATTTACACCTTAGAGACTGTACTGTAGTCACAAAAAGCCTGGAAACAGGGACAGTTTTACCATAGGGGCAAATTGAGAGATGCAATTCAAAGGTTTTCAATGGTGAAAATTATAAACACCCCCTCCCTCCCAAAGTGTTTTGCCCAGACCTTGCTCTGGCCCTGCCTGGTACCCTTAACCCCACCCATCAACACTAGCCACACACATTTTCACTTATAACTATAGTATGCAGAAATTTGTGAAATGAAAAAAGTGGCAACACTGTGGGATGAAAAAGGGGAAGAGACTGACAGCTGCACCTTTAACTACAGGTGCCCTAAAGCCTGTGCCTACAGTGTCTAGTTCTTCAGTTCAGATGCTGAAAAGCTAGTCTTAAGATAGAACCAGACCCAGTGTTAAAGGGTCACTATACTCACGCAAACAACTTTACATTATCTGAAACTTCAATTTGAAAGTAGTAAAATGGTGGTTCTCACATATCTATCTGTGCTTGCTTTGTCATTAAATTATAAATGTTTAGTGAGTGCTCCTAATTGCCCCACCCTCCCTTACTCACTGCCTCCTTGCAGTGTCTGCGACACTTATAAGTTCTGCACAGCTTCACCATGGACACTGCTCTGCTTACACATCTCCCCCTCCCTCCCCCCTGCCTTCTTTTCTCCTCTGTTTCTCTTAATTGTTGCAGAAAGTGTGCTGGCAGGCAGACAAAAAGTCCAGTACAAGGTCAGACATAGGACACATAATATAATTTCTGCTTCTGGAGTGACAGGTCTTTCCCCATAAAATCTAAGATTTAAAATAATGATTTCTCAGAATCTACAGCTAAGATTTAAATCCAAAAACATTTTATAGTAGTGTGATCTTGCTGTATGTAAAGGTATAATTTTTGAAAATTCGATTTTTTAGAGTACAGATGCCCTTTAATGCTTATTTCGTAATAGAAGTCATCTTTGTGACCTGAAAGCACTCAGCTCTAGCATTGTGCTTTTAATTGCTCATGGAACTCATTTGTGACTTCTAATATTTCACAATATTATATTCTCTTCATTTGTTAAAGAAAGATTATTTGTCTTTTCCTATGCCCTGTTGTGGTCAGTAGTGAGCTGCCATTTCAGGTTCTGCAATTGTTCTTCTTTCAGGATGCACCACCTAACAGTAATTTCTACTGATTGGATGTTGCATAGGTCAAACCTGCTCAGATCTCTACTAAGCAATTAAATCGCCACAGGACAAGTCAAGGGCAAGACCATAATGGACACTATTAGGGGTAGAGCATACAGGAAGACACTACTATACACTATACAAGCATTTATTTATGTACAGATAAATATGTCTCCTTATCCTCCGGTCTTCAATCAATGCATTAAAGGAATAGTTCACTTTTGCAGTGAACTATTCCTTTAAGGGTGGTGGAATGAGAAAGCGTTTATTTGAACTTTAAAGCCAATCACCACTTATATGTCAAGCCAACATGTATTGTCAGGATACAGACAAAAAGTCCCATCCTGAACTCAGCATTAAATACAAACAACTGTGACTAGATATGTTGAGTGGAGACAGCCAAAGCAGAACCCAGGAAATCATGTTTTGCATATTTCCTCTACAGGTTAATATTTAACAGCAGGGAATGCATACAGACTTCCCCATGAATGAATAATAAATAAGGATAATCTTACTTCTGAGATGCTCTTTATATGAAAAATTATATTGGAAATAATTTGATTTAGTAGAGTTATTATTATTATTACTTTTATAGTTGGTACTGAAAAAAAAGAACCATTATATTTGCTAAATGACATTTCATAGGGCCCTCAATATGGAGTCCAAATGATACATGATTCATAACTTGCTGTAGGCTAAATAGTAAAAGCCTTGTAACATTTTCTGAAGAAGTTCTTAAAAGCAAAGTTTTTTTTGTAGCTCTTCGCAATTCTAATATTGCTAATGTATTTAGTATTACTTTCCAACCTTTTCTTTGGAATTAAAGACTAAAATTATTTTACCCTTAAAGTAAACTTTGTCTTACACTGACTTTGATTACAATTGGGACTTCAGTGGGGGGTTATAGTTTTAAATAGATGGTTACATCTAGTGAAAGGGAGAACTCTTTCCATAAACTGCTTTCAATGAATCTTGTCCTTCCACGCTCTGATTTATATCTGTTTACTTTTGCTCTCAGCAGGATGGTTATTTTTAAGTAAAAGGGGAGGAGAAGTCTTGTGTTTTGTTTAAACTTTCTGATAACACTTGCCTTAAATAGTCATTAAAAGCCAAACAGTCAGTAGGATGAGATCTGTATAGCACTGGTTACTATGCACTATGAAAGAAACAAAAACATATGGAAAGATAGGCAAAAGGAAGTAAGATGGGCAAATCGGGTTCACATAAATGCGAATTAAATAGATAGAACATTGGATCGGTAAAGGTGCCCATTTATTCTTCATCTAACCAACCTTCCTGCATTGTTTTAAATAAAAAACCCGGCCCACCTTGACCACTGGGAAACATTGCAGAAACATATAAACTGCAGAATTTTACGGATTCATATATTGCCAACATCTTGGTCATGCCCAGAAGAGCTTAAAGGGTATCTCCACTGAGAATTTTTTTTTTCCATTAAGTTTTATTGAAGAACGGGAGGTAAATGAGCTGTGTTTTACCTCCCGTTTTTCAATAAAACCTGCAGGAGCCAGAAAAGAAGGTAAGCTACTTACCCGCTCGCCCGCTCCTCAGCCGTGTAAACTGACAGGTCCTGATGGACTCTGTCTTCTGTGCGCATGCCCGTACCTAAAGTTATGCCACTTCCTTAACACACTGGCTTCCCTGAAGGTGACCATATCCCCAAATTCTAGTAACAAGATAGTAAAGAGCTACATCCAATTTATCACCCTATAAAAAAAATTTCAAAACCCAAAACAAAATTAATTTTAGATTCCTTATATCCACTTAGAATATGCACAGATTGCACACTATTGCAATTCACTGGGCCAAGAATATGTAACTGGAGACAAAGCACCTTTGACTCATTGACACAAACATATTGACTGTGAATCAGGCCATTAACAATGATTTTAATAATTATTCCCAGCACTGCAAACATCTTTTCTGACTAAATGGGAACCATATCTAGGACTAGAACCAGCTGGGATAAAAGATAAACTACTGACAGATTGGAGGACATTTAGAATAATAGCGACAAACCAGAGTTTGAGGAAAACACAACATAAGTTAATGCATAGAGCTTACGGGGCATTCAACAACCCCCTTTATAAATACCCTACCTTTTCCCTAGAACCTTTTAAATGCCCAAAATTTAGGGCTGACAAAGCACCCTTTGAGCATGCAGTAGAATCCAGAAGTTTTGGCACATCTTTTACAAATATTTCAGCATATATCAGTCCCAAAGAATCCCTTTATTACTATTTCATTACGATTCCTTTGATACTATTGATAATACTAATGAAAGAGACTCCTCTTCCAGTGTCAAAACACAATTAGATTGTCAACTCTATCTAATGTCTATCTAATTAATTAGTCAAATCCATCTAATGTTTATCTAATCAATTAGTCAACTCTATCTAATGTCTTTAGAGAGCACTCCTTACCTTTCTACATTACAACGTTTCCACCAGGCCTGTTCATTTTGCAATTACAAGTTACTTGACTTCACATGAACATTGGAAAAACTCACACTCAGAAAGTGAGTATTTAGTTTATGGGCATCTTAAAGGATAACTCCACCCTCATAAGAACATCTTTTAGAAAGAATGGCCTCTTCAAATATGTTGATATAGCATTGTTTGTCCTATGTATTCATTACTGTATGCCTGCTATGCTTCTGGATACTCATGGAAACTCAGCAATTTAGAAACCTGTACTGAGCCTGTACTGAGCCTGGGCATGCTCAGAAGAGGCATACAGGGATTAACATTCAGTCATTGGCTGTGATGCCAACTGTCAAATCCATAACATGACAGTTGCTAAATGGTGAACCAGGAAGCAGAAACAGGGGCAACAGGACATTATGCAGGATTTCAGGTTAGACTTAGATATTTCAGGTTTCAACCCATTACAGTTTAGGGTTTTAGGGGGTGACTTACCTGTATGTAAGTTTTCATTTTGGTGCTGGACTTGCCCTTTAAATAATTGTTAAAAGGATGCTGATGCAACATTGGATTTATAGCATCATCCCATCTGGGGCTTTAACTCCTATATATTGAACGCATAGATGCGGAATGAAATATAATTAAAGAAAACTAGACCACAATATTTTTAACTACATGGTAAAATATTATTAAAGATACTTTAACAGACTGCATCGTGGATCCGAACCCGGTTCAGGATTTTGCGGAATTCCGCTTTGCGGATTTTTTTGAGCCACATTCGAACATTTTTGAAAATTCGACAACTGGGAAATGGTCTGGAAAACAGACAATCAGATTTTTTTCTGAAAGAATCTGATTGTAACCAATTTTGATTGGAAAATAATCTGTTTGGTTAGTATACCAATCACATTCTTTCTGAAATAAACCGATTGTATGCAATCAGAATTGGTTACAATCAGATTCTTTCAGAATGGATCTTATTGGGTAGGATCTTTCAGATTATTTCTGAAAGAATCTAATTGTAACTAATCAGAATCAGATTTTTCCAGAAAGCTTACCAATCAGATTCTTTCTGGTTAGTATACCAATCAGATTCTGAAAGATTTCTGAAAGAATCTGATTGTAACCAATTCTAATTGGATTCAATCAAATTATTTCAGAAAGAATCTGAAAGAATCTATTTATAACCAATTCTGATTGGATACAATCAGATTCTTTCAGAAAGAATCTGATTGCTTAGTATACTAACTACAGTTTGGAAATACTGTAGATGTGAGTTTTTACTTACTTTAAATCCTGTTGCTCAAATAAGTGACAAGGCAAGCACAAGGATGCCCCTCACTGAATGGGGGATTGGAGCAACTGGAAGAGAAAGTAATTAGGTTTATGATTAAGATGTTTGACTGGATTCATTACGTTATCCCCAGCTCATCCTCTTTTGTCCCCATTTGGTACTGCTGTATTCACTGACTCTAAACCGCTGGTTTTGCACAAAAACTCTTTGCTGCTGAGTTTTATTATGGTTTGTCTTAGCTGGGTACACACAGGACAGATTTTTGAAAAATGACAGACAGGATCTGCGAAATCCACACACACCGGGGCTTTATCGGTACTGTGTGTACCTAGCTTAAGTTCTTATGACTTTGTATATACCTGATTAATGTGGCTTGAAGAGCCAAATTACTGTTCTTTCTTCTTCTTCAGTTTTATTCTTCCACTTTTTTGGACTGTATCTCCTCCCACAGTTTTTGAGCTAGAGTCATAAAATTTGGTACAGACGTGCGGGGCATCTAGGAGAAGTGTTCTGTTACCTAGCTAAGGAATCCACTGAAGCCTTATGGCGTTATCGGCGACATTTTTTGGGACATTTTTTCCTATAGACTATAATGGTAATAATCCTCAAATGTGGATATTTCGAGCTTTAAGGGTCATGAGATTAAAACTGTTTGTTTCATGGTCATAAACACAAACGCTGATACCCCCAACCCCCCACACAGACACAGGCACACCCACCTACTGACCTACCTTTCCATTCCCATGGAAGCCATACTTAAAGGGTAACTATAGTCAAAAAACTATTTTTGATCAATCATCAATAAAAGTTAGTTATATGGTCATACATGCAAAAACACATACCCCCCAAACTCACACGGGTACACACATCTACTGACTTACCCTTTCATTCCTGTGGCAGCCATACTTAAAGGGTAAATAAAGTTAAAAAAAACAATTTTGATATATCCTCAATAAAGGTTAGTTATATGGTCACACATGCAAAAACATATACCCCAACCTCACATGGGTGCACACATATACTAACCTACCCTTCTATTCCTGTGGGAGCCAAACTTAAAGGGTAAATAAAGTCAAAAATACTAATATTGATATATCCTCAATAAAAGTTAGTTATGGTTGTAAACACAAAAAAGACATACACCCTCAACCAGACCCAGGTACACACAGCTACTGACCTACGCTTCCATTTCAATAGCAGCCATACTTAAAGGGTAACTATAGTCAAAAACCAATTGACTAATTGACAAATTTGACTAATCCTTTAAAAAGTATGTTTTTTAACCCCCAACCTGACACAGATACACACCTACTCTACTTATCCATTTCTGTGGCAGCCATACTTAAAGGGTAACTAAAAGTTTAGACTTAAACTTCCCCTTTCTAGTTTCAACCTGCTCTCTCTCTTTCAAGCACTGTAATTCTATCTATATCAGAGTGTTAGAATTGTAAAACTATAATCTTGAAAAAAAGTTTTTATAAACTTTAAAACTATGCTATATGCAATATAATAAAGATGATACATTTTATAAAGAATGTTTTATCTGACATCTTATGAAAGAAACAAAAGTAGATAATCACAATCTGTCAAACAAGCAAAAAATTATTGTATTATTTCTCCCCTCTTATGTGAAAATCTACCAAGGTCATATCTATAGATGTTATATCTGTTGTATTCAATTAGATCAACTTAAACTGGAAGTTTAGTTCTTGAAGACGTTTCGCTAGTCATCTGACTGGCTTTTTCAATTCAGAATGACTTGTACAAGAATCTGTGGCAATTATGTACCCTGGAAAATCCCAATTAGCATATCGCAGCCAAGTGTTAAGGGCATGATTGCATAGTGGATAAGAGGTGTTATAGGAACGCCCAGGGTAAGGTGTCAAAACAGCATTGTACATGGCAGACAGTTGGTGTTGAACCCCCCCCAACTCTATTTAGACTTGGTTTCTTTATTTTCACATAAATGGCCTCCTTGACACTTCTCTTGAACCAGTCACGTTCCTTTGCCAATATGTTAACATTACAATCTTCAAAGGTATGTCCTTTATCCTTAAGATGCAGGTATACGGCTGAGTCCTGACCCGAGGAATTGGCTCCTCTGTGCTGGGCCTTACGTTGATGCAGTTGCTGTTTGGTCTCCCCCACATACATATCAGAGCATTCTTCTCTGCACTGCATATATGATGTCGCTTCTCTTGTGTTTCGGTATTGGGTCTTTCAAATGGACCAATTGCTGCCTCCGTGTGTTGTTCGGTTTAAAGCAGACAGGGATACGGTGTTTTTTGAAAATTCTTCTTAATTTCTTGGAGACCCCTGCTACATATGGGATGACCATGTTCTTTCTCCTGTCTTGCTTTTCCCCTTCACTGTTGGTATTTGTGTCATTTTCTTTCCTTCTACTTCTTTTGACAAAGGCCCAGTCTGGATATCCACAAATTTTAAGGGCCTGTTCTAGTGGGGATGTTCTCAGCTCTGTGTTGCAGGGTTCTGATGACACCCAGCTTGTGATCTAAAGGGTGTTCCTATAACACCTCTTAGCCACTATCCAATTACGCCCTTAACACCTGGCTGTGATATGCTAATTGGGATTTTCCAGGGTATGTAATTGCCACAGATTCTTGTACAAGTCATTCTGAACTGAGAAAGTAAGTCGGATGACTAGCGAAACGTCTTCAAGAACTAGACTTCAAGTCCAGTTGATCTAATTGAATACAACAGATATACCATAACCTGGATGAATTAGAACTTTCACAAGCATCTATAGATGTTCTAATCATCTGCACCTGTACAGAAATAGCAATATGGAAATTACCCAGAAGTCTCTGTTCCTTAATTGAAACAGATATGTTTTGACAGGAATTTTGACTGTCGAAGCCAAAACTTTTTGTTGCAATCAATTTTAATGCTGAAATGGTAGAAAATTCAACAGAGGTGAAAGATGAAATTTCGACAACCAAACTGGTTGTTTCGACCTGAAGCAAAGTCCCTAGAGAAAAAAAAGTCAGTTTTATCTTGAGTGTACAAACTTTTGCACATGGCTGTACATATAATTTAAACATTGTATAAATCTTTGTAATTGATTTTAAAATAAGTGGATTTTTAACAATCTAAGGGGTCTGCAGTTTGCTGAACAAAAAAAAAAGAACATTTGTATAAAATAATGAAAAGGCCACTGAGATGATGAACAAAACAGTTTGGACAGACGTAACATAAAAAAAGGTAGAAAGTTATATTTTTAGAAAATAGCCTTTTCTGCAGAAGGTATTACCAAAAAAGGAGACGACTGTCCAACTATTTTAATCCCACATTTCTACATTTTTGAAGCTTTCATTTTTGCACCCTAATCCGTGTTCAATTAAAATAAATAGAATGAAACAGGTGACTGCTTTTAAAGTATCAGGATTGTAAACTGTGAATGAAGCTAGTGCCCAAGATGACAAATGGTATTGTAAGAACCCAATAAAAGGTTACTCTGATCTTGCAATTCATTGCACACATTGAAATTAAGCAAGCTATTTTATAGACCTGCAACCTTTCTCTGTCTTTTCCTCTGCCTATGGACACCTTAGACTGAGCACACATGGTTCAATATTTAGGCCTCATCACCTGCCTCAAAATTCATTAGATCAGACTAAAATATTGGTGGCCATTTTTACCAGCGATGGACCGATATTGGTCGATTGTTTGTCCACATTAGATGAACGGACAGGCCAGTAAATGATGATCATTTGTGTTGAATTATCAGACTTTCTTCACTTTTGTGTTTGACCAGCGAATTTTTAACCTGGTTGAAAACATTGACAGATCGCTTGGGACGAAATATCGCCCCGCGTGTGCCCAGATTTAGGGAGAGAAAATATTTAAATTTCAGACTAGTGGCTATCTTTAAAAGTGGTTAAGAAATTCGGGGGTGGGGCTTAGGATGCTGGTTATGCTCTCTTCCAACAGTTAAATGCATGGGCATGCTCAAGCCAGTGGTGGGGGGGCAGAGCAATGGTGGTGTTGATGTTACAGCTTACAAAGTAAGCAATAAGCACCACCCCTAATAATTCTGTTAGTTTCGATAGGTTGAAGAAACATGAACCTCTAGTCATTGTGCTTAAAGGGGAAGTTCAGTGCAAAACATGTACTTTTCAGAAAAAAAGAGCAGTATTTTTTCATCCCAATGACCTTGATCTGCCAATTCAACATTTTGTCTGTGTATAAATAAATGCAACCGAAATACTGACTTCCTCTTTGCAGGACCCCTAGTAGAGACCGTTATGGTCTTGCCCTTGGCCTAGCACCTGGGTTGATTAAGTTGCTCAGTAGAGATCTGAGCATCTTTGACCCATCCAACAGCCAATCAGTAGAAAATACTGTTAGGAACACTCCAAGGATGTGGTGCATCCTGGGAAGAAGAAGGACCGTTAAAACCTGAAATGTCAGCTCACTAATGTCAACAGCAGGGAACAGCAAAGGGTATGAAATCAACTGGTTTTTCAAAATGGAAGAAAATATGTAGTCTAACTATGTATGCATTACTATAGTAATTACTATTACTATAATTATATATATAATTATATATATACTATAATTATATATATAGCATTACTATAGTATGCATACTATATGTATACAAACTAACAACTTAACAAATATTGATAATTTCCACTGAACTGTCCCTTTAACCACTTACCCCACTTACCTTAGAAGTTGCCTGGTGTTCTTGCTTCTGGTGCTGCTGCCTCCTGAAAGGTTGTCGCCTGTCACAAGATGGAGTATCCTGATGATGGTCATATATGGCTGAAATGCATAGATTGTTTATAATAAAGTATGTGTTTAAGTCCATTGGAGTGATCCTTCATGAATTATTGGATATAAATATATATATTACCTTTATTAAAAGGAATATTTTTTAATCTTTATTTCTCTCATAAACTATATATCTTGTTAGTTAGTTTATGATAATTAAATGGATACTATACGAATGTTGACCCTTCTCTCAATCCAGCATTCTTGCAACATGGATGGATGATTTCACCACAAATGAGAATCACGCAACATGAACAGCAATAGAAATCTTAGGATCAGTAAAGGTAACAAACATTTTTACTCTCTGTTCAAGGTCTATTTGTGAAAAAATCATTTAAAGATTTCCACATGTAAATTTAGTTTTTTATATTCTTTGCCTTGATGCAATTAGTGACTGACCCATCCAAATCTTTTAGAATCATTATTGAATATTGTACATGATTTAACTTTACTTCATTATAAAATATTTAGATAGTGTTAGTGAGCTTTTGTGTCCTGTTTCCAGAAAGCGGATGAATATTTGAAAATTGAGAAAAACATTTGTGTAGGCACAGAATTATGTGAAGGGTAGGGCTATTAATGCTGAAAATATGGGTAGGGCTATTAATGCTGAAAATATGTTGAAAAAGTTCAGAACATTTCCTATTACAAGATCAGGCCATATGATAATAAATAGATAAGACTCCCTTGAGACTTTTCAAAGTGGCATGAATTAGGTCAATGCACATTAAAAAATGTAAATTAGTCTGTGGAAAATTACCACCATTTATTGGCATACCTTTGGCATCCAGTGTGCCCCAACAGTTTGAATAACCCTGTTCTGCATTTCAAAAGACATTTCTGATAATTATTTGTAGAGTGCAACTTTGATTAAAATATATAATATATAAGATGAGGCAGTCTGATTACACAAAAGGTACATTTTAAAATTAAAAATATATAAGGCAAAGTGGAATGGCTTTACTAGGCCACTGTTAAACTGTACAGATTATTTAATTTGTGCAACCATCCCTGAAGGGGCAAAAAAGAGACATGTTTTTCTCAGGGGTTGAAGTAAAAAGGTTACTGATTTGTGAACACTTAATGCATAGCAATTTATATTAAAAGAACAGTTTTTCCAAAAACTTTTTAAAGGCATTAATTAATTTATTAATTAAACCCGAATTTTGAAGGCTTCAGCATGAAGTTAATGAATTCATTTTTGCTTTACAGCCAAGCAGCAACACTAAGAGGGAGATGCAATAAATTTCCCTATCACAACTTACCTGCACTTGGTCTCGCAATGTAGTAACCACTTTGCGACCATTGTTACATAAAAGCGAGAGATCTTTTGCACGATTTTAAAGGGTATGTCCACCCTTAAAAATATTTTTTGATATATGATTCCCCCTGTCCCCCCAGCCCCAACCGTTCTATTTGTATTCTTAGAAAGTGCCCCAAACTCTACTTACCTCCCCTCTTTCCTCCGCCGCGCTGCCGGCCCTCTGCTTGCGAGAAAATGCAAGCAGAGGGGCGGGACCGGCAGTCGTGTCTGTGATTGGCTGAGCAGCAGCCAATCACGGACGCGGCTGCCGGGAGTTCTTTGCAGCTCGGGGAGGGAGGAAAGAGGTAAGTAGAGTTTGGGGCACTTTCTAAGAATACAAATAGAGCGGTTGGGGCTGGGGGGACAGGGGACATATATCTAAAGGGATTTACACTAGGGGGGGAATCCTAAGAGGAGGGAGAGGGAGGGGGAGGGAGTTGGAGAAGGGCTGCAGTGCGCATGCCAAACTTCTCCCGGAGGCCAGGTAGGAAAGTCCTATATGGACTCTGCTATCCTCCTGGTGGGCAGTTTTTGGGACTTTGGGGGGGGGGGGGACTACAGGAGAACCATATGGAGCTGGGATGTGAGGTAAGGATTAAACTACACTACACAATGGGGCCAGTAGTGGGGGGATTATAGTTTTGGGGGTGGACATGCCCTTTAAAGCCACAATTGAAAAGTCTGTAATTTTCTTGCAAAAAAATAGCAGAAAAATCATCTCTAAATTTCTTACATCGAACAGAGATGTCCGAACCTGCTGTGTTTTTTTCTACCAGAGGGTTCCCAAAATCTTACCCAGTAAGATTTTATTGTTGAAGATGAAATCCTGACTCAAAATCGTGCTATTTGGTTATTTTGGTTGTAAATATTTGAACCAGTCTTTCATCACATAAATGAAATTACAGACATCCCTACCCTCTATCCTAAAGTTAGTTTTATTCTGGATAACTGGGCAAACTCATTGCTTGCTCTTCCATTCTCATGGCTAGTAGGCACAGACATGCTCATTGGAAAAATATTACACTATATATTAGAATGTACTATATACTAACTACATATTAGTATATATACTAACCCACATATTCAATGCCTCCTTGTCATCTGGTATTTAGCCTTCCTCCCTTAAACACACGTACGTGAAACCTATAATCAAAAAGCATTCTTTGACCCATCTTGTCTAGTTAACTACCGCCTGGTCTCTTTTTTACCGATAACCTCTAAATTACTTTAACCGCTTGTCTTCTCCCATATCACTACTTATCTTCATGCTCATATTCTATTGGATTTTGTCCTGAACACTCCACGGAGAGGATCTATTAACCTTCACTTCTGCTTTTAACAAATTAAATAATTCCCTCCTAATGCAAATTCTTCACTCCTTGGGCATCCAGAATGCAGCAGCATCCTGGCTCCTATGCTCTCTTTAACAGAACCTATTCCTTGTTTCATGATAATTAAACCTTTTCTCTCTCTCCTCTTAGTGTGGGGGTGCTGCAGGGCTGTGATCTTGGATTCTTGTTATTGTCTCTCTAAACTATTTCCCTGGGAGACTTTAATAACGCATTTGATTTTAATTATTATTTATATGACGATGGTACACAAATCTACTTTTCCACCCCCACGTTAGGTTCTCACGTCCAATCACACATCTCCTACTGTCTCCTTGCTGTCTCCTCCTGTATGGTGCACTGCTGCCTTAAACTTAACCCTACTAAAACTGAACTAATCATTTTACCACTTAAACCTGGTCCCATCCCACCCTTTTCTATTACTGCTGACAATACCCCCATTTACCCTATTCAGCCAGTACGTTGCTTATGGGTGATAATTAATTACTTTCTCCTTTTCTAACCAAATTAACAATGTTGCTAAAACCTGATGCCCTTTTATTTGTAATATTGCAAAAATGCATATATTTTTTGTGTTTCTGACTGTGGGACCTTTGGGGTAATGTTGGATGTATATTGGAACACTACCTTTTTCAATTAAAGGATAACTTAACTTTTTAAAAATGGAAAGTACTCCAAATACTCACAATATTATTTTGTTGAAGAGCTACAGCACAGATTTAATTGTCCAGGTTAATCCTGGACTAATCCTTTATTAAAGTTAGTGCTGAAGCCAGGAGGAAGACTGGCAGAATCAGTTTTCTTTGGACTGGTGCTCCTCACAGAAACAATACTGTGAGTTAGGCATTACCAGTCCTATATCCCAGTCCCAAGTAATTTTTTTAAACTGTTTTTAAAAAAAACTTTTTACACACTATAATTCTACTTTAACCCAAATCTTACATCCTACCTCTCAGAGCATCAGCTCAGTATAGAATTGTTCGATTGAAACTGCACAAGTTATTAATATGGCATCTCTACCCAACATTTCAATAGTGTTGACATAAAAAATGTACATGCTCAATGGCTTGAAACAGCTTAGCCTCACACATAATGATTGTTTATGTAATAAATACTTTTGCTTTATGTTAAATAAAGCACAATAATAATTTTAAAGAATCTATAAAACATCTGTTTTGTGCAGCCCTGGTAAAAGCATACTTTCCAAACCCATCTTCACAGTGGTTCAGAATTAAAAAATGTGCAGTGCAGATTGCTCTTAAATCATTGTAATATTAGGAGGCATGCTTTCTATTATATATTGCACAGCACATTTTTCAAACCTACAAAGTTTAGGCAGTGATGGGTGAAAAAAGACCACAAGATCAAATATTGGCAGTACCTTTTAATTCCAAGTTTAAAGACTGCAGATTGGATGGAAAATAAACTACAGGGTAACAAGCAGCTTTTTCAAGACTTCCCAGGGACTTCCCTATTGGTGTGGAGACATCTGTGTTGAAAATATGTTCACAGAGACAGTGAATAATAGGGTCAGGTGGTGTGGCCAAGAGTTGCACATGCTCACAAGGCTCTTTGAAGACTGATCCAGCAGCCTTCTTCATGGCAGCCAGTATTTAAATCAATCTTGCTAATAAATTTTATCCAATCACTTGTATTTCTATACAAGGTCCAAGTGATTGGGCCAAATTATCATGTGCAAATTAAAACTTGTTCTCCCAAAATCAGGTCCATATGTATCTCTACTATCTCTATTGAACAGAAAAAACACCAAGGTCTTTTTATGGGGAAGTAATTAATTTCATATAAACTACATTCTTGTAGCCACTGTAAAAGCAATAATATTTTTACAACACATTTCTCCAGCAATCATTGTAACTGTATTGCCTTGTCTGAAGTATTAAAATGTATGCATTAGGAAGTAGATCCATCAAGTTTAACCTTTTTAACCCCAATTGATGCCTACAAAATAAAAGTCTATGCAGATATGGAAAGTATTGTACTATAAACGTATTGTGGTTGGAGATTAACGGCACACCTGGACCAAGAAGGTTTTCCATTTTTCGTTTAGACATAGAAGTACATTGTTACCATAGCAAATATTATTGGTACGATTGGTCACATACTGAACTAAATATTCAAGATGTTTTAAAAATGAATTTCTACCTTGATTTTTACATGCCATTTTCTACAAGACAAGTTCTTCTTGCCATGGCTTGTCATCTACAACTCCTGTTGTTGGCTACGGCTATCAAATATCGGTATTGGCTGCTATGAATTTAACAGAATCACCCCAATTTATTTTAACATAAACTGTGGCACTTTTAAAGAGTATGTCCACCCTAAAATAAAACTTTTTCCATAGTGTAGGGACCCCTCTCCAAACTCTAAAGCTAGGTACACACCTACCGATTTTTCCTCCTGACCGACCGTTCGATACTTTCGACCGGTCGGCCAGGAGGAAGGACTGTCGGTCGCGGCAAAAGCACCCGCGTCCGATAGTTACCGCGACCGATCGTGCGGTCCGTAGAGGACCGCATGATCGGACGAGGTTTTCCACCGAACGGTCGATCGGACATGGGCACATTCGGATGCGATAATTTCGGTCCGATCGACCGATACACTGAACTATCGGTCGATCGGACCGAAATATCTCATCGTGTGTACCCAGCTTAACTGCGGCCTCTGCCTGTAATGTTACTTCTGCAAGGCAGCCAATCACAAACGCGGCTGCTGGCATTTGAAACAGCTGCGGGAGGCTGGTATGTAAGATTCTGGAGGTTTTTCCCACAATTCAAATACGGTGGTTAGGAGAGGTGTCCTTCCACTATGGAATATGTTATATATGAATGAATTGACATGCTCCCCTGCACATGCCTGAGAACCTCCCGGAGGACAGTTAAGGGGTAGAAAACTTTTCACACAGAGACATTTCATAATTTTCATTTTCTGGGTCTTTGTCTGTCACTAGACACTGCAGGAGAACCATTTGGAGCTGAGGTGTAAGGTAAGGATTTTTTAACACTATACAGTGGGGCTAGCAGTGGGTTAAATGATAGTTTTGGGGGTGGACATGCCATTTTATTAAAATCGGTGTATGTGCATTTACAGCACTGCTTGCTTGCTGCTAAAGCATGGCCATGACTTCTTCACATGTAATTCGGCCCATCATTTTAAGAATTTTAAGTAATTGTTGTTTCAGACATTTCTTCGCGGTTGAATGCCCTCTATTGCTGTATACCAACCTATACCCAATACCAAAGTGTGTATCAAAATAAATGCATTAATCTTTATTTATAAAAGAAGTAGAAAGACAAACATTATTCTTTTCCATGATGCATGGTCTTCTTTTACTGTCTGTGACTTATTTGTGTACCTGGTATGTGACTTCTCACCGAAAGAGCACAATTCCTTAATAGGAGAAGCAGCAGCATGTGAAAGAGCCGAGAAGAGACATCAGAGGAAGTTGCTTGTTAAAACACTTCTAAATTTGTTTCTACAAAAAAAAAATTTCATTTGAAGCTTTTCCTGCATATTGTCGTAAACACATTGTAGTTTAGAATTTTATCTTAATTTCTCTCTTTCTCATACCTCTCGTAATATTAGCACTAACCTAGCATTAAATGGATATCTATGAAGCCATAAAGACATCTATATAGCTTTTATAAAACACGTATAGCACTGTGCAAAAGCAGGTGAGAAAAAAGCCGTAAAGTAAGAATGCTTTGAGAAATATTAAGTTTATGGTTTATTCTTATCAATTTACAAAATGCAAAGTGAACTAACAGAAGAAAAATCTAAATTAAATTAATGTTTGGTGTGACTTTTCTTTGTCTTCAAACCAGCATGAATTCTTGTAGAAACAGTTACAAAAAGTCAGGGATTTTGTACAGTCAGGTGTATGATTATCCAGTTATACCAAACAGGTGCTAATGTTATCTTTTTCATATAAAGGTTAAAACACAGTTATTTACCAAGAAACAGCCAAACTCTGCTATCAATGTGAGGTTGTGGAAGATGGTTTAATGTAACAGGTCTGGTGATACACCATGGTAAAACTAAGCACAGCAACAAGGTAAGTATGCTACATCAATGACTCTCTCAGGCAATGATTTTAAAGCTGACTGGAGTTTCAAGATGAACAAACACAAATAAATAGACATCTGTGAAGACCCAGAGATCCGCCAAGGGAACTTGAAAGTTGGGTATTTGGTCCGGATGAATGGTGTCCCCAATACTGATACTACCACCAGGGAGGCATCTGATGGGCTGCAAATGTATTCTGCAGCAGGACAGTGACCCCAAGCATACAGCCAATGTCATTAAAGGGTAACTGTGGTACCAAATTATTCCAAACTAGTAAGGATTAAATAAAAAGCCTTCCATTATACCTTCAATATAAAACCTAAATCACATCTCTAGATAAAATATATAAGAAGTTATTGCTAGATACGTTTAGTAATATTACTTCCTGCTTGAACACTTCCTATTTTCAGCCATGTGACCAGCTTGTAGTCATGTGACCAGCCTCTGCCTGCGTTAATAGGCTCCCCATCTCAACTGTCAATTTTTTCCCCGGGTACTTCCTGATTTCCCCAGTATTAATTCTTAACTGAGCATGCTTCTCCTACGGGGCAGACAGGCGGGCAGAGGTCTGGTGATGTCACTCAACCTACTGGAAGCAGGAAGTTTGAACATTCACCCCAATGTAATTTCTCACAGGCTCCAGCCAGAGATTGTTGGCTCATTTTAAAGGAAATATTGCAGGCTTTCATTTAACCCTCACTTGTTTTGAGACCACAGTTGCCCTTTAAGAACTATCTAGTGTAAAGAAGTACAAGGAGTCCTGAAAGGGATGGCATGGCCTGCACAGAGCCCTAATGTCAACATTATTGAGTATGCCTGGGATTAAGAAGCCAGAAAGAAGAATTTGAGTCATCACTAACCCATAGAATACCTGTGGTTAGTTTTCTGTATTGTTTGAAACAACCTACCTTCTGAGGTCTGTGTGCAAGTGTGCCAGGAAGAATTGATGCTGTTTTGAAGGCAAAGGGTTGTCACATCAAATATTGCTTTGATTTAGATTTCTCACCTGTTCATTTGCTTTGTGTTGTTAATTGACAAAAACAAACTATTAACAATTTTAAAGCATTCTTAGTTTACAGCATATTTTACATCTGCACAGTATTGCTTTGCAATAATTTCTTGCACAGTATTGTTCCTGTAAAGTAATTTACTATTCCTACTTCCCAGTATTTTTTCTTTGCAGAGTGGCACAATATAAAAGTTTGCTGCAAGTATCTCATCACAACAACTATCCTCCAAAGGTTGGGGAACAGATCAAGCAGCTGTGAAAAGGAAGTGCTGTCTAAACTGCATCACTCTGCAAAGAAAAAATATTGGAAAGTGGGAAAAATCTTATTTGGTACCATAAAAGTCTTTAAAATGTTGTGAAATACATAGATTTTTATGAAAGGGTGATATACTTGGTGTTGATATTCAGACATTATTGGTTAAGTAGAAGAGCTGACTAACTAGCTGTGATGACTATAGTACGCATGCACAATAATGCACGCTATAGTTAATCAGTACCAGGAAGCGGTCAGGAATTTCAGTGCTGCAGCGGAGGATCGCACAAAAGGTAAGTTTCTTCTATCTTCATTTTTGGCTCCACAGGCATTGGTTGAAGAACAGAAGGTAAGGAATAACTCCTTATCCTCCAGGTCTTCAATCAATGAATTAAAGGAATAGTTTACTTTTGCAGTGAACTATTCCGTTAAATACACTCAAGGCCAGCCCTTAATATATACAACCTGTGCAACCACACAGGTTGCATTACCAAGGAGGTGTCAGATCTGTAGGTCAAAGTTGTGTATCAGTGCTGCAGCCCCCAGATATGGTCTTACAGATCAAATGTATGTATCAGCAACACCCACTGTCATAGACAATGCCCCAACACACGTAAGCCTTACTTAAGTTGTCCATATGCTGTGCTGTTCTGTCTGTGCATTTAGTGCATTACGTGCTACGTAATAAAGTAAGCACGATATATATAGAACGTGGCGCTGGGGGAACAAAGGACTGTAAGTACATTTTTTAATGCTTTTTTTAACAAACGGACTTGCTGTTGGGGGTGGGCTAGGGTGCCCTACACTACAGGTTGGGAACCAGGGAGCAAAGACATATACAGAGGGAAGTTGGGGGCTCCCCTGCCCATGTCAGAAACCTCTCAGAGGACAAGGAAGCAGCAAGCACTGGATGACTCACAGACAGCTCCTTTTCTTCACTTTTTTGGAACTTTGAACAGGCACTGCAGGAAAACTATTTGGAGCAGAGATGTTTGGTAAGGATTTTTTAACACTATACAGGGGGACCAGTAGTGGGTTAATTTTAGTTTTGGGGGTGGACATGCCCTTTAAAGGGCATGTCCACCCCCAAAACTATAATCCCCCCAACTACTGGCCCCACGTAGTTGTAGTTTAATCCTTACCTCACATCCCAGCTCCATAGGGTTCTCCTGTAGACCCCCCCCCAAAGTCCCAAAACTAACCACCAGGAGGATGCAGGGCTCTGCCTGCTATCTTGCCTCCGGTAGAATTTGCCATGCGTACTGCAGCCCTTTCCCCCCCCCTCCCCCTCCCTCTCCCTCCTCTCCTCCCTCTCCCTCCATTCTACCATCCCTCCCCCTAGCTTTAAACCCTATATGCTGCTCCCCATGTCCCCCAGCCCCAACCGATACATTCTTTTCAAAAAGCTCCCACACTCTATACCTCTCCTTTTCCTCGTGCACTGAATGACAGGCAGCGCGTCGCGTGATTGGCTGCGCTCAGCCAATCACAGACGCGACTGCCGGTCCTCCCCTCTGCTTGCATTCTCGCAAGCAGAGGGCCGGCAGTGCGGCGGAGGAACGAGGGGAGGTAAGTAGAGTTTGGGGGGCTTTCTGAAAAAAAATTTATGCGGTTGGGGCTGGGGGACATGGGGGAGCAGCATGTTAAAAAATTTTTTACAGGTGGACATACCCTTAAATACAAGAAAATGAGCAAGAGGAAATGTCTCTGCTAACAAGTATCGTGTTTTTTTAACAGTATGCCTCCCCATACCAAAGGCTAAATGGTTCAGGCCAATCTGAACTTTGTCTTATGTACATGCCTTGGACTGACATATTCCTGTGAATGTTTGGTGAAAGTTTTACAACAATTCCAGTAGTGTCATGATGTGTTGTTATTTTAATAAGCAATGTTTGTGTCCTTTGTAGGTAGCCATCCCCTATTATACATGTCGTTTCTATCATTTAGTAATATGAAATGACCTACACAGAAGCCATAGACAAACTTAATAAAAACACCAAGATGAGTATTATGCAGTCATCTACTGCTGTAACATCATTGTGGCAAAAAAGAACAGAAATTAAAAAAAGAAAATGAGGCAGAAGAGGAGACCAATGGGAGATAAGACTACTTATTTTTACATGTCACTATCTTAAATAGAGAGCATTCTAATGTCTGGCTATGCATGATAAGGAGAAGTATATCAAGGTCTGTGCTTCCTAATAAGGCAAGCCATGACAGCCAGGCTCCACTTATCTACATTGTGTTTTCTTGTGGTAGCAACAGGACAAAGACATTTCCATGAGAATACCATATTTACAAACTTGTTATTCAATATGAAGTATAGTTTCTCCGCTTTTCAGCCTCTTCGCAGTTGTTGATGTTTTGTCCACACTTTGTATAAATCTGGGAGTGTCTGATGAATAGGTATAACAAACCCTAGGTTGTGTGGGGCATCCTGGATATTAATGTGGAGGTGCCCTTTACATTTAGAAAATAGCACCTTACATTTAATTTATATATATATATATATATATATATATATATATATATATATATACTAGCAAAAGTGTGCCCGTTGGTGCACAGTGGGTTTTTTATGTGTTAATTTTATTTAGTTTTATTTGCTGGAGTGTTAGTTACATATATTGATTAAAATATATGTGTAAGCTACCCCCCACTTACAAGGCCCTCCATATTAGGGTAGTCCTATCTAAGAATGACATATTTTAAGTAATAATGCTGTTATTTTTGTAGTGTAATTATTATGTATTAGATACGTTTTTTCCTAATGATAACTTCCCGGTAGTTCTGTCTTCCAGGGGTAGACAGAACTAGGTTTGTGGCTGGTTGTGGCTGAAAACTAGGCTCCCAGGCCCCGCCGCGAGTGTTGGGAGTCTCCGCGGGGCTTCCCGCAGCACTTGGAGCCCTTCCCGGTAGTTCTGTCTTCCAGGGGTAGTTTGCGGTTGTCCGCGGCTGAAAACCAGGCTCCGCCGCAAGTGTTGGGAGGCCCCGCTGGACTTCCCGCGTCACTTGGAGCCTTTCCCGGTAGTTCCGTCTTCCAGGGGGTGTTTGCTGTTGTTTGCGCCCGAAATCCAGGCTCCCAGGCCCCCGACGCGAGTGTTGGGAGGCTCCGCGGCACTTGGAGCCCTTCCCGGTAGTTCCGTCTTCCAGGAGAGAGAGACAGACCAGGTACTGTCAAGTTGTATACATACAATACTGTACATACATTAACTCCCTCCTCCAGCTAATCCCCAGGGCTCTCAAGCAGGAACAGGAAGCGTCTCAATACCTAGCAACAGCAGGGATCGCCCACCATTTCTATAGGCAATGCCTTCTCTCCCAGTTAAACGGAACACTATTGGCTTTTACCTGGATTCCGACCAATGTAGTTTACACACATGCGGCAGTAAGGAGGAACCTGGTGCTTGTTTAATATGGGGTATTCCTATTGGCTGCTAGAATACAGTCGGCCACTATTACAGTAATGTGACATTTTATAATAATTGTACTAATCTTGAAGCTGATCATTGTGAGCACTGCTGCTAACAGGACAGGAGAAAGAGACAGAGAGAGAGAGAGAGAGAGAGAGAGACAGAGAGAGAGAGACAGAGAGGGAGAGACAGAGAGGGAGAGACAGAGAGGGAGAGACAGAGAGAGACAGAGCGAGAGAGAGAGACAGAGCGAGAGAGAGAGACAGACTAATAACATTTAGACACTTACCTGCATAAGAAGGAAACTTCCCTTCAGGGAAGCAGCCAAAACAAAGGGATCCTTTAGTAAAGCAGCCTGTAGGAGAAAGAAAAGTCTTCAGTAAAGCAGTATAGTTTGGCCACGCCCACCCGCTCCCACTACATATTGCATTTGGATGTGAAGCTCTCTCCCACAATGCAATACAGCAGGATATAACTCTAAAGCATCCTGACACTCTCTCCCACAATGCAATACAGCAGGATATAACTCTAAAGCATCCTGTTACTCTCTCCCACAATCCAATACAGCCGGATGTCATCTAAACTTACTGGGAAAGCAAACTTTATTTTGATTGGCCATTTACTCGCACATGCTCACTAAGTCTCTACCACAATGCAAAGCTAAAGGATGTTACTGTAAAGCATGCATTGCATCCGGATGTGATGTAAACACTGCAACTTTCTTTTCATTGGCTAATGGTGCTACAGCAGCTACCAGAAGCACACCTATTGGATAATAAGGACGATAAGGAAATTACAGCAAACTTCCTTTTATTTTCCCATGCAGAATTGAATAAATTTGAGAGGTGTGTCTATAGCTCCCATTTTGACCAGTCCATTCAAACGTGGGGAGATTCTGTATGTTAGTACTTTTTTTATTTTTTATTTCATATGCCATTTACGCACAGTTACACACTTATATATCTTTATTTAGAACAGATTAATAAACTAATTAATGTTATACCTTTTACATTAGAATATACACTGTAACCATGTATAATATTATTTTAGCCTACCCCCACCTACATAGTACAGTCTAAAAACTCAATGCAATCTCCACAAGATGGAAAATATTTTTATATAAAGGAAGGATATATATATATATATATATTATATTATATAAATAAATTTATATTTTTACGGAGATTGCATTGAGTTTTTAGGAGCAACTAACTAGGTGGGGGTATATAGCATTATTACACATAGGAAAGGTCTATATGTATGTGTGTAATTAGCACTATTTAATTAAAATTACAATAAGAAATAACACCATACAAAGTATAGTACTACTACCTACTACTGAATTACAAAACAAATTATATACAATTAATAAACTAAACTTACTTTACTGGACACCCCTAAGTTTGAATGGAAAACTCAAAATGATAGGTTAAGACACACCTCCAGGATTTCTACAGGGTCTCCATGTACACACTAAAAGGAAATGGAATTTTACTAACACCCAATGAGAGGTTCTGATCTTCCACTGTTAGCAAATCAAAAAATTCTCTTAGGCACTCTCCATGACAAGACAGGAAGTGACATGTGACTTAGCCAATTAGAACATTCTTAAGACTCTCACATTTACTCCCCCTCCCCTCTCCATAGAAAGTAATAAGACAATCCAGTTTCTGTTTGCTAGACAGGAAGTGTCTGTAAATGATTAAATTACTTTACATGTCTCTGAAACTACCCAGCATTCTTAGAGAAATGGACAGTTTTTACCCCAATATTAATAAATTAAACATGAGGCTGTTAGGTACCTTCAGTTATAAGAAGGCTCTACTTCATTTTATATCCTGTGGGGAGCTTTTAGCTCCTTTATCCAAACCTCTCCATAACTTGTCAAGCTAATCAGAATCCAGCTAATTACTTAAACGTATGTATATAGTTGTTTGTTATCTCAGACTCCTGGTTGTTCTTAATTCATTAATGCAATGGCTTCTTTATTATTGGTGTCACTATCGCACATATGCTTTGTTTATTAGTTATTTGTGCTGCTTACATGGGCTGAAGGGGAGATCTGGGTGTGCTCGAGCCCAGATCTATCACAAATTCCTTCTTGTCCTTAAATGCATGCTGCCGCCATATATCTTGCTTAATGTGCACTGTGAAACCAACTTTATTTAAAAAACATCTCCCGTAGATCAGGACTCACCCGTGTGACTTGGTGGTCCGGGTGCTGGACTGCCCCGGACCCTTCGCTCGGTCCGTGTGTTAGGTAAGTATTTCAATTCTCCGTAGATGGGCTATAGGTCCGCACTCCGCGATCCGGTAAGAACTCTCCAATCACCAGGTAAAACTTGACACTTTATTATAACATGTTAAAAAATCATTTCCACAATCAAACATATCAAACATCAAGCATATATATATAAAATATATATTAATTAAATGACTAATAATAATTGTAAACGATCATGTTTTAATTAGAATGCCAGTTTAGCTCCAGGTTAGGTGATCTCTTACTACAAATTAAGCCTTGCTAGCAGTGCCTACATTTTCTCAACCTACTGAAACACCAGTTAATATTTTATACCACTTTAAATTTCTCTTTTCCATTGCCTACCCCCACCTATCATCTGAGACACTCTTCCCTGTAGTGTTTGCTTCAATGAACCTGTCACTGTCTGTATATGTTAAGAGAATGAGCACTTAAACCCACATGCAAAATCTTGTTACATTATCCACACTCCAGTAATGCAATTCATATACAAATAGAAAGAAATACAATCTTTATTTTACAATTATTGCCCCATCTCTCTCTTTCTTTCTCTAATTAATGCACAATGCATATCCTAAAAACATAGTGGTTTTAGTTCAAAGTTCATGATTATTGAAAAGAAAAACCTTGCAACCAAAGCAAGGTAACTCTAATATGGAAGATCCCAACCTGTTAAATTTGTTTGTGCTGTTTTGTGCCCAGCTTGGTTGCAATTTGTTGGTAAAGACATAACCCATTTTCTTTAAAAGGGGGACATTTTTGAAATATGGAATGGTGTCTCTTTGACATTTACATTGGATTAGTATATCAGAATTTTGATTCTCCATGCCCACTGGCTTTTAAAAGTATTTTGATTAGTATCAAAGACACAAGAACTTAAATTAAAGACTTGGGTTGGTTGTGCTACTACATATTCAAATATTTATAGCAATCAATTATTTAATTCATCTCAAACTTAATAATAAATAATGATGTTACCTATACATGAATACTCAAATGTCCAAAAAGTACAGTGCAAAAATATATATCTTGGCTGCCATATTTATTACTTGCACAGACAGAGGTGTAAACAGCTAAAAATAAAAAATGTAGCAATTAGTAATCCCCAGGTACAGAAAGTATTCCCCTCCCTGTCAAAGAAATATGAGTGGATTAGTCAATGATAATCTGCCCCAGGGCCGGCTCTATCCATTTTAGTGCCTTAAGCAAGTGGTACCCCCTTCTGAAACTTCCCCCAACCACCTCTTGGATTAGTCTTTGCATAGATTGGAAAACTCAGACAGGATTATTATATTGTATGCAAAATAATGAGGTTACAGGAATAAATTTCGCTATCACAATTTATCCGCACTCGTACCCGTGACGAATTAAACACTTTGCGACCGTTGATACATAGTGGAAATGCTATTGGTAAGTTGCGAGTTTTGGCAGGGTTTTAAAGACTCTAAGTTAAAAAAATTGTCGACATGGAGGGGAAAGCGAAACAACCCTCGCTAACCCATTTGTACACTGGTTAATGTGAGCTTTACGCTTATTTTCCTTTTATATTGTACGTCCATGAACTTGTTCTAATCATCACACATTAGTCTTATTCAATTAAAAACAACAACGGATTTGTAAAGTGGGGTTCCATGTTTTGTCACTGTAATAGCAATGCCATAAAATGTGAATGGCGAAAACAGTACTTTACACTAAACTTGCACCTACTTTTAGAATTATTCACAGTTTTCAGTGATCAGGCAACCATGGTCCTACCAATGATTCTTAGCATTAAATCTATGACCTTTAATGGGACATTATCACCATGAATGAAAGGTCTTCAATTCATATACATTTAGATATTAACTAACTAATTAGCTAGACTTGCAGTAACCACGTATTTGCTGCAGAACCTCTGGAGACTTTTTGAAACAAAAGTGTAGTCTGACAGGTCCCGACGGACCTTGTCTATGCGCATAGAAGACAAGGTCCGTCGGGACCTGTCAGACTAAGCGCCGGGGGAGTGAGCGAGCGGGTAAGTTTCTTACCTTCTCTCCTGGCTCCTGTTTGTTCTATTGAAGAACGGAAGGTAAGGCACAGCTCCTTTACCTCCCGTTCTTCAATAGAACTGGATTCCCAAATCTTGAAAATACGAGTGGAGATACCCTTTAACTGTTGGACCTACACTGTGTAACAGATCATTTGTGGTCATTATTAATATTGCCAAAACTGGGGGCAATGTTCATTCATGGCTCACGTATATAGGGTTCAAATTGTTGTATACAATATAGCTGTTGCTTCACGGAATCACACATTATGTATTGTATGTTTTTTATCACCAGTAGTGGCTAGTATTTACTGACATTTCCTAAACCAATTGAAAATCTAGAAGTTTTTCATTGGAATTATTCATATATACTTACTGTATTCAGTTTTAAAGTGATAAGGTAAAGGTAATCTAGTCTACAAAGAACTGAAATTTCACTGTAATGTGTACACATTTAAATGGTAGTTTATTTGATTCTGTGATGGATAAAAGATCAAGATTTGCAACATTTGATTAGCTGACAGATGGACCAGGTTTGTCTAAAGTTATGCAAGGGGAGAGTAAAGGTGCCACTAGTAAGACATTACAGATGAATGTCGTAGTGTCCACAGCCCCTTCTCTGGCCAGATAATGGTTTATTATTGATTGTTTATAATTGTTGCTGTATAATGGGAAAATCACGGTTATCTTTTTGTAAGTTTAAATTCTATACTGCAGTTCCCCTTTAATAGCTATTATATACCTTAATAATACACTAAACTATGCAGAGCTTTGGAAACTTCAAGTGATGTGCAAGTGCTGCAAGCAGACCTAGATAGATTATTAAAATGGGCAGCAGAATGGCAGATGAGATTCAATGTTAATAAATGTAAGGTGATGCATTTGGGATTTAATAATCCCTGTGCCACCTACACCATAAATAACTCTGTGTTAAGTGCATCTGTAATGGAAAAAGATTTGGGGGTTCTGGTTGATAACATACTTAGCTATAGCAAACAATGCCAGGTAGCAGCGGCAATATATTATCTTGTATAAAGAGAGAAATAGATTCAAGAGAGAAAAATATTATTCTCCCTCTTTACAAGGCACTGGTAAGGCCTCATTTGGAATATGCGGTGCAGTTTTGGAATCCCATATACAAAAGGGACATCTTGGAAATTGAGGCAGTTCAGAGAAGGGCAACTAAATTAATAAGGAGAATGGAGGGGCTTGAATATGCAGGCAGATTAGACAAGTTAGGGCTGTTTACATTGGAGAAGCGATGTTTGCGTGGGGACATGATAACCTTATACAAATATATTAATGGGCCATACAATGAACTCTTTGGTGCATTGTTTACTAATAGGTCATATCAGAGGACTCGTGGACATCCTTTAAGGTTGGAAGAAAAGAAGTTTCATCTTCAGGTTAGGAGAGGTTTCTTTACAGTGAGAATGGTGAAACTGTAGAACTGTCTTCCAGCAGATGTGGTAATGGCAAGTTCATTGAATAGCTTTAAAAAAGGCCTGGATAAGTTTCTAAAACTAAAAAATATTGAGAATTACTGGTATTAATACATATAGATCTGATTGATCCAGAGATACTTTCCGATTGCCTTTTGGAGTCAGGAATTTCCCCCCCCCTTTTTAGCTGGTTTTTTTTGCCTTCCTCTGGATCAACTGTTAGGTAGGGTTTAAAAAAAGAAAAAAAAAAGAGGGTGAATAGGTTGGACTTGATGGACGTATGTCTTTATTCAACCTTAATTACTATGTTACTATGTAATAATTCTGCCTCGTTTCTTGTTTCCCAGGGTCCAGTACAGCTGGTGACATTACTCCCAACAAGGTGTTACCAGTAACCGAGGACTTTGGGAAGAAGGTCTGCAGAAGAAAGGAGGACTGGGTGTGTAGCTTCTTATACAGATAAAGTAGTCCTTTTTTTTCTTTTCTTGTGCTGACATCCTCTTGAAAGCAAATAAATGTGAGAACCTACAATAACGCTACTTGTAAACAATAGATGTTTATGTTTCCTTATATATCCAGTGAGGTAAACTGAAGCTGCAGTACTATTACATAACTTTATATTAAAATATATTTAAAAATAAGGTTTCTCTGAAAATATGTCAACTTGCTTCTTGGTTCTCTTGGGACAACACATTAGAACCATATTTCACATCCGATCAGCGCAATGTTGCATGAGGCTTTCTTGGGTACTTAATATTTGATGAGGTCTCCTGCATTTTGCCTCAGTGGGCTACAGTACTTAGACACAGACAGAACTAGTTTTTGCTTTGCAAAAGAGGTCACACAGGACAGCACATATGGTATGAAAGCTGCTTCAAGATATTTTTTAGTATACACATAGATGCTATGTATATTTACAATTGGATTGTCAAAGAATTATAAATAAGAATAAGTTCTGTATTTTTTTTACATTTGTAAAACTAGAAAAGACTGAGAGACTAACAGCCTTGTATATAGTGAAATGTTTGGCTATCTAAAAGCATTGCAGAATGACAGAATAACCAGTAATGTTAAAATAGGTCACCTGGAAATTAATAAAAAAAAAGAGGACCATCCTCCGTGAATTTGACTACTGATCGGCTTGCCTTAAATCAGATCTCTCCCTCCTATATGACAAGTCAGATGCATGAAATCAATTAAATTTACCCCAGACAGTGGTGTGTGAACAATACATAATAAATGTTAGCTTGATGCATTGAAATAAACATCTAATTGAAAGTTTGGCAAGCACCATCCGCGAAATTCTTAGAATAAAAACACGTATGTAATACTGCTGTAATGACAAGCAAACATGGGGGGATTTCTAAAAAAATATGTCGTTACCTACCTAAATTTTGATATTTGTTCTGGGGCTTTTGTGTCCCCGGAAACATCTCAATAAATATTTTAGAATATAGAATATTACAGTATTAAAAATATTGCTTTGGTCATTTAAAAAAAAAAAAAATTGTAATCATTCTGTTGGTAACACCGTATATACTTGAATATAAAAACCTGACCCGAGGATAAACCGAGGAGCTCATTTTTACCTGAAAAACGTGTAAAATGATTGAGGGTAGATAGACCAACAGCAAAAGATACTCCAGCCCACCTCTAAACCCCCCACAGACCCCAAATAAGAAGAGGCATATGGTTGCTTACCGACGTGCCTGTGCCTACTGACTACTGCTGTCTCCTTTGCGAATGCATTTTAAGGAAATTACGGTACTCTGAACGTCTGCTACTGCTCCTGTCTCTTTCCTTTTGTGCCTCTAGTGTAATGCTGTAACCCGAGTATAAACTGAGGTTAGATTTTTAGGTCCATTTTAAAATAAAAAAAACCTTGGTTTATTCTCAAGTATACATGGTACATATACTATGCCTCAGTGGTATAACTCGAAATCACTGGGCCTCCAAGCAAAACTATAATGGCCCCCCACACCTGCTTTAACTAAAGTGGTTGTCTGGGGAGAGGCTGTATATGTCATAGGAAAAATATGAAGTTGGGGCCCCCTCTGGCTCCCAGGCCCTTCAGCAGTTGCAGGGGCTGCTCTCCTGGTTGCACCTCAGCTCTACCCAAATAGAAGAGAATAAAAAGTAGCTGTCCCTGTTAAACAAACTTCAGTGCCTTGAAATCAAAACTCACTGAAAGCCCATAGGGTGAGATTCATTCTATACGAGGAAATAAAACAATATAGGAATTACAGGGAAACAGCGCCATAAGGGTAGGATAAGAGGGTGTTCATGTCCTTCACAATGAGAAAAAGTACAATGTGTGGCAGGCTCCTACCTGCAGAGGGCGTGCCAGAAAAGTACTGTCTGTGGTATATGTGAGACACAGGAAGGCTCTCTTTCTCTCAACTATAAAGAAGCCCCTAACAAGTGCTCTTAGCTTTGTGCCCCAATTCTTTTTCACAAGGTAGGTGATTCATAACCCCAGTAACCTGAATGTATGTTTACCATCTAAATGAATAGCAGCTCCCTGACTCCCTGTATTGTGATATAAATCTCACTGAAATTGGTTTATCTGTTAGAGCATGGAGAGTGTAGCAATTAATTGCTGGAGAGCAAGTGACATAATGGTTACACAGAATCTGTAACTGTCTGACTTCTGTTTGCACTCGGCTCCCAGTAAGTGCTAGAGCAGGGATGTCAAACATGTGGCCCTCCAGATGTTTGCAAATTACATCTCCCAGCAAACATCTAGAGGGCCCCACTTATGGCATCCTTGTGCTAGAGAGAAATAGGGGCACACAACTTGATTTTATTTGTCTTATTGGAAAATAGACTTATCAGCAATTATGTTCTTGCATAGTTATACTGCAGTTTTTTCAGTGGGGTACCTTCCAGAAATTATTTTTGCAGGGTGGGATGTCTGTAAGAATACACGTGTGGGCTTGCACTTGAGATTGTGTATTAGTTAATATGACAGCTCTTGCAAACAGTATAGTATAAAAGGATTCTGCTATTTTGCAAACTGCTATTAAAGGACAACTCTACCCTCATAAGAACATCTTTTAGAAAGAATAGCCTCTTTAAAATATGTTGATATATCATACTTTGTCCTATGAATTCATTACTGTATGCCTGCTATGCTTCTGGAGGCCTTATGGAAACTGAGCAATTTAGTGACCTGTACTGAGCCTGGGCATGTTCAGAAGAGGCAGCTAGGGGATTAACATTCAGTCATTGGCTGTGATGTCAACTGTCAAATCCATAACAGACAGTTAATAAATGGAAGAACCAGGAAGCAGAAACGGGAAACGGGACATTGTGCAGGATTTCAGGTTAGACTTATATATTTAACATTTCAAACTATTACCGTTTAGGGTTTTAGGGGGTGATTTACCTGTATGTAAGTTTTTATTACATGGCTGGACTTGCCCTTTAAGGAACATGTTGTTACAATCTATTGATATGGTGTCATTGTTATCTTTTAAGGTTCATACACACTTCCAATTTGGCATTGAGCCATGACCCCCGACGCCGATACATTTGTGCGACGAACGGGCGTTTCAGCCGAGATTAGCGTGTGTGTATTCCTTCGGTCGGGATCGTTTGTTGATCCGCCTTGCGCAGCAACCTCTTACCAGTTAAAATTTCGGTCTGTTTGTTTAGTGCTGTATACTAAATAGTTAAATGATCACCTGCTTCAATATGTACTCTGAACCAGTCATGCTTTAAAAATTATACTTGCCTCCCCCCCCCCCCACACTCCTGTGGGCTTATAAAGGGCATATCTACCCCCCAAACCCCAAGATATTTTACTTTTTTAAACTACTACATGGTCTTCCAGTTGTACTGGTAACTAGATGGAAGCCTTATTAGTTCCCATCCCTCCCATGTGACCCGGACTTACCTGGAGTCTCTGCCCCCCCGAACGCCTCTTTTCGTCCACCACGCCCCTACCTAACCATGCCCTTTTTGTTATGTAAATCATGTCACGCCCCATCACACCTCCTTCCCACCCCCTTCTCCCCACCTTGCCCGAGAAGTACATTACAATGTATAAGTGTTCTGGGGAAAAACGCTTTCACATATTAACTTTCCACAGTTTTTCAAGATCTTTACCTCTCTCCACCAGTGCAGGTCTCCGTGCCATGGTCCTTGACTCTTAGAGAGCTCATGCAGCTTCAGAGGAGCCATGAGGGTTTGTAGTAATAATTCATTAAAAAAAAAGCTGGTATCAGAAGAAGACCACAGAAGGTGAGTGTGGACATGACCTTTAATAATAAACAGTTGTAAAGGAACAGCTCAATAGTGACCAGGGACAGTTTAAATTCCATGAGGCCCCTGGGCAAAACATGGTTTTAAGGCCCTCACCTACAATCCTCGACAATTTAAATACTATTGGGGGGGGGGGGGGGCTGGGCTATGACATGCCCTGCCTTCTCTCTCTGGGCCTGTAAAGTAAACAGATGATCAGAACAGTCACCTAATCTGGATACTTCTGAGGTATGTGCTTAACAGCCCATTTAATATTCATGCTTTTAATAATATTACGGTAAGACAAGTAGGGAGTGGAGGCATAAATAAAGTGTATCTGTATGAACCAGAATTGCTTTCCATAAAAATTTTTTTATTTAGACGCTCTTCAAATGTACAGGTTTATCAAACATATACCCGGGGAATTTGATTATTATTATTATTATTTGGGGGCACTTTTAGCCGTGTACACATGCGGGTATAGTATTTTTTACGTGCAGGTGTGTTGTTTGGCTTAGATGGAAGAAATGGGGGGAAAGGAAGTGCACAGTTGGTAATGTATGTCATGTATTTAATAGTTATGAGTTGAGGAGGTGACATTGCTTGAGGAACGTATAGCAAAACTTTATAAACAACGTTATCAGTTTTTCCACTTGGAGCGTACATGTACAAATGTTGTGGTGAACATGCTTCATGGAATTTGCCGTGGGGAAAACACGTTAATTGCAATTAAAAAACCACAGCACTTTAGTGACTGACAGGCGTCAGTGTCTCTGAAGCATGTGGCATGCAGGTTCTTTGTCTGTGTTGTTAAAGGGCATGTCCACTTCTTATATAAAAATTTTCTGTAGTGTAGGGGACCCTCTCGCACACCCAACCGCTATATTTGTGTGTAAAAAAACTAACCCGAACTGTACTTTCACAGCCTTGTTTCCCCAGCGTACAGATGCGGCCCTTTGCTTGCGCCCTTTGCTTGCATGAAACTGTAAGTAGGGGGCCGGACCAGCAGCCACGTCTGTGATTGGCTGAGAGGCAGCCAATGACGGAAGCGGCTGCCGGCAGTGTAGAACCCCGGGGGAACAAAGCTCAATAAGTACAGTTTTGGTTAGTTTTTTTACACACAAATATAGCGGTTGGGGGTGGGAGAGGGTCCCCTACATTACAGAAAAGTGGTTTCATGCTAGGGCACCAGGCAGATAACATCGATCACGAGGAAGGGAGGGAGAGGGGTAAAGGGCTGCATTGAGCAAGCCAGAAACTTCTCTGAAAGAGGCGGAAACTTTTCCCCTCCCAGCCAGGCTCTGGTCTTCACTTTCTAGGACTTTGGGCAGACATTATAGGAGAACCATTTGAAGAAGAGAGATAAGGTAAGGATTTTTACACACTGCACAGTGGGGCCAGTAGTGGGGGAGAATTTAGTTTTGGGGGTGGACATGCAATTTAAAGCCGGGCTTCATTCTGTTGCGCTGTCTGAGCTCTGAGTGTTTTTATTAAGCATGCTCTATCTTTTGCACATCAGTTAGCAGTATGTCATTTTGTTTGCACTTTAACACTTTATCCTTGCTCAAGGACCACTTTATTTTGACTAGATCCCAATCAATAAAATTACTTTCTGGTCTGACCTGAAAGTGCCATGATTTCTTTGTTGTTTTTGTTGTGACTATCTGTGAAGTGTGTGACATGTGGGCAGTGTGTCTAGGTAATGCAGGTAATTCCCGCGTAGTCCATACCCACCAGCCGTCCCGGTTCTAGTAGGTGGATGGGGCATGTCTGAGATGTTGCGGCGAGCGTGGGCATGGCATTCTAGGGTGTGGACAGTCTGGGGGCGTGTCTGTGATGTTGTGGTGTCCAGGAGGCTTGGACGTGACATTTGGTGGTTGCGATATTTGGGGGCATGGCTACGCTGTTTCAAAGCGTGGACGTGACTATGCCATTTAGGGGTGTGGGTATGATGTTTGGGGGTGTGATGTTTGGGGGCATGGACAGGATGTTTGTGGATGTGGGAGTGGTTCAGGGATGTACCTGTGATGTTTTGGGGCATGACCATGATGTATGGGGGCGGACATAATTTTTTGGTATGGGGGGTAGTGACCACAATATCTGGTGTCGTGCTCACAACATTTGGGGTCACGGTTGCGATGTTTGGGCGCATGGCAGTTATCTTTGGGGGTGTGGCCTTGATGGTTGGGGTATGAGCATGACCGTGATGTTTGAAGGTGTGGCCGTAAGAGCAATATCTGGGGGCCTGGTCAAATTATAGGAGGCTCTGCTTTAAATTTCTTAGCATGACAATAACCGCAAATGTGATTCATATTACTAATGACACCACAGTCCTTCCAGGAGCAAATTGTAATGTGTTACTGACCTGAAGGGTAATGTCTTGTTCCCTCTGTTATAGAAGCTGTTGTTCTGTGTGTGCAGCTCTCTGAGTTGTGTAGCCGTACATTACGCTGTTGTTGCATCTCTGAAGTGGACTCTGTGTCTGTGTTGTTGAAGTTGGGCAGCGCACAAAACCCAGGCCCTTCATCTGAGTTACTGAATTGGGGAATCACACTCTGCAAGTGATTTTTATTGGTCAAACTGGACTTCATGGGCGTCGGCCCTTTCAGAGAGCATATTATTATATTGTTATTATTGTATAAATGTTTATTACAGTGTATTTATTTTATTACAGTGCCTGCTACACAGACATTGAAAGATTTGGTTGCATCACATCAAACTTTACTTGATTGCCCGAATCATTAAAGTGGAAAAGGCAGAATCTGGCTAGTCACTCAGCCAATTCTCTCACCTTTTGCTATCTTGTCAGAGCGGTGTTTCACTGGCTGCCATGTATCAGGGGCAGAAGGCTTGGTTCTCTCAGAGTGTAAAACTGGATTTGCGTTGCCTATGGGGTAAGGTATTTATTAACAAACTTAAACAAGAGTAACTACTACAGAGTAGGAGCTGTTATCTCTAAAAGTAGACTGCTATTCCTAGATGTCAACATATTTATATCTAAACAAGTAGATTTAGGTGGCTTTCTTGTGAAAAAGTAAAGAGGGCCTGACTTATTTCCTCTGGATAAACTTATTCCACTAACCATCCGATTATTTGAAATTCCAAATTTCCCCCCCAAAATTTAGCTGGATTCATATATTAACCTGCTGAGCAAAGGATAAATATTTTTACGAATGTTTGCAACTTTTATTGAATAAGCCTCTAGTTAGAGGTTTAAACTTGTACTAAAGTAGAGTTCATAGCGTTTTATGGTAGTATTGTAGCCAAATCTGAGAAATTTATAATAATTGCACACCATTAACTTTTGTTGTTGCAGAGACAGAAGGGGGTGTGATAACAGATCAAAATGAGGCTGATTATCTGTTTAGCAGTGATGCATCTCATATTGATACCAGGAGGTACTTAAAAGAGAACTAAACTTTTTTTTTTAACTCCTAATGTGAAGGATTTGCTTCCCTGATCACCTATGTATTGCAAGATCCAGTAAGTTACATTTACATCCATGCATAAAGTGGATTCTGCCTTGTGAGCTTGTGCATCAATTGGCCATGCCATATGGCATATGGAAGACTTTGAAAGCTGCTGCTACCCTGCAGTTTATTTTTCAGCCAGAATTAATTGCAGACAGCCTACCAGTAGTGTTCCCTTCAAGCTGTGCACACATGCATGAGCACACAACACTGCAGACCTGCACACATGGATTAAAGTGGTGCACATACAAAAATCTGCTGGAATATAGTCATGCCATGTGAAGTGCACAAAATTTAATTGTGTGCGCACAGAAAAATATATCCTCACAGAAATCTTATTTAAAACTGAGGGATAAACAGGAAGATTCAAGTTATAAATGGTGCTAATTTTTCCCCAACCAGATCTTATTTAACATTTGAAAGCTATTATCTGATTTGTTGGGGCAAAATAAGCACCATTTCTATCGATGGTATAAGAACATTTATTAAATCTCCCTGATTATCTTTAAAAATGGTGCTAATTTTGCCCCAACCAATCAGATGTTAGCTTTCAAATGTTAAATAAGATCTAATTGGTTGGGAAAAAAATTGCACCATTTTAAACAATAAAAACTTTTTTGAATCTCCCTAAAAGTTTCTAAATGTACCTATGATCTTTATTTAAGCTCTGGTGTATTAGTGGATTAACTAGCAAACCACACGGCGCCAACCCCTAACCCCCCCAAGCGCAGCCTCCTCTGCGAACACATTTCCATTTAAAAAAATGCATTGAGGCAATAAAATTATTCTTTAAGGAAATACCATACCTTCTAAGAGGCTTTAACAGCATTTCATGAGCTGGCTCTCTTATGGAATTATGTTAAAGCTTCTTAGAAGGTATAGTTTTACCTTAAGAACTACCATGGGGACATCTAAACTACCCATGAGTCTCTCCTCCCCTTATTTTTACATGAAAAGGGAGCTCTAGTTATAACTCTCTCTATCTTAGGCTGGGTACACACGGGTCTTTTATTTGTCCTGACTGAACATTCGCTGCGAGCAAGCGCTCGGCCAGGACAAATGACTGTCGGTTGTGGCAATAGGGGCTGAAGCCGACATTGCGCATGACCGAAAGTGTGGTCCCATAGTGATATACCAACGGACCCGATTCGGCGACTGAGTTTGATCGCAGCCGTCTGCCCTCACCATCAGATATTTATGACCGTCTGATCCAGCACACTATCTGTCAGTCGCCCGAAATATCTGCTGGTGTGTACCCAGCCTTACTTGTTCCTAAAGTTGGGTACACACCATAAATTTCTTCCCGACTGACTGACATTTCAGTGTTTTGGTCGATTGGGCCGAATTATTGTATGGATTCTTTTCTTGTGGCTGCGACCGATGACTATTTGTGACATGTTGGAAAACCACAGCCTATCGTGCAGTCCTCTATGAACCGAACGCTTGGTTGTGGCTACCTGTCGGATGCAGCTGCTTTTGCCGCAACCAACAGTCTTTCCTCCTGGTCGACCAGTCAGAAGCCTTGAATGGTCAGTCAGGAGGAAGGATTGGAACATGTGTACTCAGCTTAACACCCTGGATAAAAAATAAAACTAAATCTTCTTAGTATGAAAAGCAAAGGAATGTGTAATTGTGGAAAGAATATTGTTTGCAAACACAAACTTAAAACCCGTGTTTTGTGTATGAGAGAGGCAGGATCTCTATGCCATAACAAAATTGGCTGTCATCTTCTATAGGGCAGTAGAGGGTGCAGTTCCCTTACTTTGGTTTGCTGTGCACTAGAGAGCATATTCAGATGTGTATGTCATACACATCATCCAACAGCCACAGCAAAAGGAGAGATAATACACAGCTTGTTGTATCATTGTGAATGTGCTCTGTCTATTGGGAAAATGTCTGATGAATTTAGTTTCCCTTTAATTATGCCGTTCAGTTATTGAGTTTTAAAATCTGTTATTCTCAACAAATTCCATTTTGCAGAATATTTAACAGCAGGGATTATGTAGAAAACAAGGCTACGGTTTTCCATGCCACTTTTCTTCAAGCTAACACACAATCTAAAGCTAAACCTGTGATATCCATTGGACAGTTCATCCTTCCACCTTTGTGTCTTCAGGAAGGTGAGTGATATTTTTTTACTTCGTTTTTATTGAACAGTATAGAATATGACATAAAATGAGTACATTGATCACTATAGATGATGTTAGCAGGAGTGATATATGTTTGTTGAACATATAATGTCCCATATAATTGTGGAGACTATACCAGTAAAATAAACTAAAAGAAAAACAACTGTTTACAAAGGGGTCTGTCTTTTCATTAGTATAATTCAATGATGCATTACATAAAACATTTCTTGAATTGGGGAAGGAGGAAGTAAAGGGAGTGGGTAGGAGGGGGAGGGGAGGGGGGTGTCGCTTCTAGGATGTTAGAACAGTTGGTTGTATCTTGGTTATCTAGCCATAGTCCCCAGATTTTTGTACATTTACTTGGGCAGTCTCTTTTCCGGTATATTATTTTGAGATATGGCAAGGTGGAGTTAAAAGGCATGTCCACCCCTAAAACTATAATCCCCCCACTACTGGCCCCATCATGTAGTGTAGTTTAATCCTTACCTCACATCCCAGCTCCATAAGGTTCTCCTGTAGTCCCCCCCCCAAAGTCCCAAAAACTGCCCACCAGGAGGCTAGCAGAGTCCATATAGGACTCTGCCTCCTACCTGGCCTCCGGGAGAAGTTTGGCATGCGTACTGCAGCCCTTCTCCCCCTCCCTCTCCCTCCCGATTAGGATTCCCTCCCCCTAGTGTAAAACCCTTTTCACCAAAGATTCCCCCTGTCCCCCCAGCCCCAACCGCTATGTTAGTATTATTAGAAAATGCCCGAAACATTACTTACCTTCCCTCTTGCCTCTGCCGCACTGAACTCCCGGCAGCCGCGTCCGTGATTGGCTGCCGCTCAGCTAATCACAGACGCGACTGCCAGTCCCGCCTCACTGCTTGCATTTACTCGCAAGCAGAGGGCCTGGCAGTGCGGCGGAGGCAAGAGGGAAGGTAAGTAAAGTTTGGGGCATTTTCTAATAATACTAACATAGCGGTTGGGGCTGGGGGGACAGGGGGAATCTTTGGTTAAAAAATGTTTTTAAGGGTGGACATACCCTTTAATTAAGGCTTTCCATTGTGATATGTCTGGGCAGTCTGGAGCCATCCACGTAAGAGTTATAGTTGTGCGAGCAAAAAAAGGGCTTCAGTTAGAAAGATTCTGTAATATTTGGGCCAAAGTTCTTCATCTAATATTCCCAATATACAGATCTCGCATTTAAATGGGATAGATATGTCTCCCAGATTGGAGAGGTAGGCAATGGTTTGGTGCCAGAATATTCTTATTCGGGGGCAGGTCCAGAGAAGATGCCAAAAGTCTTGTTCTTGATAGCATTTTGGACAAGTGTGGGTTCTTGTGGAAGACATTCAATGCAGTCTTTTGGGAGATAATTATGCCTGATGTAGAATGTTAAAGGGACACTAAACTGAAAAAAATGACTTGCCTTTGACCTTTTTTATATTTTTACTGCTGCCAGGAACTTGGTCCCTTTTTGCTCTCGGTGCTCCCTGTCACTAGATCTCCTCATGTCCTGTTCAGCTTGCTCCTAGTTAGTATGCATGTCTCCTCTCTATGTATCCACCCCCTCCCAAAACTGAGGCGCAGATAGAGTGTGGAGCATGTGCAGTGAAAATGATCTGTGCCTAACTACAGGTAACAGCATTCACCCAGTGATTTTGTGTTATAGTGAAAGTGAAAGTAAAACTGCTTTGCATTAGGAAGATAAGCAGCACTGGGAGCTGTAATAACTGATTGGATCAAGTAAGATTTTATTTTAGTTGTAGGAGTTTAAAGGTGTGTGTGTGGGGTCTTTGTAATTTCTTTAGGTACAGTGCTACATTGGGACTTCAGTAACAAAGCCAGCAGCTAACTGCAGGATTGGGTTTATCTGCACAGAAAGAGCACAGAGAAATAGATAATGTTTATTCTCTTTCCTGATCTTAATGCTGAATCAAATATCCATGCAGTGACAGAGAAATACTATACTTTTTTAGAATGGATAGTTTTTACATGTACTGTGCCAGGGGGAGGGGCTGGGTGATTGACAGTTCTTTACTGACTAGCTGTGCCCCACCCTCTTTAAAAAGTGAAACTCCCAGAGCTAAAAAACAATTACTGTGTGACTATTTAAAAAAGGATTTGGCACAGTTTACATGTCCTTTATCAAGGAATCAATCAATTGTTGGCAGAGGGTGAAACTTTAGTATGTGAATTTGTAAAATCAGTCCATGAGTCTTCCTCTATTTCAGGAAGACATCTTTGCCATTTCATTAGCAGCGTTTTGGTTAGCGCGATAGATTGGCGCTCAATAAGAGTGATTTTTTTTTTTACTTGTTTTAAGGAATGCACTAAAAATATTTTTGTGCATCTTTGTTGTATCATATCCAAATGTCGGTTACGTCTGTCACACACATACATTTTCAGAAACCCAATGAGAGATTTATGTGTATTTTAATATTGATTGTAATGTGAACTGTATTTATTACTTTACTGCCTTTCAGCACCCACCTTTTATGTAAGCTTTAAAGGAATAGTTCACTGGAAAAGTGAACTATTCCTTTAACGCATTGATTGAATCACGAGAGGAGCTATGCCTTACTTCTGTTCTCCAATCAATTTCCTAGGAGCATGGAACGAAGGTATAAGATACACCACTGCTGCACTGACAGGTCCCGACCACTTCCTGTTTCAGTTTAACTGTAGTGTGCATTAGCACTATAACTAAAGGGCATTTATAGTGAAATGTATACATTGCTCTAATCTGGACATAAAGGTTAGTGTATTCTGCCTTATTCCCACCTTCCTCTGTGGCTCTGTGTTTGCACACTGTCTGATTTACTGCAGAGCTCCCCACTCCCCCTCCCCTCTCTGGTCATTCCCCCGTTCAAATAGTAGCCTGTGAAACAAGCCAATCATGCGCATTAATCCTCCTACACATCACTCTAAACTTTGTAAAAAAAAAAAAACTCAGTATGTAAGCCTGGTTGTTCTGGAGATACTTGCTACATAAGGAGCAAGAGAGGGTGAGTAAAACTGGCCATACACATTCAATCCCACAGCATGTGTGCCAACAGATCAAAAATCGGCACACATGCTGTGGGAACAGCACACACGGACCCGACCTATCCCCATATGCAGTATGGTGATCGGTAGGCAGTGCGACCATACACCGCATGATTGTATTGGCTCCCTCTACTTCAGGAAAAGGGAGCCGATAACGACCGCTAAAAATTTTCCGTCATTCCCGGTTGACCGGAGTGCCGACTATGGTTGTTTGTCGGCATTCCGATTGGTTAGGAAAAGCTCCTGCAAATGAACGATAATAGGTAAATTCCTTAATTCCCCGATGGGATTTACCTATTATCGTTTATATGTATGGCCACCTTATCACTGCAGCCCGATCTCCCTTTGACAGGTAATACATTGGTGAAAGCTACTTTCTCCTTCCCTTTACTTCTGTTTTTTAACCCAGTATTTGCCAGGCATTATAGTGAGCAGTAATGAGTCATTGGGAGAATTGCTGTAAAACTTGTGTAAAGCCTACACACTACACTGGCATGCTGTTAGGGGATTTGATTGACAGCTCAAGCAGGATGGTGTATTGAAATCTTGACTTATTTTAACCTTTATATCTCGGGACAGAGGAGGAAACTGAAGAAAATAAAGGTAATCTGGGGGTTGGGGCAATTATAGAACACATAGAAAGAAGAAAAAAAATTTACATTTTCCCACTATAGATGCCCTTTAAACCCGAAACAGGAAGCTTTCAGGACCTGACATTGTGGCCGCAATGGATCATGCAAAAAAAAAAAAAGACTTTAGGTAAATTGACAGGAATTGCTTTCCTGAGTATTTTTGCATTTCATTATTTTTTTACATAGTTTTGAAGATATTTAAATGTGTGATATGGAAGCAGCATCACCAGATCCCTCTTCCCGTGTCACCTCCTCCTAGTGGGCCCCTCCCTCTTGTCAGGCCTCATAGTCCCTCCCCCTCATGGGGGCCCCATGTTCCCTCCCCCTTGCTGGCCCCACATGACCCTTTCCACTCACTGGAAGTGAGTAAGGGCCATGGAGGGCTAGCAAGGGGGTAGGGCCTGCAAGAGCGGGAGGGATTACGGGCATGGTAGGGGCTGTAGATTCACTTACCATTTCTGGTATCTTCACTGTCTAGTCTTCAGAAGGGAGAGAAGGGACTTGTAGTTTCTTCCAATTACTCTGTAATCTGCGGCTTTGCTGTGCTCGCCGGCGGCGAAGGGGAGGAGCAGCACCTAAAATGGCATCTGGCAGCCTTCCACCACCTAACTTTCTGATCACTAATTTCCTCATAACTTGGGTTTACTGCATGTAGAGGGATGGTTGATGCTCATTTTAAAGGTAGGATCCTGGCCTTTCATCAACTTGTGTGGAGACCACTGTTACCCTTTAAAGTACATCTATGAAAGGCATATGCATTTTGTCTATAGGGTTAATTTCACAAAATATTTGATTTTACATACAATTTATGGTAAAATATCTCAGGCAGTAATGTGCATCTCTTTGACTTGGTTTTAACTAAATTCTCTAACACTAAGGAAACCATATTGGAGAAACATATACCCCATGAAAACTAAATAGTTATCAAGGGGTATATGTTCAGAACAGAGGTCCGTTCCCCCTGACATACCCTAATTTTACATGTGGTGTACATGCAAAAGAATAGGGTTTAAGCCTACAGTTTGCTGACCAGATGCGAAGAGGATTGTCATGGAGCAATCATCTTCCAGCTGCCCCTCTGCAATGAAATAGTTTTAGGAAGTACCGACTCTTGTTACTCACATGAATATTTTTTGACAGAAATTAAAAGAAAAATTGGCAACTTTATTTGGGAACAAGGAAGATGGCATTCATTATCACAGGTCTGTAATAATGTTTTAAGAAGTAGTTCAATTTTAGTTTAGTATTTCTTGTATTGTGTGCATTTTGCTTTAGAAAGGGTCAAACTAGCTAATAACAAGTTTGGTGTTTGAATTGAATTTCTTGAAAAAAATTTACATATTATCTATTTTCTGTACCACTGGTGATTGTAGTAGGAGAGAAGTGCTTCTGCCAGAATTTTTCCCAAGTTTAAAAGAAATGCACTTAAAACTTACTGACCACATAAATAAATAGCGGAGTTAACTGATATTAGCAGTTAAAACAGCATAAAGTTTGAAATATTTTAGATGCGTTTAAAAAATGTGTTTGTTTGATTTACCACTGAATTCATTCCACAGTGTGTTAATTAATTTATCACATCTGGCCCTGCCCCAAAAAGCTTACTGTACATCTAAGCATCTTATCAGACACATTCACAATCTAACTTTCCTTCATGGTTGTATAAAGAAACCAAAGAAACCCATGTAAGAACACAGAGAACATACAAAGCACATGTAGTCAATGGTGGTTTTGAACATAAGACTCAGCAAGTCATTGGTACTAATTACTTAGTTTGAAGCATATTTACTTTTAACATTAACATTTCAGGCTCATAACAATATGAGCATCTTTTCTGGTGACATGTACATTTATGGCATTTGAAATTTAACTGAAAATATACTTAATGGAGAACTTTTAAGGACAACTTAATGGAAAGGCTTTAATCCTCAGAATACCCATACATAGTAACTGCTATGGTAATTTGCATTTACTTTCATTTGCAAAGTAGATTTTGTAACTAAGAAGGCTTCTATGTAGCTTCCAGTAAATATTGCAGCCCATGTAGTCTTCAAACAGCCTTGTAAGCCTATGCACCTATTGGCCTTGCCCCCTGACCCCAATATCAAAGGACATGTCCACCCTAATAAAAAACAAACTTTTTATATAATGTAGGGCACCCCTGTCCGACCCAACTGTCGTGTCAGAAAAAAAATATTCAGAACGTTACTTAGATCAGATAAAGGGTGTCTGATCAGATGATCAGATGAAGGGTGTCGCGGGTATCTTTGGATTACTATTGCAGATTGAGGACGTAGCCAGACGTCCGGAGACCAGGGAAAGGGAACAAGCCACTGCGGGTATCTTTGTGAATGTGGTTTGTCTATTGGAACAATGTTATTTGGTCACTTAATTTCCCCTATAAATTAGGCTGTAACAAACGGGCATACAAAATTGTGTATAATCATGCTATTGACTTAGAAGTGTATGTACATATGTAGTTTTGGGTCCTGGTTTGAGTCTGTTTACATACTTTTAGATTAATCCTTATTCTAAATTGGACTACCTTTTCAATGTGTTAAACATATTCATAATTTTAAATTAACAGATGTTTCTTTTTCTTTGATTGTTAAAGTTAAGGAGAATGGTGCACTGGGCCACATTCCAGATGCTAATGATGTTCCATCTGTGATTTACTGTTGGCTAGCTTAAAAGTACATTTTTAAGTCTTTTTTGGCAAATGTATATATATTACTACAAGAAAAAAACCAAGTAAATGATAAAATTCTCATCTTTAAGAGTGGAAAACAATTTAGAAAAGTGATAGGGTATCTCCATCAAAAAATATGACTTAAATATTTCAGTTTAATTGAAGAAGAGAAAGTAAAGTTTAGCTCCTTTACCTCCCGATCTTCAATTAAACTGAAAGTCATATATTTTGGTGAAGATACCCTTTAAGTAAAACATATAGATATTACATATAGAAATAAGGCTTTCTAAGTGATTGCACTCATGCTGGCATCCATTAAACCTCGGTTCAGCCCCATACATAGTCCATACAGTAGAAGAGAGGAGGTTTACAAGAATTCAGATAATAAAATGTAACTTTTATTTACATATAATGCTGTTTTAAAAGGTCACTATACACACTCAAATAGCTTTACATTATCTGAAACAACAATTTGAGAGAAGTAAAATCGTGGAACTCGCATATTTATCTGTGCTTGCTTTGTCATTAAATTATTAATGTTTAGTGAGTGCTCCTAATTACCCCCACTCTCCCTTACCCTCCCTTACTCATTGCCTCGTAGTGTCTGCGACACTTAAATGTTCTGCACAGCCGCACCATGGACGTCCCATTTTTATTACATATTTGTGTATAATAAAGCAACATCAGTTTTTGTTATGTGTAGTGATCGTCTCAGTTTATTTGATTGAGAATGTGAGGGGTCTGTAGGATCGACTAGGTGAATTTGTGGTCTCAAGAGTAAAGAGTTTTGTATGGGATTCTATGGACTCCTGTTTCCCATTTTTCCTTCAGTATATTTATTTTATTCCAAGCACCACCTGTTCTAGATAGGAAACCACCTGTACCAATGTTGGGAACCTGGCATTGGTATCATGTGTCCAGTGTGAATATGCTTGCAGGTTTCACACTTTTTCTGCAGGTTCTCAACATTGGTAGTTATTGAAGTTGAATAAAGTCCATCAAATCCAACCTTTTCACCCTCCTTTTTAACTCTACCTAACAGTTGATCCTGAGGAAAGCAAAAAAACCCAGCTAAAAAAAGGGGGGGAGGGATTCTTTCCTGACTTAAAAGGCAATTGGAAAGTATTCTTGGATCAACCAGAACTACAGTATATGTATTAATACCAGTAATTCTCAACATATTTTAGTTTTAGAAACTTATCTAGCCTACTTTTAAAGCTATTCAGTGAACTTGCCAATACCAAATTTTCTGGAAGACAGTTCAACAGTTACACTTTTCTCACTGGAAAGAAACCTTTCCTAACCTGAAGGTGAAACTTCTTTTCTTAGAATCTTAAAGGATGCCCTTGCGTCCTTTGATATGACCGATTAGTAAACAATGCAATTGTATAAAGTGATCATATCCCTACGCAAACGTTGCTTCTCTAATGTAAACAACCCTAACTTGTCTAATCTGCCTGCATAGTCAAGCCCCTCCATTCCCTTTATTATTTTTTTAATTGCCCTTCTCTAAACTGCTTCCATTTCCAAGATGTCCCCTTTGTATATGGGATTCCAAAACTGCACCGCATATTCCAAATGAGGCCTTACCAGTCAGTGCCTTGTAAAGAAGGAGAATAAATTTTTTTCTCTTGAATCTATCCCCCTCTTTATACAAGACAATATCTGGCTAGCTCTAGTCATTGCTATCTGGCATTGTTTGCTACAACCATGTCTGTTATCTGTTAGAACCCCTAAATCTTTTTCCAGTCGAGATTCACTTAAAGGGAATGTCCACCCCTCTTTTCAAAAAGACATATATTGTAGATAACCCCCCAAATCCTAAAGTTCGTTTTAGTCAAATGCTAGAAATCGGCTCCCAGCCTGAGCTATTATATGTACATGCTCCTCCTCGCTCCACCGTCGCGGCTCTGCACTTCCCGGGTAAGGCAGTCAGTGATCGCCCATGACAGTGACATCACGGCCAATCACTGACTGCCATTCCCGGAGCAGTCTCCACTGCGGCTGCTCTGGAACACAAAAAGAACAGAGCAGCCACAGTGGAGACTGAGAGAAGAACCCGGAAGCAGCGGTGGAGCGAGGAGCTTGTAAGTGTAATAACTCAGGTTGGGAGCCGATTTCTAGCTTTTGACTAAAACGAACTTTAGATTTTGGGGGGCTACAATGTATGTCTTTTTGAAAAGAGGGGTGGACAGTCCCTTTAACACATTTATTTATGGTGTAGGTGGCACCAGGATTGTTAAACCCAAAATGCATCACCTTATATTTATCAACATTGAATCTCATCTGCCACTCTGCTGCTCATTTTGATAATCTTATCTAGGTCAGCTTGCAGCAATCGCACATTATTTGAAGTTTCCAATGCTCTGTATAGTTTAGTGTCATCAGCAAAGACAGAGACCTTGCTCTCAATGCCCCTTCTAAGTCATTTATAAACAGATTAAAATGAAGTGGCCCCAGTACTGAACCCTGAGGCACTCCACTTTAGCCCACATATATGTAGTTCCATTGACTACTACTCTGTTTGCGATCCAATAACCAGTTCTCTGGTTTGAAATAAAGGCAACTTTATCTTGCAAATCATCAAATGTGGTATACCTGATTTTATGTTCTAGGTGCCCCTCAGGACCATATGTAGTAGAGAGAGGACATACCTTGAGGCAAAGGATGAACTCACATTAAAACACAATTAATAACAATAAAAGAGATGTCCCTGTTGGTGCCCATTTCTGCAGCCAGGGACACAGCCTGAAAGTCCTAAAAGTCATGATACTCATGGGAAATTTTAGATCCCAAAAGAGAGTTTAAAATGGGAATGTAAAAAATTAACTCTGGACTCAACAAAGATCTAGACTTTATGTGCCACTATGTTTCTAATCTAAATGTCATGTAGAATTAGACCAAATTCCTCAAAACCATCCAAACCCACAAATTTCTCATTTATATTAAACCATCCGATGACGTTTAAGGTGAAGTGTGTCTGACCATTTGTTTAATCTTTGCTCTCTTGAAGAGCCAAATTACTGTTCTTTCTATTTCTTCTTCTTCCATTTATTCTTTTTCTTTTTTGGACTGTATCTCCTCCATGGCAGCCATACTTAAATGGTAACTGTGGTCAAAAAACTAACTTGACCAATCATTAAAAACATTTGTTTTTTACCCCCCCAAACTGACACAGATACACACGCCTTCTAACCTACCTGTCCATTCCTGTGGCAGCCATACATAAAGGGTAACTAGTCAAAAAAATTTTTTTGTGAATAATCAAAAAGAGGTAGTTTTTTACCCCCCAAACTGACACAGGTACACACACATACTGATCTACCTGTCCATTCCTATGGCAGCCATACTTTGAGGGTAACTATTGTCAGAAAAACGAATTTTGGCCAATCATCAAAAAAGTTTTTTTTTTTTAACCCCCAACCTGACATAGGTACCCACACCTACTGACCTACCATTCCATTTCTGTGGCAAAGTCCAAAAATTTCTTTTTGATCTATCATCAATAAAAGTTAGATTTATAGTCATAAATGCAAAAAACACATACCCCCAACCTCACACAGGTACACACATCTAATGAACTACCCTTCCATTTCTGTGACAGCCATACTTAAAGGGTAACTATATTAAAAAAATCATATTAGAAAATTATAGAAAAAGTTTGTTTTTTACCTCCTAAAATAACACAGGTCCACACACCTTCCCTTCCATTTCCGTGGCAGACATACTTAAAGGGTATGTACGCTGGCAAATTTGTTTTTTTAAATTGCCCATTAGTGGAAACTATAATTCAACCCAAACTATCACTGTATAATTTTTTGTTGATCTGCCCCCTATTTCTTTAGATATCCAATATGAAACATCTTACATTTCAGCATTTCTGTAAGCAGTTTTGCTGTTGCTGGAATGATTTGACAGTTGGTGTGCTGTATACTGTACAGTATAGTCAGGTCAGTGGTCAGAGCAAAAAAAGTACTTTATTGAAGGCATGTAAGTGCTACTTGCATGTATTTACTTATAGCATTTTTTCAGTATACATACACTTTAACTAAAGTAACTAAAGTCAAAAAAACTAATTAATTTGGCTTGAAGAGCCAAATTACTGTTCTTTCTATGCTTTCTTCTTCTTTCATTTTATTCTTCTGCTTTTTTGGACTGTGTATCCTCCCACAGTTTTTGAACTAGAGACATAAAATTCGGTAGAGATGTGAGGGGCACATAAAAGTGTGCTATTATCTAGCTAGGGAATGCGCAGAAGCATTACCTTGTTTTCTGCAAATTTTGGGACATTTTATTCCCATAGTCTATAATGGGTACAATCCTGTAATATGGATATTTCGAAGTTTTAGGGTCATGTGATCAAAACAATTAGTTTCATGGTCATAACACAACATATAACACAACATAACACAAAGGCTGATACCACCAACCCCCACACACAGGCACACACACATACTGACCTACTCTACCATTCCCGTAGCAGCCATACTTAAAGGGTAACTATAGTTAAAAAACAAATTTTGATCAATAATATAATTTAAAAAAAGTAAATATAGTAAATATGCTTATGAAGGTTCTCATTCATCCAGGTCATGGTATATCTGTTGTATTCAATTAGATCAACTGTACTTGAAGTTGAACTTCAAGTCCAGTTGATCTAATTGAATACAACAGATATAAATATAGTAAAAAAAAATTTTTTGGACCAATCTTTAAACGGGTTTTTTGTTACCCTCCCCAACCTGACATAGGTACATACAACTATTGACCTACCCTTTCATTACCGTGACAGCCATACATAAAGGTATAGTATAAACTATAGGGAAAAAAACATTGCCATAGCAAGATTATTGAGTTTTAAAACCTGCAGCGCAGAAACACACATTACCTTCCAATATGTAGCCTTTCAAACTAAATTCAAATTCATTGTTAGAGACGCAAGGGCACTTATAAGTGCGGCAAAGGCCCTGGGGAGGGGGGTCCCAGCTCGAGCTGTGGGACCCCTTAAGCCCCAAAAGGCACTTTTCCGTGAGAGTACGGGGCGGGGGCTGGAAGGGGCTGCTGGGAGAGGTCACGGTGGGTGGTCGCATCCGCCGTGGGGGGCGAGGGTGGGGTGGGCCTACCACCCTGCCCTCGCCCCTCTGAGGAATGTGACCACCCGCTGTGATCCTTTCCCGCCATCCCCTCTCAGCCCCCTGCTCCAGGATTCACGCCGATATTGTACTTAGCATGATTGGGCTAAGCACAGTATCGCCGCAAAGATGGTTAAATTTACCGCCGCACATCGGCTGCGAAACATTTTGCCGCGATGGCACTCGCCATTATAATTATGGCAATAGCGGTATTTTTTCCGCGGCGATGTGCGCCGGTAATTTTCCAACACTATTTTTGGACGGTTATAAATATGGCCCTTTTATGTTACAGATTTAAACTATGTGTTATAAAGGGCCAAGTTTCCTGAGAAAATAACAATGGCACCAATCCTTCAAAAAAACACCTTTGATCAAAACCAAAACATCAAATAATATCTGTTTTTTTATAAATACCTTTGTTTTGTGTGTAGGAAACAATCAATACTGAAGAACAAGCTTGTAGCAATGGTGAAAATCATCAAAAAAGCCTAAAACCTGGTAAACGGTAGGAACTTTTTTTTTTAAAAAAAAGAACTTCCAACAATTATTAATTGTTTCTTTTTATATGTCAGATCATATAATTTTCTACATGAGCCGTACATTAGAAATTACAAACAGATAATATCTGACAAAAAAATATAGCTGAAAATAGACATGGCCATCAATGTGTAAAAGTAACTTACGAAATGAACTAAAACCTTCCCTAGCATATCTTTTGTGGTATAAACATAAATACCCCTTTCATCTTACCACAGGAAGATAAAATGGACACGTTGGACAGTATTTTATTTGTTTTCTTATAGTTCTGAACATCTCACGCAGACCATTTACCAATACAGTCGTTTATCCATTCAAATGAACTCTGCCTTGAGTTACATTACCATTGGAATGGGGAGCTTATGAGGTGTTTGGAGGGCTAAGAAAGGGTAATACATATTTTTCTGTTTAAACATAAGAAATCATACATCCAAATGAATAAGTGCAAACATTTTTATAAAAACAATATGTAAGAGGACATTCTCTCTGACACATGACATGTCATGACATAAATACCCAATACACTCGCTATTTTGGTGCCCATCAATGGTTCTTTATATAATGTTTATATAATGCAGTATATTAAGAGTCCCATGACAAATATTTTGGTGTATTTCATGTAGGTGGATATATATTTTCTTGTAAAAAGTCTAATACAAATATGACCCAACAATGTTATTCATCAATTAAAGAATAAACACCAAAAAATTAAATAAAAGTAATTACAATAATTTTCCACTTGGTGGTGCTATCTCTTCATGATTTGTTTTCTGAAAAACAAGTCCAAAATGTTTTCCTTATGTAACTGAAGGCTTTGGGGCCAAGCAAGGACTAGGTTAGTATTTTTGAAAATAGTAATGCAGCTACTTTATGTAGACAACAAGAGCTTAGCGAGATCGATGCATACTAAAGGTATGACACAGGTCCAATTAATAGGACTAGACCCAAGCGATTACATACACACATGCAACTCTTGGCTTTTAGTTGCAGGTGTGTCAGAAATGTGTAGGAGGCCTAAAGGGCATGTCCACCCCCAAGACTAAAATTTAACCCTCTACTGGCCCCACTGTGTAGTTCTCTGCTCCTTGTGGTTCTCTTGCAGTGCTTATTGGAAGTCCAGGAAACTGAAGAGTAGGAGCTGTTTCTGTGTGCAAAGGTTCCTGCCTCCTTTTTGTCCTCCGGGAGGTACTCAGTCATGCACAGTAGATCCCTCCCCCCCTCCATCCGTCCGGATCCATCTTTGCTGCTTGGTAGTCTGCAATGTACGGCACCCTAGCCCACCTTCAACCGCCATGTTTGATTTGTTAAAAAAAGCAGCAGAAACATTGCTTTGTCCCCCTGGAGCTCTGCATTGTCGGAAGCTGGGTCTGTGATTGGCTGCCTCTTAGCCAATCACAGACGCGGCTGCTTTTCCAGCCCCTGCTTGCCAGGGGAATGAAGCAATGTAAGTACATTTCTGCTATTTTATTAACAAAACGAACCTGGCGCTTGGGGGTGGGCTAGGGTGCCCTACACTACGCAAAAAGTTTTCTTTCTGGGTGAAATAATCCTTTAAGAACAATCGATTGACAAACGATGTACCGCATGATAATCGTAAATTGTATGGCCTTTCGGTTGGGCTTCATTGATGGGCCAATGCATATAAAAGGTTTTTTCTTGTTTAGACATGATACACATAAGAAAGAAGAATAATGTATTTATGCAAAACATAATTTAAAGCTACATGCAATGTATAAAGTACAGCCGTGCGCTGGACGGGCAGCAAACAAGCGGCTGTATGGCTGTATATAATAATATAAGTGTATAGTTGTTTGGTTGGGCATCGTTGGTGGTCTGACTAAGGCTAAGCTCATTCGACTTTACCCTGACATTGATTGAAAGAGTGAAATTAGCAACAAAGAAAGTAACAGGTTCCTAAATATGATACATGAGCATTTTCTGTCACATGATCTAGTAGTATATAACAATGCAAAATGTATTCTAGATGTATCTGTGGTATTCAATTAGATCAACTGGACTTGAAGTTTAGTTCTTCTCAATTCAGAATCTGTTGGCAATAAATACCCTGGAATTTATCCCAAATATGTAACAGCAAGGTGACAGGGACCTCCTGAATGCAAGGTGTTTATTACATTGTAGCTAAGAGGTGTTATCAAAACTGCCCAGGGTAATGTATCAAAACAGATTTGTTCATGGCAGACAGTTGGTGTTGAACCCCTCTCACCTCTATTCATGCTTGGTTTATTTATTTTGATATAAATGGCCTTCTTGACACCTCTTTTGAACCAGTCCTGTTCTTTGAAAAGGTTGACATTACAATCTTTAAGTGTATGTCCGTCTTCTGGCGTAATCCTGACCCGGGACTTTTCTGTGCTGGGCCATAACTTGTTGCAGCTGCTCCTTTGTCTTCCTCAGACCGGTAAGACCTGCAACTTGTCATCCAATAGGATGACACTCTCTGCATTCATATGATGACACTCTCTGCAAGAAGATATGTTAAGCCACTGGTAATAGCTCTAGTTATACACTAGCATTCCCCCCCCCCCGATTCTTTAAAGAATCGCAAATCCCGTCCCCCTGCATTCAAAGATCTCTCCCCCTCCTCTCGCTCCCCCCCTCTCCCACTCTCTTACTCTCCCCCCTCACTCTCTCCCCCTCTCTCCCCAACTTGCTTGCCTCAATTCTAAAATGCTGAGGATTGATTGCACCATTGACGTAATATTAGGGCCTGTCTGGGAGGTAAGAGGGCCTGCAAACAGCTGGGTGTAAACAGCTGATTGTGCGTATGAAATAAACATATGCGCGATCAGCTGTTTAAAAGACCAGAGCCGAATCATCAATTATGTGGGCGGCGCAGGTGGGCTGTCATACAGAGCCCACCTTCAGGGCAGAGGATGTCACAGTAGTGGCTGACTGCTTTCTGTGGTCGAGAAAGGTAAGGCTTATCAGCTTTAGGGACCATCTGAAGGTAAGTAACTATAATGATCTCGGGGGGTTGGTGGGATGGGAAAGGTGAGTATAGATTTGTATTCTGGAGTGGACATGACCTTTAATCAACAGATTCTGGGATATAAGTGAGAAAAATATTTCTTAGATTGTTATAACTGTTGACAGACAACAAAAACTTTATTTTGGCCTATACTTCTAGTATAGGTCAGAACTATGTGACCTTCAGGCCTGTTATACTACTTGTATTAGCTTGGAAATTTATTTTTGTATGCCTTGAAAGGATATTTTTTAAAACTGCATCCCTTTGCACATGCTTTCATGTAATGACTGTATTTTAGGTGTTATTTTTATGTTGCAGGGAAGATACACTGGATGCTGACACTGAAACTACAGAAGAAAAGTATTATAGCCTTCAGAATTATCCTGTAAATAATATGCTTACAGGTAATTTAGATAGTAAAGAGAGTAATGTAACTTCTGTTTGGTAATACTTAAAAACTTATACTACGATAAATATAAAGGATAAGTATGATAATTTCGGAAATTAATGTTAAATATTCACCAGATTAAGCTTGTTTCATACCCTCTACTCATGGAGAAATGGATTTTAATTTTCTTTTGATCTAGTGTTTCCAACAGGAGTTTAATGTCCCCTTCATTCTCATTCTTTTCAAGTTTTCAGATTTTTACAATTTCTTGTGGTCCTTTCTGTCTATAAACTGAAATCCTCAGAGCTTCGATTAATCTCATGTTGGCACCTTCTGTGATCCGAAAAATGTCTGGGACATGCAGTATTCAGTTTAATGAAAACAGATTAAAAGTGATACATATACTAAGGGGGCTTATATAATAAGTTGTGCAAAAGGTTGCTCATTGTAGTAATCAGCAACAACCAATCAGTTTTTTACAGGTTGGCTACAGTTGCATAACACCTAATTCGTTGCTGCAAATTAATAGTCATGAAAACTTTTTACAACTATTTAGCTTATTACATAACCACTTAGTGTTAAAAAATCCATACCTTATATACCTTACATCTTTGCTCCAAATGGTTCTCCTGCAGTGAAAGTTAAAAAAAAAGTGAAGAGTAGAAGCTGTCAGTGAGTCATCTGGTCCCTGCTTCCTCTCTGTCCTCTGGTTTCTGGCATGCACAGGGGAGCCCTTTCCCCCACCTCCCTCTGGATCCCTTCATGGCCTCCTTTTCCCTAGTTTAAAACCTTTTTCCTGTAGTGTAGGGAACCCTAACCTACCCTCAAGCGCTACTTACATCGATTCGTTCACCCGGCAGTTGCGTCTGTGATTGGCAGCCTCTCAGCCAATCACAGCCGCGGCTGCCGGTCTGGTCCCCTGCTTGCAGTTCTGGTAAGCAGAGGGCCTGGATCAGATTGCCGTGAAATTGAATGACTGTAAGTAGAGTTATGCTTCTTTTTTTAACTAAACAAATGTGGTGGGGGGTGGGCTAGGGTGCCCTACACTACAGAAATTTTTTTCAGGGTGGAAATAAGATAACTTCCCCATTATCCCAGAAATTGTTATTCATACCTCGTTTTCTAAAATGGTAACTATAGACCTGTAAGCTTAACATCAGTAGTAGGGAAGGTGATGGAATCTTTGTTACGGGATCATATCCTTGACTTTGTCTCCAGTACTGATCTTATTAGTAGTAGTCAGCATGGATTTACGAGAAATAGATTGTGCCAGACAAATTTACTTGGATTTACTTGGATTTACTTGGAAGTGAGTAAGAATTTAGATTCTGGCATAGCAGTAGATGTGGTATACTTGGATTTTGCTAAAGCTTTTGATACTGTGCCACAAAGGCGCCTAATGTATAAACTGAGCACTGTTGGCCTTGAAAAAAACATTTGTACATGGATAGAGAATTGGTTATTGAATCGCAAACAGAGAGTGGCGGTCAATGGGGCTACATGTATGTGGGCTAAACTTCTAAATGGAGTGTCTCAGGGTTCCGTACTGGGGCCACTACTTTTTAATCTGTCTCAGTGTTTGCTGATGACACTAAACTATGCAGAGCTTTGGAAACTTCAAATGATGTGCAATTGCTGCATGCTGACCTAGATAGATTATCAAAATGGGCAGCAGTATGGCAGATGAGATTCAATGTTTATAAATGTAAGGTGATGCATTTAGGGTTTAACAATCCTTGTGCCTCCTATGCCATAAATAACTCTGTGTTAAGTAAATCTCGACTGGAAAAAGATTTGGGGATTTGGTAGATAACAGTATTAGCTGTAGCAAACAATGCCAGGCAGCATCGGCTAGAGCTAGCAAGATATTGTCTTGTATAAAGAGGGGAATAGAGAAGAGAAAAAAACATTATACTCCCTCTTTACAAGGCTCTGGTAAGACCTCATTTGGAATATGCAGTGCAGTTTTGGAATCCCATATACAAAAGGGACATCTTGGAAATGGAAGCAGTTCAGAGAAGGGCAAATAAATTAATAAGGGGAATGGAGGGGCTTGAATATGCAGGCAGATTAGACAAGTTAGGGCTGTTTACATTAGAGAAGCGATGTTTGCGTGGGGATATGATCACTTTATACAAATATATTAATGGGCCCTACAATAAACTCTCTGGTGCATTTTTTACTAATCGGTCATATCAGAGGACTCGAGGACATCCTTTAAGATTGGAAGAAAAGAAGTTTCGAACTTTCAGGTTAGGAAAGGTTTCTTTACAGTGAGAACGGTAAAACTGTGGACCTGTCTTCCAGCAGATGTGGTAATGGCAAATTCATTGAATAGCTTTAAAAATGGCCTGGATAAGTACAGTACAAGAGCAGTAAGTAAATAAGTTAAGTCCCCAAATGTAGTTTATTTAAAATCCTTGCTAAGATACTAATGTCTAGACTGCAGAAAGTTATCACCGGCATTATTCATCCTAATCAAACGGGATTCATGCCAAGAAAATCGACACCGATTAATATTAGGACTTAAGGTTTAGTTCTTGAAGATGTTTTGCTAGTCATCCGACTGGCTTTCTCAATTCAGAATGACTTGTACAAGAATCTGTTGGTTATATAAGTACCCTTAAAAGTCACAATTTGTATATGACAGCCAGGTGTTAGGGACCTTCTGAATGCAAGGTGTGGATGCATTGAGGCTCAGGGGTGTTATCGAAACTGCCCAGAGTAAGGTGTCAAAAAAGCATTGTACATGGCAGACAGTTGGTGTTGAACCCCTCCACCTCTATTCAGGCTTGGTTTCTTTATGGCCTCCTTGACACCAGTAAAGATTGACACCTTAAGATGCAGGTACACTGCTGAGTCCTGACCCGACGAATTGGCTCTTCTGTGCTGGGCCATACGTTGGTGCAGTTGCTGTTTGGTCTCCCCCATGTACTGTACAAATCAGAGCATTCTTCACTGCACTGCGTATATGATGACGCTTTCCTTGTGTTTTGGTACCGGGTCTTTTGGATGTACCAATTGCTGCCTCAGTGTGTTGTTTGGTTAAAAGCAGACAGGGATACAGTGTTTTTTGAAAATTATTCTTAATTTTTCGAAGACCGCTGCTACATATGGGATGGCCATATTCTTACTCTTGTCTTGCTTTCCCCCTTCACTGTTGGTAGTCAAGTTCTTTTCTTTCCTTCTACTTCTTTGGACAGAGGCCCAGTCTGGATATCCACAAGTTTTAAGGGCTCCTCTGAGATGTTTCATTTCTTTTGCCTCCGCCTCTGTGCTAGTGGGAATGTTCTCATCTCTGTGTTGCAGGGTTCTGATGCCACCCAACTTGTGATCTAACATGAGTCAAACATCAAATACCTGTCTGTATGGGTTGGTTTTCCATTAACCTCTACTTCCAAAAGTTAAAAATAAAGTTAAAAAACATCTGTTTTCACCAGTCAGAAAGTGAGGTCTAAGGATCCTCAAGGTTCCATTTCTTTTAGTTTTTATTTTTTTTACTTTTTTGTTTTACTTTCTTTTTGTTTTTTAAAAGATTTGTTATACATTAACTATGACATATTTAGTTTCCAATGGCAATGTTTTATAGGCTGCAGGATTGTGGTCCATACACAGGGGTAATAAAAGGCAAAACCTGTATAATGCGATGGCCTGCCAATCTACCTACCCAAAATAATTAGACTGCCTAAAATTGTCTACCCTGCTTTTAGTTCTAAAAACTATTTCTTCCTAGGTCAAAGTATTTCTCAAAATTCCTAGACAAATGAATGTAGTAATAAGAAATTTATAAAAAGAAGAAGAACTGTAAAGTTGTGACATAACCCATTATAGTAAATAAAAGTCAGGTAACAAAAAACATTGCCATACCCAATGCTGGTGAGGCTATCCTGGAGTACGCTGCACTTATATGTGTGTATGTATAGTTTATTTATAGCGCCACTTGGGGACGCAGCGTTGTACAATTACAAAATACAATAAAGTCATACAAGGGGGATAAATACATCAATAGTTCAGTACATAAATAAATTGTATAAATATAAGTGCTATAGCTTTGCCAGCAAAGATTTACGGATATCTAACTGGGAATAGATAGTGAACAGCTAAGGTACATTAAGTACCGGTGCAACAAATGGTTAAAGGAGAACTAAACCCAATTTTTTATACTCCAGAATCTAAAAATAACCCCCCTAAAAACACTAATAAGCTATAAAATCCCACTTCAGTAAACTGTATTAAAGTAAATGTAAACATGTTAAGAACTGGATGAAGTATCTGTGTGTATGTGCAGTGTCAGACCACACCTCCTGACCTCAGTCACATGCTTCCTTGCTTTATCTGTCCTGTAAAAGGATTGGCTAGAGATTATTAATGGGTGTGACCAACTGTAACAAATTTGTGCCATAGCTAAGGACTGAGCATGTGCAGAACATAATGGTCATTGACCAAACTGTCTGATACTAGAATGCTGAGAAGTAAAGCACAAACCATATGTTATTTAGGTAAATTTCCCAGCGCCAGTTTCAAAATGAGAGGTAAGACACAGATTACTGGTTATATATCAAGGTGATCTACTTTCTGGTTCAGTGTTGTTCTGTGGCTTTAGTTGTCCTTTAAGATACACATAGCCCCCAAGAAAGTAAAAAAGAACCATTTGCAACCAAATCTAGGAATTATATGGGCACTCAGGCAGTAGGCGGCGACAGGCAGACCAGGCTATACCACAAGAATTGGCACCAAATGGACTGACGTACGGTGACCTGTAAGGTGGCCCCGAAATGTACGTCGGTCCGTTTGGTCCAATTCTTGTGGGATAGCCTGGTCTGCCTGGCGCCGCCTACTGCCTTACCTACTTGGTCCTGTTTTGCCCGATTAGTGTGTTCCCCTGCTCGGCCCCCTGCATGGATCGGGAGGCGCTGCTCCCATCTGGTTTGGGGTTAGGTGCGGTTAGGTGCACCTCTAGCCTGCCCCCAGACGTGGTGCCGGACCAAAACCCTTGCCTTAGGGTACTGGATCTGGAGTGTTGACCGGAAGTTCTATGCCGGGGCAGCAGTCTTGCAGTGTTTAACAGCAGTGTGTCCGCCAGGGTCTGGGAGAGCCGCGTGGTGGAAACGCTGCTCACCTGTAGAGGAATATCGCTCTGGATGCACCGTGTGTGGGACGACATTGAGGGCTGGGTCGGACATCTATTACCTGCTTTGGTGAGACTGTTCCGTTATCTACTATTTCTATCCAGTTGTATTGCTGTATATTATGTACTGGGCACTTTACTTTTTAGCCGGACTTAGCTACCTTTTGGCGGTTTTTGCACAGTACTTACATTAGTGTGAACATTTTCTCCAGGCTTCCCACTTGGTTTTATATGTGTGTATTATATGTGTATTGATATATATATTTTTACGATGGTTCTTTTTTGGGGGGGATTTTTGGTGTTATTATTTGTTAAGTGTATGATTTGGTTGCAAATGGTTCTTTTTTACTTTCTTAGGGGCTATACTATAGCTTTGCCGCAAGAGGAAAGGAGGTGCCTGCCCCGTAGAGCTTACAATCTAGTTAGTTGGGTAACATACAGATACAATGGAATGGGTTTAAGTGCTGGAGTACTGCCCTGGAGTACGTTCACTTGCCCTGGAGTGCAGCACTTAGAAATCGATTATTGATATATATGCTATATATATACAGCTTTTATCGTCTGCTAACAAGTCCTGTAAAACATATACATGACATGATCTTCATATTGTCACCAAGTATAATGCAGGTCATACATTATGTAGACATTAGATTCGACATTTCGGCAATTACATATGAAACGTTTTAGAGCAGATTTATTAGGTTCCACATTTTTGTAATATACCAATCTGAATTGATATATCCAAGAATCCCTTAGGATGCAAGTACCATATAAAAAAACATGTAAATATATTTGTAGTTACTGGTGCAATATTGTTTTATTTGATTATTCTTTGTGTACAAATATTCAGTCATTCTTTCCTATACCGCAGGTTATATTTCAGTTGATGAAATGAAGACTTTTTCTGGGGAACTGCACGATTTCATACCCAACACTTCTGATTATTCTGTTTTTTGTATACAAGATCAGTCTGACTTTTCTAAAGTTAGGAATATCCTAAACAAAAAATGAACTGGATGTTCTTCCAGTTATTCTTAAAGAGAAGCTTTAAAGAAAAAAATGTCTTAATAAAGTTACATGCCTTAAGTTGAAAAAAACAAACAACTATTTTTTTTTTGCAATTTTTCATACATTTTCATAGAAATGCTGCCTGTTACTGCATATGTATATGTTTTACATTGTATAAACCTCTTCTTGCAAAAATCATGCTTTCTTACTATCTTACAGACACTATTTTGTCATTCACATCCTACTACCATATACTGTATTATCCTACATTCCAACAACTACCCTTATCTCTGCCCTGTAGCAAGATTAAAAGTGAAAACTAAGCAGTAGACAACATCCTAAAGCTAAATTATTTATCAACAAATAAACTAATGCTAGATGGCCACTATATGATCGCAGCCAAAAAAACACGATTGTGGTCGTACAATTGCGATCGTAATTGGTATAATGATGGTTTTAAATGTACGACGAGGTCAGTACTTTTACGATAACCCCCAGTATCGGAAGTTTCTGACACCACGGGTTAATAAATTTGGTCCTTATATCCTGTTAGACACGCTATGCAATTTTCTCATCAGACAGACTACCTATCAGTAAACCTGCTCAGTTGTCTGTGTGGTGGGAATGAAATTGGTGCTGCTGCTGTTTTGGCAGGATTGATCACATGGCATAAAAATGTTCACCGTATCTGATATATATCTATTCATGGGACAATAATGAAGAGATGACACTTTGATAAAATGTGAAGTAGTCCGTGTATGGCTTGTATAACTGTATATTTGCTGTCCTGCCAAAATAACTCAACAACCTTTAATATCTAAACCTCTGGCAACAAAAGTGAGTAATAGCCCTAAGTGAAAAATGTCCAAATTGTGCTTAATAGAATTTAGGTCTGGAGACATGCTTGGCCAGTCCAGCACCTTTACCCTCAGTTTCTTTAGCAAGGCAGTGGTTCGTCTTGGAGGTGTGTGTCAGGTTATGTTGCAATACTGCCCTTCATCCCCCCTGGTGGACTGGTAAATGTAAGATGTGTCCACATCACAGCCTGGTAAATATGAGATATGCTCACAAGATGTGCGCACAACACAAACAGGTAAATATAAGTGGGGCAATGCAATATTGGACACTAAACCTGTGCTATCTGATGTAGCACAGGTTAAGCAGGGGCAGGGGTTTAGCAGTGCCTGCGCAAACTGAGTGTTTTATTGTACTTGGCACGCTCTGTGATATATTGAATATTATGTAACATTATTACCAAAGATATTTACGTATAGGCAGATACATGTTTATGTGGTTATATGTACAGTCTATAAATATTATTATTGGAGATAATAATTTGACTTGTGTTTGTATTACTGAACTGGCCTAAGCATTCTTTTAGAGTTGCACAACACAAACAGGGTTATTTAATAAAAGTTCTTATCATTAAAAATGGTGCTAATTTTGCCCCTATCAGATGTTAGCTTTTAAATATTAAATAAGATCTGATTGGTTGGGCAAAATTAGCACCATTTTAAACTATAAGAAATTTTATTGAATCTGCCTGCAAATGTTTATATTCTTCTTATGTGGGTAGTTAAAGGGCATCTCCACCCCTCAAGCTAAACATTTCTGTAGTGTAGGGTCTCTCCTATAAACGTATACATTATTTTATAGGATAGGAAGGATATATGCCATAGTAATGTTAGTATGAGCCTATACAGTATATAGATTCATACTAGCATTACTAATTTCCATTATATAATCATTTACTTAATTCCAAATAAGAATTGGATGTGTAATAAGATGATAGCAGCTCCAGGTGCATTGTTATTTAGTGTAAAAACTTTGCTGGACTTAAACGACAGTTACTAGTTGGCATCAATAAACTCAGCAAAAGATACAACCATCGGCACATGATATATTTCATATGTCCCCCACATTTGTTCTGAATTTAGACCGTGCCTCTAGCACAAATACTAGGAGGAGATACAGTCTAAATAATGGGTGGAATAAAAATTAAAAATATATACTAATGTTTTTGATGGCTTATAAAGGATATAGAAGTTCATAGATCTATAATTAGTTTCATACTTTACACATCAGCATGAAAAAATCTCAGTATCCTGCAAGAGAAAAAAAATTACTTGGGGGAATAATAGTCTTATGCAGTTTCCATTTTTATTTATTAATAAAAGATGTTTTGTCTTCTTTTACCCACATAAAAGTATGTTTAATAAGAGGTGCAATAAAGGGTCTGTGCTGTAAACTTAAAGCAATCTTTTTACTGGTCTACTACAGTCTTCTTATTATTGCATCTCCCCTTTATTGGTAGCTGCAGATTAACAGCACAGGCCATCATTTGCACCTTTTATTAAATAAGCCCACACTCACTGCCTTAGGAGTACTCAATAAAATTGCTTTGAATTAAAGTCATGTATTCAAAACTCATCTTCCATTCATTCCATTATCACAGAAGTCTATCAAGATTTCCAGCATTTTACCATAAAGCTAGTTACACACACTAGCGATAAAGCCCCGGTACCATTGATTCATGTGTGTAGCTTCTTTCCCAAATAAGCGTGCGGCCGCCGAACATTCAGGTTGGCCTTGCAGGGGAGTGAGCTGCGGCCGAGGGAAACACATAGTTCCGAGCGTTCACTGTGTTTTCACTGATCCTTGAAAAACGAGACAGTATCTTGTAGATCCTGTTTGTCATCTTTCAAAAATCTTTACTGTATTTACCCACCTTAATAACATAGAAAATCTGTAAATGCAAGGTGAAGGTGAGTAAAAAAAAAAGACGTGACATGCAATACTTTTTCTATGGATTGTAACACTATTTGAGCTGTTACGTTTTTATATGTTGAATTGTTGGACACAATAGGTTTAATGAGAAATATGTCTCCTAAAAAGGTAAAAACTTACCAAAGTTAAAAAGGTTAAAAGTTTGGACCCAGCAGAATAAAGTAAACCTTGATGTGGTTGCTGGGCATATAATTGGCCAAGTTGAAGTTATTGAACAAATTGCTTTCATTTATCCGGAGAGGACAGGCTTTTTTAAGTTGCAATACAAAACGTAATCAATTGGATGTGCACTAGGCTTCTATTTTTTGTGTGTATTATAATTATTTGATCACTAGTGCAGCTGTATACTATATTATTTCTATATATGATATGAAGATTTGTTTTTGGGAAACTGCACGATTTCATACCCAGCACTTCTGATAATTCTGTTTTTTTGTATACAAGAACAGTCTGACCCCCAACCCCCCCCCCCATTTTTAGCTTTCCTCTGAATCAGCTGTTAGGTAGAGTTAAAAGGGGAAGTTCAGTGCAAATACATATGCTTTTAAGAAAAAAGGGCAGTAGTTTTCCATCCTAATGACCTTACTCTGCCCATTCAGCATTTTGTCTGTGTATAAATAAATACTGACTTCTTGTTTGCAGGACCCCTAATAGAGACCGTTATGGTCTTGCCCTTGATCCAGTCCCTAGGTTGATTCAGTTTGACCCATCCAACAGCCAATCAGTACAAATCACTGTTAGGAACATTCCAAGGTAGTGAGCATTCTGGAAAGAAGAAGGACCGTTACAGAACCTGAAATGGCAGCTCACTAATGTCAACAGCACGGAATAGCAAGGGGTAAAACCTCAACTGATTTTTCAAAATGGAAGAGAATATGTAGAATAACTAGGTATGTGTAATACAAACTAAGAATTTAAAAAATAATTATATTTTCCACTAAACTCTCCCTTTAAAGAGACAGAGTCAACCTCAATTACTATGTTACTATGATCAGAATATAAAGCTATTGACCAGGAGAGTTTTCTACCTTTCTGGTATTGGTATTTTCTTTGACAATCGCTATAAGCTGTATACAGAACTTGGCCATGAGTTTGTTTTTTTCCACTTCAACCCCAGTGACAATAACAAATATGATACATTAGGTTTGTCTCTTGTTTATTTTTCCAATATTTCATACATCAATTCACATATTTCTTACAAACAATCAATAAGTACAAAGGATTGATACAAGAACAGTTAATAATGTTACTAGGGTCAATACTTTGTTTCTGTTTAACAGAAACTAAACCTGAAATGTTCATAAAAATATCTTGTTATTTCTTCCAGTGTAAGCACTGAATGTGGGGTTCTGGAGTCTACTTATATTTTATGCTGTCATTTCTAACTGAAAGATAGACCTGGTAAATGTTTTTAGCAATGGAATCTGTATACATATATATTTTCCAAAAACTTTGAGTAACACCACTACTGATGGCTAAATATGTATTATTTTCACATGTACCTATATTTTCATCACAACAAAATAGTTTGCACAACATTGAGAATCACAGAGACTGACTGTTTCAAGGTTACAGATGAAAGACACTTCCCACCACTGCCAAAAAGTGTTATTGGAAGTTGTCATTATTTTATTAGCAGTATTGGACCAATGAAGCAATATTTATGCAGGCGTCGGCTTCAATAAAATACACTTTCATTCTAACTGCAAATGTCATATTTTAACTTATAAAAGGAGACTTACCCAGAGCCGCTATCGCTCTGGGCAAATCTCCCTTATGTGATTCAATATTGTGTTTGTGCCTCCCGATAAATTAGCTGGCTTAAAACGGTCACAGAAAAATGTTGCAAAATTGAATTGCTTGCGTAGGCAGTGTGGGTGTATTTTGCAAAAAGCGTGCAGCCAGAAAAAAGGGAGGTAAGGTCACGCTAACCGATAGTGCATCCTGGATAAATGAGTGTAATAGTGTACCTGTGTAAAATAAATATTTGTGGTCATTTTACATCTTCAAGTCTATTTTCTTTTACCAGTCTGTTCTGCAATATGCCTCTTTAACATTTCACCTAACAATTAACTTTACAGTACAAATCACATTAATTATAAATGCACTATAACAGTTCTGAACTAGTCATATATTATATCATTATATAGTATGAGATCCTAACACAGAAAGGCTTTACTTACAACAGTTAAAAAGAACAATGTATTTGCTCTTGATATTAGAATAATTTGATTGCAAAGTTAAAATAAAATTATTTTTGATTTACGGTGTTTATTTATAAGCATAATTTATCAGTCTCTCAAAAATACATACCCTTATGGTGCCTTAATAAAATTAGATTAAATACGACTTATAGTTTACTAGAAGAATTTAGATAATCTGCTCATGTAGTCCAACCATCATGTACAGGTAGAATATAAAAACTGCACAATTCACAGTAAAATATGTTCCATGTTTTTTAGGAATGATTTTAGCACCTTAAAATACATACCAGTGTTGTACTTTGTAGAAGTATCGCCTCCTGTCAATTCCTAGCCTCTTCGGAAACTTCTGTGTTTCTGCCTGTTGTACAGACTCATTTTTGATGGGCCAATAGGCAATGAAATTGCAATAGTTACTAAATAATCTAGATGAGGGAGATAAACAGGCAAACGGCAGAATAACTGCAACTGGATTTTGTATTGCATGTGGCTTAAACACGACATGTTTTGGGTAACTTGGACCCTCTCAAGTGTATTGTAAAATTCATTAGCAGCCATATTTAAAAGTTCAAACATGAAGTGATGCAAAAAACACACCCATATTAACTCCTTGTGAAAAAAAAAAATCACATGATAATAAATGATTTACCCATAAAATTACTCTCTATAATACTCTATGTAAATATATATATATATATATATATATATGTGGCAAAGAGAAAGCGCACTCCAGAGGACTTCATAAAACTTGAAAACTTTTATTACTCCATGTTAAAACACGCTGCTATGCGTTTCGGCCATCTTGTGACCGTCATCATGACAATCATATAGTATATAAGTGGATAAAATACCATAAAATCTATGAATTGTTCTCACTGAGCAAATTGAGCGATAAAGAAATTAAAAGTTTCTTTGTGTGACTTACTATTCTGTATAAAAAGTAATAAATACATTTATTTAGGGGTTAATATGTTCACTGACTGGATGTGTTTTTACAAGTTGCATCAGTTCCTATTTGAACTTTTAAGTATGGCTGCTAATGAACTTTACAATACACTTGAGAAAGGGTCCATGTGACCCGAAACATGTTGTGTACAAGCCACACGCAATAAAATAAAAAATCCAATTGCAGGTATTCTGCCATTTGCCTGTTTATTATCCCCCTCATCTACATTATTTGGATTACCTTTAACTGGGTGCACATGGGATGGATGCACAGAGGGGGATAACTAAATTGCCTAACACCTAAGAGTGGATTAGAAATATATATTCAATTTGCAATAGTTACTGCGTTGCAAAAGCGAGGAAGTTAAGTTGTGCATTATATGACATGACATTCCTCGAACTGGATAACCAGTCTACTATACGACAACCTTTAGAGCCGTAACATCGATCTTAAAGCATAATCTGTGAACGTTGCAAGTAAGAACCGCCAGTCATAAAGATAAGCCAATTCGAAGTTCGTCAGATCGACTTTAACATCTTAATAGTGTATGGCCACCTTAAGAGTTGCAAATGTTTGCTAATAATATGCAGCAACCAATAAGAGGTTATCCAACTAAAAAAGACAAGTATAAAGCTAACACCTGATTGGCTATTGCAGATTAATAGCACAGGCAAACTTTTGAAATTAATAAGCACATAAGCCCCATAGTGCACCATGTTGAAAGGCTGGAGGACAAAACTGGCAGTTAGGCATTAGTGATGGCCCAGTTCGCGGATCAGCGGCGGATTTACCTTGTTCATGAACAGCGGATATTGCGGATTTTCCTGTTTTCCGCCTTCCAAACTTTTCCGAACCGCGCTTTCAAAAATTTTCGAAATTACGAGGATTTCACGTATTTTTGAAAATATGTATTTTCTCATATTTTCGAGATTGCAGGAAAATACGTATTTTCGTAGAATCCCCGTATTTTCGAGGATTTTTTCAGTTTAATGGGTCCGCTCGCGGATTTTCGAATTTTTTCGAAAATTCGCGGATCCTCGAGCGGACCGGATTTTGCGAAGTTCGGGCATCTCTATTAGGCATTAAGTTCATAGAAAAACTATTTTATAAACAATTCTAGTTTATACTAAATATATAAACATGTAAATTTCACCATGACAGCATCAATAAATGTCAGTGGTTGTATACAGTTTTTCCTCAACTAAATAAAATAAATATATTAAATAAGTTTCTTATTTATAACCTGCCAGTTATTCTACAAAACTGCATAAAGCATTCCTTTTTTTTCCAAAGCAGTTCCTGCTGTACCTGGGTAAATTTTCTCTGGGACATAGATAATAATCAAAATAAGTTATGCACCATATGAAAAAGGTTAACAAAAGGACTAAATATATAACCCCTCCCTCCCAAGGAATGTATGCTCGCTGGTTCTTTAAGAGGTTCACATTTGGTTAGAGTAGCCATAGTTTGGTGTTGCTGAATATTGAGGCTGATTTTGTGTCATGGCACCTTGTGCAGCCCCCATAGCAGCATTTTGAGCCGCCTGCTGTACGTGAGGATTCTTCCAGGCACCTGTAGTCCATTCCTCTTGTGCCTTGCTCAGGCTGCCTCCTGCACCACGGTAAAACCTATGCACCTGCAACAGATATATTTCCATATTACTATTGAATTATTTTATATTTTTCTTCATTCAGTCAATGCACACAAATCTAGCAAATAACTGTCAAAGTGCATAAGCCAATCCTGATGACGGCCTGATCCAAGATGGCTGAAACACGTTGATTGTGTAACGCTCTGTGCTGAATAAATAGTTTGCACTGTTTGAAAAGACCCCACGTGTGCGCCGGCATTCCTTTCGTTTATATATATATATATCACACTGGGGTTACCTTGATGTGGTTGGAAGGCTTTTCATTCATGTGATCACAGTAATGTATACTAAAACCCCTTTGTTTATAAAGTATGCCAGTGTGCAGATAATATGATATTGTATGGGGCCTAGGAATGTGCATTGATTATCTTTTCTATGTTTGTATAAATGTTTGACCAGATCAGTAGCACTTCCAATAAATGTAGTTGTAAATTAGCCTAATTGGAATGCTTCCACAATCCCTTGTAATAATCTAACGTATAAACAAACATTTCTCATTCCCAGTTTACCTAAAGAAATGGATTTATCCTTTATATACTCTTATATACAGATCTAATTGGAAAAAAAGTTGCTTCAAAACAATTTTTAATAACAGATAACTGCTTTTTATTTCAGTATTACAGTAAATCCTTGGTATACCTGCCTGGCTTTACCACTAAGCAAAGGCTAAGGACTTGCAAGCGAGCACCTTTATCCCAACCATTAATAGTGGCTGCCAATTCAAATTATTCTAGTCAATCAGTCCACTCCCTAGTTACCCCATCAAATGGATCAGATTTAAAAATAGGTTTGGCAATTGGGCCTAGTAGAGCTGCTGAGTCTAATTGGGGAATTTCATCTGCAGGTACAAGGACAGGAGGATTTAAATCAATATTATCAGTAGCAGCCTCCATAGCTTAATACATAGAAAGAAAACAGGGAAAATAAATGGTATTACCAGCACGGCTGCCAACAATTTGTACCAGATCACTGCTTTATGGAAGGATTATGTGTAGCATGACACACAGTGGGTTACTCTGGTGGTCTGGCATAAAGCAGACAGTGCACATAAACAGGTTCCCACATAACATGTGCAGTAATCAGGGGTGCCCCTGTCTATGGTCCACCACTTTGAATATTGACCAAGCCTATATATTGTGTGTCCTTGTAAATTGGTGTACACTTAATCTGTTGCCTCAGAGTTTGTATCCAATAAGGTAAATTGTCTGTCCAATGATTTGTCCTCCCAACAGGTGGTAACAGGATCTTATACACAGGATCTTGTGTTGCAGTCAATATCACTCCAAAGCACACACCACAATCCACTTTCTCTCCTCCTACCATAGAGAGCAGGAATGTCTTGTATTTTATTACTCACTGACACCACCTGCAGGCTGGAGGTGGTATATAAGGAGCCTTGGTGTATATGTCCATTACTATACACATCACATCCTGTGTAGCAGAGATAAACTTTTTTTGGATTACACTTCCTTTCACATGGAGCAGACCCAGGGTTGTGGTTTAAGCTGCCATTTGACCATTCCATTTTAAAATAGGGATCTCAGCTCTGTAAAGTCAGTGCTAAATTTTATATACATTTACTGATGGTCATTTAAATGGTAACCGTGAGATAGTTGACCATGAAAATACAACTTTACCTTTGTTAAGGCCACAAAGTAGAAAACAGCCAGAACTGTGAACATGATGGTGGGGATCAACATTACCACCGCTGCTCCAACACTTGTACCAAAAAAACTAATTGTGGCAATCCAACCACTAAGGATAAAATAAAGAAGGAAGGAGAGAGAGAGAGTAAATGTAAGAAATTAATTTAGGGAGAAAAGCAAGTAACAATAGGAATTAAGACAGAAAAAAATAGGATGAGCGGTAGACGGAAAACAAACCTTTCATGAAAATAAATCCACTTTAACACATTTTTTGCGCAAACAGGAAATCCCTAATCCCAGCATTCTGGGCTCCTTAAAGCTCTTGTAATGCTAAAAACCATCTTAAATTTTTTATGAAAGTTTTAAACACAGAGAGATGATAATCACCCTGTTTTTTTACCATGTATAGCAGCCGGATTAATGGATTGAAAACTGAAGAATGCCTAGGCAAGTTAACATAAACAGAGGCAGAGAAAAAGAGAGTACCTCACTCATAAAATTACAAATATTAATAAAAACCCTTTATTGTTGGGACACTAAATATCCATATTGGGGTACAAGGAAAAGTGACAGACATAACATAAAAACATCTAAAACCATAAAAACATAAATCGATCAATGTTCCTTTCTACATCTAGTAAAGTGACTAGTGCACAAAAACCCTCAACCCACATTGGTCAGTAATAGTCTCATGTAATACCATCCAGTACACACTTATCTGTCAGTCATGCTGCAGCATATCAACACAGAGTCAGGGGGTCCAGAAACAGAAGAGGAAGGACACCGAACGACCGACCAGTGAGACAACGCCTAACGCGTTTGGTCCAAAGAAGCGGACTTTCTCAACAGCGTAACGGAGCCAACAAGCAGAGCGCTATTTAAGGACCACGTGGGCACCATACTGACGTAATCACATACTAGCGTGATGACGTATAGCGCACGTCAATGGCTTAACTTGCACCAATCACATCACGTACGGCAGAAAGAAGCGTAAGTACGTGAATGGAAAACAGGTAATAACGTCACATTAAATGGTAACATAACCGCGTGTGCACATGATCAAACATGTCATATCTAATATGCATATAAATGAGCTCAAACAAGTATGGAAAATCAGTCATATATATAAGTTGGTCATATATAAAAACATATATAGAATCACGAAAAGCACTTACCAAGTCCTCTCCTCCACTGAACTGGGGGGGGGGGGGGGGGCGTGGGTGCTTGCCACTGCAGATGTTTGGAAACTAACAGGGAGATTCAATAAAAGTTCTTATTGTTTAAAATGGTGCTAATTTTGCCCCAACCAATCAGAACTTATATAACATTTGAAAGCTAACATCTGATTGGTTGGGGCAAAATTAGCACCATTTTAAACAATAAGAACTTTTATTGAATAACCCCCTTAATCTCTCAGCAAGCAAATCAAGCTGGGAGTGCCAAGGAATTGGGAGTTACTGCCCATTTAAAAGGGGAACTAATGCCTTAAAACAATACAGTATCAGGAGAATGGTATCTGTTGTTGAAAAGATTGCCTTCTGATTCTTTATTGTTTTGAGGCTTTAGTTGCCCTTTAAATGGACAGCAGAACTTGCATACAGTAATAGCCATACTGAATTTGTCTATTACTGTATGGCACTACTGCATGGACATTCTGCTGTCCATTTAAAGGGCAACTAAAGCCTCAAAACAATACAGAATCAGAAGGCAGCAGTGGTCATAATTTTTACCCTCGGCTTATACTCAAGTCAGTTTTTACTCATTTATCAGGTCAAAAAAGGTACCTCAACTTATACTCGGATCGACTTATATTGGAGTATAAACGGTAAACATATGCAAGCAATGAAGTAATCACCTGCACTAAAGTTAAAATTAATACTGTTAGTTACATGTTTGTACAAACATGCTTAAAGGGTATTGTCCACCCTCAGATAATTTTTTTTATGTTGTAGTAGTCCCTATCCCACCCCCAAACGCTATGTTTATTTGTAAAAAAAATAGATCCTAACCTTACTTACTTTTCTTCATTCACTGGTGCTGTAATCTCTGCCCTCTGCTTGCTGAAACTGCAAACAGGGGGCCGGACCTGCAGCCGCATCCGTGATTGGCTGAGAGTCAGACAATCATGGACGCAGCTGCAGGCATTACAGAACGCCAGGGGAATGGAGGAAAGTAAGTAATGTTCGGATTGTTTTTTTTTTTACAAATAAACATAGCAGTTGGGGGTGGGATATGGACTGCTACATTACAGAAAAAGGGTTTTGAGTTGGGGGAACGGAAAATGGGGAGAGGGAGGGCTTCACTGCGCATGACAAAATTCTCCCGGAGGAGAGGTAAGAGGCAGAAACTTTTTCAGACACAGCCAGGCTCTTCATTTGGAGCATGGATGTAAGGTAAGGATTTTTTAAGACTATAATATTCTTTCAGGGAGATTCAATAAAAGTTCTTAAAAATGGTGCTAATTTTGCCCAAACCAATCAGATATTATTTAACATTTGAAAGCCAACATCTGATTGGTTGGGGCAAAAATAGCACCATTTTTAACGATAAGAACTATTATTAAATCTCCCTATTAGTGTCACTAAAATAGGCTACTACCTGGTAAAACAGATAAAAACCATAAAACCTGTATATAATAATGTGGAATACCTAACAGCATAAATATAGAAAAAGTGCTAATATGTGCTAGAATAAGTTAAATAATGCAAAAAGAAAAGGTCTTATCTGTTGTTCATTGTAGCAAAGGAAAGTCCACAAGAACTGGACTCCAAAAAAAAAAAAAAGGGCTCAATGAAGAAATTAACTGGTCTGCTTCTCTATAAGCTATATTATATCCTCGTTTCAGATCCACCTTGTGATCTTGGCTTTGGAATCTCTTAAATATAGAAGTGTATGATTCTGTTTCTACTACGATACTATGTTGTTCTTTTATCCATTATGTAACCTTTTTCATTTGGCTAAGCCACACTTTTTGTTCATTGTTTTATCCTTTTAGCATTGGACGCCATCTAGTGGACTTGCTTGTCACTACGTTTTGAATTCCAGATTTAGACTTAATTCTTTGCTCTAGTGTGGACTTTTTGCATTATTTAACTTATTCTAGCACATATTAGCACTTTTTCTATATTTATGCTGTTAGGTATTCCACTTTATTATATACAGCTTTTATGGTGTTTTTATCTGTTTTACCTGGTAGTAGCCTATTTTAGGGACACTACGAATATTATGATTGCTATAAGAAGCACTTTATTCCAATGTTTTAGATATTGATGATATTATGTTATTGTGTATATTAGTACTTTATTCTTTTTAGAGGTATTATTTATGCTTACTCACTAATGACAGATGAAGAGGGTCTGAGTACTGAACTGGGCCTTGGGATAGCAGATATTGGTTGGGTTGTAGGTGATATGGCCCTTTCTCCATCATGGATAAAAGTAGGGGAAACCATGGCCTTCTTGGCCAGAAGGGGACAATTGCTATTACTGTTGCTTTGTCTTTTTTTACCCTTTGAAGAAATCTACAGACAAGGTTGAACGGTGGGAACACAAAGTAGTCCTCAACTCCAATCCTGATCTAGTGTGTCTACTGCTAGGGCTTGGGCGCAACTGGTTCTCGAATATATACATAATTGCCACAGATTCTTGTACAAGTCATTCTGAATTGAGAAAGCCAGTCGGATGACTAGCGAAACGTCTTCAAGAACTAAACTTCAAGTCCAGTTGATCTAATTGAATACAACAGATATACCATGACCTGGATGAATGAGAACCTTCATAAGCATGGTTCTCGAATAGAATCTTTTGTACTTTGCGTTGCTGATTGTCGCCATCAAGTCTATGATTGGTTCACCCCACATCTGAGTTATTTGTTGGAAGACCTGAGGATTTAAACTCCACACTCCTGGCTGAATCATATTTCGACTTAAAAAATTGGCTTGAGCATTTTGTGCTCCTGAAAGATGAATTTCTGTTATATCTAATAGTTTCTTCTCTGCCCAAGAGAATATCTTGTTTGCTTCCTCGAGTAATGGCTTGCTTTTTGTGCCTCCCTGTGTCTTATATAAGACACTGTGGTGGAGTTGTCTGATTTTATTTTTATAGGGTATCCCTTGATGGTTTCTTGTAGGGTGACCAACGTATATTTTACTGCCCTTAACTCTAGGAGATTGGATGGGACTCCTTCGCCTTTCCAGGTTCCTTGGACATGTTTATTTGAAAACACTGCTCCCCATCCTAGTTCTGAGGCATCTGTAGTTACGGACACCTAGGCAGGTTCTTCTAAAAGATAGCCGTTTAAAAGATTGACGTTGGAGAGCCACCACTTGGGTTGTTGGCTTAGAGCGTGATCACACGGTGCAAGACACTGTGAGGGTTCTTTACTTGTCCTAGCAGAAACGATTGTAGGGGTCTTATACCATTTTACCAACTGGATGGTTGCTGACATCAGTCCTAACACTCTTAGGATTATTTTTACTGTAGTGCTTTTTGAGGTGATTTAAGACTGGACTGCTTGTTTTAGATTTAGGGATTTTTTTTCTGAAATTCTGACCAAGTTTTCTCTCGTCTGGAAATAGGCACCCAGAAAGGTTAAAGATTGAGTTGGTGTCAGATGGCTCTTTTTGAAGTTTATGACCCAACCAAACTCCTGAAGATACACCACTACATCCGCCGTATGTTGTTCTGCTTGTGAGCGATTTTGTGCTATAATTAAGACGTTGTCTAGGTAATGGAAGACTTGGATGCTTTTCTTTCTCAATTCTGCGATGATGGTTACTAGGACTTTTGTAAACACCCTGGGTGACTAGGAGAGGCCGAAAGGTAGACAAGTGTACTGAACATGGAGGGTTCCCATGACAAAACGTAGAAATTTTCTTGAATTTACATGAATGGGGACATGATAGTAGGCTTCCTTCAGCTCTATATTGACCAGCCAAGAATTGGACGACACTGCTTTTGATTATTGAAGCTAAGGATTCCATTTTGAACTTTTTTTTCGGAGAGGAACCGGTTGAGTGGTCTCATGTCCAAAATCGGTCTGTAGTCTCCTGATGTTTTTTTTTTTTATGAGGAATAGTCGTAAGTAAAAATCCCCTCCTGTGTTGTTCCCTTGGAACAGGTTCTACTGCGCCGTTTTGAAGAAGCTGCTGTAGAAAGTCTGTAATTAGCTGATTTTCTTCTGCTCTCTTCGGTTTTTGAAATGGAATGTAATGATCCTTTAGTGGATAGGTATCAAGTTCTAGGCGAAATCCTTGGGAAACTATTGAGTTTACCCAAGTGTCTGCTATGGTACTGGCCCAAACTTGGGAATAGTTTGATAGTCGCCCAGCTATCTGTACGGCTTGGACTGGCAACAGCCTATTGCTGGGGCTTGGTCCTAGATGTTTTTGGGAAGTTTTGAACTCTGCCAGCCTTCCAAGCTGTCGATCTGGTTGTTTCTTGACCGCTTCCAAACTGTCTGGAGGAGCGAAAGTAACAAAAATTATGCCTTGGTACAAAATCTTGCCTTGGCCTTTTAAATTTTTGTTCCGGAGGAGGAAAACACACTTTTTCCCCAAGGCCTTGCTGATTATCCTGTCAAGTTTCTCCCCAAACAGCATGTCTCCCTCAAACGGTAACTGGCACAGATTGATTTTTGAGGCTGTGTCTGCATGCCAGGACTTAAGCCACAAAGCCCTACGGGCGGCAACAGAGGGCCATGGACCTTGCGGAAAGTTGGACCAAGTCGATCGAGTCCTCTGCAACAAATTCTGCGTCCATTTTATATTCATGAAGCACGTCTAATAGCTTGGAACGTTTAACATTAGAACCAACAGCATCTTCCATATTTTGTATCCATGTTTGTAATGCACGTGATACTGAAATGAAGGCCGCTGCTGGTTTACAAGTAGCTCCAGCTGCTTAAAATGATTTTTTCAGATTGTATTGTATTCTTTTTTTTAATAGATCCTGGAACATAGCGGCATCGTCCACCGGGAGTGTTGTTTTACGTGCAAGCCTGACAATTGCAGCGTCCACTTTTGGTGGGGAATCACAATTTTTTGAGATAGACTCATCAAATGGGTACTTTTTGGCTAAGCGACCACCCATATTAACCTTTTTTTCGGTTTTCCTCCACTCTGAGGCAATCATTTCTTCGATTGAAGAATGTAGGGGAAAGGTAGATGTTTTCTTTTTGACTGCAGGAAATAATTTGTCAGTTGCGGAAGTTCTGGGTTCCTCTACAGTTAGTGACAGAGTATCTCGGACTGCTTTAATGAGGGGATCAGTTATTGAACAGTCAAACTTAGTTTTAATTACTGTGTCATCCACCTCTTCTGAGTGTTGATATGAGTAACTGGTAGAGGTACCAGACATTTCAAACTTAGACAATTCAGAATCAGAATCTGCATTCCTAGCCATAGATGACCAGCTGATTCCTGCATAACTTGAGAAAATGCTTGCTTCATTACAGCTAGCAGAGTTTATGTCTGTGTTGGAATTATAGCAGCTGAAGCAGAAGTTGTTTCATCTTCAACAGACTTTTTGGTCTCTTTCTCCCCCTTTTTATCATGATTTGATGCACTGCAATAGAATAATAGCAACTATCAGAGCCATGCAGTGCTGCACTCTCTTTTATTAGAAATACATACCTAGCTGCTCTACCTAGATCCCTTTGGGTGGCCTTTAGAAGCACTCCCAGACTCCATGGCTATAAGAAAAAATATAATAGACAAACTAAGTGCCTAAACAACACTGTAACAAGAGGCAGAAAACCGGAATGCAAAAATGCATAAATATACCATTAAAAGTCGAACGGCTACTGTTGCTCCGTTCTACCAGAAACATACAGCCCCAAACACTATCTGCATGGTGCCGCGACCGGAAGTTCGGAACCGGAAGTGACGGCCAGGAGACTGGTGCGCGAATGACGACATTTGCGCACAACCACTGGCCTGTACCCAGCCTCTCCTCACTTGTGTTCCCTCTGGGCATGAATGGAGGAGCTTCAGTGGGTAGAGAGAGGCAGAGAGAACTACCTATTGGAAGTAATTCCAAAATGGCAGGTAAGGAAATCGCACGACGTGGAGATGCAGGCATTTGTGGACAGGAAACAGAAAGACAACTGAGGAGGTGAGAGGAGGTCTTTTATCAGTTTCCTGTCTGCAGGCAAGTGGGAGGAGCTCACTCGGTTGGTGAGTGGCTGCCATGGTGACTGGGGAAATAAATTTATAGAGGGAGCAAAGCATACAATAGAGCTTAGCCGTATTGCCCAAGGATAGGCAGTTCAAATTGAAGTAACAATTATGGGCTCAACATCATATTTTATATACAATGTTCTTACTTAGTGTAAGTGATGGCCCAGGTGTGCAATACCCCGGACCCTTCACCTTACCAACTATGCACAGATGCGGGAACTAATTCACAGGTAATAGCTTAGCAAACGATCCAGGTGACTTGGGTGCTGGCAGCCCCAGGCACGTCGCAAAGTGCCATACAGTCAAAACTCAATAGAAAGCAAAGGAGTCCGCACCATCCAACGCCACGTGGAGCAAGGAACCAAGCCATAATATGCAGCTCAAACCTTTATTCTACATTACGGTAGACCGCACCTGAAAGTATTTTTGAATAAAAGGTTTGAAATGCATATCCTTGTATATAATAAAAGGGCAATATGGCTAAGATCTATTGTATGCTTTGCTCCCTGTATAAATTTATTTCCCACCCCTTTAAGGCAGTCCAGATGGAAAAAAGGTTTATAAGCTCTGTAAGATCACGTGGTTCCCTGGAAGAGGTTATGCTAACTGAAGAGATATGGCAAGTATGGTCTTGTTCTCCCAAGGGATTGCAGTGATCTCCTTAAGGTCTTTTAGCCGGCTACTTTTTCGTGCCACGCGGCTGGAAAAATTTCTTAAGAGAACACTTGTGATTTAAAAGAATTTAGATGTAGGTTCAATAGGTGCCGATATGTCAGTAAAAACTCCCACCAAAACTGCCCAGTCCAGACCCCTTTTTTACATTTGCAAGATTATTTTAGCACATGTTAACTAGCTTTTCCAAGATCCCCAAGGTCATAAAAGGGTGGCACATGAGCTTGTGCTACCATGTTACATCTGGTTTACCATCAGATGTTGCAGAACTACAACTCCCTGTATTCTACAACTACAGAATGCTGGGAGTAATAGTTTTCAAACATCTAGTGGGACGAAAGTTAGACATCCCTGACCTATATATTGAGCATGATGCTGTGCACATTTTCCCCCACTACCAAATTTCCCCGTGCCACCCCACCCTGCTACTTTTTCATGCCATCCAGCTGGAAAAAAATTCTGAGAACACTGGGATTGTACTTTTCCGACTAGGTTAGGCTTTGTTCACACTAGAGCGTATTTTAGTACGGTAACATCACGCCAAAATGTTGTGCACATATTAATGAATGGCACAGTTCACACTATTGAACTGCAATTTTCGTGCGTTGCTTGAAATGCACTGCATGCAGCAGTTCGTTGCGTTTTTGCACAGCGCTGTCATTGAAAATAATGGCATGCGTTGTGCGGAGCATTGCACGGAAACGCAATGTTCTGCTGCGTTAACAAAACACCTAGTGTGAACGTAGCCTTAGGAATGATTCTTAGATACTGCCTTGGAGGGGTGATTATAAATATATATAGCAATATACTAGCAAAAGTGTGCCCGGTGGTGCACATTGGAAATTATGTGTGTATATGTTTTGCTATGTGTGAATACAGTGGATATAGAATTTTTACACAGGTATATTTTAAAATGTTACTCAGACACCAGCATCCAGGGAAACCAAATAGGATAGTCCTGCAGGTCTGAGAATAGACCCAGGCAATCCTGCCACACTGTGTGGTTCAAACTAAACAGCTCCACTGGGTGAGCTGAGACACTAAACACGATCCAGATAAACATGCTATGTTTATACTTATTACTATTCACCACATAAAAATGTCCACATTCATAGCTGCTTGTGTTATGAGTTGCGAGCACAGGATACTGATTAGCTTTATAGATTAAGGTGAGATGGGGTTAAAGGTGCTAAACGCTCCCCACATAGAATAGAATGAAATAGAGCCTTTTTATAAAAGAAGGTAGTTCACAGCCTCATGTTATTGTAATAGCATAGCCTTAATAATCTAACATCTAAACAATTATTTAGAAATTTTTATTTAAAAGTTCGCTCATAACAGCCCCCCCGGGTCTGCACTTTAGATCACCTCTCTCGTGCAATAACCTCCTCTTCTAGGTACAAAAAAGCAGCTGCTAGCAGATGTCACACCACCAGCAAAGTCAATGTAAGTACACTGTCAAACCTCCTTCCCCTCCTTCTGACTATTCCATTTTTAAATTGGGCTCTCAACTTTGTAACTACCTTTATAACTTTAGAGATTGTGTTGTATACCTGTAATGTATGCTCTCTCAACTAAAGCCTCAGAACAAGGCAAAGGATCATTTGACTGATTTATTATTAGTAATTTTTGGGTTTTGTTCTCCTTTAATGTATTTCAAAATATAAATGGAATTATTTACAATTCATAAAGACAGACAAAACCAATATTTACAAAATCAGATAACACAAGCACAACCTTTTCTTCTCTGACTCACTCTATTGAAAGTCTACAAGCTGGGTTTATTAAAAGTAAGCAGATGTATATATTTATCTACACCTTAAAACTCACCAAACTCCCCAGCCTGGGATGCCAACAGCTTGAATTATACTGATCACCAGCTGACAGGTAAATGTGAAGAAGAATGCCATGAAGTTGAAAGAGCTGTCTGTCCTGTAATAGTAAAGATGCATTACACGCATGAAGCAGCAGTTGTGGACAACTTTCATACACTTTCATTCATTTGAGGCTTTCTGACACTTGTGAAGACAACAGCTTCCTGTTATTCCTGTTTGCCTCCTCTTCTGAGCTATACAGAGGGAAGGGGAGAGCAATATTTTGCTGTACAACAGATCTGTCAGATTTTTAAACTACTGTAGTTTTGGTATTGTGGGGTGATTTACCTATATATACATTTTTCATTTGAGCCAATTAGTAGCCTGTCAGTCCATGTTGGTCACAGTGAAAATTTTTCCAATAATGCCACCCAATCAATTTAAATATTACACTGGGTGATCAGTCGGGCCTCAAGTTTTCAGTTAATTAGGACAGATTTGCTTCCAATATTCTAATTTTGCAGGTAACGCATTATATAAAGGAAAAATGAACATTATTTTTTTTTACCATTTCAGTAAAGTTTTCAGAAGACTTCTTGCAGCACATTATTTCCTTATGTTAATCTGGATCACAGCATGTATTATTCAAACTTGGGCTATATTTAAGGAATTAGGTAAATATAAAGTAAAATTAAAGGATACGTTTACCCTAAAGCACATTTTTCTTTGACTTTCAGGCCAGAGACTGCCGATTAAAACTATGTATCACTTGTCTTTCTATGTTATCCCTAATTAAAGATACACACTAAAAATATACATTACAAAGAGACCAACAGTTACTGCCCCCTCTCCGAAGACCTGTTTTATCATAGGGGCAATAAAGACATTTGTCTAGGGTCTCAACTCTTAAGGGTCCCTCCATTCCATAGACTTTGAATGGTCAAGGGCTCAGGAGAAGGAGGACTCTTTCAGGGAGATTCAATAAAAGTCCTTATCGTTTAAAATGGTGCTTATTTTGCCCCAACCAATCAGATCTTATTTAACATTTGAAAGCTAACATCTGATTGGTTGGGGCAAAATTAGCACCATTTTAAACGATAAGAAGGTTTATTGAATAACCCCGCATATCTCCACGTGTGTGCGCGTTGGTGGTGGGTGGGTGGATGATTAGGAGGAGGAGTAAAAGAGTTTAGCGATTTCATATCTTTAGTAAGGAATTCCATGTAAAGACTGTGATCCTTTTGGTGTTCAATAATATTTGAGAAAGAAAACATTATTTTGAATAATAAATACAGTTGGTAAACAATAATGAAAAGAAAAGTAAATGTGGCACACATGGCAATCTATCCATTCAGCAGTACCAAACCATGATCATTTCAATTAGCAATTTTGACCAGATTTTTTAGGGTTCGCATCTAATATAAATTCCATTCAGCTTAAAACAGACAATGTGCTGTCAAAGTAACTTTTAGCCTTTACTTCTCCTTTAAGTCTAGGTTACTTTATTGCACTATACAAAAAAAGGACATGATTTCTATCACAATGCATTGAATCTAATATAATACAATGAAATAATGTTATTTGCAGTGTCAAAAGTGAAAGAGCACATATTAGTAGGAACATGCAATGAAATAAACCTAGCTATATAAGCTATAGCAAGATAACAGAAAAAGAGCATAAACAAAGGAAAAAAAGTTTAGAGCTTATTAAAAATGAAGAAAACAAATCAATGGAGTTAGACAGAAAGGTACTTACTTGAAAGCTTTGTAAATAGGTCTGAACCAGCACACATAGGAGCAGGGAGTAAAAAGGATGAGCCAAAGAAATGCCAGGCCAAAATTAACAGCGCCGCCTCCTCCAATCAACCACGCCAGACAGCCAATCAGATTCACCGCCAGAGTGATGCTATTTACTGCACGCACACATGTGGGACACGCAGAGAGGCACACGCATGCAATTAGAAAAGAGCCAAAAGAACAGAGTGAGGCTACGGACAAGCTAGTGTACAGAAAGTGGAACTGCCAATTTTTCTCCCCAACTAATGTTTGTTCTAGAAAAAAGCCATCTATACCTTAAAGAACAACTCCACCCCCGTAATAACATCTTTTAGAAAGAATGGCCTCTTTAAAATATGTTGATATATCCTACTTTGTCCTCTGAATTCATTACTGTATGCCGGCTATGCTTCTGGATGCCTCATGGAGAATGAGCAATTTAGTGACCTGGTACTGAGCCTGAGTATGCTCAGAAGAGGCAGCTAGGGGATCAGCATGCAGTAATTGGCTGACAGTTGCTAACAAGAAGAACCAGGAAGCAGAAACAGGGGAAACAGGACATTGTGCTGGATTTCAGGTTAGACTTAAATATTTCAGATTTAGGGTTTTGAGGAGTGATTTACCTGTATATAAGTTTTCATTTGAGGGTTGGACTTGCCCTTTAAATCAAATTTGCACTCTTTATTGGGAAAACAGCATCTAGTTTTTTTAAATTCACTACTGCCTGAATAAAGATAATAATTGAAATGCAAATATGGACATATTCTATGGATCATAAGAAGTTTAATATTCTTTCTGCTGCAAAATATAGAAAGATTTTATTCCAAACTGACACAGCTAGGAGAGTCCATGCTGTGCATGTGGGGGTGGGTGTAGAGAAAAACATGTTTTCTTCTAAACCCAATGCAGTATATTACATTTTAAGAAAGGGAAGCCACGATTGTCTCAGAGTGCCCAGATTATGTGGGACAGTCCAGGACTTTTACAATCTGCCCCCTCCACCAGCATCCAGTAGGTTGTCCTGTGGTTTGCAGGAGATAAAACATCCTCTGGTATATAAAGTCAGGGAATTGTGCTGTCTGTTATCTTTATAAATAAATATTGGGTCATCTGCAAGGAAAGGCATGGAAAATATACAGAAGGCATAATTTTAACTTGGGAGTAGCGATGTGGTTGTGGCTAGTATTTTGGTGGTGCACACATTTCGCAACTGCTCATAAAACCCTTACAGGAATCGCCCCTTGGAAATCCTGGATTTACTCCTGTATAAATATAGCAGGATTTACAAGAATTACAGACTCATATTTGGGCCATTTATCACATTTTATTCAACAGTTACTTAATATTTAACAAAGAAAAGATACTGTTACTTCCTGCAGTATTCCTTTTTTGTTGTATAGGTTGGTGTTCATCCCTGTGCAGTAGGCAATATATAGCTTAAAAAATGAATACTACATAATTTTTTCTCCTGCTATATGTAATTTTACATTTCTGGTGGTTTCATTCGGGATTTCTCTCCCTTTATTTATATTTTTTTGTGCTAGAGTGCTCAGAGATCTGTGTGATTCCAGAAAAGCAGTCATCACAGCAACAAGCCATTTTAGTGTATCATACTCACACATCCATAAGTAATAGAGCCGCTTGGCGGTGGTCCGATGAAGTTCGGGGATTTCGGTTTCAAAATCCTGGTAGAAACATGGTTTAAGGTGTATGAATGGAGGCAGAGGCGGGAAATTGTTTTGATTACCTGGGGAAAAAAATCTGCCAGATTAATAATTTTGACAAAGATTTTAAAGGGTATATCCATCTTAAAAATAAGATTTTAATCCTCATGGATTAAATTGTAAAAAAGTCCCCAGACACTTACTTACCAGCCTTCATTCCCATGGCCACAGCCTCTAATGATAATGGCATATCATTAGGGGCTGGACCAGCAGCCGCGTCTGTGATTGGCTGAGAGAGGGGGGTAAGGGCTCTCCTGCGCATGCCAGAATCCTCCAGGAGGACAGGGAAGGGACAGAAACCTTTCCACAGACAGGAAGGCTCATACTCTTCAGTTTCCTGGACTTTGGATAGGTATTGCAGGACAACCATTTGGAGCACAGTGGGGACAGCAGTGGGTTAAATTTTAGTTTTGGGGGTGGATAGCCCCTTTAATAATGTGTTATTTAAGGCATGGTTCACACTGTTAAGTATTCCTGTCCAACAGACCAACATCCAACCAAATTTTGGAAAATATTCTACCCTTACTAGCAGAGAAAATATTAACAGCTGCAAAATGTTAGCATCGGCTTCAAATAGGTTAAGGCTACATTCACACTAGGCAACGTAAAGGGAAAAAAGCCACTGTGCTTTCTGTGCAATTTCCTCCTGATTTGTGCGTTGGAGGTGCCATTTCATGCACTCTGCATCACAACGCCCAACAGCATTCCTTTGAACATCTGTTTTGGTGAGATTTTTTGGAACACATTTGTTTCTAAAACGCAGGCTAGTGTGAATGAAACCTAACACAGCTTCAGAAATAACCACACATATTTCTCTGGTTCCATTCTGCCATGCCAACCTTAGTTATGCCCAGGGGTGGAGAAATCCTTCTTGACATTGGGGGACAAACATCTCTAGCAGCCAAATTACCCTTTGTTTTGTCACGCCCATAATTAAGAGAAAGCCCATTGGTTACCTGGCTCCTAGGATTTCTCCATCCCTGGTTCTGCCAACATGTGAATATACAGATAGAAGATGTGGACAGTGGGAGACCAATAAGGTGGCCTACTGGTACTGGGAATAAGATCTCCATGGCAACATATATCAGTGCATTATCCACACAGTCAGGTTATCCGTGATCTCAGATAAATAACTCACCGGCCATGGTCGGTCACTGCAAACTCTGTCTTGGGTGGCAGCAACTACAGTGTAACCTATAGAGACAAAACAGAGCCCGTCACTTCCCGAGGTCACCGTCTCCTTCCCTCCCGATCCCTTCCCCATTCAACAGCCTCAATCTATTTACCGACCACAAAGGGGTCTGCCCGGTGATGCGGTGGGAGGAGATTTCCTGAGCCTGGCTATGCGAGGGTCGGTGCCGGTCTGTATCCCAGTGACCGCGGCGTTAGGATCCTGTCTCTATCCGGCAGATGGACCTATAGATGCCCCTCCATGACATCACTGGATCACGGGACTACGCTGGGACTGGGAAGGAAGAGCGCACGTTGTACAGGAAGTGGGGGAGTTGGGAGAGCGGAAGATTTAAAGAGGAGGAAAAGAGGGTCTGATCCAGGATTGAATGGATTGGTCTCTATTAGGGTGGGAAGCCATTAGTAGGCTGCAGAATGTCATCCCTGGCACGTTAAAGGGGAAGTTCAGTACAAATACGTACACTTAAAGTAAAGAGCAGGATTTAACATCCTAATGACCTTAACCTGCCCATTCAGCATTTTGCCTGTGTATAAAGCAGATAGAATGTGGGAAATCCTGGTACTGTGACAAAATGCTTGTTCCAGACCCTCATGTTGGCTAGAAGATGATCCACAATACAAAGTAAAAGAATGAAGAAAAAAGCTGGAATCGATGGCAGGAAGTGCTGTTTAATGTACATGACGTGTTTCGGGCATAAACACCTTTCTCTAGTGTAACAAAGTCCAGGTCTATATTTTTTATGGACTTTAATGCTGGACTATTTTGGTAGGCCATATTGGCTTTTCCAGCTTCAAGGATTTTTGTTGGGACTTTGACCTCACCTCTGGATCGATCGTTTTGCATGTGATGGACACTTGTTGGACACTGGGGGGTGGGTTCCATTATGTCATTTCCTTTCTCGCTCCTTTTAGGAGAGGCTCAAGCTTTACTTTCCCTGGTCCTCCACAGCAGTTGAATACATAGGGTTAATCTTCCATTCGCGCATGCGTGCAGGACATTTAGAGAGCTTAAGATTGCAGCCTTGCCCCGTCTCCTTACATCTTTTCTTCTTGCTTGTGTGACAAGGGACTGATCTCCCCCCATCTGTACGCCCAGGGTCTCTCCTCTCTTTCCTAGGGTAAGTCCTGTACTGAGCATTTATGTGAAGTCAGGAAGGGGTTTTCTATAACGTTCCCCAGCTTACTCCATTTTTTACCTCAGTAAAAAGGGTAGGAGAAATAAGAGAACTAAGAGTATCTCCCCCTTTTCTGAGTTTCCTAAACAAGATAATACTTAAGCCAGATTCAGCTTTTGTACCAAAGGTGGTAGACGACAACCATCTGGATGACAATATTACTGGTATTAGTTCATATACTGCAGTTCTGGTTGATCCAGGGATACTTTCCGATTGCCATTTGGAGTCAGGAAGGAATTTCCCCTCCTTTTTAAGCTGTTTTTTTTGCCTTCCTCTGGATCAACTGTTAGGTAGGGTTAAAAAGGAGGATGAAAAGGTTGGATTTGATGGACGCATGTCTTTATTCAACCTCAATTACTATGTTACTATGTTATATCATCTTGCCTTTCCTAATACATACAAGGTAAATACAGATACCCTAGATGTAGGAAGAGCTCTCATGATTTTTAAGGAAAGAACTCAAGTGTGTAGGATGGCGATTACCTATTTATATTCTTTGATGGGAAGAAAAAGGGAAAACAGACTTCCAAAGTCAATATCTCCTTATGGCTTAAAGCAACTATAAAGCAGGCATACATTAACAATGCGACAGTGCAGTGTCCAGATAGGATTACTGCCCACTACACTAGGGCAGTGTCCACTTTATGGGCCTTCTCAGCAAAAGTCCCTATGGAAGATATCTGCAGAGCAGCCATGTGGCCGTCATCTGATACTTTTCCAAGACACTAAAGACTTGATGTTCTGTCACAAAACCAATCTCAGTTCGCCACTAATATTATTGAAGCGGCAACTAATAAATGTTTATATGTTTTTCAGCATGAAACCCATCCCTATTGTATTTTTTATGTGCTTTTTAAATCCCTATGTATTCACCTGCCGTGGAGGACCAGGGAAAACAGAAACTTTTCTTCATATTTACCGTAATTTTCAAATTGATCGAATTGATCAGAATATCAATGACACTTTTTTGGATTTTTGATAGACCGATCAGCGATATTGATCGGTCTATCGAAAAAAACCCGATCAGGCAAGATGGGAAACTTTGCATCGACCCCATCTACCAGAACTATACCTTTTCAAGCTGAAATCTATGGAAGATCACTGGTGCAAGGTAGGGATATTCAATGGGTTCTTCCGATCAAATTTTCGATAGTTTAGGATGATCGAAAATCCAATTGGAAGAATATTGGAACACGTATGCCCACCTTTAGGGGGAGTAGGAGGCAAATCCTAATTGGTCCATTGCATTTGATCTGATCAAATTTATCGGATCACTCAAAATGTTGATCCCATGTATGAGGTGCTTAAGATGATAGGAAATTCCTAATATCACACCATTATTGGGACATTTGTTATTTTTGCCAAAGTGAAGAAATGGTTTGTGATTGACATATGTACAGAAAGGCAGGAGGCTCAAGTGGATATGTCTCAAATATTAGAAACCTTGGATTCTCCATTGGAGGAGGCTCTTTCATCACAGAGCCAGGAGACTCCAATAGAGGAGGGGGGTCCACAGGATGTGTATGTTAACAACTTAAGTGTGTTTTACTTTGATTTGGTTTCACTAAAATAATGTAAATGTGTCACCATCAGGTACAATTCCATTGACACAAAACCAGTCTGACACAAGGACTGACTAGTATTATTAGCACAGTGTAATTGCCAGCACAAATTCCTAATGCATAGCTAAAACTCACTGTCTTTACGACTCTTGCAGAATACCAGCCCAGTGTAGTATTTTGTGACTGCACATAATTGTTCATAGCCAGGTCATACATGTATTTTATGATACTGTAAAACTAACATGTAAACTAAGTGTCTCAATTTGTTTTGTAGAATGAGACTCCTTTCCAGTATGAAGAACACATGGAACTGGAACTGGTTATTTTATTGGTTTTAAGAAATAGTTCTCCTTTAAAGGGGAACTGTGCTCTCCAAACAAGTTGAGTTTAAATGAAAGGCCAGTTTCCTACCTTTAAAACGAGCCATCAACCACCTCTCTACGTGCTCCACAGCCCAAGATATACAGAAATGATTGACCAGAAAGTTAATGGGTGGGAGGCTGACATGTGACATTCCTGAGGCTTCTCCTGCACAGTGCTGCTGGCGAGCACAGCCTCAGACTCCCTTAGTGTGTGAGGGAGACAGGAAGTCCCTCCTCTCTGCTGTGTGAAGGACCTGCAGCTGCAGAGAAGGTAAGGGAATCTACAGCCCTTCTCTCTCACTGTGTGAAAACAGAGTTCTCACAGCCTGAAAAGGCTGTTTCCACAGCGGTTTTTTTTTGGGGGGGGGGTCAGAGTGGCCCACAGTACCTGTGAGCGGGTGGGGCTTAGGCACCTGTGAGTGGGTGGGGCTTAGGCACCCGCGAGTGGGCGGGGCCACATGGGGCTGTAAGGGAATGGGCCAAGGGGGGCCTGCAACTGGAGGGACCATGGGGTCAATAAGTGTGAGGGACCAGGGGGGCTGCAAAGGGGAGGAGGAGACAGGGCAGATTGACTGACAGGTTTCAGAGCAAGAAGTGCAGGGGACCTGGTGATGCTGCTGCCATATCACACACAAAAATGTAATTATCTTCAAAACTATGTAAAATAAACAATGAAAATAAATTGCAAAAACTCTCAGGAGAGCAATTCCTATCAATTTACCTAAAGTAATTTTTGGACCACAGTTCCTCTTTAAGTATTAGGAAGTAGTATAACCTCTATATCTTCTCTATCTCCCTCTCCCCTCCGCCCTATACTCCCACTCTCCTCCTACGCTCCTCCTACTGTCCTCCCATGCCCTACCCATTCCATCCCTCCCATTCCAATGAAATCAAAATCTATCTATCTACATTTTATGTCTATCTATTTTATATCTACTATTATTTTTCTATTTATTTTATATCTATTTATCTTGTATCAAATCAAAATCTATTTATTTTATATCTATCTATCTTATGTCTAGCTATCTGTTTTATATTTATCTATCTATCTATCTATCTATGTATCTATCTCTCTATCTTATGTCTATCTATCTATTTTATAATTAGCTATCTATATATCTCGCCTCCTACTATCCACCCACCTATTTTATATCAAACGAAATGAAAATCTATCTATTTATCTTATGATCAATTATCTTATAATTAATATTAGCATTGCGTCGTAACAATACAAAACCGAATGTTTTAAACAAAATATCTTTATTTGCTGCACAACACTTTACATTTTTCAACAATGCAGTATGGTAGGCACGTTTGTGTGTAATTACAACAGCGTACACATAATTTTGTGTGTTTTAATCGCTTTGTTACAAAGTCATGTACAACACGGTCATTTTTTCTAAAATAGTTTGTGAATATTTTTAATACATTCTCAAAAGACATTCCTTTAGCAATACAGTGTAAGATATAGATGCAGTAATTCCCGCAGACTGAACTAACGTTGTCTTGTATTTGTTTATTTTGATACCTTACAGTCTTAGAATTTCTCAATAAAAATTCCATAAATTCACCAGGAAATAGTTCATTTGAGGGAGATAACCCATAACTATCAAAAAAAATAGATACATCACGCGTACATAATATAATTAAAATCCAGTGCTTTCCCCGTTGATGCGAATCGTCTGTATTTACAATATGGGCAGCCTTTCTATCGATGATTTTATTTAGCGGTAATAAATCGCAAGGAAACCTTTAAATATGCATCGGGCATGAAAGTCTGCTTTGATAACGGCTGTAATTTCATAGTTATTCATTTTATTGGAAATCGTATAAAACCTCCCGTCTATTATTCATTTCAATAATATTTTCATGAACGGAATACACAATCATGTTAATAGTGTTTATTACAGGATCCGCAAACCTAATTTCGGCTCTGAGATTTCCAGTTTTGACTAGAGAGAAATGTCCGCGAGGTTCTTGATCCGGTGACAAATCAAAAGCAAATAAAGTATAACCGTTCAAAAATTCTGACCGATGCACGGATAAAGCATTGTCCGCCTTATACTTCCCCGAAATATGTACAAGCGACATATATTCATGAACCGCTGATGCGTCTTGAAAATTAGGTTGAAACGGTTTTGCGGGTATCTTTTGACCGTCCAAATATAGGGCCACATAATTCACATTATAGTGATTGAAGCACAAAGGATTTCTTTGGGAATTACCAGAAAATGAATTGTTGTCTACAAACGCTAGTATTACGGTTTTTGGTATGTTTCCGAGAAAGAGGTTCTTGTGGTTCGATATGCGAGTACCTGCTAGTATACTATACACTTTAAGCGATGCTCGATCGACCGAGTACTTGGTGTTAGCGGTTAACAGAGCGCGACTGTGTCCGATTCTCACAGCTGGCGATACTTGAACTCTTTTGACAAACAGCGAAGCTTGTTGTATTTGTACTTTAAAATGGGCCACCTCAGCAGACATAAGACAGAAGGAGTCTTTGTTTCTGGTCAACTTTATCTTTAGATCTAAGCAGTTCAGTATTAGCTTCGGTTGGTTAAATATATCGGCGTAAATGAGACCCATTAATTCCACACTTCTAGAGCGCTGAGTATACTGCGCTCCCTTATTGAATCCAGTATTACGGCCGTCAAGAGCGCGATCATCATGATGCCTGGCGGTATCTTTATAGAATAAACCGGCTGTAAATTTGGAGGCTAAAGTTTGTGAATTATAATTTATTAGGGCCTCTATATACGCTCTATACGTATAAAGGGAAATCAGTGTGTCTGATTAAAAAGACTGGCAATAGGGTAGTTAATAAGGGCGACACGGGACCCATCAGGTATGGGTGTGTTATCCAGGGCAACGATCCTGCAGACGACGTGTAACAGAGAGTTATTTAGGTCATAATAATATTCTCCGCTACCCGAGATGAAGAACTCCAAAGGAGCATTGTCGGCTATGGTGGCGATTGGATGTACCTCAACATAAAACGATTTTTCAATACTTGTCTGTGTGGGTGGTATTTGAAAGATATCTAACTCTGATTTGGCGTACTCGGCGAATGCGTCATGTACAAAAGCCTTAGCGGTGGATTAGAAGATGTCGCCCGGTTAACAACTTCTTGTTTTTCTGGAGGCGTCGTCTCTTAGGCGTGGCTACTTTATTCATAAAAGGTTGTAGGATGATGTCTTTGTGGCCGCGTTTTCTTTTTTGTGTTTTTTTTCAAATTTGCACAACACCCGAACCCTCCTGCCCCTGCTGAGGTCTGTTTATTTGATCCATGGTCGTAGCCGTAGTAACAACATCTTTAGCTATGTTTCTGGCAGCAGTTTTTACATGTCGCTTTACAATTTCCACACCTTTCTTGTGGAACGACCCGCCGGAATAGCCCCCAAAATAACCCCGCGAGACCAGAACCGTGCATAAATTCAGCACCTTGAAAGCCCTCCAAACCATGACTGGCTTGTGTTATGTAATAATGTGTATACGCAGCCAGATCGCCGTATACTCTCTGGGACAACATTTTAATGAGCCGTCACAGTGCGTGGTCTAAAGTGTAATCGCGCAATAGTTTTACCGTATTTGAATTTAACTGGTTTAGCTTGGTCCGAGAGTATCGATATTGTAATGGTGTCAAAGTGCTGTTTACAGAGCAGTATATAGTCAGGCCTGCTATACTTTTGCATTACTATTTCACCATTTTTACCGTTTAGCTCCACAGTTCTTAAAAGCTGAACGTAACTATCGCCACCACGTTTGTGTTGCATTATATTGGTGTAAACAAACATGGTATAAAATCCGGCTTTAATATCAGGGTAAAATTTGTTCTTTATAGGTAAAACACCGTTCTCTTTTGTTATTTCTATTTCATCATCCATTAAAACAACCACGACATGTTCCAAAACAGGTAAACTATATTCGTTGTAGCGTAAAACGCTTTCCGACGCATCGACTACAATGTTTTTCGACTGTTCGTGTGTAAACCCCGGCATACCCAATATGTTAGCTAACTTTTTACCAGGCATAAATGTGTATACATCCGATTTAGTTACAAGAATGTTTCTTTCAACTTCGTCGTATCTTAGGCGTAAGTGTTCGGGGCGGAATTTTAAAAAATTCAAGTTTGTGATTAATGGCTTTGACCAGTTCATACATATTAACATAATAACCCGATTTAACAAAATGTTCTCTAAACGGCTCATGCTCATGTAAAAAATACCATCTCCGGACTCAAAAGTGTTCCATGTATGAGGGTATTGAATTTCTACCAACGCCGGTTCATTAGGTCCACGAAGTTGGACAGCTTTTGCTAATTTTGTGGTATAAACAGCGATGGTGTTTTCGGGGTAAAGTTTGTCAGAAGCGTTGCAGGGTAGCGTAATGTAAAACGATCCATCTTCCATATTTTACACCAGTTGCTTTTCAGATACCCAAGAGTTAAACTTTTTGGGGTAACCAACCCACTTTACAAAATGCAGCGTTTTCCCCCTAACCTTCTTCTTTTTCACGATTTTTTCTATCCGGTAAACGCGGTTTTCATCAAGGGGTACTTTTTGGACTTCTTCCGCATAGAAAGATCCTTCAATGAGTTCGTCAGCTAGATCTTTCAACTTATAAAGGGGTCTGAGACCCTTACTGTTTATATTGTAAATGGTAAATATCTAATCCGTATAGGTCTGTTCATAACCCTTCGTAAACGGCCCTTTTTAGCTGACAATTCTGACGTGATCACCTATTTTTAATAACGGTTTATCTTTTTTAATAGCGGCATAAGCGTTGTAGATATTTTTCCAAATGTTTAAAGAATTCTCTTTTGTCACATCAACAGGACGACATCTTATGGTTCTGTGGTACGTGTGATTATAACTATACACCAGGTCTTGCAGCTTTAATGTATCTGTGTGTGTTTTGTTCTCTAAGATAACACCACATTCTTGTTTTCAACGTTCTATTAAAACGTTCAACTAACGAAGCTTTGACCGTATTTGAAGTTAAAAAATGATGTATTTTAAAGGTAGTACAAAGTTTTTTCATTGGTTTGTTTATAAACTCTCTGCCACGATCCGTCTGAAGCTTCCTGGGGAACCGGCCACTTATTGTAAATATCTGCTCAAAAGCGGCGGTGACTGTCGATCCAGATTTTATTTATTTTTATTGGAAAGACCAGACACCCAGGCATATTTTGAAAGAATATCAATAACCGTTATCAAGTATTTTACCCCATTATTTTCTTTAGAAAAATCCACCATTGATCCAAGATCAGCCTGCCATTGATCATCTATATCAGACACCATGACTTTGTTTCTTTTAAATGATTTTTTTTACCGGTTTGTGCAATGAGTAAGTATCCTTATTATTCAACCAATTTTTACAGTGACTTCTTATTCCAAATTTTTGAACTTCTTTGAATAAGGCCTCAACACCTCCGTAAGAACCGACAGCTTTTGGCGTGTAGTACTGTTTTCTCAATATTTCGCTATTTCCAGACATTTTAATAAAAGAGCAACCACGGCTGTTCAACGATGGGACCTAAAGGCGTATGCAATTTTAACAAATCAAGATAGTGTATTTATTGAAAAAATGGACTTTATATATATATATATATATATATATATATATATATATATATATATATAAAATAACGAGGTCGGAGCACTCCACGGGCTTAAGTAAACCCTTTAATAACACGTCATAGTAGGTCTTGGTATCCTATGCGTTTCAGCCCTATACCATTGGGCCGTCCTCAGGGTTACAGACCGCAAACACACAGATTTAAAAAGAGTAAAGGCTCCTCCCACCCCTAACACACCCTCCCCTCACGTGCTGAGAAGTGACCAATAGCGAAGGGAACGCCCCTAGAGCCAACAGAACAGCAACCAGATCCCTGTCAGTGTTGGGAATATCAAAACAGAAAGCGTGGGTAAAGTATCTAAAATACAGGTACCCACACAGAATAAAGTGCAGCAAAAAGGCCACCACTGGCACCAAGTGTGAAAGAACCAAAGGCTACTCACACCAGATAGATAAGCCCATAAGCTAAAGTGCTTGACAAAAAAGTGCAAGTGCTAAGCAGAGAATAAAGTGTCACAAGCTATAAATACAGATAAAAACATATATTACTTAAATTACTGGGACCAAAGACCAGGAGAGGGAATATGCCCCTGGACTATAGACAAAAGGGAAATATGAACTAGAGCAAATGAGTAAAATGTTACAATATGACAACATGGGTCCAATTTTGTAGGGGGTATACTAGTAATAGGGGTAAAGGTACTAACAGACTAAGTGGGTCCACGGATAAGGAGCATCATTCTACTATGTACTAGAGGAAGGGACTACCTATTTCCACGGGAGGGATGGGGCCATAAATTTACACTATAAATCAAAGATAGCATGATAAGGCCAACTGTTCGTCAAGTCCTATAGGAGTCATTGTATTCAATTTTTTTTATCCAACGTATTTCCCGCTGGAGAAAGGCTCTATTTCTATCCGTGCCTTCTATGGGAGGTTGAAAGTCAATAGCCATCCACTTCATCATGGCCAAGGTATTTTTCATGTTTCTGAAGTGTCGAGCTACTGATTGCTCGCCATATTTTTCCACATTCACTCCAAGGTTATTCTCTTTATCGGAGGTTGATTTAGGTGCAATAGCATTGCGTATTGCCTGTCTGTAGTTAGCCAATCTTTTCCTCAATGTTGTGGTAGTCTTGCCTATGTAGTATTTGCCACACGGGCAGACTATGAAATAGATCACGTATTGGCTTAAGCAGGTGAGACGCTGTTTGATTTTAATCCTATTCCCGTTTTGAGGGTGTGGAAAATCTGGTCCAGTGAGAGCGCTTCTACACGCCAGACAGTTGGAACATTTGAAGAATCCCTTTTTGGTTGTAGTCATCCAGGTCCGTTGGTTATGATGGTCATTCTTCCTAAGATCCGTACTTACCAGAATATTGCGGAGATTTCTACCATGTTTGTAGGCAAATAGCGGGGTAAGTTGTTGGAAGGGGAGATTTTTATCTCTCTGTAGAATTTCCCATCTGGTCTTAATGCTATTTTTAAGTTGTTCGCTGAAAGGAGAGTACATGCCGCGGTCTGTAACCCTGAGGACGGGCCGGTTATAGGGCTGAAACGCGTAGGATACCAAGACTTACTATGACGTGTTATTAAATGGTTTACTTAAGCCCGTGGAGTGCTCCGACCTCGTTATTTTCTATTCTATCCTTACACGGAAGTACCCAGGCATCCAACTTAGTACGGTGGATTATCTTATACCTGCATATATATATATATTTTTTTTTTTTTTTTTTTTTTTTTTTTTATTAAAAAGTCTTTTTATGTAAACAAATAAAAACATTAGCAGACATTACATAAAAATATATTTTATATACAGGTAAATAAAAATTGACAACGTTAGCCAAGTCGTCTGTAACAAAGGGTTCGTTCTCTTTTTAGGTAATAGAGTTCCTGGCGATAACCCTGATGGTGTTGATACAAACGGTTGGCGGGCAAAAGGGGGATGGACTGTTTCAAAAGGCTCGGGCAAACTGCTTTTTAAATTATCAAGAAGTTCTCTAGTTTTTGTATTACCCACAACTGTCGAGGGTATGTTTAATTCAGCTATGGTATCCATGAATAAGTCCCAACCGCGAGGCACTTTACCCTTAAGCACGGCATGACTTTGCATCGCAGTGTGAACTAAGTCAATGATGTTGGATCCTGGAATGGCTTTGTCTTTGTAAATGAATTCGCCCCTAGTGTTCCAGTATGCCCGGTCACCTGATCTGAGCATTTTGTTCAACAAAAGTTCAGCATTTTTCCAATACCTTATATTAACATTGTCAAGTATCTCTTTAACATCGGTTCCGATAGAAGAGTCATTTGTCAATTGTTGTTGATCTGGCTGCGAGGGTGTAAAGTTAAGGTTGACAATTCTTTACCGGACTGTTTGTTGAGCATCAAGTATCTCTGTAAAATGGCAGTGTATCTCTTAATTTTATCATCATCTGAAAGGTAATTTCTGTGTAGTATTTCGCTAATTTCACCATCTAAACGACGTGTAACGGCTTGCCATATGTTGGTTGTTTCTACAGCTGGAGCTTTTAGGCGGTCCAGGAACATCTTCTCATCGTACTCCATTATGAGCCGCCAACTCTATTAGCTATCAGACTAGTGATTAAAGGGATTGCAAAACCTAACAGCGCTCCTATAAAACCACCGCTCTGGTTCACAATGCGCTTCTTGCCTTTAATGGAGTATATTTTATCGCTTAATTTCTTTATAGCCTTGCGCCACCTTTTGAGTATATTTTTTCGTCTTTCCTTTAAGGATATTTAGAGTGATTTCGCCAATAGCTGATATCAAATCATTACTGGCGTTGCGTAATATTGATTTACGAACAGTCGGTTTTGTTTTGACCAACACCTTTAAAAGATCCTAATTACGTATGAGCCTGTTAGACATCTTTACAGGATCAATGCGCTACCAAGAATGACCGTTCAGATGAGGAATATCACATTTTAGTGACCGACCTTAAATCTACAAGTAAATAACCATAAGGGATGTGTGTAGCATCTTCTTTCTAAAAAGAAACGTGTTTTACCGGTGTACATTTGCCGAGCCAACGTAATAATCTGTAATTATCACGAGGGTTCCTTAAAAGGACCATGTATTTAGTGTTTAAATTTATGGTCCGACTTTTCTTACCCAAAGGAATTGGAAATTTCATTTTAAGTAGAGAATCTTTGACCCCTTCATCACTTGCAACCATTTCACGCCATTCGTGTTCCCACATGACGCGGATTGTAAATCCTTGTCTCTGTAGTTGGCTTTTCTTGACTAGGAAAGAGTGGTACAACTGAACGTATGAGGATTTAGTAAGTTCATTTTGGTCAAGCTCGTTATAATAATACAGGACAACCGTGGTAAAAATAGCCCTGGAATTCAAAGGCTGTATGTTTGCCATTTACCAGAGCATAACCATCCAAAAAGTATTTTCCCATCTTTTAAGGCGTGTTGTATAGAAATGCCTTCCGTCTGTTCGACGTACATAAGCCAATGAATTGCGGGTGTGGAAAATCTTTCTGGGTTTTATGGTAAATATATTAAACCGATACATCGAAATACATATGGATGCCAACGTGATCAGTGGAAATGGTCGATACAAGTAGTGACTGTTTTGTATTTCATTTCACGTTTGAAGTAGCGCTTAACGCTTTTTTTAGTCATGGTCATAATCATGTCCCTGTAATGCTCACATCACCTTCTCAAAACCTCCACATCCTGCTTGCAGTAAGCTTTTAACTCTTCCTGAAAATTAAAGGGATCATTTTTATGTTGTTCGTACCACTCCATGAATTCTTTTTTCTCACCGGACATCGACTCCGTAATAACGTACGTCGGGTATGGGACCTATGTAATTTTGATTTTCTTCCGTGTTGAAGAAATGTGGGAAGTGAAAAACCCATAGCTTCGAGCATCTTACGGAGTTTCATAGGCATGAAATTCAAAGAATCTATGAATCTCATTTTTAAATCATTTAGGGACACACACATTAAGTGACCGCCTTGGTTTATAATTTAAATTTAAAATTTTTCCTTTACCAACTCCTGTACAACAAAATAAGCTTCATAACGTCCTGCATTGTGCGCTATGAATGTGTACCCTGAAAACTTTCCGCTGGTAAAAAATCTGACAAAGTCATGCGTGCAGGTTTTCCCGCTGAATTCCCAGAAATACGGACCGTATAATGTAGTTGCAAAAATGTAGTTGGAAATGTGTACACCTGTTTCTTGCATGCATTCAAAGTCATAAAAGATGTACTTGTCAGTCATTGGTTTAGGTCTGTAAGGCTGCATGTAGCAGACATGTTCATCAAATTTGTCAACCCGAGCACCGCATACACTGCAATTCTATCCGTTACACTTGTGTTTATCGCTGCAATCTACATATTTGAAACAAAAGCCACAAAAAATGTTTTTCTTACAAATCGCATTATCACTAAGGGCCAAATTTCTACGTGTTTAAAAGCAGGGGCCTGACCTACAAAATACTCTGCATGTCGGACAGCATAGATTGTCATTCTGTTCAATACAATCTGCATGGTGACATGCTTTGCAAAACTGATGGCAGTTGTGGTTGTATTTATGGCTATATACAGAACAACACCTATCACAAAAAAAGTTGGCCCCAATAAATGCTTTCACATTTTTAATGCTGTAATAATGCTTTTCATGATGTAATTTATAGACGGTCTTTTCTCTCGCGAGAGTGCCTGTATGATAATATTGCCACTGGCCTCTATTGTGGTACAAAACTTTAATTGTGTTTAAATATTTTTCAAACGTAGCAATTGTTAGAATAAATATCCTGCACTAGTCATGCCGGACCCTGATGCCTGTCTTAGACCCACTAAGAGACCCTTCAGCGCTGGGAGAAAGGATTACACAACACGTTAAGTGCAGTAAAACTCTCTTTCTCCTTTTATCCATTTCGTACATTGGAATATATCAAACGAAAAAAAGGGGCTTTGCCAGAGAAAGGGGCATTGCCAGACTTTGTGTCTGCAGATGAGGTAAAACATCCATTGGAATGCAAGGATAGAGTCAAGTTGACACACAATGTGGGAGGCAAAAGACCATGAGCTCAGAACATTTGGAAACAAAACATCTGCAATAACACGACAATAATATAAGAAAAAATGGAGTCAGAGAACAAAACGGCTGCTATTAGGCTAAGTGATTATAGAGAATATATAAAAACCTAACAGTTCCCACCCTTTTATCCCGAAGGGATAACTAAACAGAAAATATATGTAATTTATAGCAAAATTATCAGTGGAAATAGTATTCAAAGCAATTACATCATTATACATAGCAGCATGAGAAACAGTTTTACAATTAGTTGGAAGCTTGCAAAATGAAGAGAATATAGAAAAACATCCTGGGGCACATTGAAGACAGCAGCAACAGAGAATTAAAACACATATGATAATTATAATTGTACCAAAAATATTGCACAGCTGACCCCAGGAGGGATGCCACCAATAAAACATATTCCATAAAGAAAATTTACCATCATCTACTTTGATGTGATTGCTTGTTGTTGCAAATTACTGATCTGATATTTAATTGTGAGGGTATGATCAGAAAGATTAAAGCAGCACATACCTTCAACACTTTCACATCCTTGACTATGCAACAGAAGTAGATAATCAATAGCAGCATGATTCTGGAGAACAGCATGTTCAAGAGTATTATAGTCAGTTAACATATTGGTAAGGATAGAACTTGTTATATTTATTTCTTTAGCTACTACACATGCAAGATAAAGCAATTGTCTACCAGTATATATTGTTAGACCTGGAACGCCTACGATACTAGCACCTAAAGCAACAACTTCAGTTTCAGACAGTGGATGCACATTAGACTTACAATCCTCTGGCATAGTTATAAGATCCCTGCGATTACGTTTACCTGCAGAGAGGAAAGAAGAAAATCTCAAATGTGTGCTTGGCACTATCACCATACTTTATCTACTTATAGCACAAGGACCTCCAGAAATGTTAGCAGGTAAATAAGTTTAGCTAACATTCCCACAGGCCATAACTCATCCCTCTGAAAAACAATGTGTACATAATTTGATATCGTTTGGTAGGTGAGATTACACTTCATGTTATTTCTCACAGAAACACATTTTGCATCAGCAGGGCAAACAAAAATGAAACAAACTTCAGAAGCAGTAACATTTTGAGTCCGAATCATAACCATATCTATAGTTCGTTCACGGGAGGTCTGTTGAGGTATTCTGGAAAATTTAAGCGGGTTACACCACCTTCCTGGATAATTGGGAAGGCTCTAAAGATTTATGTTGATGTAACACCTTTACCAAGACCACATCACCTGGTTTGAACGGGTGCGTCGGAGCACTAGAAGGTAAAGGAAAAGACAAAGAAACATCACCATAGATACTATTCAATTTTTCAATCAGTTTTGCCACGTAAGCTTCCTGGATAAATTCCAGGTCACTTGTAATTAATGTCCTTGTCTTAACTGCCTAAGGCATAGGAAATGGTCTACCCATTAAAATTTCGAAAGGGGACAACTTGGATGTAGAATTGGGGGCCATACGAATCTCTGCAAATACAGCTGGTAAATAAATATCCCATTTACTGAAAGAACCTGCAGTAGCCTTCCTAAGTTTCTCTTTTATTGTCCAGTTCATTCGCTCAACAACACCTGAACTCTGTGGATGATAAGGGATATGAAACTTCCATTCAATCAACATCAACTACACAATCTCTTGTATTAGTTTAGAAGTAAAAGCTGCCCCTTTATCTGAATGTATCCTAACGGGACAACCCCATCTAGGAATCATTTCCTTACATAAAATTTTAGCAACTGTTTTTTACTAAATCTGTTCACAATCACCAGTAAGTATATATATCCTATAGTAGATTTGGGCAATAAACATTGGGGCTAAGACTTTTATGAGCCATATTATTACTATAACTATCCCCTCTTTAATAAAGACCCAAAGGTCTAAAACACAATGCTTGAAAAAATCTTTAAAAAATAAATCGGGAGAAAACAAAAACTTAAATTGAAATAATAACATTCTAAGGGAAAAAGTGTAGGAATGCAGGAAAGAACAGAGTAGCAACTTAACACATATATAAAATAACATTTCCTTAAACAACATGAAAAGAACTCACAATCATTTTATTTAAACAACTAAAATAGATGGAAGATAATAATCCACAAATTAAATTAATTTAAAGTCAGCTCACCATTCTCATTTATAAAATATCTACTGCCAAATTCTACCAAAACAAACTACATTAAAATCATACCTGGAATCAGTGAACTAACAGCTTAAACCTTAAACAAAACACAGGTATGGGTTAAAGAAAAGATTAAGCTAAATAAACAAAACACGGTAACGGACTTACAGGGTTATTCAATAAAAGTTCTTATCGTTAAAAATGGTGCTAATTTTGCCCCAACCAATCAGATGTTAGCTTTCAAATGTTAAATAAGATTTGATTGGTTGGGGCAAAATTAGCACCATTTTTAAAGATAAGAACTTTTATTACATCTCCCAATAAATTTTAAACAGAATCTGGGAATTGAAGATCTATATACACTATACACAAACACTTACAACCATAACAGCTCTAATTGGTAGAGAATCAAATCAGACTGGGGAGAGATTTACACCTATATTTAAATATTAATTGCTTGTAACCTTAATGCAGTAAATAAAAGGAATATACCATGGGTAAGTAAAATATATCTAACTTTTAAAACCATGATGGATTTAAAATAACCTCATACTCTGTGAGGCATTGGATAGTTCATGTTCTATTCTTTATCATTTATAAAACATGATAAACACTCCACAGAGAGCCATAGAGTCTGTCACTGGCAAGTCTCTATGTCAAACAGTGACACATGAAATGGGACTGTCATGAACGCCAGTTCGCTGGGCACGTGATCTGACTAATTAATCGCTGACTATGCACACCCCTGTCCTGGCAGCTAAATGGTTAACACTACACCATTCACTCCAGCAACTAACTGGTTAATTAGCATCAGTCCTTCACAAGCAGTCACAGAGTTAATTAGCATTTATACTGCAAAACATTTCATTCAACCACATATAAACTTATCAGAGGCTAACTGAGTTCTTTTAGAGCATCAAAGACAAAACTTATTAAATTTTAGATTTAATATTCCAAAAGGTGGACAGTGCATATAATACAAAAATAAAATAAAATGGTGTTATAATAAAAATGACATACAATAGGTACAACAGTTATAGAAAATAAAAAGGATAAAAATATTCACAGACCCTACTCACTAGAAGAAGTCCTGTATCCCGGGCGGGATGAAACATTGGGTCCATACACACGTTTTTAGCATGTCCCCTAAGTATGAACAAAATTATATGGGCTACAAGGCTTTTTAAACCATTTGATGAAACACCCCCTCCTCCTGGTTATTGCATGAGGTGGGAGTGTCTAGCATTGTCCAGATTTACGATTAGCCAAAAGCACTCATTCCCCCTCAGTTAGGCAGATTCCATATACATGTAGATATGTACATTGTATTGGGATATTGACCACATATTCCTCTCCAGTATTAATTATCAATTCCTCCAATACTAAACATGACCTGTGTGTAATCCATATTTCCCAAGATATTAATAACTCGCCTTGGCAAGGGAATAAGGGCTCCATGTTGGGTATCATATTAATGGGCATACTTTCCCATTCACAGATGTAATATTGGTTTCTGTCTTACACATTCCAATAACAAAATACATTTATTTTACATGTATGACTGTCCTTAAAATGACACATTGTCTGGAAAAAGGAGATCTGGTTCCATGCTTCACTAATCGTAATATAAACAATAGGACTGTTCCAGGGTGGAATGGTATTTTTATTGGTCCTTTGCAAGAACTAATACCAATAGTTAACCCATTCTTGCCAAGTCACTACACACTTACCTGACAGGGACTCTTCAAAAAAAATGAATACAAAAAGACTGAGCCGTAGCACCAGCTGACACGCAAAAGAAAATCATGTCTTAAAATCAACAACTGTATTACATTGGGTATTGGCAGAAATGCTAATAAGGGCTTAAAAATCCGAAACTATAGGAATTATCTGTATTATGAGCAGGCTATAATAGGGGTATAAAATAGGAAGATAGTCTTTGTAATTACTCATTGCTTTAAAAAGGTACAAACCATTGACAGAATACTATTAATTATATCTTGTTAAAAGGGGGTTAGGGGCATTAAAATAATCCATACATCAACTTTTACTTCCAACAAGTTATGCCACTAAAGAAAATTGAAGTACACAATTTATTTACTAAATCCTGTATTATCAAGTTAATGGGGTAATCTGGTAATAATTTAAAGGAAAAATAAGACAATAACAATAGGCTATCATCCCTATTAGTGACAAATATTTTGTATTCTTAGTCTCTGCAGGTACCCCAATAAATCTCTACAAAAGGCTTGCAATCAGCTGAGAGACCATTAATATAAGGAAGCTTTGATAGAGAAGCACATAGTCCCTGTATCATTGAAAAAAAAAATTAAACAGATTACCTTGTATATCTGAAGAACACAAATAGGATTACACATTTTGTCCATGAGCTGTACCACAACGAGGGAATCACTGGGAAAATCCATTACAACTGCCATCATAGGGGATATCTATCTGTGACTGTATTGTCACATTCTATTTAGCTATATGGATATAACGGGCACTAGTCTCACTAATGATCTAATTTATTACAAATAACATATCTACTATTATTAAGCTGATCATTCTGATAACTCCTCTTTGAAAACCACCAGAAACTCTACCACTTTGTAAATCTTCACTTTCTCAAAAACCTCTATAATATATAAAAAAACTTCCGTAGACATTTCTACCTCTATCTGCAATTATATAAGTCCTACTAAAACTAGTTACACATCAAATCTACTTTCGTTTTCCACGAGCAAAAGAAGAGAAGGAGGGGGAAGTGGGGTGTCAGGAATGTAGACACTGTAGATAATGGTTAGACACAGAATTTTACCTTACTTGAAAAATCCAGGAAGGAAAATACATGTATAATAGAAAACATTCTAAGTGAAGCTAGCATTATCCAAAATTAACCTCACTTATTAATATAACTAGATTTATAATAAAATTCACTAAGAGAGCTCTCAATGGGAATACACATCTTTTATCCAATCCAATATATTATCAAACCATGGATTGCCATAAACTGTACCACCGATACAAATCACCTAATCCTCTGGTGTTTACCAGGAAAATTCTTCGGAACTTCTTTACCAATCTTGTTATCAGTATTTTTCTCACATTGGAAACCTATAAACTTAGAATTAAATCACTTTAATATACTTTAAATGACTTATCATGTTTGGGTCAGACACCTTACTGTGAAACTTTCCATCCTGTAAGCAAGAAGGTCAACAATAAGCGCAAAGTAAGCAAGCTCAGCAAATTAACAAATTTGATAGACAAAACTGTTACACATAAAACACACAAGACAAATAGTAGGGTCTCTTAATGATCCGTATAATGCTAGCTAGCAAAGAAACACAACTCAGAAGGTCAAACTTCAAATGAACCGGACCACACTGTCCGTTCTATAACTGGTTAAGCTTAACTCTTACCGTCCCCGTTCCTAACTCACTTGTTTTACACTTCACGCCGGAAGCAACTCCTAGTTAAGGAGAAAACATTAACTCTCTATGTGCAGGTCGCCGCCTGCGGGAGTATTATCTTGTAGTCCAACCACAAGTTGCGAGTCCAACCCGCAATTAGGGATCCTCTCAATAAGGGGGAAATATATCTTGTACCACTCCCAGTTAACTCTTCCAAAGAGAAAACTAAAAATGCAGATCGCCACCTGCGGGAGTCTACCGTACTCTTTTACTCTTTAGAACATCCAGCACCAAGTTTTTATATTCCACTCAGGGAAAAAAACTCTTTCAGAATTTAACACTTAACTCGGGAAGCAACTTCCTCAAGAGAACACGATCACAGGTCCCAGCCTGCAGGCATTCTACTTACAGACCCTGTCTGTAAGACGTGGGGCATGCGTCCGCCCTTCCAGACCCACGTTTTAAAATCTATACCAATGTGCTGATACAAGTTACAGAACAAGCAAGACAGAACTTAAAATTAACAAGTTCAATACTTACGGTCCTGTCGGTTGTATCCCCACTTACTGACACCAGTTGTTAGAATAAATATCCTGCACTAGTCACGCCGGACCCTGATGCCTGTCTTAGACCCACTAAGAGACCCTTCAGCTCTGGGAGAAAGAATTACACCACACGTTAGGTGCAGTAAAACTCTCTTTCTCCTTTTATTCATTTCGTACATTGGAATATAACAAACCAAAAAAAGGTTGAGGTAAAACATCCATTGGAATGCAAGGATAGAGTCAGGTTGACACACAATGTGGGAGGCAAAAGACCTTGAGCTCTGAACATTTGGAAACAAAACATCTGCAATAACACGACAATAATATAAGACAAAATGGAGTCAGAGAACAAAATGGCTGCTATTAGGCTAAGTGATTATAGAGAATATATAAAAACCTAACAGCAATATCGCTAAAAGACACCAAATGCCCTTCAGGTATTCGCAAATCTCGATGCAGTTGTCGTGCTTTCTCTAACAGCACGGCATCGCTTACATCTACAGAATTCAAAATAGCGTACACACTAGCGGCCAGGCAAAAATTATTATCGTTATTATTAAAGTCATACAAATGTTGTTTTTTACGGTCAATAATCTGACTATACGCGATGGCACCCAAACGCCTTCGGGAACCACCACGACGGTTTCTGACAACAATAGCAACTAGTTTGAGGGAATTTCCAGCTATACACACAGCGTTGCTGTGTAAAGTGTTAGCGATGTTGTTCAAAAAAGTTTCAGCGTTAAATTCCTCTCTAGAATACCTCATTGAGTCAAACGTCTCACCACCGTCTAAGCGCAACTTAATAAAATTCACCCGGCTCAGCATACCGTAAAATCCTATCTAACAAAGATTGGACGAAGCATGTATTGCATCAACAGCGGCAACAAATGAAGGAACGGCGCCCAGATTAACAAATCTAAAATGATCAGTGTACATGGTGCTATTAAAATTCACTAAGTCACGCTTTTGATGGAAGACATGTTCTAAATAAATGGAGCTGTCATTGTTGGGTTCAGGGGTGTCACCTGTATTGTCTGCACACTTGGGCTGTTCATTGGTTTGTTCATTGGTTTATGAGCATCGTCATTGAAAACTATTTGTTTGTGAGGTTGTTGTGGCTGTTTTGTTACAACAAAGACTCCTTTTTTTCCTAGCTTTTTTAGAGCATCTAGCCGCAAAATACATCTTTATAGCCTGTATACATTTTCTTGCCCTCGCCCGCCCAGGTGGTTTTGTGCATTTAAAATGGGCTCCTCCACCAATCATCTCTAGTCATTTCCTACCTAACTTCTATTTTTCAAATGCGTCAATGTGCGTAATCACCCTTATATATTTGTCATGTGTTGCATGTATTTTCCGAGCACTAATTTTGTTGGGGCCGATAAACGCTAAAAACGTAGCATTTTAAATAATTTGCTACGCGCAACATTTTATCATTGTAGCAAGCTAGAGAACCTAATAAATTGTATGTATTCTCATCCCAACACATGCAAGAATGAACAAGTGGCACGTGACCGTCATAGTGTGTGTCTGTTGTCTCAAATGTGATACGTCTTTTAAAAGTCTGTGTGTCTGGTGTATCGGGGGCCTGTGTTCTGTCGCACAAACCCAAAACATCATTTAGCATGCTTGTTGACTCACCACCCTGTGTAGGAATTACAATTTAGGAATTCGGTAATAACGATGATGTTCTTGTGCAAGGTTCTGGACCATCTACAAAACAAGTATTTCTGACACACGAGGCGTCTTAAAACCTGAAATTAGGAAGATGGAACACTATTACAACTAATATACTCTTAAAGCAATAGATATTACAGAGAATGAAAAACAGCCTTACCTGACGTGTTTGTTTTCTTTGGCCGCTCTCTGGAAACATCAGACGAGTACATTTCTCTTTTCAGAGCTGTAAATTTAAAAGAGTGTTACAATTTTATCCATCATTTTAAAGTAGCCTACATCAACGAAGATGATTGTTCCTTACGTGCTTTGCCCCATTTGTGTTGCTCTTTTAATCCATTGGGCGCTGACGATGTGAGATCTATAACAATCGGCGGATCATTCTCCTTTAGTTCGTCTGAATTGCCGGTAATCGATGCCTTAGTGCCTGAATAACCTTTGTTTTCCAGAAACGTAGCGATATTCGAAGGCCTTAGAATACTATCCACGAATGATCCTAAAATTAACATGTATGAAATGTAGCAAACGATAATAAAACAGCTCTGTATAAACAAAACACCAATAACATTATTACACTTACCAATCATTTGAGGTGTCACAGAGTAGTCGTTTCGTGAGAAATGGCCTGTGACGTATTGCCTGAAATAATCGACGTGCTGCTGTCAATATCGAACGACTGAAAAAAATCTTCAACTGCTATCAACATTTGTGCGTCGGGAATGATGTCCTCATCCCATACATTATCTTGGTAAGAAGCCATCTAAAACATTTTTTGTGAAATGTAAATTACATTTATAGATACAATTAGTTTATATAGATAGATGGGCAGAACATAATAAATATATATATATATATGGGGGCGTGTCCAAGATGGCGACGGAGTAGGACGCACACCAGCACAGCTCCGCTCCCCACAGAATCTGGACGCTATATTGACCTACTGTGGGTAATATTTAACTCCCAATTATACATCCCAAACGACCGCTGATATGACCAAGCCCAAAGATAAGGAGAAATAAGCGGCGGCAGCCGCGGCTGAACGGCTCCAGCAATTTGCACGAGACCAGATCCAAGATGGCGCCGGCCATGCAAGCCACATGGCAGCAACGGACGAGCAAGAAATGAACCACACAGCGATGCAAGAGCCCACAACCAAATCTCCCACATTACAAGAGGTACAAACCTTTATAATTTCAGCCATAAAAGAAGGAAATGCCTCTATCATAATGGGTCTGGAACAGCTTAAGTCAGAAGTGGGTTTAAATAGGCAAGACATGCAAAAACTCAGAAACAGAGTGGGGGAGGCAGAAAACAGAATTTCAGTGTTAGAAGACAACACCCACCGTATACCCACTGATCTTGCACAACTCATGGCCCAACTTATACAACAACAGCCGAAATTTGACGATCTGGAAAACAGATCTAGACGTCAGAATCTGCATTTCATAGTCTTCCCTGAAGGAACAGAGCAGAAATCCCCAGAACTCTTCCTGGAATCCTGGATAAAACTACAATTTGGAGACTCTGAACTATCCACTAACTTTGCTATTAAAAGAGCTCACCGCGTTCCTGCAACACCACCACTGGCAGGAGCTAGGCCCAGACCGCTAATTGCACGCCTGCTCAACTGTAGAGACCACGACAATATTCTACGCATGGCTCGCCTGAAAGGAGAGCTAAAATTTGAAAACACCATCATTATGATCTTTCCGGATTTTTCTATAGATCTACAAAAGAGAAGAGCAACCTTTCTAGAAGTTAAAAGACAATTACGCCTAAAAGGCATCAAATATGCCATGCTTTATCCAGCCAAGCTGAGGATCACGCAGGGACGTGAGACCAAATTCTTTGATACCCCTTCGGAGGCCTTGAGTTGGCTGGAATCTAACCCCAACAGATCACCCCAGAGATGAGAGAGGTAAACTACATTCACTTAACTCTATGCAAACATAAACTCTACTGGGACTATTTATACATTGAGTCTTACCCACTCGTCACTAGAACGAAACAATTACTTGAAAGTATATCTGACTCACCAGACAAGTATGGTAAACTAATACCACTCCAACCATACCAACAGACAAATGGAACTATACAATTTCTCAATAAAATTAATACACAAAAAATGTCCTATATTATATTTACACCTTGGGATTAATACTGCATACCCCACAGAGGTTTCTTTACTAAGGGGAGTGGGGGCGGTATGAGGTTTGCCTCTCTTAACCGTCCCACTTGCTAAATAGAACACAGACGGTGTTCTCCTCGAACTGTTACAGTTAAAGATTTGATTTTTGTTATATCGTTGTTATTGGGTTGTTAAGGGAACCCAAGATGCACTTTAAAGCATCAGGGAGGGAGGGAAAAGGGAGGTGGGAGGAAACAGAAAGAAGAACAATACAAAAAAATTTGAGAAAGGTAATAACTGTGAATGTACAAATTAATGAAAAGGTTACTATGTTAAAATGCAACATAAAAGGTAAATTAGAAATGTACAGCTGGTTAATGTTTTTAATATGTCAAAGGTTAAGGTGACACGGCTAGCATATCTTTTTTAACATGGAACACTCGGGGCCTGAATAGTTCAATTAAGCGCACACTGGTGTTCAACCTCCTAAAAAAATGTCCCCCCGATATAGTGGGACTAATTGAAACCCACCTACTGCCAGACAGAACTAGATTGCTCCAGAAGAGATGGGTGGGGTGGGCAATACATAGCTGCCACTCTAATTATTCCAGAGGAGTATCATTGCTTATACGAAACACAGTGCGCTATATGGTGCTTAAAACCAAACGGGACGATAGAGGGAGATATGTGGGAGTTACATTAGAAATTGATAACAGAATGTATACTGTGTTAGTGATTTATAATCCTCCCCCAACTACTATAGAATTACTTTATGGCATAATACCATTTCTTGCAGAGTATCCAGATGCCAGGGTGGTCTGTATGGGAGACTTTAACTTAATTCTAGACCAAAATCTGGACAGGCTATCCCCAGCTCAAAACCAGGGAAATCAGCACCTTACAACACTTCTTTGACAATTTATAAGTGAAATGCAATGGGTGGATGCCTGGCAACACCTACACCCACAAACCAAAGCCTATACATGCTACTCAGCCACTCACCAATGCCACTCTAGAATTGACTTAGCATTTGTACAGAGATCCATTGCTCCAGACATTATACAGATCAAACACTTACCCAGGGGAATCTCTGACCATTCTGCAGTGCTGCTTAAACTAAAACCTATAAACGAATTTAAGATAAATAAGCCGTGGAGAATACATCCATTCTGGCTTACGCTTATACCACAACCAGATGCAATACAAGAACAAATCAAGATGTTTTGGGAAGCACATTTGCAAAATGACAGTACCCAGATGCGAGTGACATGGGATAGCTTTAAAGCATACCTTCGGGGGTGCCTTCATTCTACAATATCTTATATTAAAAGATGCGCCAGAGAGGATGAGGATAGCCTAGCTACTAAAGTACAAGAGGCGGAACTTAAATACATACTAAATAACACTAGAGAACTGAAGGAAAGCTGGCTAACTCTCCAAAGACAATATACAACTATGTTACACGAAAAGGGCTCACGTAAACAATTTTTACAAAGACAAAATTTCTTTGAATGCGGTAACCAATCGGCAAAGTTACTAGTAGCACTGACCCGCAGTACCACCCAACCACACTCGATTATAGCAATTACAGACCCCATCTAAGGCACAGTCACAGATACCGCGAGTATCCTTGACAATTTCCGCTCCTTTTATGACCAGCTATACAAGACTCAGACCCCATACAGCGAACATGAAATGTTCGATTACCTAGCAGATGTAGATTTCCCGACCCTGACATCAGTGCAACAAGCTGAGCTAGACAGGGATATAACAAAGGAAGAAACTATAGCAGCAATAGCATTGCTCCAATCAGGGAAAGCGCCAGGTACAGATGGCCTCCCCATAGAGGTGTATAAAAAATACCAACCCGAAATAGTAGACCATTTACTGGAGGTATATAGGGAGGCACTGAATGAGGGTACTCTCCCAAACTCTTTCTATGAAGCAAATATCATAGTCTTACACAAATCAGGGAAAAAACCCACGGAATGCTCCTCCTACAGACCTATTTCATTGCTTAAAAGCGACTATAAAATTCTTACTAAAATCTTAACATCTAGATTACAAAAAGTTATTGCCAGTATTATACATCCAAATCAAACTGGTTTTATGCCTGGCAAATCAACATCAACCAATATCAGAAATGCACTTATACAAACACAGGTAAACCATGATAATGGTGGGAGGAGAGTGATGGTGTCACTGGACACCCAAAAGGCATTTGATTGTGTGGAATGGGACTTTCTGTGGGCCAGTCTATATAGATTCGGCTTTGGCCATACGTTTATTAAATGGATTAAAACTATATACAAAAAACCAACTGCACATGTTACTGTCAACAATAAGACCTCCACAGATTTCCAATTGACTAGGGGAACTAGGCAGGGGTGCCCCCTGTCTCCCCTATTATTCGCTATAGCTATAGAAGCCCTGGCCATACAGATCAGGGCGGAACCCAATATTAAAGGCTTCAAACTGGGGCCATATACAGAGACCTTAGCCCTATATGCTGACGATATGTTGCTATGTCTGGAGAGCCCAGAGAAACCACTATATGCCCTAATAGAACTTATCAACACTTTTGGACCCCATGCAGGACTGTATATAAACTGGGGGAAATCCTCAATCTATTGCGTGGATGACATCCAAGAAACATCAATAGTCCTACCATGCCCAATACAAATAGTCCCATATTTTAAATATCTGGGCATAAATATAACCAAAGACCAAACTAAGTTTTACGACCTCAATATACGACCCCTCTTCGATCTAGTTCAATCTAAGATAACTCAATGGAAAAATCTCCCCCTGAATCTACAGGGCAAGATCAATTTAATAAAAATTGTGCTGCTACCTAAGCTATTATATATATTGTCACATTCTATGGTTTATCTCCCTAAAAATCTCTTTAAGCGCATAAACAGTTTGTTTGTATCATTTATATGGAACTCAGGTAGAGCCAGACTTAAACTCTCCTCCTTAGAATGCCCAAAAGATCAAGCGGGCCTGGCACTCCCAAACCTTAGGTTATGCTACCTGGCGGGGCAGTTGAAATATAATGATATCTGGGTAAAACAAGACCCTGATCAGAAATGATGCTGTCACAATATCTTAGAACCGATTTTTTTACATATATATGCTACCCAGAAAGTCATATATGGGGAAGTGGAACATGTCTTCATAAACAGGCAGTAAAGGTGTGGGCAGAAACGAACTCTCACTTACACTGTGTAGATACCCCTGATGCTATATCTTTGTGGGACAACAATATATTTCCGCAACTGAAATGCTTAACCTCAGCAAAAGTGTGGAAAGAAAGGGGTATTACTAGATTAAGCCAAATCATTATGGAAAACAAGGTACTCCCCTTTGAAATACTTCAAAATAAATTCCAGCTCCCCAGAAACTTCTTCTATAAATACTTGCAGTTAAAACACTGTTTGGGGTCTGAGCTGGGGGATAGAGAAACCATGATATCAGCACATCCTATAATAGGTATATTACGAACGCAAGGTGTCCAAGGTTTAACATCCCGTCTGTACTCCAGACTAATCCACACAAAAGTTGAAACACAAAAGCAAACTTTGATGACTAAATGGCTCAAATATCTTCCAGATCTGACCCTGGAAGACTGGGACGAAATGGCTATATCCCATATCCTAGTGTCCCCTGCAGCCAACAATAATAAATAACACTCTACCTTATGAAAAAGTTATGTATCAACACAGGGCATGTCCCGAAAAATTCCACAAAATATGGAATGGCTGGTGCAACTCACCTCTTACCACCAGCTAAAACAGAAAAAGTAAATAAATAAAGCAAGCAAAAAATCTGTGACTTAAATAACCACCTAGAGTTAGAGTTAGGAAAAAATTTCTTTTTATTGTATATATAGGTACAATGTTGTTTATAGATGGTTAACCAAAAGATAACACATTTTTCTATCTGTTTTGTGTCCTTCCCACTCTGGTTATACTGTTACTCAAATGTATTCTTGATGCCATATATAATGTGACACCTGTAAACACTGTATTAACTGGTCAAATGTAAAAGCTAACAATATGTACAACTGAATCTATATGCAAATATATGCTGTCACTTAATAAAACGAATTTAAAATAAATAAATAAATAAATAAAAAAATATATATAGCTACAAAATATATATAATAAATACAACATATATAAGAAGTCATATAAAACATTTTATTGAAATGTAAATTACACTTATCGCTACAATTAGTTTATATAAATAGTTATGAAAACATAATACATAGTTAAAAATATATGTAATAAATACAAGATATATAAGCTATATAAAGAAACACTTATCGTTACAATTAGTTTAGATAAATAGTTATGAAACCATAATACAGTTAAAAATATATGTAATAAATACAACATATATAAACTATATAAACAATCTCTAACATTCGTAAACATTTTGTAAAGCATTATATTCCTTAAAACACTAAAAATTACATGTGTGAAATTAATTACCATAAGCTGTTAAAGTATGAAACGATAAATACGCAGAATATTTACAGTGTAATAAAACCGCGAGTCTTACCTTGCTATTGAAATGTATTGTCTTCTGTTGAAAATACCGTACGTCTGCGTTTGAAGCTGTGATGTGTGTTTGTACACTCTGTTCGCTGTTTTTATAGGTGTTTTCTCTGTGTTTGGACCGCCTATTAGCGCTTGATTATCGTAATCACTAGTTATCAGAAATATTTTTTCATTTATTGAACAATGTAGAGCTTATGAGTGTTGTATTATAACTTATTTAAGGTTATTCATGGTAAAACTTGTGTCTTTGTAAATCAAAGTGCTGCAAGACAATAAAGACATTTTTAGTTGTATTAGTACCCTCTGACCTGTAATTATATAGATATATTCACTGATTTATTGAACAATGTTTGCCTTATGAGTGTTGTATTATAAATTATTTAAGATAGATAGAAAGATATAAAATTAATAGATAGATAGATAGATAGATAGATAGATAGATAGATATAAGATAGATAGATAGATAGATAGATAGATATAAGGTAGATATAAAATAGATAGATATAAAATAGATAGATATATAGATATAAAATAGATAGATAGACATAAAATAGATAGATAGATAGCTAATTATAAAATAGATAGATAGACATAAGATAGATGGATAGATAGATAGATAGATAGAGAGATAGGTATAAAATAAATAGATAGATTTTGATTTGATACAAGATAAATAGATAGAAATAGATATAAAATAAATAGATAGGTAGATAGATATAAGATAGATATAAAATGAAATGAAATCTCATTGAATGAAATGAGATTTATATATATAATGATTTTCTGTTTCCTTTCAGTGGTGTGTAGCTGATTGAGCTGAATCAAGAGAAGCTACAAACCGGCTATGTATGTATGTATGTATTTATTTCTTATATAGCGCTACATATTTCGTTTTCCATATTCTATGGAGAAAGATGTGTCGGGTCTGGAATGTCGATCGCTGTACAGGAAATTCTGCCAACAAAAATGGTCACGTGGAACTCATGTAAGGAGGTCAATTAAAGATACGTTTCTTGCTTCTGTGACTAAAATTTTAAGATTCAAACTAAGATGCTTTTGACTGTTTATTAACAATATTTATTTTATTTTTCAGCCTGTAAACGGACCATATCGGCCAAATGTCACAAAATGCCCAATATTATGTTATTATTGGGACATGTATTATTTTGCCATACACAATTAGAGTACTGTGGGTACACACAGGCCAACTTCTACACATCAGATCTACAGAACAATATATATTATGTAGTGTGTTAGTAGCAATGAATGAAAATATTGGTCATGTCAGTAATTAATGCGATATATTGCACTGGGTGGTAGATTGTGGCAAAATATCAACCAGTGTGGATCTAGTTTAAACTAGAGATGGGATCCGACTCAGACTGGGATCCGACATTTTCGGGTAGCAAGATAGAGAATAAAGTCTTAAAGGAGAAAGACATTAATAGGTAAAATGGGATGAATTGAATCCTGCCCTGTTTATACTGTGACTGCCTGCCCCATCTTGTGTATCACTTCCAATTCAATGTTAGACATTGCTCTGTTAACCTTACTGTCAGGGTGAATCGGTTGTGGTTACCTTGTCTAATGAAGTACAGAGGACACTGGTGGTTTACATTTTCTGGAACAAAGTTTGGGAAAATATATTGTATGAAGTCAGGATCATTTTATGAACACTAGTCTCAAAGTTGATATAAAAAAGGTGAAAAACTTGATGAGCTTCTATTGCTTAGAACTGAATACAAATGCAAAATGCACAGGGAAAGAGACAAACACAGTTAGGGAGATTTACCCAGAGCAAATATTGCTCTGGGAAAATCTCCTGTAAACAATTCAATATCCCGATAAAGGGGGGAAATGGCATTGCCATTTGTGGACTTTTAATAGTGCCAGCTAAAAGCTGGCATTAAAAGTGAGTTAAAGTTGTGCTAACCCATACTGAATTGGTTATCGCACATTTAACTATGGAAAAGTCCACACCAGCTCTGGATAAATGAGCCAGAGTGTGTTTTCCCCCTGCATTTACAATAGTAATCTAACAATTCATACCCAGCAGTAAAAAAATATTCAGCAAAAAAAAATCTACAGTCCAAATACTGCACATTTTTTTCTGTCATCAGATCTACCTAACAATATATCCCTTTGTAGTCTGTAGTAGCAATAAATGCCATACAGTTGATATTTTGGCCTGACTGCCAAATCCTATGTATAAAAATATACAGAATAGGCATGAAAGTTCCATTTTTTGTTTTTGTTTAATTAAGCAAAAATATTGGTCATATCAGTAATTAATGCAATGAAAGGTCGGGCCAAAATTTCTGTTTTTTTCTATACTCCAAACATAGTAATCAAGTCCAACCTTTTTACCCTATTTAACCCTACCTAACAGTTGATCCAGAAGAAGGCAAAAAGAAAATAGTGGGAAAAACTCCAAACGGCAATCGGAAAGTATCCCTGGATCAACCTGCAGTATATGTATTAATACCAGTAATTCTCAATATTTTTTAGTTTTAGAAACTTATCTAGTCCACTTTTAAAGCTATTCAATGAACAGCCATTACCACATCTGCTGGAAGACAATTTCACCATTCTCAATCTAAAGAAACCTTTCCTAACCTGCAGATGAAAGTTCTTTTCTTCCAATCTTAAAGGGCATATCCACTTCAAAAAATGTTTTTCTAAAATGTGTATTACCCCCCCAAACCCCATTTTCGTGTTATTTGTAGCTTCCAAAAATGTTCCTTAACTTGCTTACCTGACCCGGTCCCTCGCCACCCCGACACTGCCTCTGCTGCTAACAGCCGCTCCACTTTCTGGCCATGGCTCAGTTAAGGCGTGGTGTAACGTCACGCCCAATCGCTTGACAGCCACGACCAGGAAGGAAGACGGCTGTCTGCTCAGAATTCCCCTGCTCCTGTTTTAGCTAGGAGCAGGGGGCAGCACCCTGACTGCGATGGACCGGGTCAGGTAAGAAAGCTTAGGAGCGTTTTTGGAAGCTACAAATAATGCGAAATGGGATTTGGGGGGGTAATATACAATTTAGTAAAAAAAATTTTTGGAGTGAACTTGCCCTTTAAAGGATGTCCATGTGTCCTCTGATATGACCTATTAGTGAACAATGCACCAGTTTATTGTATGGCCCATTAATATATTTGTATAAAGTGATCATATCCCAACACAAATGTCGCTTCTCCAATGTAAACAGCCCTAACTTGTCTAATCTGCCTGCATAGTCAAGCTCCTCCATTCCCTTTATATTTTTAGTTGCCCTTCTCTGAACTGCTTCCATTTCCAAGATGTCCCCTTTGTATATGGGATTTTAAAACTGCACCGTATATTCCAAATGAGGCCTTGTAAAGAGGGAGAACTATATTTTTCTCTCTTGAATCTATTCCCCTCTTTAAACAAGACAATATCTTGCTAGCTCTAGCTGTTGCTACCTGCCATTGTTTGCTACAGCTAAGACTGTTATCTACCAGAACTCCCAAATCTTTTCCCATCTTAATGATCAATAAAAGTAACATGTTGGGCAAGAACCAGGATTATGCCAGGCCCATGCATAGCAAGATACTAGGATGCTGAATTGATGATGCCTTATCTTTGGTTAAGTTTCAGTTTTTAGGTTTAAAGGACATCTCCACCATCTCAACAAAAATTTCTATATTAAGAACCCCCCTAACCAGGTTTTCATTATACTTACTTTTTCCAAAGATCCTTTTAAAGTAATCATTCAAAGCTGCAAGGCTGACATCACACCTAATGGCTGACGTACATTACCAAAGCACCAGAAGTTGAGGGATAAAGATGTTTACGTAACTTTAGAAGCATCTTTGGAAAAGGTAAATGTAACAAAAACCTACATACCAACTGAAAAAAAAATCGTACAGTCAGTGTTTGATGACCCAGTTAATAAATTCTATTGCTCTGATGGAATGAGAACTTAATGACCTAAACAATAAAGTTTAGCGACAATCAGAAGATCCAGACTGGGGGTTTAACCTAGAATGAGGCCCAGAAAACTCTGATGGTAGCTGTGATTTTAACTCTGATGATGGAGAAATGTTAACATTTGGTATAATCTCTTTGTAACTCTTCCTCTCTGGCTGGTTGATTTATGAAATTAACCATTGGGTACTTGTGGTTGGCGTCTATAATCCACCTTAGCTGGGTAACACACAGCTACCTGGATAGAGAACACTTCACATGCTCTGTAGTGCTCAACAGATCAAAACAAGGAAGTTGCCGCTTAGCTTCTTACAGCTAACAGCCTCTGATAGTTACAAATCATGCTACAGCAGATTCTGCCTCAGAGATTTAACAGTGTTAAAACCAGTATGAGATTTAAGTGTTACGCTGGGTACACACCAGCAGATATTTCCGCTGACAAAGCTATAGTGCAGTGGATCGGTCAGTCGAAAATATTTGATGGCAGGTATCCCACCCCTCCCTGATTGTCCGGGAGTCTCTCTGATTCTGGGGTGGTCTCCTGCACTCAGGGCTGGCCTTTGATATGGGCGACCTGTGCAACAGGTTGCATTACCAGAAAGGGGCACCAGTCAAGAGTCTTAAGTCACGGACCTGTAGGTCAAAGTTGTGCATCAGTGCCACAGCCCCCCAGTTATAGTCCTGCAGATCAAATATTTGTATCAGCACCACCCCACAGATAGCACCAACACACGTAAACCTTACTTAAAGGATAATTATATTGCCTTAATGCATTTTCTAAAAAAATTGCTTTCAAAAGAGTAAAGGTATGCAGCCCTCCCCATACATTTTTTTCTGATTTCGAGCTTCTCTCTGCCTTCAATTAGCCATGCTGTGAAGGGGGCGTAACAATTCTGTCAGCCTCTAACTGTCACTAAAAGCTAGCATGCGAGAAAACACTCCTCCACCCACCCGTGATCAGCTTGATTATGTAGGCTGTGTCCTAGCAACCAAACATTTCAAGTTTGTTTGACTGGCAGAGGAGGAGGAGAAAGATTGTAACAGACATTCCCACGAGCCAATGACAAGTGTTATGTTAATCATGGCCCTGGGCCGTCTAGGAGGCGGGCTGTTAGCACTCATCTTTGCTGTGTGATATCTAAGGTAGGGCAGCACGGCTGTAAATGTGAGTGAGTGATTTCAGCTGCTGAAAGTGTGGACATGTAATGGGGGTAATGTTATTTTTTTTTAATATTGTTGTCCTTTAAGACATCTGTATGCTGTGCTGTTCTGTCTGTGCATTTAGTGCGTTACGTGTTACGCAATATATGCAAGCACACACTATAGATACTGAAAGACAGTAAGCACAGGTGGCAGACTTGATTTGAAGCAGGACAAGGCAAGCAGCATTCAGCACTCAGGAGGTGTTTTGGAGGGGGTGCTAGGCACCAGTAGCAAATCTTGCACAGGGTGCTATTTATCCTAAGGCCGGCCCTGCCCGCACTCCTGCGAGACCACCCCAGACTCCCGGACTTGAGAGGAGACTTGAGTCTCCTCCCCAGGCACGCCCACTTTCAAAGGTCACGCCCACAGAACGCCCCGGGAACGCCCATAATCCCTCCCTAACCACGCCTCACGGAAGATTGTGCGGTTCCCCATGGGACCACATGATTGGTCGCATGCACTGTCAGCCGTGGCCACTATTGCCACAACCGACAGTCATTTGTCCCGGCCGGGCACTCGCTCGCCCACAGCAAATGCCCGGTCGGGACAAATAATAGCCCTGTGTGTACCCAGCCTTAAAGTCTGTTTCCCCGCACATTTCTTTGCATTTCATACAAAAATGCTGCCACCGCATATCCAGGTATATTAAAAAAAAATAAAAAATTGCGCTAAAATCACAACTGTTTTGTGTTGTTGGATGGCTGTAAAGCTGTCAGCAATGCATGATAACTGGAAAATAAACTGCAGGGTAACAAGCAGCTTTCAAAGTCTTATCAGTGATTCCATATTGGTGTGAAGACATCTGTATAGAAAATGCATAGAGACAGTGAATACTGGGGTCAGGGGGTGTGGCCAACAGGTGCAAAAACTACAAAACTACATAGAGTTGTACTGGCAACAACATGGAAACCTTCTTAGTTATAGTATCTATTATTCTCCTTTACATAAATGCAACTTACTAGAGAAGAATCTTACAATGTATAGGTGTTTTGGGGAGAAAAACTTTCATATAGGATTAAAAAATATATATGTTTAGTTCTCCTTTAACTGTGAGAAATAAAATACCAATATTAGCACAGATCTAAACATGGGAGTTCAAATTAGGCCCTGCTCTGAAGAGCTTACAATCTAAGCACATTCATTTGACACATACAACCTATTAGTATTATCTTGCAGATCCTGTCTGTCATCTTTCAAACATCTGTCATGTGTGTACCCAGCTTTACAGATTGAAATGCTCACTCCTACTTCACATATTAATGCACTATTAAAGGGTATCTCCACTGGAAATTTTTTTGGGGGGGCATTAAGTTTCATTGAAGAACGGGAGGTAAATTTGCTGTGTCTTACCTCCTGTTCTTCAATAGAACCTGCAGGAGCCGGAAGAGAGGGTAAGGTATTTACCCGATCGCTCGTTCCCCTGCCACGTAGTCTGACTGGTACTGACACAATCACAGCCCTCTGCACATCACAATTTCAGCTTAACTCTTCCCACAACTTTAATGCCAGCCATTTGCTGATGTTAAAGAAGTCATGCAAATGAGTCACAATCATGCCAGTAGTATAATTGAGCGGGATCGCAAAAAAGAAGCCCATGAGATGCAACTATAGTGCTTTTTGCCCTGTACATATTAGAGATGGTCGAACTATTGAAAGTTCGGTCCGTTTTCGAACTTTCGAACTATTGTAAAAGTTCGAAAGTTCGAAAACGGACCCATTAAAGTCTATGGGAGGCAAATAGTTCGAAAAGTTCGAGTCAAATACAGCTAAAATATTAATGGTAACTTAGGGGCATATTTATAAAGGTACGTTTACTTTTCGCGGCCGTTTTTGCGGACATTAACGACTCGATGGTGTTTCGCTTTTCCTGTTGTGTTTGAGCTTTCGCGCCGATACTTACCTGTTACCGCCGCTTCTATTTATAAAGCGGCGGTACTGGTTTCGCTCGGCTAGTATCGGCTGTTTTACTTCGCCACCTTGAAGGAGGCGAAGTCAGCCGATACTAACCTCCCGCGGCGGGGATGCCTGCCCATCCCCGCCGCGGGAGGTTAGTATCGCGCCGCGGGAGGTTAGTATCGGCTGACTTCGCCACCTTCAAGGTGGCGAAGTAAAACAGCCGATACTACCCGAGCTGTTAACCTTTCGCGCCGATACTTACCTGTTACCGCCGCTTCTATTTATAAAACGGCGGTAACAGGTAAGTGTCGGCGCGAAAGGTTAACGCTTCGTTAACTTTTCGCGGCCGTTTTCGGACTTTTATAAATCGCGGTAAACGCGATTTATGCGTTAATGTCCACGAAAACGGCCGCAAAAAGTTAACGAACCTTTATAAATATGCCCCTAAGTGATAAAGTAAGTGAATCGGCTACAATAACAGCAAAAAGAGCACCCACAATCGGACAAAAATTGGTCCGAAGTTATTTTTACAGTTCAAACAAAACATGGTTAAATGATCACAAAGTTAAAGGGTCACATAAATGTGGCCGATGCAAAGCATGTGATCATATGAGTAAAAAAACCCATTTTAACTATGGGTCAACACAACCTAATGAAATCAAAGATTTCATTAACTGCAAAACAACAGGAGTCATATATGCACTAGAATGTCCATGCGGTAAAAGATATATAGGGAAAACCATCCGCACACTTGCTACTAGAGTCCTCGAACATGTAAGGAACATAAAAAAATAAGAATAATAAGAGTGCAGTAGCAAGACATTTTGAGGCTGCACATGATTCCAACCCCAATGGTTTTAAGATTTGGGGATTAGAAAAAGTTAATAAGCCCCTTAGGGGAGGCAATTGGGACCAGCTTATCCTCCAAAGGGAAGCCCGTTGGATATATGAAACAAATTCTTTGGCACCCAACGGGTTAAATGAAGAAATTATATTCAAATGCTTTCTGTAAACTGTAATCTCATTAGTGCTCTATCTATTATAATAAATTATCCTTCTATCATAAGGAGTTAAATTTAGTAGCAATAATTGAACTTTCTATTATTAGTACTATTATTAATTAATGATGGTTTTATTGTATGCTACTCCTGGAGATAAAGGATGGTTTTATTGTACGCTATTCCTGGAGATAAATGTAGTATGTAAATAAATGTTTGTCTGTATATACTTGCACAATGTATAATGACTCCAAGGGGTTAAGTTTCTAAATAGATGTGTTATCCCCTACTAGTATAGTTTATAGTGCCTTGCTTGTTCCTCTGTCCCTCTCTTCCCTATAGGAACCTTTGATAAGGAACCTTATCTATAAGATGGTGTTTCCTAGTCCAAGACAGGTCAGGGAATTAAACCTCCGGCACAGGACTATATAATTCTGTATCAGTGCAATCTAGTTTAGACCCGGAAGAAGAGAGGAGTGGCCTCTCGAAACGTACGTCGGTCTTCGACCAGACCTGGGAGGTAAGCGGTGGAGCGGATCTTTCCTACACACGATAGCAGAACACGGCGTCTATACAGCAGGAACTTTGCACTTGGTAGCGGAACACTGCTTATCCTGCTCATAGCTTGGCTTCTGCTTATTTTGCTTTTGCTGTTTAGGACAGGTTACCCCGACCACATGGACGAATAGTGGTTGTGCGGAGGGCCCGTATCGTTGCTGCACACATATAATATTATTACTAACTTTGCTTCTGCTTTCGCTTATAGGTTCGATGTGCCATTTGTATGTAGCTACATTATATCTTTATTACACAGAAGCCCACCATTACCCACCCGGATCTTGGTCGTGAGTTTTTAGTATTCCAGCACCTAGGGACGCCTAGGGAGCTAATATATTTTTTTGTATAGTCTTTTATCTGGTGTTAGGAGTCTTTTTGTATAGAACTTTATGAAATATAATTGTCTTTAGCTGTATTATGCATAATAATGTATGTATATTTTTCTACTGGCTGGCTGGACGATTCAGTTTGTGCTACATGTTATATGATCCTCGTATGTTTTCCGAGGTTGCTCACTTCCTATAGTTATGCCATTAGAGTGCCCCTGTGGCGTTTTTACAGGGTAGAATGGGTTTTTTAAGGTTTGGGTTATCCCTAACCACTCTTTCCTGTTGTGGTATGTTATAGTCGTACACCCATCGCACCACCACCTATTTAGTGGATACATGGCTTTTTTAGGTTAAGTATACTTATACCTACTCCTAATTATTTATGTATGTATATATAAATGCAAATATCTTCATAACTATGTAAAATAAATAAATAAAGTAAATAGCAAAAATCCTCAGGAAAGCAATTCTAGTAAATTTAACTAAAGTAATTTTTGGACCACAGATACCCTTTCAAATACAAATACCCGATAGTGGCTCTCCCTACATAGCCCTGATTGTGTTTTCTAATAAAGGGTAGGTTCCGCTTTTATCATTTAAACTTGTGTACATATCATTAATATATAACTGTGTGTTTGTTTCTTATACAGCTTTATCATTTAGAATCTCTATATGTTTAAACTTCACCACTTCCTGGTACAAGGGAAACCAGTCTGACCAGATGCACTTGGTTTCAACCTACTGTAGTTGAAATTTCATTCTCTCCTAACATGCATGTCAGTATGTATGTATATGTTTATTTATATAGCACCAAAAAAAAAAAAGCCGTAAAAAAAGGGGTGCCAAAAAATACATAAATAAGTATGTGCATCATGAAATATACAAGTGCTTGAAACATGTAACAGGAGGAAAGAGGTCCCTGCCCCATAGAGCTTACAATCTAATTAGGTGGGTTACATAGAAAGGGTTAAAATGTCATAGTAATAACTGTTGCAGTGTCAACAGTCCTATGCTGTGCTCAGAGAGAAACTTCTACAATCCCTGTTCAAATATTCTTTTAGCAGCACTTCCAGATAATCCTTTAATCCTATTTACAAATAGGCAGATTCAGTAGCAACCAAACCCACTGGAAGTGGCTGCAGTAGAATTCAGCCTTTATATTCTATGTAACGTGTGCAATTTGTTAGTAATGATATAAACACAGCAGTTATTTGGAAAATATGTTGAGCATCAGATGTAACTTACATAATAACATTTGTAATTGTTATTGAGGTTGAATAAAGACATACTTCAACAATTATACCCTTCTCTTTAACCCTACCTAAGAGTTGATCAGCAGGAAGGGGAAAAAAACATGGCACATTAAGCATGTTTTTGATTGTCTCAAAGAATTCTTCCCAATCTGGTTGCTCTATAGTGACTTATAGGTCTGTTTCCCAGTCAATTTGGAATTTTTCCTTTGTATTAGATGGGATAGAAACAAGCCATTTGTAAATTTTAGAAAGATGCCCCTTTGCTCTGGGTTGATCTAAACATAGTATTTCAAAGTTTGATAGGGGTTTGATATTGTCTCTAAGTAATAGTTTACTGTTAAGGAAGTGTTTAATTTGTATAAATTGGAATTGTCCCCTTGGGGGGATTGGACATTTGATATGTAGTCCAGTTAAATTCTCTTTTTCTATAAAAATGTGGCATTCTGAAATAACCAGTGGACCTCCAACAGTTATATCCTTTAGCAAGATACCCCGGTTTGTACTCTGGTGAATGGGTTATTGTGGTCATTAGGGAATTCTGAGATATCAGGGTATAACTATGTTTTTGTTTATCCCATATTTTCAAGGTATTCAGGGTGCATGGACTCACAGTTCTTGGAAGTTTCCTTTTCTGGTTAGGTATCCAGGCTATTGAATCAAGGTGTAAGGGATGTATTAAGGAGGATTCCAAGGTTACCCATCTACGGATGTCACTTGTATTGTGCCAGGATATAAGTTGGGTTAATTGTGCAGCAATATAATATTTGTATAGACATGGGGTATTCAGACCACCATTCAGTTTCAGCTTATACATCAATGATTTACGTATTCTTGCAGGTTTGTCTATCCATATAAATTTTATTATATTTGATTGTATGGGTGCTAAACCTATTTTGGGAATCCAGAATGGCAGACATCTGAACAAATATAACAATCTAGGGAGTATATTCATTTTAAAGGAGTTTAGTCTGCCCAGCCAAGAAATATGTAGCTTTTTCCATTTGTCCATATCTGAGCATATGGTTTGGAATAGGGTGTTGTAGTTAGCATTATATAATAGATTTAGTTTAGGTGTGATAAAAACCCCTAAGCATCTTGTGCTGGTGTCTTTCCACTTCATGTTGAAATTCAGAGCAATCAGTTGTTGGGTGGTTGTAGGGAGGTTCAAACCCATAAATTCTGTTTTTGTTTGGTTAATTTTTAAACCAGATATATTTGTAATTAATTGCAAATTATTAAAAAGGTTTGGTAGGGCTATCAAGGGAGAGGTAATTGTTAGCAGTATATCGTCTGCAAATAAATTTAATTTATATTCTTCTTTAGCTATTATGATTCCAGGGATAGACTGATTATTTCTGAGTGCTTGAGCTATGGGTTCCATAGCTAATATAAAAAGTATTGGGGATAGTGGGCACCCTTGTCTTGTGCTTCTAGTTATAGAAATAGGTTCCCATTTCTCTGCTGGTAATTTTAGGGTAGCTTGTGGGTTTGTGTAGTAAACTTCTATGATATTGAGGATTTCAGGTGGGAAATTAATTTTTTTCTAAGGTATCTTTCATATATTGCCAATCAAGGCTATCAAAGGCCTTTTCAATATCCAAGGATAAAAGACATCCTTGGAGGCCATTGGAGGCCTATAGGAGATGATATTGCAAAGTTTTCTGATATTATCAGACGCCTGTCGTCCTGGAGTGAAGCCCACTTGATCTGCATGGGGTAAATAAGTGTCAATTCTATTGGCAAGAATTTTAGTTAATAGTTTGATGTCTTGGTTTATTAGAGATATAGGACGATAACTTCCTGGGTCATATGGTGATTTGCCTGGTTTTAAAAGGAGGGTTATGTGGGCTTGGTTCATTTCTGGGGGCATTGAGTTCCTTTTCATGAAGTGATTGAAAACTTGAAGTAAGTGTGGGCATTGCGAATCCTGAAATTTCTTATAATATATACCAGTGAACCCATCTGGGCCTGGTGCTTTATGGGACTTAAACTGTTTGATTGCTTGTGTTATTTCTTGAATGGTAATTTCTGTGTTCATTTTTTGGATCATGGTGGGGGATAATGTTGTTTGGGGAGTGAAGTCTTGAAGAAATCGGGCTACAGTTTGAGTTGATTGATTTGTTTTTAGTATATAGAGATGTATAATATGAGTGAAATGTCTGGAAGATAAGGTGTGGGTTAATGGTATATGTGCCTTGTGTGGTTTTAATTTTAGTTATTTTGGTTGGGCCGTTGTTAGGGTGTAGGAGACGTGCTAATGGTTTGTCAGCTTTATCTTTCTTGTGATAAAAGAATTGTCTTGCCCAAACCAATTTTTTTCTCAACTTCTTGCGAAAAAAGGTTGTGAAGTTGTTAACTTGTTGTTTGGCAATTTGAAGTTCTGACTATGTTGGTTTATCACCAGTTTCTATGTGTCTTGTTTCTAGTTTGTGGATTTGTTTTTCTAGATAAGAACGTTTTTCTTAAAAGAATCTCTTACGTTGAGATACAATTTGAATTATTATGCCTCTAATATATGGTTTGTGTGCTGCCCAAACGTTGTAAATTAGGTTTGCTGTGATGGAGTTTGCTCTGGTTAGACCTATCCCAATTTAAATCCATAGGGAGGTTGAAATCTCCTGCTACTATGATTCTGGAGGATCGATAATCATGTAATAGCTTTAATGTTTTTATCACAAAGGCATGTTGTTGGGTGTTCGGGGCATATATGTTTAGAAGGCTATAGGTGTCTTGATCTATCTTACAATGCACTTACCTTGTCTGTGGTTATGTTGAGTTAATTATGAAATATAATAGAGACACCATTTTTTTAAGGTCCTTTTGCCGAAATGAAATAGGAGTAATTTTTATGAAGGAAGTTGCGACTTGATTTTTGAGAAAAAATGGGTTTCTTGAAGGAATATGATTTGGGGGTTACATTTTGTGTAGTCTTTAAAAGCCATTATTCTTTTGGAGTATGAATTAAAGCCCCTTACATTGTGAGATATGCATGTTAAGGTATTTTTAGGTCTCGATCCTCCAGTCATCACAGGATATTGTTGTAAACATTTCTAAAGTTTCCTTTTCCCCCGCCCCACACCCCATCATTTTTACACACACTTTGTTTTGTGAATCATAAATATTCAAAAATAAACAACAACAAAAACATTTGAAAATGTAACATAGTAAAAACAAAAAGAGCGCCACCCCTTCCCATCTCATAACGGGAAAGGGGAGACTAAGTCTGGGGGAGAACTTGTATGCCCACTCGTCAGAGCTGCGGAAGTTTCTTGGAGGGTAGGGATGTCATAAGGGTCATAACTTGGAAGTAATATAGGAGGTTATGTGATTGTGGGTAGTCCAGTACTACACGTTTGTAGTTTGTATAATCAGCTATATATGGCAAGGTAGTTTTAGCCTCCTTTAACAGGGTTGATGTTGGGGGATAATAGTCATACTAAGTTTTATTGTGTATAAAAATAGAAGATTGTAGTGATACTTATCATTCTCTGGTGACAATTTTGGATGTCAAGTATTTCTTGCTTCGGAGGTGAATGCGTTATGTGGACTTTCTGGTGCCCATAGACGTTTTTTTCCTGGAGTCTTGTTTGGAGTATTTGTATTCCAAGATCTTTGCAGTTGTTTTCTGTTGATTGTATTATCCATGGTCGTAGGTTTTGATGGTACCGAAATTCCAGCGTGCTTGAGGAGTTCCAGGCCGTACTTGGTAGTTGTCTGTGGAATATGATTTATTAATAAAGGAAAAGTTGAGCTTGAAGGGATATCCCCAGCGGTATCGAATATTATTGTTCAAAAGGATTTTAGTGAGTGGTTTTTAGTAATTTCCTTTTGGCTAGGGGTTGTGGTGCAATATCTGTGTATATTCGGAATTTGTGAACCTTGAATACTAGGTCTTGTTTTGTACGTGATTCTTGTAGGATCTTTTTTTGTGGTGTAATAGTGAACTTTCACTACTATATCTCTGGGAAGTGATTCTGTTGGTGGTTTTGCCAATGCCCTATGTGCATGGTCACATTGCAGTCTGGCTTCTGGGACTTCTGGCAATAGTGTTTTGAATATTACCTGGACCACTTCCTCTGTGTTTGATTGTGATTCTGGGATGCCCCTTATTCATAAGTTGCATCACCTGGATCTATTTTCTAGATCCTCTAGTTGTAGGGCCAGTTTGGGTCTGTATTGTTTCCAGGTCTGATTGAGTCATTTGGAAGGCCTCTACCAGTTTATCTTGCCTGCTCTCCATGTCTCCTATTCTTTGGCCCAGATCTTGGTGGTCTGCTTGTATTGGGGCTAGGGCCCTTTGGAGCTCCTCCTGTGGCATGGAGCTTATTTGGGTTAGTAGCTCCTGTGAGGTATTGGGTGCTGGGTTGAGTGGTTGCGGCTGCTGTGGGTGACTCCTCCCCTTTGCACGGCTCAGGAGAAGGCTGCGGTTTGTGTTGAAAGGCTTGCCATGCTTTCATGGCAACTGCACTTTTATTTGCTCTGGATGGCATCTCTACTGGTTCCGGCCACCCTTGGAGTGAAGAGGTCGGGTTGTAGAGCTTCTCCACGCTGCTGATTGCTGTGGGTTCTGCGAGTGGGTTGAGGAGCCTCAAGGCTGCTTACTAGCGCTCCCTCCGTATATAATATTTAAAGGAGAACTTAAGTCAACAGATAACATTGTGCCAATAGTTGGAGCTATTTCACAAAGATACAACAAGCTTTGCCTCACCTCTCCCTTTACTGTGGCAGCTGGGTGATTTATTAAATTTACCTACTTGGGTTATGCTCCTATAATCCACCTCTGTTTTGGTGGATATCCTGCCCATTTAAGTGTACACAGTACACTTCACATGATGCTGCAGCCTTGCCCCCTAGAATCTGAAAGCCAATCATGTTACAGCTCAGAGATCCTACCTGTCTCTGACATAGAACAGAGATTTCAGTGTAGTGATTTTGAAAACACTCCTGACAATGATATATTCCTTTGCTTTTTTTTTTGCAATTTATATTTTAGCTAGCATGGATGTAAGAAACAGAATATTACAATTTCAGCACAAAATAAAGTAGCATGGTGGCTCAGTGGTTATCACTGACATGCCTTGCAGTCCCGGGTTAGAATCTTCCCTCTCCAGTTTCGTCACAATCATGAAGACATATTCATTATTTGTGTGAAATAAATTTCTAAGATTTAAAGCTCTTTTGGGCAAGGCCTGGTGTGAATGTATCAATATAACTGGTAAAGCACTACGGAAGATGTTAGTGCTAAAAAAAATCCTTAACAATAATTCTGTAGAAACGAACCTGTAACCCTACATATTCTGTCTTGCTAAAAGCAGGGCTTTAAACAACTATCCACCTGAGCCAAGAGTGGATTTATAAACTTTTAGATTTTCCTATGAACAAAATGGAAAAAAGGGCAGTAATTTATTATTATTCATGGCAGGCTATTTTTTGTGCTTATGCTGGATGGAAAATAAACTGCAGGGGCTTCTATATTGATATTAAGACACACACAAGGCTCTTTTAAGGCTACATGGTCTGTGAGTTGTACTGGTAACAAGATTTAAACCTTATTAGTTACAGAATATACATACTTACATGTATGTAAATGCAACTAGAGCAGTACATTACAATGCATAGGTGTTCTGGGGAGAAAAGCTTTCACATTAGGATAAAAATATTAAATACGTTTGGGCATGTTGAACCCCAAAACTAAAATTTAACCGTAAGCTCGCCCCACTGTGTAGTGTTACAAAATCCTCATCTCCTGATCCATCGCGCTGTATGTTTAGTTTACATTGAATCCTTTTTCTGTAGTTTGGCTTCCCTCTCCTTACCCTAACCGCATGGTTTGTTTTTTAAAAAAGTCTGCAAAAACGTACATACCTGCCAGGGATCCCTTAGCTAAATCAATAGCCGACAGCCGCGTCTCTGTGATTGGCTGACTCTCAGCCAAACACAGACGTTGCCAAAACGACTGCCAAGCCCCCAATGCAACTCCGTTACAAGAAGTTGTATTGGGTGGACATACCCTTTAACTAAAAATTCGAACTTGACAGAAAAATTTTAATTAAAATAAGTTAGTAAGTTAAAAAATAATTTATAACTTTTTTTAAAAAAAAAAAATAAAAGGCCTTCATAAAAGGTATTTATGCTCCCTTTGGCTTTGCTAAAAGGTTATTTATTTTCCAGTATTTTTATTTCTGCTTGTGTCCTTGTGCTGGTATATGGTTCTGAAAGTCCAGTTATTTTAGGACTTCTACTGTCCTAGTCCCTAAAGAAATCCCTAATAAACCTTTGTAACTGAATTGTATTAACAAGATAGATTCGTTGTAAATTACCAAGAAGTCTCCATTCCCTATTTACATACGAGTAAAGGGGAGCTCTAATGCCTTATAAAGGAGGAAAACAGGCCACACTTCTGGATGTAATGCCTTATACTCTCCCAATCGTATTTAATTTCTTAGTGGTGTCTGTCCATTGGTGCTTCACACTGCAAAACCAGAGGCCTACGTTACACTGATGATGGCTCAATAAAGCCAAAACCGGCCTGTAGCCGGCTCTTTGGTTATGCATTTAGCATGTGGAATGCCGTTACAGCCTTTTGGTAGGTGTAGCTAGCATGGAAATTACACAGAAGTCTCTATTCCTTATTTAGTTACAAGTTGCTGGAAAAGTTTTTTCTCCCCCCCATAATGTAGCATTGTCAAATGGGAGGCATTTGAGTGCTGAACCAGGTAACGAAAACACAGTCTGATATTACATATATCGGAAATTCACCTTCTATAAACACCCGGTACACATCCAGGTATAAAAAAACATTCACTCATTTCCAAACAGGTCTCCAGAGGTGGTCCTTCAGACTTTTACCAAAAAAGTATGGTCAGTAACAAACTGCAACATAAGTAATGTGCAAATTCTTCAATGCTCAGTATGCTAACCCTTGGTAAAGGTTAGCATGGCTATTTGTGATTCTCCCTTTTTATTTTCAATAATTTGAAATTATTTTTTAGCTATTTTGTTTTTGATTCAACATAGACCATTTCTTTCCCCTCACAAGGAATTTGCAGAATTATAAGCATGCAATTATTAAAATAAAAAAACACATGCACAAATAGTCACTTGAGATTTTTATATATTTATTTACAGCTGCAATAGCACATTTGGGGTTAACAGTGGGGGCATTATTGATGCAGAAAAGTTTCACATTTTAGATTACCCTTTAGATTCCCTTTGAAGTTACCACTATTTTAAACAATTATTTCTATTTCTTATGATAAAAACTTCTTGTCATTTGTGAATTGGTCCTATAAAGCTGGTTATAAAAAAAACAAAACACATAGGACAAGATATAATACACAATAAGGCTGTCCTTTCTTCAAAAAAACATTAGAAACGGTTGATAACTATACATATACACAAAAAATTAGAATAAAACCTAAAAATGTACAGTAATTTGTCACAATTTATTAACTTTATGTATATAATTATACATTAAAAGCTCTATTTTGTAGCTTGTTATTGATATTAAACTGTAAGATTATTAATAGGGCTATTTTTAAGAACCAGCCTCTGAAAGGGAATCATAGTGACTTTTAATTTATTAAAGATAAAACTTATTAGCCTGGGTACACATGGGCAGATTTTTTGGCCCGATCGACCAATACCTCCTCTCATTGGTCGATTGGGCCCAAAAAAATCTGTGCTGCTTTCTGCCACCGTTGTGACCGATGTCGGTCTCTCGGTCGCCCAGATTAGACGTGTTGGTAAATCATGGCCGATCGCGCGGTTCCTTATGGGTCCGCACGATCGGTTGTGGCCTCCATTGCCGTGACCGACAGTCATTTGTCCAGGCCAAGTGCTCGCTCGTAGTGAACGCTTGGTCGGGACAAAATATCCCTTTGTGTGTACCCAGCCTTATTGACTGGTATTCATTATGGAGGCTGCAAATCGCTAGTCACTGCAGTATCACAAGCAGTAACCTTCTACATCCCAAGATAAATATATCCAAGAGCAAAAAACCCCGAGAGCATAACATACTGTTGCCCTGCACTCATGGGTAATAGGAATGCTGGCCAGCACAGGTTAAATAAACAAATGTAAAAAATACAGCTTGCAAACAAATTTAAACAAAAAGTTTGCAGAAATTCCGATGTTTTACTTTCAGCATCATTTTACTAATAATTGAATTTTTCGCATATTTTCACAAGCCATTAGTGATGGTTTAGTGAGTTATGCCCAATGCTGAATTGCCTGTAAAGTCAGGCAATCAGAAGTGTAAATAGCTCACTGAGTATGTTAACTCTCACTGAGTAAAAAAAAAAAAAAAGACGGGAGGTATAATTTAACTTTAATTGCATTTAAAATTAATCACAGTTACTAAGTCTATGGGAACAACTGTAAACATATTATACTGAGCCTTTTGTAAATAGGCTTTAGATTTCTTTTAAATGATTGTGGATATGCCTAAAGCTGGTTACACGTCAAAGATTTTTGAAAAATGACAGACAGGATCTGCAAGATCCTGTCTGCCATTTTTTTTTAAAGATCAGGCTACACACAGCCCCGAGCATTCTCTCTATGCACAGCATAGGGAGGACATTCAGGACCGTGTGTTTCCCTCGACCGAGGCTGGCTCCCTCTATAGGGAGAGGCAATTAAGCCCCGATACCGTCGGATTACATGGTACCTTGCTTTAGGTATTTCACATTCTTGACCCACAGTCATTCAGATTTCAAGGAATACTACCATACTGCATTAAACTCTACTGGGAATAATGTTTAAATGCATGTAACGATTTTACACAAATCATTCCAATTTAACCAAATGGCTTTTCTAGGACATGTTCTTTCTGGGATGCAATCAATAATGCACCAAATGAGAAAGGTATACATGAGGACTGTAAAAACAAATTAGCTACTAGGAGATGGGGAAGGAATGGACTTTTAGTCCCAAGGAATGTATGCTTGCTGGTCCTTTAAGAGATTCACATTTCATTAGAGTAGCCATAGTTTGGTGTTGCTGAATATTGAGGCTGATTTGGTGACATGGCACCTTGTGCAGCCCCCATAGCGGCATTCTGAGCCGCCTGCTGTACGTGCGGATTCTTCCAGGCACCTGTAGTCCATTCCTCTTGTGCCTTGCTCATACTGCCTCCTGCACCACGGTAAAACTTATGCACCTGCAGAAAAAATGCAATGGCATAATTCTGTTTGTAATTCTTTTAATAATTCTTGCAATGCTTAATGGTAATGGTACTCAACCAACCCATGGCAGCAACCATGCATACAGTTCTAATACATGCAACCAATCAATTAATAACATTTGTGGTGCCCATACACTACTTCAGATGTTCATCTATAGACAAATGTCTTATTTATCTAGGAACCACTTAACCCATTTTTAATCAACTGGAGATCACAAAATGAATGGGCAAAATTACGTTATCTCAAGGTAAGAACCACTGCCTATAAAATGCAGTCTTTAGACAATAGATTGATTAGACGTTAGATTGATTAGAAGTTTGTCTATAGACAAAAGTCCAATCTACCTAATGTCTGCCTAGAGTATGACCAGCTTAAGTAAGGAATAATGTTTAATCAACAAACTTTCTATTTTTCTATTTCACCAATCCATGTATCTATGAATGACGTGTATCTATGTATTCACCAATCCATGTTTATCACAAACTATTCATTCTTTTAAATCAGTGCTAAACGAATCCCAGGAGCCTGGTAGCTAAATGCCTAGAAATGTACCTAGTGACACAACAACATTTTCTAGTCAATAAAGTTACAGGAAACAAAGCACAAATAAACTGATGTTAATGTTAACATTACCTTCGTCAAAGCCACAAAGGAAAGGAGAGCGACTGCTGTGAACATGATGGTGGGGATCAGCATTACAACTGCCGCTCCAACACTTGTACTAAAAAAACTAATTGTAGCAATCCAACCACTAGGAAAATGGAAACAGAGAAGAAATAATAATAATAGTAATCACTTTAGGGATTAAAAAAAAAAGGTAAATTGTGTTGTGAAAGAGCAAACTCTACAGAGAAAAATTCATATGAAATCTAAAAATTCACAGTTTTGTACTTATGTACTTACCATACTCCCCAGCCTGAGATCCCTATAGCTTGGATTATGCTGATCACCAGCTGACAGGTGAAAGTGAAAAAGAATGCCATGAAGTTAAATGAGCTGTCTGTCCTGTAAGAACAAACCGAAATGTTACACATGGTCCACAGAAAAACCATAAGCAGCTACAGATGTGGCAAAAAGCATTGCACCCTTTATCGGTAAGCAAGGTTATTGCAGATTCATAAAAGAGCAAATGGTTTGATTTCAGTTTAGTAATATCACTAAAAAGTTACTTTTGTAATATATAGATTAAAAACCCAAAGAGCGCAATTAGTGCAGTGAGTAGTGCTCAACAGAACTTGCAGCAGTGACCTATCAAAGGTGACCTTGCCATACCGCTGACAAAATCGGTAGACATGTTGCCTGATGCATTATTTAAATTTCTGCTAAAAAGGGAATCTTTCAGCAGAGATGTCATTTTTGATTAGCAGCTGGCTTATTTTTAAATTTTGATTTATATTTCTTATAATTTGCAGTATGAGTGCAATAACATTTGCCACATCCAAGTACCATTGGTGAGCTGATTGAAACAAAAAAGAAAATCAGTGCCAAAGAAACAAATGAGCATAAAACAAAATCAGTCAGAAAGGAAACCTTACACCTTGTTAAAATAATAAACAGATATAAATTAGAAAGACAGAAAGGTACTTACTTGAAAGCTTTATAAATAGGTCTGAACCAGCACACATAGGAGCAGGGAGTGAAAAGGATGAGCCAAAGAAATGCCAGGCCAAAGTTAACAGCGCCGCCTCCTCCAATCAACCACGCTAGACAGCCAATCAGATTCACCGCCAGAGTGATGCTATTCACTGCAAGCACACATGTGGGACACACAGAAAGGCACACGCATGCAGTTAGAAAAGAGCCAAAGATTAGAGTGAGGCTATGGACAAGCTAGTGTACAGAAATTTGAACTGCCTATTTTTACTTTCCCACATGAAGGTTTTCCTGAAACAATTGTCTATACATTTATTAAGAATATATTGCCTGATAACCCTACCTGATCACGAGATATGAAATTAGCCTGTTCGAATAACTAGCTCTATAAAGTTGCCAATACTAACAATAAAAAAAAACAAACAATAGAAACAATAGAAAAAATTAAGTTGAAACAGGAATAGTAAACAGACTTAGTGCTGAAGTATTGCACAAACTGTGAAGTTTAAAGATAAGATTAAAAGAGTATTTGTAAATGGGGAAGGTTATGGGTAGCCTTCCAGATTTCTAGCAACAGACTCTTTTGTCCTGACCTATTGTGCACCTTTTATATCTGAGCTAATTATATAGGTCTTTGACAATTTAAAATGTGTTGGACCCGGAAAGAAAATTAGGTTTGCAGTGCCTTGGTACACAAGGGCAGACACCTCATTCATATTTGTAACCCCCCCCCCCACAAACATACTGACCAATAACCATTATTAGCCATAATTTACCAGCAGGACCAATTTTGGCCACAATCCAAGGTAAATCAGATCAAAAGATAGGGCAGAGAATCGATTGGCAGAATTTTTTGCCCACAAATACCAGCCCTAAAGCTAGGTACACATAGTACCAATAAAGCCCCCATACCATTGGTAAAAGGGATTTATCGGCACTGTGGGTGGCTGCTTTCCCACATGAATGTGCCGGGTAGGCCGAGTGATTGTTTGGGAACCCCCTATAGAGGGAGTCTGCCGCGGTTGTGGGAAACACACAGTCCCGAGTGTTCTCCCTATGTAGATCCTGTCTGTCATTTTTCAAAAATCTGTCCTGTGTGTACCCAGCTTTAGGCAGGCAAGTAAAAAAAGAAAATTTAAAGGGTCAGACTTTAAGGGCTTGTTCACAGGAAACAAGACAAACATTCACAAAATAAATATGCATTTTTTGCAGTGGTGCATTATTTGAGCTCTAAATTTTTCTTTAATATTTAAAATTAAACCGCATTTGTTAACAGATGAAATTATGCATAGCAGTGCATTGTAAAAACAAATCTCAGTTCACTTCTAAGCATATACTGGAAATACTAAAATGAATTCCAATAGGGATAAACATGTTCTTGTTTTTTTGAATAACGTGTTGCAAAAAGTGCATAGAAACTTTTACAGTGTTAAAAAGCCCTAATGGTGCATACAAGCACCGCCCAGGTGAACATGTCTCTACAGCACACAACATAATAGGGTAATAAGCTGCTCTATGTTATCCATAGATGCATAATATAAAGATGCACATTAGATAGAATGTGAACTCTAGATGATCTGCCCCTAAAATACAAAAAATAAAAGCAAAAGACTAAATAATGCAAAAAAAAAAAAAGTTTCGCCCATCTTAATAGCCATTTTCAGGACCCATATGATGGGTATTAAGATGGTCAAAGCACAGACAAGCGTGATTTTAACACTAATAAATATCAATTTAAATAAGTCCAGTGAGTGCCCGATATTCTTCTAAAATTGGATGTACACTTGGTTCCATATCGCCAGAGTAGAAATTCCTACTTACTTCCTACTCACCTCATAAAAGCCAAGCAGGTTTGTTCCTCCTAAATCCATGACAATTACTACTTATATGGTGAGCCTTAAAAATATTCTCGAGAATATGTTCCTGTATCAAACTTTTCAGTATCTTCCCCACCAATTAAGTTTAGCTCACAGGTCTGTAATCACCAGGCTGTGAACCGCAAACTTTTTTGTATATCTGAATTACCTCATCTTTTTTCCTATCCAGACAAGTTTACGGACATAAGTGAATCTACAGTGCAGAAGCATCAAACACTTTTTAGTGTTTAAATTTGGAAAACTATTATATTATGTGTTTTTCTTATGCCTTTTATTAGAAAAGTGTAATCCAATATTTACACAAATACAGACTGATTTAATTTTGTATTTATACAAATTCTAAATAATTCCTATTCACAATTTAAAAACAAGTGCTGGAAAAAGGGAAAATGTTTAAACTATTGATTGTTTGGGTGGCTGAATACATTCCATACAACACCCCTGGAACAGCAGTTACCTCAAATACTTAATTAAGAAGAAACCATGTCACCTCTTCCACTAAATCTTGTTTGTTATATATGCTCATTGATAATTGTGTTGAAACATGCAACATATGCTAGCATTTCAAAATAGCAAATCTCATTCAGTCAAATTTTCTTTTGCTTTCTGTAATTTTTAAAAATGTTTGGAGTGTGCTGAGTTCTCTGTGCTTTCAAAAAGCAGTGTTCATTGCAACAACCCATTTTAAAGTAGCCACTCACGCATCCATAGGTAGTAAAGCCGCTTTGCAGTGGTCCGATGAATTTCTGGGATGTCTGTCTCAAAATCTTGGTAGAAACATGGTTTAAGGGGTATGAAACTAGGCAGAGGTGGGAAGTTGTTAGGATAATCTGCGGGAGTAAACCTGATAGATTAGTGATAAAGTCACAGAAAACCAACAAAAGCTTCATACACACACATGAGCTGCAACCTGTGATTGTGTTCTGAACAGCCGACTATCGTTTAATGTATGGTTGCTCGTTTCAGGTCTCTTTGATAATCGACTGGGTCAGATCAGCAACGACACCCGTCTGAACATACATTAAAACATAGTCGTCGGAAAAACAAGGCAAAATCTAGGAAAGGAACGTTTCACCAAAGAAGCATTTAGGATTTATTTAAGTATAAAGCTGGGTACACACAGTAACGATAAAGCCCCGATACCGTCGGATCCGACGGTATCGAGGCTTTATCGTTATGTGTGTACGTTCGTTTCCCGAACGAGCGCGCGGCCGCCGAGCGATCGGGAAAGGCCGAAAATTTCCATCGGCCGCACTAGACTCCCTATAGAGGAGTCTAGCGTGGCCGATGGAAACACACAGTCCCGAGCATTCTCCTATGAAGTTCATAGGGAGAACGCTCGGGACTGTGTGTATGCAGATCTTTGAAAGATGGCAGACAGGATCTTGCAGATCCTGTCTGTCATCTTTCAGAAATCTGGACTGTGTGTACCTAGCTTAAAACGCAAAACTGTCTAGGAAAAAATGTTGCATGCAAGGAAAACAGATAGTGAAAGTGAAACTGCTTAGCTATGGAAAATGTAAGCAGCACTGATAGCTGTAATAACTGCTTGAATCAAGTATCATATATACTCGAGTATAAACCGAGGTAACTATTTTACCTTTAAAAAGGAGTGAAAGTGATTGACTTGAGTATAAACCGAGGGTAGAAAATATGACCACTACTGCCTTCGGATTCTGTATTGTTTTGAGGCTTTAGTTGCCCTTTAAATGAACAGCAGAATTCCCATACAGTAAAAGCCATACTGTATTTGCATATTACTGCATGGGAATTCTTCTGTCCATATAAAAGGCAACTACAGCCTCATTCCTTGGCACTCCAGATGTTTGGAAACTACAGCTCCCGGCATGCTTTAGTAGCAAGGAATTGCCAACATTTTAGCCTGAAAACCTCTATTTATACTCGCAAGGATGCAAGGAATTGCCACTGCAGGGATTACTGCCTTTCCTTCCCCCCTCCGAGTGGGAATGGACTTCTCCTACCTTCCCAGGCCGCTCTACTGTGTGACGTCACTGCTCGGAACCGGGAAGTGAGAAACGCGCAGAGTAGTGACGTCAGCCAGCAGAGGATGAAAAGCGAGTGGCCGCTGGAGCAGGTAAGTGACTGACTCGAGTATAAACCAAGGGTAGGTTTTCAGGCTATTTTTTTAGCCTGAAAACCTTTGTTTATACTCGACTATATACAGTAAGATTTTCTTTTAGCTGTAAGAGCAGTATAGTATAGTATTTGAGGTTGAATAAAGACATACGTCCATCCAGTTCAACCCATCTAGCAATATCCTCATTTCCTGCCTAACTGTTGATCCAGAGGAAGGCAAAAAAAACCCCACCAAATTTATGAAGGGGGAAAAAATTCCTTCCTGACTCCAAGTGGCAATCGGAAATTTCCCCGGATCAACTCTACTTTATGTATCAATACCAGTAACTTGCAACATTCCTTGTTTGCAGAAACTCATCCAGCTTTTTTTTTTTAAACTGACCAATGAACCTGCCATAACAACGTCCACTGGAAGACAGTTCCATAGCTTTACCTTTCTCACAGTGAAAAACTCTTTCCGAGCTTGAAGCCTAAACCTTTTTTCTTCAAGTCTTAAGGGATGTCCTCGTGTCCTTTGACATGTTCTATTGGTGAACAATGCCCCAGATAGTTTATTGTATGGCCCGTTAATGTATTTATACACAGTAATCATATCCTCACGCAAGCGCCTTTTCTCCAGCGTACATAATTGTAACTTTTCCAGTCTCTCTTCATATTCAAGCTCCCCCAATCCCCTTATTAATTTAGTTGCCCTTCTCTGAACCCTTTCCATTTCAAAGATGTCCTTTTTGTACACAGGATTCCAAAATTGCACTGCATATTCCAAATGAGGCCTTACCAATGCTTTGTAAAGAGGGAGAATTACATTTTCCTCCCTTGAATCCATACCTCTCTTTATACAAGACAACACCATGCTGGCTCTGGCTGTTGCCGCCTGGCACTGCTTGCTACCTTTAAGTTTGTTATGCACCAAAACTCCAAGATCCCTTTCCAACAGGGATTCACTTAACACAGAGCCATTTATAGTAAAAGTAGCACAAGGATTTTTAAGTCCAAAATGCATCAACTTACATTTATCAACATTGAATTTCATCTGCAGCCCAATGTGATAATCTATCTAGATCCCCTTGCAACGATTGCACATCCTCTGAAGTTTTTAATGGTCTACAAAGTTTTGTGTCGTCAGCAAACACAATACCCACTTCCAAATCATTAATAAATAGATTAAATAGAAGCGGCCCCAGCACAGAACCGTGGCACCCCACTTAGCACTTTAGTCCATAATGATGAAGCCCCATTAACAATTACTCTCTGCATCCTATTCATTAACCAATTTTCTATCTATGTACAAATGTGACTCCCCAGACCAACAGACCTTATACATACAGAGCTTATACATTAGTCGCCAATGGGGGACTGTATCAAAAGCCTTTGCAAAATCCAAGTAAACTACATCTACTGCTATTCCAGAGTCTAAATTTCTACTTACTTCCTCATAAAAGCCAAGCAAGTTAGTTTGACAAGATCTATTCCTCCTAAATCCATGCTGGTTACTACTTATAATGTCAGTCCTTGAAACATACTCTAGTAAAATGCTACATTGGACTTCAGTAACACAGACAGCGGCTAACTGTAGGATCGGGTGTTAGCTGCAGGCACAGAAAGAGCACACAGCAAAAGACAATACTTATAATACTTATTTCTTCTCCTTATCGTAATGCTGAATCAATTAGCCATGCAGTGACAGAGAAATGAGCTTTAATAGAATTTAATAGAATCTATAGTTTCTGCATGTAGTGTGCTAGGGAGAGGGTCTGGGTGATTGATTAGCAGTGCCTGTCCCCTTTAAAAGTAAAACTCCCAGAGCTAAAAAAAATAAGGGTTAGGAAGTAAAGAGAACAAGGGATAAGAAGGTCAGAGAAGGAAAAAAAAGCAGATTTAAGATTGGTGGTAATTAATCCTTATTACTATGTGATTAGTTGGAAAATTATTAGGCACAGTTTACATGTCCTTTAATATTTTGATTTGAGGGATTTTTATTTTGAAATATTATGTGTGTGTCACAGAGACAAAGTAAATTAGAGTACCCTCTGATTACCTGTATCTAACAGAAATCAATCAAGAGTTTATACTATGGATTCATGTCAATTTAAGTCTATGTGCAAAAAACAACCATAAATTTGCAGATAACTCAGAAAAGTTTCCACAGATTCCTTAGCTAGGTAATAGCATACTTCTTCTATGTGCACCACTTGTCTGTACCGATATTCTTGTCTCTAGCTCAAAAACTGTTGGAGAACATACAGTTCAGCCAGGGGAGGACTAGGACCTTTTGACCTGGGGGGCAAATATAACCAAGTGGCCCTTGCGGTAAATAACAAAACTTTTGACCACGCCCACTTTGCCAAGGCCACACCAACTTTATTGAAGTTATGTCTGTTTTTAAGACCATTTTTCCCATTTTACAAGTGTATGATGTGGTTACGATAACAGTAACAGACTAAGAATGAGAATGGCTAACTAACACCAGCTAATGAACAGGAGGGATTACTAAAGGGCTAGTGAAATGGGGGTCTGACAATACTGGCTAATGAACTGGATGTCTGACAATACTTAGTAATGAACTGGAGGGCTTACTATCAATGGTCTGGAGGGCTGACAACACTGAGTAATGATCTAAAGGGTTGACAATACCATGTAATGAAAGAGAGGGCTGATAATACTGGGTACTGAACTGTAAGGCTGACAGTACTGGGTAATGAACTGGAGGACTGACACTGCTTATGAACTAGAGGGCTGACACTGCTTATGAATTGGAGGGTTAACTAACCCTGGATAATGATCTGGAGGGCTGACCACACTGGGTTATGAACTGGATGGCTGACAATACTGTGTAAAGAAATGGAGGGCTGACTAACATTGCTAATGATCCGGAGGGCTGACAATACTGGGTAATGAACTGGATGGTTCACAATACTGTGCAATGAACTGGATGGCTGACAATACTGTGTAATTAACTGGAGGGCTGACATTCCTGGATAATGATCTGGAGGGCTGACAATACTTGGTAATGAACTGGAGGGCTGACAATATTGGTAATGAACTGGAGGGCTGACAATATTGGGTAATGAACTCAAGGGTGGAAAACACTGTCTAATGATCTGGAGGGCTGACAATAATGGGTAAGGAACTGTAGAGATGACTAACACTGGCTAATGATCTGTAGGGCTAACAATACAGGGTACTGAATAAAGCCTCCCCATCTATCTTTGCCACACAAAGTGCGCTCGCCAAAAAAGTGGGTGTGGCTGGTGAACTGTAGGGCTGACTTTACACTAAAGTTCCAAGACCGCACAATGGCACACTGCTGTTGGCTCCTTGGCCAGACAAATAAGGTAGGTGCAATCCTATTAGCCCCCTACTTCCAGGGCTGCAACATCCAAGCAAGGAAAAAAGGTAGAGGAGCACATACTAGGGTGAATGCTTCTTTATTAGGGCAAAAAACAACAAACAACGTTTCGGGACTCAAGGTCCCTTCCTCAGGTAGCTGAGGAAGGGGCCTTGAGTCCCGAAACGTTTGTTGTGTTTTTTGCACTAATAAGAAGCATTCCCCTAGTAGTGTGCTCCTCTACCTTTTTTC